>OX596011.1:43138901-43738901 GCA_951394025.1 Heteromyza rotundicornis
ATTGGCTTTACGGTTTGGCGACATAACGTTAGTCAATTGAAGGGTACCAAAAGTACCAAAAAAAATAGTTCTGAGATATAACGAAAAATTTCAATAATACAATTAATGTAGAATTACATAAAAACGAAGCATAGTACGAATTTTTGATGATTCATCATGAAAAAATACACGAAAAACAGCTTTAGTTTCTCATTTAACTAGAGACGACCGACCGATATTCGGTTTCGGGTTTTCGGCCAAAAAAAGCTGTTTCGGATTCGGCAGAAAAAAAAAATCATTTTTGGCCGAAATATTGATATTTCCGCCGAAAATTTCGATTTGATACAAAAAATGTAACAAATAAATAACAAAGATTACACTGATCGACAAAACAGAACATTTTGTTTGTTAAATATACTTGATATTCTTGATTCTTATGCATTACGAAAATAATAATGAAATTTTTACAGTACGCACCAAAAATAAAATTTTTGTGGAATTTTCATTATTATTTTTGGATTAGGCGCGGCAAAATACATAAGGAACAACCAAGTGGATAAAAGCAGTTTGTAACACAAATTTAAGTATTGATCATAGTTTTGAAGAATCAAATTACGAAAATAATAATGAAATTTTTACAGTACGCACCAGCGTTCTCACTCTTCACAGCGTTCTCACTCTTCTCCTATTGGAGCAGATACTCTCGCGATTATTTTTAGACTATTGTAAGAAATCTTCTCCTCAAAATATTATGTGAGTTTCATACAATGCAAAACTACTACTACTACAAATCTACTACCATGACAGAAATTTCTACTACTATTGTAGAATCTGTACTATTCTACGCAGAAACCCTAATCTACTCCCCTCTCTTGAAATCTGCTACATTGACAGTATTTTCTACTACTCTCGTAGAATTTCTAATACTCTACGTAAAAAAAATAAAATTTACTCCCCTTTCTTTAAATCTACTCCCCTAAAATCGAATATCTACAACTCTCTTCGTAGCAAAAAGTGAGAACCCTGCCCCTTCAATTGATTTCCACGCATTTGATAGTTTGCTTCTAAATACATCTAATTCATGATCTGAACTTAAAATGATTGATTTCAGCCTACTGATACGCTTAATTATGTACAACTTTATTACATTTAAATTCACAATTTTTTCTTTTATTTTTTCGGTTTTGGACAAAATTAAAAAAATTAAAATTCGGCCATTTCGGTTTCGGCTAAAAAAAATAATACAAAATTGCGGACATTTCGGTTTCGGCCGAAATTTAAAAAAACGATTTCGGTCGGTCTCTACATTTAACCAAATAAATTAGAAAAAAAATTCCGTTTTTTTTAAAAAGCAAAAAAAATATTACCAATTTTATGCGTTTAAGATCTCGTATCTTAAAAACTAAAAGAGATACAAAACAAAATATGTTCTACAAAGTTTTAAGGGCTGAAAATTTTTTATAAAATATTTTTAAAACTGTAAAAATTGGTGTGACTATTCGAAAGATTTAGTACTAAAACTACAAAAAGGGAATTTTTTGCGTTTTCGGCGAAATGGAGCGTGCTGAAAATGATTATATTCGGATTCAGCATATCAAAATACATAAGAAACAACCATGTGTTATCGTGCAACAAAAGTACTGTCGAACAGGGATATGTTTCACTGGACCCATTAGACGAACATTGTTTAATTTTTGCACACTAGTATCGGGCTACTCAAATATACTAATACATAATAGCTAACTCTTTTTTTTCTTTTTGGTACTTAGACCCATTCGACTTACAACCCTTCAATTGAGTTATATATGTACTGTCAGGGAAGTGTGGAAATCTTTGAACGCAATTAAGGAAATAAATATGTAGTGGTATACCCAGTATCAGCTTCAGCAGGTGTAATATCCTCCGTTTAAAAACACAAAAAAACAGGTTTTCCAATTACCAAAATTTTGTTCAATATACGGTCAACAAAATAATTTTATCAATTTTATCTATTTTTTTGTCAAATGGTAACAAATTTTGTTCAAATTAAGAAAATGCACGATTAATATTGGCAACTCCAGAAAGTATGGATTGTTGTGTGACCTAAATAATAAAGAAGTGACCCTGGAAGTATACACGTTTGAGCTGAAAGATAAATCAATTTAATTGTTTGCCAAATGCAAATATTGACTGCTGCACGAAGTAGCAAAATATGTGAATATCTGCCGTTGAAAGTTCGCAATTGAAGTTAATGTCAGAAAATTCCCGATTAATATTGAAAAGTGTATTAAATATGTGCGCCTGTTCAATACACTATCGAGAACGAATTGGATTAAGTAGAATGTGTAACCTTACTTATTGTGGAAATGTTTTCTGGGAATAGAGCTCACCGAAGTTAGGAAAATCACATAGAATTTCACTGGAGAATATCACTGAAATTTAATGTTAGGAAAAGCTGAAAATGTAATAAAACCTCTGCACCTGTGCAATGTTCTGTCGTTCAGTCACAGAAAACAAATGAATTCAGAAAATTTTAATTTTTTCTAACCCTTATATTAACTTGCCTCAAATCTGCGGCGGGCTTTTTCATACACTTCCACATGAGCTAGACAGCTGAACTCCGGTGACAATGCATTCTATTAAATTTTGGGGTCCATCAGAGGCGTAGGGGGCCGTGGGGAGACTCAAACTATTTTTTTTCAAACATGGCATAACTTCCAATTCCTTTAACCGACTAAAAAGCAGAAAATAAATTTTCTTTAAATTAATTTCAGCAATTTCGATTTAAAATTAAGGGTTTTTGGCGACTATAAAATCTGCAATGATATTCGGAGGAAAGTACCCAAAAACCCTTAATTTTAAATCGAAATTGCTGAAATTAATTTAAAGAAAATTTATTTTCTGCTTTTTAGTCGGTTAAAGGGTTATATTTTAAAAAACTTGTTTTTTACTCTTTTTTTATTTATTAACTTTTTCTACTTGTAAAAAAATTTTAATTTCTGAATTGTTTCTAGCTTAGCGTGATAAGTTTACATCCTATCTTAAAAAGTCCCAAAAATTTTATCATTGGAACCCCTCCCTTTGAGTCTCAAAAACAAGCAACTTCACAAAAAAAAGTTTTTTTAAAAGTTAAAAGTTAAAAATTAAAAGTTTTTGGTAAATTTGTATGAAAATCATTAAGTTTTGTCATTTTTATTGAAAATTTAGGGGGTTTTTGGCTTTTTTGGTCAGTTACTTTTAAATGCAAATAAAAAACTTTATTTCATTTTTTCCCGACGTTTCGCTGGCTTTTTTCCGGCTTCTTCAGGGGTTTAGGAATCTATATTGTATTTATAATATTTGTTAACCATATTTATACCCCCACACTAGATCACCCATGAGCTATATGGGAATTGCAAAAGTGTTTTTTTGTTCGCTCCCCGCGCATTTTCGGAAAGGTGGGGGCTCAAAAAAAACATCTGCAAAAAAAACTGGTCAAAATAAAGCAACTTTGCAAAATAAGGATTAACAATAAAACCATTTCCTGAATTTTGACAAATTTGTTTTACATTTAGTTTTTGGAAAATTAGTTTGAAAGCAAATAAATTTTTAACAAAATTTTAAAAATTTTGTCAAAATTCAGGAAATGGTTTTATTGTTAATCCTTGTTTTGCAAAGTTGCTTTATTTTGACCAGAGCACCTTTTTGCATACAAAAAACAGTTTTGTAACCCCCAGGAAAAAAGTTCGAAAAGTAGGTTAATTTTAAATTAAATTTTTCAAATAGGTACATAACGGATTAAGGCGTCCTAGTATTCATTCGAATGGTATTGATTAGACCTTTGCAATGATACCAATATCGATACTATAAAGTGTGTCTGTAAGCCACTGCACAAGAAATAGCTTTATACGCAGACTTCATATTGCTAGTGTGGGTATATACTATAAATGTATCAACAGTTGCTGTGTATTCGATCATAAAACACTCTCCGAGTATCCCTGAAATATTTACATGAAGGAGGAGGAGGTATCTTGAATCTGCACATATTTTTGCATACTAATAAAAAATGAAACAAATTTTTTTTTCTTTTAAAATCCATCTTTTCCGTAAAAATCAAAATTTTACCAAAATTTCAAATGCTGAAATACACTACATTCAATGCCCTATTCAATGATGACATTTTACCTCCATCCAAATATGCATGAGATCAATTTAAAAAAACGCGTTACAAAATAGTTTTAGGTTGACCGCTTAAAACACCATGAACGGTTCCACGTAAGCTAAGAGTGTTTATGGGAAAAATGTTTATCCTCTCATTCTGCAAAAAAATTGTTATATAGTCCTATCGCCTAAATCTCCTATTTTAAAAGTTACATATAGATAAAGCTATATACTATTTTTTAGTCAATTTTTAAGACAAAAGTCCAGCCGGCCTGGCTTTTTTCCACTACCGAAGTCCTGTTTTTTTTGCAGATGTTTTTTTTGAGCCCCCACCTTTCCGAAAATGCGCGGGGAGCGAACAAAAAACACTTTTGCATTTATGGGTGCTCTACCCCACACTCACTGTGGCAGGGTATACTAACTTTGTCACAACGTTTGTAACGCCCATAAGAAGGCGTGTCCGGTATGGAAAAGTATATATATTCTTGATCAGTATCGCCTCCTGAGTCGATTTAGCGATGTCCGTCTGTCTGTCCGTCCGCACGATAGCGGTCGCAGTTTTGGAGATATCGACTTGAAACTTTGGGTACATGTTTTTCTCGTGAATACTGAGATCAAGTTCGAGAGTCAGCCAAATCGGATAAAAACTGGGCGTGGCTCCATCACACCGAAAAAAAAGGTAAAAATTTTTTATTGTTGTATTCGATTGGAAATGTTTAGGAACGTATTTTTGACATGGTCCGAGGTTCCGAAGCCACATATATAAGGGTCTAAATGGGGTCTTGAGAAATGGATTTTGGACATGGTCCGGGCTCCAAAACCACCTATAATTTGCTCAAAATAGGGTCTTGAGACAACATTTTTTTACGTTCGAGGTACTTCTTCCTACTGTGTTGGGGTATTTCAGCTTCGGTATAGCCGAAGATAGTCCACTCTCTAGTTTTGCATAACTTATCTTTCAACAATTTTCAACTTACATTATTTATACATTTACATTTAAAAATAACATAGGTACTTTGTGACAACACATAACATGTATATCACAGAAAATCTTGAAAAACTAATTATTGCACAAATATTGATATCACAGCTTTTTTTTGCTAACTAGAGAATTTAATTTTGTATTGCCACCGTATATATGGCTTTTGTGTTGTCTTTGTCTTCTTTAGTGTTCATAGTCGTTTTTATTTTTTGTTGTATCCGAAGACTCTCCAGAGTATATCGGGTATTCATTCTCCTTTCTTTGTCCAGTATTTTTATGTTGTTAAAATCAGCTGTGTGGTCGTGCTCCAACATATGTTGTGCTAAAGCTGTCGCTGCTGTCTTATTCCCTTTGATGTCTGCTTTGTGTTCACCCCTTCGTATCCCTAGCGCTCTCTTCGTTGTTCCGATGTATATTTTGTCGCAATTCTCTGCTCCATTTCCTTGGCAAGCGATCTCGTACACTACGTTGTGTTGTTGTTCTTTTTCAATTTTGTCTTTTGTTGTTGTGAATATACTGTTGAGTGTTTGGTTTGGCTTGTGAGCAAACGAAGTTTTCTCTTGTCCAATTGTGTCTTTTAGGTGTTTGTTGTCTGTTAGTCTAGGAATGTATGTGACACTGTAAAATTTTTTGTCGTTGCCAGATTCTTCTGTCGATGGCTGTGGGCTTATGTTGTTATTCTGTGTTTTATGTAGTTTTTCGTCTATTAAGTTGTTAATTATTGTGTTGGGGTATTCGTTCATTTTTAGTATTGAACTTATTTTGTTAATGTTCTCGTTCCGAAATTGTGTGTCACTTAGCTCAATGACCTTGTGGATAAAATTCTTGGCTGTGTTTATTTTTTGACTTTGAGGTTGTGTCGAGTGGTAGTTGATTCTTTGATGAAGTGGGTTTGGCGTACCAGTTAAAAATTAGTTTGTCGTTTGCCCTATGTACCTTTGTATCAAGGTATGGTATACAATTTTCTTTTTCCACTTCTATAGTGAATTGTAGTTTTTCGTGGTATTCGTTTAGTGTGTTTAATATAACAGCTGTGTCGCTTTCCTTAATAATGGCAAAAATATCGTCAATTTGTCTGTTGCACTATCTATGAATGAACTTCTCTTTTGTTGTGTTTTTTATTTTTCTTTTATGTGTAGCTACTCTACTTGATATTTTGAATCTGGCAACATACTTCTCTCTCTCATCGTCTAACGTTTGAATGCATTGTTCAATATCTGCAATTATGTGTATTGGTGAGAAGTTTTTTGTATTGATCGGGATTGCAAACTTTTTCCCCAATGAGAGGAGCCATTGACACTCTACTGGAATTTGTATATCTGTTTTATTAACAAACCAACTCTCATTGTATTTGAACCCCAACCTGTTCTATGTTTCTCTCAGGTTATCTATTTTGGACAAATGTGTCTGATGTGTTAAACTGTTGTCTTAATGTTTGATTATTTACGAATTTCTCGTATTCATCTGTATTAAGGTTATTTTTCATTATTAGTTCTCTATGGTGGATGTTTTTCTGTGTGTCTTTGATGGTGATGTGTGTTTGCTTAATTTCAGTTTGTAGTCTTCGTGATGAGAACAGAAAGCGTATTCTTGATGTTATATTTGAGATGTGTTTTGGTGTAATCCTATACTCTCCTGTTACGGTTCCGGAACCGGTTCTTGGCGGTCCCTGATTATCTATGTTGTTGGTTTTGAAGAAATTTGAGATATGGATGTGATCAAATTGCCAAAACCAGTCAATAATGTAAAGGTATATGTAAAAATTTTTTTTAAACTTTTTAAAAAAAATCTCTAAATTCATGGGAATTTTAGATCACAAAACTTTCTTCTGCGAAGTTGCTTGTTTTTAAATAGCGCAACTTTGTGCATCATAAAAATGTATAGCCCCTAGGAAAGAAGTTCGAAAAGTAGGTTTTTTTAAACAAGATTTTTCTCGAAGTGTACTTAACGGATTAAGGAGTTCTGCTACTCATTCGAAAGTAATGGAATAGACCATACCATTGATACCAATATCGATATTATGAAATGTGTCTGTGAACCATCGCTCATGAAAATCATGTGTACGAACAATTACTGTGCCCACTGTATATGTATAAGAGCGGGGACAATCTACAATTTTGTTTTTTTTTTCTTGTATTTTTATCATTCTAATGTTGTTTTACCCAAGTTTACTTTCTGTAAAAATCGACTCGATCGCACGAGTTTGTACCGGTGCAACACAATTGTGTGAACAAAATATTTAAAAATTTTAAATTCAGCTATTGCGTTTATTTTGATAAAAGTGGTGTTTTTGAAGATATCAGGAATATCTTTAATAACATTTACTTTGCAGTGATATCAATTACTCCAACGAAAACTACAACAAAATATATTTTTTTTTGAAATCAATAAATTTACCCACAGTCGGGTAATTTAGCACTTTTTTTGTCTGCTTAATTTGCACTAGATTTTTAAAAATAGTTTTTACCCAGCCGGTCAAAAATTCGTAAACGATAACATTTCTTGGATTTGTGTTTTTGACCAATTTCTATTTACTGTTGTTTTCAATTTGGGCTTAGTGGTCGTAGATGCATATGCAATTAAAAATATTTAATTCATTATTTTACCAACGTTTAGATGCTTTATTGGCATCTTCTTCAGGGTTGTTTCTTTATTAAATCTAAAATAACAATAATACTTTATATAAACAAAAAAGAACAAAAACTCAATTACACTTGTTTATACTTATCAATATTGCACTTACATTAATTTACATCACTAAAATTATATTGTATTTGGTAACTATTTTTGGTTACCATCGATCACCACTGCGTACGATTGTTTAATGTTATCTATGTCTTCTTTAAAGTTAATTGTGTTTGTCCATTTCTCCTGTATTCTTAAGCTTTCTAGTGTGTATCTCCTTCTTTCTCTCTTCTCGATATTCAATATGCGCGCTCCATCGAAGTCCATCTGGTGTCCGCTTTCCGATATGTGTTGTCCTAATGCTGTTGCCGTTTTCCCTCTATTTGTGTCTGCTTCGTGCTCTGCTATTCTAACTCCCAAAAATAGTTGCCAAATACAATAAAATTTTAGTGATGTAAATTAATGTAGGTGCAATATTAATAAGTATAAACAAGTGTAATTGAGTTTTTGTTCTTTTTTGTTTATATAAAGTATTATTGTTATTTTAGATTTAATAAAGAAACAACCCTGAAGAAGATGCCAATAAAGCATCGAAACGTTGGTAAAATAACGAATTAAATATTTTTAATTGCATATGCATCTACGACCAATAAGCCCAAATTGAAAACAATAACATTTCTTCTTCGTAATTCTCGAAGAAAACAATCGTAAACGATATTCGAAAACGACACAAATACGAATCCGATGTCGCTTTTAATTTGTCCATCGAAACGAACATTCGATAACGAATAAAAAATAGTCGTTTAGAATTCGTTTTTTTCATTTTTTCTTCGAAAACGATAAAAAAATATAGAAAATTATTATAGATATTTACTGGTAATTGACGAAGTTTTTTTATAGTTAACGAAGAAATTCTCGTATCGGATTTCAAACCTTTTACTGATATGTTTCAACAATGACATCATTCTTTTTAAATTTAAAATGTTATTTTTTATTTTATATTAAATACATAAGCATGTACAATAGAGTATTTCTTATTTTTCGATTTTTCGAAATTGTTAAAATTTGTGGTAAATTGGCTGGGTTTGCTTAGAAAAAGACCAAAATAAACAAGATAAGAATAAAGGAATTCGTTTAAGAATACATAAATTTACCTTTTAACTTTGAGCTTTCTTGTCATGCTTTCGTTAAAAATTATAATTTTTATTTGTATTTTTGACTTATAAAATTAGGAACTAGAACCAAAAAAATAAAACGGTTTCGGTTCCGGTTCCAAAATAAAAAAAATTTTGATTTCGGTTCTTAAATTTTCAAAATATCGGTTCCGGTTTCGGTTCCATAAAATATAACGGTTCCGGTTCCGGTTCCGGAACCGGTTCTTGGCGGTCCCTGATTATCTATGTTGTTGGTTTTGAAGAAATTTGAGATATGGATGTGATCAAATTGCTAAAACCAGTCAATAATGTAAAGGTATATGTAAAGATTTTTTTTTATTTTCTTTTAATACAGATTTTGTTTTTTGTACAATATTATCTATTTATATTAAGCAAATCATGTTTTTTATTTAGTTTTTTATACTAATAATGGCTTTTTAACGTATTTTTTATTAGTGCCACATTACCCGCATAGTCGGGTAATCTGGCCCTTTTTGGACATTCACAAAATGACTTGTTTCGAAGATGAACTTGCTAGTCTATGGTGGAAAGATAGTAGAATACCTAACCTTTAAAATGGCGCCTAGGGTTTCTCTATATTCTACCCCGTTCGATTTTATCAGACAAAATACGAAACTAGTGCAAAAAAACCCGACACTCCCTTACATAATTAAATTTTGTATCATAAAAGCCAGGCATGATTTTTTTTCGATTATTTCCAAAATGTGAAATTGATCAAACATGCTGAACATGCAGAATTAAAAGGTCTTAGGGCTTTTCTACATGCGAATTTCGGGCAAAAGTGAAAAGTATTGAAAATTAACTCAATGAACATCTTTTGCCAACATTTATCGAATTTTCTTGATTAAATTATAACACTGTGCGACAGTACTTTTCGGGCATGAGGTGGAATGGATAGAGTACATCTCAAATAACAATATAAATTCGAGGTTTAATTAAGTACTTTTTTTAACTTTAAATTTTGGAGATCCTTAATAGGTAAAAAACTTATAAAAACTATGATGGAGTTGTTCGATTTTAGTCATTAAGAGCTTGTGGGAAAGGTAATAAACCGTAGTATTTACGAAAATATTGAAAACAAAATTTTCAACACTAAACCGTGCTTAAAAATATCAAACAACTACATCATAGTTTTTCGAATTTTTTTACCTATTAAGGATCTCTAAACTTTAAAGCTAAAAAAAGTCCTTAATTTCGCTAACCCAGCAAAACCCCGAATTTATATTGGTATTTGGGATGTATTGGTTTAAAGTAAAAAGTGAATTCATTAATTTTAAAATTGTATTTTTGTTTTTATTGCATATTTGATAAGAAGAGATCATTTTTTTAAACTAAACAAAAATAAAAAGGTCACTCAGGGAAAAAACAAAACATAGTAAAATCAAGTACGATCGTATTTACTAATTCATTTTTTCAACATGTACTTATCGAACGGACGCGTTTTAATCGGTCCCGCAGAAATAATAAAAAACATTGTGAAACAATAACAAAACCCTCCAAAAATTACGCGAAATAGACGCTAAAACAATTTCAAGAAAAAAGAGTGCAAGTGGCGTATCAAAGCCACTGCATATAAAGTAAACAAATAATACAATATTTGTGTGAAAAATATGTCAGTAAATCATTCCCCCCAAAAAAACAGGGATTCTCTCTCAGAGAATTCATCATCCCGCTCAAAACAAGAGCTTGAAACAGTATCAGCAAGTGGTAGTGAAAATACGGCGAATTCACAAAAGAAAGCTTTTGCCATGCAACCAACAGGTGCGAGCAGTGCGAATGCATCGCAACCTGTCATTGTTACCCTCGCCGCCATGAATAGTGCAGAAACAACTATAGCAAAGAGTAGATCTGCAGAGGTACCCTTTGCTCTCTCTCATGGAGCAAGCAGTGTCAAACTCCAACACCCTACACCCAGCAGGCAGCTAATATGACGGCATCACAAACAAATTTGGCAAGTACAATTACTACTAATACTCTTAGGCCAGACCCTGTTAAGATATTCACTGAAAATAAAGACCCTGCAAATAAGTTCTTTGAGAACAAAAACCCTTTGTATAAGCCTCAGTCGGAAAATACGAGTAATGCAATTGGCGCAAACACTACAGAGAAAAACACTCCACGTGCGGAGTGCAGACTGGCTTGCACCGCTACCTGCAAAAGCCAGACCCTACATTGCAAAAGCGAAGAACAACCCCTCCCAAAAATAAGAATACGCCTAAGGTTTTAAAGACAAAATCTTGGGCAAAATAGATACTCACTATTATATGAAGAGGATAATTCAGACCCTAAACCCAAGACGTCAAAGCCGCCACCAATTTATCTCAGGGAAAAAAACTCGAATTCCCTTGTTACTCTAATAACACAAATTGCGATATTTACTACACCGTAGAGTCAGTGTTGAGGAGCCGCATAAACGTCGAGGCCCAATACATTGCAAAAACTGCCAAGAATTTGGTCATTCGAAAAAATATTGTACACTTCCCAGAGTTTGTGTTATTTGTGGTGACCTTCACCAGACCCAATTGTGCCCAAAATCGAGAGAAGACGTAAATGTTAGACATTGTAGTAAATGCGATGGAAATCACACTGCCAACTACAGAGGGTGTTCAGTCTACAAAACCCTTAAAAATAAGGTTATTACCGAACCGAAGCCCTTAAGCGCAACAGCTACAAAGAGGTCAAACCCTACTCCAGCCAATTTTGCGCAGATGAAATCATACCCACCACCCCAAGGAAATGGTGCTAACGCCGCATCACAACAACAACAATTTTCATACGCAAATGTACTCAAAGGCAATACCCAAGACCCTCCAGTTATTCAACCCGCCCAACAGAACATTGGCCTTGAACAAACACTCCAGATGTTTATGCAAAACATGTAGCAGTTTATGAAATGCAGGAAATGATACACAATCAAAACCTGCTAATCCAGACCCTTTTAAAAAATAAGCCATGAATGCGATAAAAATATCCATCTGGAACGCGAACGGCTTATGCCAACATAAATTGGAACTCATTCAATTCCTCAATTCATTCTGTGTAGATGTTATGCTAATTTCAGAGACTCATTTGACCCAAAAACCCTTTTTTAATATACCCGGATACAAGTTGTATGACACTAAACACCCAGGTGGTAAAGCACGAGGTGGATCAGCGATTCTAATTAAGGGCAGAATCAAACACTTTGTTTTACAGGAATTTTGCACCGAGTACTTGCAAGCCACCAGTATTTGTCTTGATGAGTACATAAAAGGATTGACAATATCTGTAATTTAATATCCACCCAGCTCCAAAATAACTGAACAGCAATTTCAGACATATTTTGCAACCCTTGGCCCAAAATTTCTCGTAGCTGGAGATTTTAATGCCAAACACACTTATTGGGGCTCTCGTCTGATTTCGCCCAAAGGAAGACTACTATGGAATACTACCAGCAAACTCGGCCTTGATGTGGTTTCGTCAGGCACGCCAACATACTGGCCATCAGACAGACGCAAAATTCCAGATGTTATTGATTTTGCAGTAATCAAGACCCTTAAACGAACTCAACTAACCATTGAGTCTTCAGTGGAACTCTCGTCTTATCACACACCCACTATTATCACAGTAAAATATGCGCCAAATTCAGAAGTCAACCCACCCGACAAACTCACCAGTATCCATAAGAATTGGCTTAAATTCAGAAAATATATAAGTTCACACATTACCCTACATGTGTCACTGAAAACTGAGGAGCAACTGAATGTGGACAAACACCGCACTGGCAGTGACCCCAAAAATCAATAACACTACCCAAAAAAAGGAATTTGTACCACAAAATATAGCTGCGCTCTTAACAGAAAAGAGATCAATAAGGCGTGATTGGCAAAAGTTCAGATCACCCTATCTGAAAAAAAGCTGACCCTCATTACACGAAAACTACAAAACTACTCACTTTGGCGTGCCACAAAAAATTTAAAACGACTCATTATTGCAGAATCGCCAATTCGTTTACCCAACGGAGACCGGGCGAGAAGTGATGCCGAAAAAGGTACTGCTTTTGCAAGTCACCTACTCCTAACCGCCCAACTGCAAATTACCCGTTACCACAGCTCGCAACCAGGCCAAACTATAACCCACTACTCATCAGAAGAAAAGCACTTATGGATGATATTGCCAAGTTGAACCAAAAAAAAACTCCAGGTCATGACTTAATAACTGCTAAAATGGTGAAAGAGCTACCATCAATTGCTGTTACTCACCTACTGCACATATACAATGCTATACTAAAAATAGGTCACTACCCAACTGACTGAAAGCTGTCGCAGATCACGATAATCCCAAAACCGGGAAAAGACCCAACAAACGTGAGTTCATATCGCCCAATAATCTTAATCTCTACCCTATCAAAACTGTTTGAGAAAATTCTGATAAAAATTATGTTACCTACAATACTCTCTAAAGATGAAATACCCAATCACCAATTCGGATTTAGAGAAAAGCACGGCACAATTGAACAGGTTCATCGCATTGTTGACATGATCAAAAACACATTCGAAAAAAAGCAATACTGCTCAGCAGTATTCTTCGATATCACCCAAGCCTTTGATAAGGTATGGCATAGAGGATTGATATCCAAACTACAGAAACTATTACCCGCAAGCATGCACGTTTTGCTTGACAACTACTTGACCCACAGAAAATAGTTAAACATAAAAGTTTCGTTTCTAGTAGATTTGATATTCTTGCCGGTGTACCTCAAGGCAGCGTCCTCGGACCCCTCCTGTATATTCTCTATACAGCTGATATGCCCATTTATGATCAGACCCTCATCGCAACATTTGCCGACGCCACCGCAATATTGTGCTCGCACTCAGACCATAAAATGGCATCACAACACGTGCAACAACATTTGAACACTTTACAGAATTGGCTATCAAAGTGGAGAATTAGAGTCAACGAGTCTAAGAGTGCACATATAACCTTCACCCTAAGGAAAGACACTTGCTCCATGCTTACAATAAATAATAGTGAAATACCACAATGTACTGAAACCAAATATCTTGGTATGCATCTCGATCGCAGACTCACATGGAAAAAGCACATCAAAGCTAAAATTACACAAATCAAATTAAAAAAACTCGAATTAAATTGGCTCCTTTCGAAGCAATCAAAACTCAACACCACATATAAAATCCTTTTATACAAAAGTATAATAAAACCCATATAGTCATATGGGATCGAGCTCTGGGGAACAGTATCTCCATCAAATGTTGAGAAACTGCAAAGGATGCAGTCAAAAATTCTGCGACAAATACTTGGAGCGCCATGCTTTACAAAAAAACTAGAGAGTGGACTATCTTCGGCTATACCGAAGCTGAAATACCCCCACACAGTAGGAAGAAGTACCTCGAACATAAAAAAATGTGGTCTCAAGACCCTATTTTGAGCCAATTATAGGTGGTTTTGAAGCCCGGACCATGTCCAAAATCCAATTCTAAACATTTCCAATCAAATCCATCAAAAAAAAAAATTGGTCTCAAGACCCCATTTTGACCCTTATATATGGTGTTTCGGAACCTCGGACCATGTCAAAAATACGTTTCTAAACATTTCCAATCGAATACAACCATAAAAAGGACTTGAAAAATGTTAACCTTTTTTTTCGGTGTATGGGAGCCACGCCCAGTTTTTATCCGATTTGGCTGATTCACGAACTTGATCTCAGTATTCACGAGAAAAACATGTACCCAAAGTTTCAAGTCGATATCTCCAAAACTGCGACCGCTATCGTGCGGACGGACAGACGGACATCGCTAAATTGACTCCGGCGGTGATGCTGATCAAGAATATATATACTTTTCCATACCGGACACGCCTCCTTATGGGCGTTACAAACGTTGTGACAAAGTTAGTATACCCTGTCACAGTGAGTGTGGGGGTATAATGAACACATCCACAGAGATTTACAAATATCGAAAATATCTGATGAGATACCGAAACGTAATACAAAGTATGCAGATAAGCTAAAATTGCACCCTAATATTCTTACGTCTAAAACGAAATTATTCTATTGCCTTTGAATAGATAGTTCAGGGACACCCTCGTCGATGCAGCCGTTCGTCTATGCCGACATCCTGTAGATGCCGACATCCAGTCAACGCCTACATCGCCTTGATATATACATTAAGTTGTCCAAATCAGTGGATAAGGTCAACTAGTACTATGTTAAATCTGTTATGTAATGTCTAATTATTTTGTTCAAAGTTATTGTTAGTTCTAAGTTTTATTTTAGAAGATTAAATAAATCAATTTTATGTAGTTAAAAAAAAAATTTCAACTTCATGGAAAAAACGTTGAAATAAAGAGAAAAATACTTAAAATAACTATTGTGAACGTTGCAAAGTTGCAAAGTTGAAATGAAGTGAAAAACAGTTAAAATAACTGTTGTCAACGTTGAAACAAAGTTGAACGATGTTAAATCAAGGTCTGGCAAACTTAATATAAATTGGAAAATTTTTGAAATAATCGGAAAACAACTTTGAAATAAGTTTGTTTATTTTTGAATTTAAGTTTTAAATTGAAAACAAGTTTGTTCGTAGTTGTTTCTAAAATTTCCAACTTTACCAGACTTTCATTAACGTTTCTACTTGTTTTAAGGTGGTTATTTTTGATTTTAGGGTGATTTTCTCTGGGTGTACAGATTACGACTCGGTTTCAAACATAAGAGAGAAAAAAATATCGAGTCGGGAAGTAACCTTTGAAAACGAGTCGAGAATTACATTATCATTTTAGACTGTGTTTGCTGGGTAACTGTACTCTCAGAAAGTTTTAGGTCACACCTGATTTGCATGGAGCTAATAGAAGGATTGTTCTGGGCTAACTCGATGGTTCGTCGGTCAATTCGTTCAAACGTTACCGCTTTTCAGAGCGTCGGCAGATCCACAAAGGACATCCACTGAGCATATGTCGTTATCCTTATTCATGTCCTTATCATTTTTTCTCAATGCTTTTCTAACATTTCGTAGTTCTTCTGAGCAATGTTTGAATCGACCCATATATAATGCCATTTTAAGCAAAATGGCAATATTATTCCTTTTATAACCATTCACAGTAATAAAAGTTTTAAAAAACGCGAATTGTCGCCTTTTAGCCAATTTGGTCCCTAGACCCCATTTTGACCCATTTATATGTGGTTTTGAAAGCTTGGACCATGTCAAAAATCCATTTGTAATCATTTCCAATCGAAAACTGCAATAAAAAATACTTGGAAAATACCGAAATATATGAAGTAATAGAAAAATGTATGGAATTGTTATAAAATTCAACAGAATTTAAGAGAAACTTCCGTATACTCCTTGATATTTTATTTTTGTGTACCAAAAACTGGAAAATTCCAGTTCTAGCATTCGTTATTAAGCATCCCGGTTTACATTTACATCAAAGGGAAACACCTTATGAAAGTTTATAGTTATTCGAAATTTTGCTGTGAATCAAATGAAAGTGTTTTTAAAATGAAAGCAGGGACGTACCCATGAAGGGGAGGGGGGTTTGGAGGGCTTTAAGGTGCCGAAACCCCCCAAAATATATGAACGCAATACGTCGATTTTTTCATAAACTCCACTTCGGGATTTTTCCAAATTTTTTTGAATCTACTTTTTTTTATGAAAAATCAAAAGATTTATTTTGAAAAAAGTGATCTGGTGTTGATTTTAATTTAGTTTTGCATTTTCTAGTTTTTTTCTCAGTATAAGTAAAAAAATGTATGAATACCCCCCCGAAATTTATTCCTGGTTACGTCCCTGGTGTGGGGGTTTGGGAGTTCAAACCCCCCCCCCAGAGGTTAATTTTTCAGTACAAAATTATTGAAACGATACTCGAACTTAATCGATTTTACAAGGTTTTATTGAATTGAAATTTTCTTTTGCCAGAAAATTTATTTTTCATGATGTCGCGAAGCAAATTTTTGTTCGTAAGCTGGAATATTTTTAAACAAGTGAGTAAGTTTCAGTCGGGCAAGCCGACTTATATATACCCTTTACCTACTGGCCCATATTGTATCCGCCATCTTGAATTTGGAAAATGCCACATCAAATTCGAAATCAGCGACCCCGAAAACCCCACTATACAAAATTTCATACTGTTTTGATGAAATTTTAAAATTTCGGTAAAAACACAATTTGCACTTATATGGGAGGTAGGCGTGGCAGTTGACTGATTCCGCGCATTTTTAATACCAACTCCTTCTAGGGCCTAAAAAGGATAAATCCAAAATTTTGGATCCCTAGCTTTCTTCTAGCTCCTGCAATCGTGTTTACAAGAAAAGAGGACGGACAGACAGGGAGGTAGACGTGGCAGTCGACCGATTCCGCCCATTTTCAATACCAACTCCTTCTAGGGCCTAAAAGGGATAAATCCAAAGTCCCTAGCTTTCTTCTAGCTCCTGCAATCGTGTTTACAAGAAAAGAGGACGGACAGACGGATAGCGCTAAATCAACTCAAGAGGTGACTCTGATCAAGAATATATATACTTTTCCATACCGGACACATCTCCTTCTTGGTGTTACAAACATCAGACCAAAGTGAATATACCATACCTCATGAGGTGTAGGGTATAAAAATCTCTAAAAATACAGTTTGTAAAGATCAGTTTGATTGTGTTTGGAGCGAGGGTCTGGGACGTCTTGCGCTCGGCTTAAGCTCGCCGGATGTCGAACTTTTGCTCCCTGCTGTCGTTAAAAAAAAAAAAATTTGCGTGCCAAAAAAAAATTAACATGCAACATTAAATGAGACCAAGAAAATCGAACAGAAGAAACAAAGGGAACGTAATAGATTGGTATCGAGCAATGACTGCCAAGTCAGTTGGTGCTTTGGTGGTTCGCACCGTGGATGGGCCCACCCCATATGACTGCTAAGGTAGCCATCCTTTGTCATCCAAATTGTCATCAATATTTAAATGGATGCCCCTTGATCCGCACATAACCTTCTCCTACTGCATCCTCAACCGATTCTTAATTCCCTAGCACCACATTATTTTCGATAAAAAAAACTCAAAAAGATTTCGAAATATCGGACTTATATATTATATTCAGGAACATGAAAAGAATATATACAATTAAATTACAAATTACATTAAAATTAATAATTAAACATAAGGACAGGTAAGTATAAGGGTAAGTATAGACAAGTAAATATATTGAATTTTAAATTTAATTTAACATATCTTTTCTTTTCAGGGAATCATTTGGTAAGTATTGAAATTTTTTTTTTTTTACGTTATTTCACGTTACGTTTCTTTACATTTCACTACAATTAAAATCAATCAATTTACATTTAACTTTTCATTTACATATTTCTTTTTCAACAAGCAAAGTTTTTTTTGTAGGTAAGTATGTGTGAGCAAGTATGGGCAAGTACTCTTCAGGTAAGTATATGTGTAGGTCTTTAATTTGATTTTAATTTCAACATTTTTCTTTTATTTCAGGTTAACAAATAATTAGGAAGGCTTCCATAAAGGTAAATGTTTTCAAGGTGAGTGCATGTATATAAACAGGTAAGTATGTGTAATTTAATTTGTATAATTTTTGTTTTCTAGTATTTTTCTTTTTGATTTTTCAGGTTTACATAGAAGTTCAAAAAAATAATTTTAAAATAAAATAATAATTTTCAAATAAATATATATGCAGTGACGGGTAGGTATTTTCAGGTAAGTATATGTGTAGGTGAAGTATTGTCGCGGCATAAATTCGCGACAGAATTTTGTTTGTTGTTATTGTTGTCTGTTTGTTCTTGTTTTGTGTTTTCCCTTTGTTCGGGGCGACGGGTGAACAAAACCGAAGGGAAAAACACAGACCGAAAGCGCGCACTGACACTCTTTATTATATTGTTATTTTTTATTTATTTATTGTTAGAGAAATGGAAATTGAGCGCTATATATGAGTTCATATAGACAAAATTCTTTTAGTTCTTTTTAGGCAGGGAAAATAGTGCGAACAGATTTAGTGGACTGGCGTTTTCTTTTTTTAATTTAAATTTAAATTTGGAGTAGTGTTTAATTTGGAGTTGTGGTTTTAATTTTTAAATTGGATTTTTAAATTGTGTTTTTGTGGTTGCTGAGGACCTCGTCGGATGGTGGAGCTGAGGCAGGAGATATTTTCGAAGGGAGTATTTTTCCGCGCTGGTGTTATTTCCACCAGCGGGTGTTTTTGGTGTTTTTATCTGTGGCAGTCGACCATTTAGTTTCTTCGAAGGGAATAAAAGGAAGGAAAAAATGTTAATAGAGTTTGTCAAGTTGTGGCAAGTCGGTTGTGTCAAGTCGGCCACTGGTGTTTCGAGATTTTAATAGTGGAGTTGGTCTCCGTCGTTTTTGTGGTCCTGGTTTCCCCTTTCCCTTCCAATTTTTGCTGTGGCGTCCCGCACCTGAGCCAAGTTGTTGCTGGACATCGATTTTTTCGAAGTCCAGCTGGTGAATTGATTCTGTAAAGAATCGTGCGAGGGATTTCAGGTAGGTCGGTCTGGTCCCGTAAATCAAGTGCACATAAAAACATAATTTTTGTCATTAGTGTTTTTTCTCTAAAATGCTCTCGTTTGACAAATTTCCGTTTTGTGTGTCAGTGAGTGATCCCGTGAACCAGGTGCACATAAGAACTTGATTTTTGTCATTAGTTTTTTTTTTCTAAAATACTCTCGTTTGACAGATTTCCGTTTTGTGTGTCAGTGGGTTTTCGTTTCCATTTCACGTTCGGTTATTTGCGGTTTCCATATACGTGTCTATTTCAGAGTAGGATTTGAAAAGTTTAGTTATCGGGTTTTCGCGTATTCGTGTGTTTCGTTCGGTCGGGGATACCATTCCGCGATGGTCGGCTTTAATCCCACGCGTCGCGATTGAGCTAGCGGGCAATTAGGGATTTTAATTATCGCGTGGGGATTTTTGGTTTTAGTTTTTTTAAAGTTTAAGTTAAAAATTGCGCGATAGTATGTTTAGATTTCAATTTACATTTTAATTTTTTTTTAGATTAAATATATGTTTATTATTTAGTTTTCTTTTCAGATTTGTAGTTGTACATTTTCTTTTGGCGTATTTTTAATTCGGCTTTTATTGTAGTTTTAGGTTTTTCGTTGTTTTTGAACACCCTGAAAAATGGCTTAAAATATGCCCTTTTCTTTTTACTACGCTGTCTAAATAGGGGGGTAACTAGAACTCTTCTTGGGCCCAAAAAAGATACCTATACCTAACCCTAACGCGGTTCTATGAACGCCACCTTCAAAATATTTTCATACAACGAAAACACTATTACAATCCACCAAAACCTCTTTTTTTTCTTAAAAAGTAAACATGTATTTTTTTTGTACAAAACTTCACTTTCACATTTACTTATCTTCTTTTATTTCTTTTCAGCTTTCTTGCAGGTTTTTCAGGTTCAGTTGACGAAAGATGGTAATCCTTTTTTTTCTGGGGGTGCTCCGCCGGTCAGAGACTTTTCGCGGGGCGCTCCACTGGTCAGCCTTTTCTTTTTATAGTTGTTTTGTTTCTCCTGTTGCTGTTGGTATTCTGTGGTGTCGCATGTAGCTGTTGAATTTTCGTAATTAATATCTATAATCCTCTTTTTCACTTTTTTTATACCCCCACACTCACTGTGGCAGGGTATACTCACTTTGTCACAACGTTTGTAACGCCCATAAGGAGGCGTGTCCGGTATGGAAAAGTATATATATTCTTGATCAGCATCACCGCCGGAGTCAATTTAGCTATGTCCGTCTGTCCGTCCGCACGATAGCGGTCGCAGTTTTGGAGATATCGACTTGAAACTTTGGGTACATGTTTTTCTCGTGAATACTGAGATCAAGTTCGTGAATCAGCCAAATCGGATAAAAACTGGGCGTGGCTCCCATACACCGAAAAAAAAGGTTAACATTTTTCAAGTCTTTTTTATGGTTGTATTCGATTGGAAATGTATAGAAAAGTATTTTTGACATGGTCCGAGGTTCCGAAACTACATATATAAGGGTCAAAATGGGGTCTTGAGACCAATTTTTTTTTTCGGTGGATTTGATTGGAAATGTTTAGAAACGAATTTTGGACATGGTCCGGGCTCCAAAAGTACCTATAAATGGCTCAAAATGGGGTCTTGAGACCACTTTTTTTTACGTTCGAGGTACTTCTTCCTACTGTGTGGGGGTATTTCAGCTTCGGTATAGCCGAAGATAGTCCACTCTCTAGTTTTTTTGTTATTTCGTTTCTCACCTATTTTTCTTTCCTTTGCTTTATTTATTTTGTTTTTGAGTTTTTTCCTTTTTTTAATCAATTAATTTTATATTTTATGATGTCTCAAATTTTCTTCCTTTTTATCTTTTCAGATCTGTTAAGCCTTCTCTTCCGCTGTCCAAGCTATCTGAGAGAGACCATGCGGGCGGTCACTCTCTCTAATTTTAGGCAGTTCGTAATGGTGTGTCACATTTTTTCTTCTTTATTATTTTTTTTTTAGACTGGCAGCACTGGTTGATTCCATCTGACGAGGGAGGCATCGCTGCAGTTTTAACACTTACTAATAACTTTATATTTTTCTATTTGCATGTGCAGGCGACCGTCACACCACAAACTATTGGATGCAAGCTTGTGAGCATCAATAGGTTGCAATGACAGCTTCTGGGCAACTGCACTTACTCTACTTCCGGGGACAAGGTAACACACGTTTAAACTTCCAACAACGTAAGACGATCTACATTAATAATTTGATATTTAAATAAATTATAATATACATTAACAAATATGTAAATAATTTAATAACTAAATATAAGGACTAATAAATTGATAAAAACAAAAAAAACTAGTAGGATTTAATGAAAATTAATAAGGATATAAATAAATGGGATTTAAATAAATAATTTAATATATAAATAGGTAAGTGTATAAATAAAGGTAAAAATAATTGAATACACAACTAAAACTGAATACTAATATCAAAGATGATAAAACAGTCTTGTCCAGGTACATGTGTATTTGTTTGAGGTGGTATTTTTTTACCAACATTTTGTTTTTATTTTTTTTGCAGATCTGTTGCCAGCAACACAACTACATACATTTAAGGATGACGAAGCAAAAAACACAACATGGAACATGTATATCCTTGGACTCTGGATGTCCCTGCGGTGATCTTCATGCGGTGAATTGAACTATTTTGTTTCTTATTTTATAATTTATACTTATTTTAAATAAGTTTTCGAATAACAAAAAAATGTATTACTATTTCTATTTATTTTTTTTTCCCCCGTTTCCTGGACAATTTTTGCAATTTGTTTTTTTTTTTTTTCTTTTTATTTTTCTTTTTCTTTTTATTTTATTTTCTTTTTATTTTTTTTTTATTGTTTGAGATGTTGTGCGTGTATAACGCTCACAGATTTGCCTTGTAAATTTTCTACCTCGTAAAGATTTTTACCAACTGGTTTGACGATTCTGCATTTTAGCCATGGTCGACACAATTTTGTATTTAACCTCTTGTCCAACGTGAAAATTGATTTCTCGACTTCGACGATTATACGTTTTGACATTTTTTTCATATGCATTATGAAGACGCTTTCGTATTTTCTCTCGTATTATTTGCATTTTGTCGTGTTTTGTTATTATTTGCATTTCCCTATCTTCTAAAATATCGAGTTTCTGGGCTATCTGATACACACTCGCGTGAGTGATCATATTGTTTCCGAAAAGAGCGAAATAGGGTGTTACTCCTATTGACGCGTGTATTGATGAGCGCAGAGAGCATTCGATGTTTGAAAGATTTTCGTCCCATTCTCTTTGGTCGTTTTCGAGGAAAGCTCTGATAGAAGTTAAAATGGATTGATTGACTCTCTCACTTGCATTTGATTGTGGTGCATGAGAGGCGGTTCGCATGTGTCGAATACCAAACATTTCTACTAACTCTTTTGAACTCTTTGAACTCTTTTCCAACAAACTGTTTCCCATTATCTGAGTGGATAATTTCTGGTACTCCAAATTTGTGGAAAACCTCATCTGTCAAAAATTTATTTACTGCTTTTGCAGTTGCTTTTCGCAATGCCTTTAGCAACACAAATTTAGTCTGGTGATCAAGAACAATAAAAATAAAAGAGTTGCCAGATTTTGATCTGGTATACGGGCCAAGATATAGATTTTTTGAAATGGCCTACTGGTAGTGACTTCGGCTCCCATAGTAGGACGAAGTATCTGAGTTGAATGCTTACATTCTTTGCAGACACTACACCCTCTTACGAATTCTCTCACTTCAGTACACATCCGTGGCCAATAAAAATATTCACGTACCCTACTCAACGTTTTTGTGAATCCTTCGTGTGATTTATGTGATTTCATGACCACTTATGACCACTTAAGTCATTTTGCTTCATGAGCCATTTTAAACTTGAGTGATCCGTTATCACGGTAAATGGCATCATCTCAATATATGGCCTAAACTTAGCGATAGCTGTTACCACTGCCAGACACTCTTTTTCAGTGACCGAATAATTTTTCTGGGCCGCATTCAATTTTTGGGAAAAATATCCTATAGGGTGTTCTTCATCATTCTCATCTTTTTGAAAGAGAACAGCTCCTATTCCCACATTTGAGGCATCACATTGTACATAGAAAGGCTTTTTAAAATTCGGACTGACAAGTACTGGACTTGACACTAACGCTTCTTTTAATAAATTAAATGATTTTATCGCCTCGGGTGATAGGTGCTGTTAGGGTTACAAAATCTTTTATAAATCGCCGATACCAAAAAATTGTCGAACTTCCTTCACAGTTTTCGGGATGTTAATTTTGCTTATTGCTTCAACTTTGCTTGGGCCGGTTTTTAATTTTCCATCTCCTACAATATAACCTAAATACTTAAGCTCTGTAAAACAAAATTTAGACTTAGACATGTTAATAGTAAGATTAGCTTCGGACAGAAGTTTACCAACAGTTTTTAAAATATCACAGTGAGTTTCAAAGTTTGACGATACAACAAGTAAATCGTCCAGATAGACAAAAACACGATCATGTAGTTCGGACGGAATCACTTTGTCCATGAGTCTGCATAGACTCTGCGCAGCGTTGCAGAGACCAAAGGGCATTACCGTGAACTGGTAATGTGGTCTACCCTGAACAGTGAAAGCGGTTTTAGAACGATCCGACTCTGCTAGTAGAATTTGCCAAAACGCGTCTTTTAAGTCCACAGCAGATATAAAATAGGTATCGCCGAGTCGACTCAAAAGACCGTCAATATTTGGCAACGGATAAGCGTCCTTAACCGTTACTTTATTTAACTCTTTTGCATCAAGGCATAAACGATTTTTGCCTGGTTTTATGACAAGGGTCGTTCTGCTGTTCCAGCTAGCGTGAGGTGCGCTTCAGACTCAACATTCTATCTAACTCCTCGCAGGTCAATTTTTGCACAGCTGGAGATATCGGATAATACCGTACCTTTTTAGGGGTGGCGTCTCCGGTGTCGATAGAATGCTGTTCTAAATTAGTTTTCCCTAATCCAAATTTTGTATAACACCTAAATTAATTTTTGGCTGACTCTAACATCTGCTTTTGAGTTGACGTTAAAACATTCATTTTGGGACTATCTGACTCACATGATTGAGACGAAGATTCTATACTTAAACTGCTGACAAAACATGGGGAAACAGTGAACGTATTCCAAAAATCTATACCGAGGTATAGCACTTGGGACAAAGAAGGAACCAGATACAACGTAATACACTCAACTCTATCACGACATTTAATCTCGGCACGAATTTTTCCAACGATAGACGGACCTCGGCCATCGGCGGTTTTTATAATGGACCAGTAGTCGAGTATTGGGATTTTCAGTTTGGATACAAGATCCAAACAGTCCTTTCCCAAACAGCTAACCGTTGCTCCACTATCCATCAAGCCTATGATTCGGTGGCCATTTAGAAAAATGTCCATATATGGCCGATAATTAGTCTCAAATGGAATATTTGCCTCTGCGATGTTTGCGTTTTCGCTTTCTTGCAGTGTATCACGCTCGGATATCTAAGACCTTCTCACTCAAGGGGACATCATCAAAAATTTGCTTACGTCTAATTAAATAATTTTCTAACCTAACATGATACGGGACAATTTCGCGGACTTTGTTAATACTACTATTGCTACTTAAATTTCTATTGACTACAATTAAAGGGACTGAATGACTAATATTTACGGGGTTTGAGTCTGAGTTGAGCACCCCGCCCCGGCGCTCTGAGTGCTCCTCTGGGAGTTTTCCTGACACTTAGGACATTTGGGGGTTATGACGTTCTCCAATCCACACTTGAAGCAGAAAATATTACGGACGGACGATGTACACTCGTAAAACCCATGACCCACCTGCTTACAATTCCAACATTTCAACGGTTGTCGTGCATGTGACTCATAAGGACTATTCAAGGCATCTAGCTCAAAAAAATTGTGTTGCGCATCGTATTCCTCTAATTCGTTGACTCGTTTGTAATGGCTATTTTTGTATGGCTCACGATCGCTCTGCCGCTTAGCGATGTTACGTTCCGCCCTCCGACATACTTCTAACAACTGATCCATATTATGTATGCTCATGGGGAAAACTAGTTGAGCAATCCCATCTTTGAGGTTGTCTATGACAATACGGATCAGCTCGTGCTCAGGCATGGGCATACGGATTTGATTTATAAGTGCCACGATCGCATTATGAAATACTTCCAAAGTTTCATTGGCCTGCTGTCTGCGCTCCATAATCTTCTGTTGTACCTCGTAGTCGCTCACATATCTTCGGAATTTCAGAAGCATGGCCCACTTCAAATTTTCACAATCAGTCTGAGAGTGTTGACGTCTATAAGACCAAACCCATTCGCACGCCTCATAGCTGGTGAAATTGCTTCAAAAGCTCAGACAACGGACAGTTATCATCTTCGCGGATAGATTCGACCCTAAAGAAAAAATCTTCGACGGTCATTGTTTTCGAGGTGCCGTCAAATTTCAGGCCCCATTTATCCAATCGATAACGATTCGGTCCCTGGTTCCGAACATTATAGGCGTAATTGGCCGAATTATTTTGAATATGGGGTTGACTTGGCCCATAACCAGGGTAATGATTCGGTTGCGGAGGCAACTGATAAGAATCTTGTTGGCTATCAATCGAAGAACTACATTCTCAAACTCCTTTAACATACAAGCCTGAACGGCTCCTATGGACGCACGAACATAATCTCTCAAAGTAGTGCCCTGTTCATCCACCATTGCCCCTGAATTTACAATTTGGCTTGCGTTCACTTGTCTTAGTTCATTACGAATACCCTGTGAAGTTAGGTTGCTAAATACTGGTGATGTCAGGGTCGTGTCTAGGTTTGATTCAGGTGAACCCTTGTGGGAAGCACCTGTGTTATTATTGGCAGACGTATTTGTTTGCACATTTGCGGTGGCGGTATTCGTAACCGTCGTGGTTGGAATATTCTCCCCTAAACTTGGATTTTGAATCGAAATGATTTTGCCTCTACCGTTTGATCGTATTTAAAAAAAACTTAAAGATTATGTTTGATATTAAATAATAAAAAATGTAATAAATAACAAGGAAAATGTAAATTTAAATGTATAATAAATATTTAGATGAAATTAAATAAATAAATAAATGTATAAATTAAACAAAGTAATACTAACTAATTCTACAAAAAAAAAACAATCCATGCAAACGTATGACTAAATCCACAAAAAAAAACAACTGTCACTCAAATTCCACCAAAAAAAAATTTACAAAAAAAAAAATTTGATAAAAAAAACTTACAAAAATAATAAATTAACCAAAAAAATTATAAACTAATTTATTAAATTTTAATCAAAACTTAAATAAAAAAATTTTAATTTAAATAGTTTTTAAGTTTTATTTCTAACAGCTAAGTTTTATTTTTATTTTTAAATTTTAAGTTTTGATAATAATTTTAAATGTTTATAGATTTAAGTTTTCAATTGTATTTTATCAAAAAGAGCTTTTTTTTTATTTATTCCTTTATCTGGTAATTTTAATTTAGCTTCAAGTATCTTTTTAACTGTTAATTTTTAATTTAGCTTAAAGTATTTTTAATTTGTGTTCAAAATTCTTCGAAAATAAATTAACACAGATAAATGGAACTTTTTTTTCTTTTTTGGTTTTAGTACGGTTGAGTTTTTGCAGCGGATACAAAGGACGATTTACGAACTAACAAAAGAGACTTGGACAAGATGGTACGTTACTAACATTTGTATGACTTTGCTCTAATTTCTCAATTAGAGCCAGTATGCTATTAGCAACAGTGCAGCAGTAGGTTGCGAAAATTTTTTTCTACAAAAACATCGAACCCACGACTACACACAATCTTGCTCAAGATACAAACTACTACAAACGAAAGATGCAACAATACATTTACAAAATCACAAAAATCCCACCCTTGCCAAATGCCGCAAATGCTCCTGGTCACTATGGACCGTAAGGAACATGACTGACTTTGGACAAGAGAGGAGACAAAAATCTAAACTAAAAACATAACACTAAACATCACTCATATCGGAGCAAGGTCCGATTGTCCGGGACTGATGACAACATCCACAAACAGTTAAGCGATGAAAAAAAACAAAAATAAAAAACGAAACAACAAAAACATTAATTTGGGGATTCGCCGAAGCTTCACCGCAACGCGGCATATTTGGAACTATGTCCAAATTTCCGGGACTGGTGAACGCACTTCGAACCCAAAAACGAAATTTACACGAAGCTTTCGATAAAGAAGCTCGTACGTTGGGCGCCATCTTGTAACGATCAGTTTGATTGTGTTTGGATCGAGGGTCTGGCACGTCTTGCGCTCGGCTTAAGCTCGTCGGATGTCAAACTTTTGCTCCCTGCTGTCGTTCAAAAAAAATTTCGTGCCAAAAAAAAATTAACATGCAACATTAAACGAGACCAATACACGAAGAAAATCGAACAGAAGAAACAAAGGGAACGTAATAGATTGGTATCGAGCAATGACTGCCAAGTCAGTTGGTGCTTTGGTGGTTCGCACCGTGGATGGGCCCACCCCATATGACTGCTAAAGTAGCCATCCTTTGGCATCCAAATTGCCATCAATATTTAAATGGATGCCCCTTGATCCGCACATCGCCTTCTCCTACTGCATCCTCAACCGATTCTTAATTCCCTAGCACCACTGTTCAAAATACTTATGAACACTTTACATTGCAACTATCGTCTTTTCTGTCCCCCGGCAGAATGTTCAAAAAACAAAAATAAAAAACGAAACAACAAAAACATTAATTTGGGGATTCGCCGAAGCTTCACCGCAACGCGGCATATTTGGAACTATGTCCAAATTTCCGGGACTGGTGAACGCACTTCGAACCCAAAAACGAAATTTACACGAAGCTTTCGATAAAGAAGCTCGTACGTTGGGCGCCATCTTGTAACGATCAGTTTGATTGTGTTTGGATCGAGGGTCTGGCACGTCTTGCGCTCGGCTTAAGCTCGTCGGATGTCAAACTTTTGCTCCCTGCTGTCGTTCAAAAAAAATTTCGTGCCAAAAAAAAATTAACATGCAACATTAAACGAGACCAATACACGAAGAAAATCGAACAGAAGAAACAAAGGGAACGTAATAGATTGGTATCGAGCAATGACTGCCAAGTCAGTTGGTGCTTTGGTGGTTCGCACCGTGGATGGGCCCACCCTATATGACTGCTAAAGTAGCCATCCTTTGGCATCCAAATTGCCATCAATATTTAAATGGATGCCCCTTGATCCGCACATCGCCTTCTCCTACTGCATCCTCAACCGATTCTTAATTCCCTAGCACCACTGTTCAAAATACTTATGAACACTTTACATTGCAACTATCGTCTTTTCTGTCCCCCGGCAGAATGTTCAAAATACTTATGAACACTTTTACATTTCAAATATTATCTATAATTATCGCTAGTAATAAAAAATGTCAAACAGAAGATGTTTCTCACACATCATAATCTATGTTTAGTAACACTCAGTTTGAGTTGAGGCTGTGTGGCCATTTACAATTCTAATGTATTCTATTATTATCGCTATTTAGAAAAGTACACACACAAGTAATAAATAGTTTACAGCCTATGCGGGGACGCTTATCGTGCCTCTGCTGATAATATTCTAATTCTGTCTAGTTTTAAGTGCATTTTTGTGCCTATATATTTAGGTGTTTTATTAAAATAAAATCAATACCTTACAAATACTCAAACGATGCGAACATCAGTTCGTAGATTGGTCCTTCGAGGAAACGAGCTAGTGCAATTGGAAACACAGTCGTTGTAAAATTTTTAAAATTGTCTAACTCGCTAAAGTGCGAACGAAATTTTAAAATTTTAAATAAGTGGCGTTTCTCACGGCCTAAACAGTGAGATAAGCGTAACCGAGGCTTAAACAGCGGTTGTATACAGTTAACTAATAAAAGTTTTTATTTTTGAATACAAAATGTCGAATGAAAAGCGAAAATTGTTGAAACGCCAAAATGAGATTGGCGAGATGATCATCGTCATGAATGATAAGATGCAGCAGAAAAAGCTGCGTCAAACTACGTTGGATGAGACAACTTCCCACTTGGAAAAAATCTGGGATGAGTTCCAGAGGATCAACTTGAAACTGCTGTCGATGGGAATAACAGATGAAAGTTATTTTGAGAGCAGATATTTCGAAGAGATTGAGAAAATAGTGTACGGAATTCGTACACACATAAAAAATGCAGATGTCGACCTTACTATGCCGAAGCAGGCAACTGAGGCAGCTGGGTCTAGTGAAGGACAGCAGCAAGAAGGGCACAAGAGGGAACATCTGGAAGGCAAGCCGGCAGACATTCTGATAAGAAAATTTTTCCGTCAAGTGAACAACATGAAATTATTGTTAGATGAAGGCATAGAAGATGATGCCGGCAGAGCGGAATTGGAATGCAGAATATCTTGTTGGGAGCAGAAAATGCAACTCATAAATGCAATTTATACAAAATTGACATTTGATATGGGAGAGGACGATGACGATGTAGAAGAGCAAAAAGACCAAGTGGACAGGTCGTATAACGATGCTTCAATGGACTTAGCAAAGAAGATGCAGTCACTGGAGATAGTGAAAAGGCCATCAACTCTTAAACTGGAGGATATCAAAATCCCAACATTTTTTGGTGATATAAACGAATGATCCTCTTTTTACGATATTTTCAAAAAATTGGTACATGAGGTCAGCCATTATTCAAATGTTGAGAAAATGTACCGATTGAAGTCATTAGTAAAGGGAGAAGCTGGAAGGCTAATTCAACATTTCAATGTTGTTGATGCAAGTTATGATGCAGCGTGGGAAATGTTAACACATCGGTACGCTAACCGGCGGTTGCTGTTTACAAAGTTGGTGGACAAAATGTTGGACCAGCCTGAAGTCAACAGCGAGGCAGTATCGAGTATAAAGCAGCTTCACGATACAACAAATGAATGTGTTCATGCTCTGAAAGGGATGAATATCAAATTGGATGATGCGGAGCCACTAATTGCTCGTATCATCATAAGAAAGCTGGACAGAGACGGGCTGCGGTTATATGAGCAGAACGTGAAGAAAACTAGGGAGATACAAACTCTGAGCGATGTGATGCAGTTTTTGGAGCTGCAATATCAAGCGTTAGAAGCTGTAAAAGGAAAGAAGCTGATTGGAAATAGTGGAAGCAGTAGGCAACGAAGCAATCAGCAATCTAAAAATTCATTTTATACGGGACAACTAAGCTGCGCATATTGTAACACAGTAGGACATAGTGTGAACAATTGCAGGAAATTCCTTGCGCTATCAGTGGCAGATCGACACAGCTGGGCAAAGAAAAGCAACGCGTGTTATGTATGTCTATACCATAAGATGGACAAGAAATGCAGCAATGGAGCTTCCAAATGCAAAAAGTGTGGTAAAAATCATCACATTCTGCTGCATTGGGAAACAACGTATGGTTTAAATAAAACAAAAAATGAACCAAGGCAGGAGTCAGCGACTTCAATGATGACAAAGGACGATGCATCACCGACTGTACTTTTGGCAACGGCACAGGTACGAGTAAAAACAGCGCATGGAGAATTTCTGACCTTGAAAGCACTAATTGACCAAGGGTCACAAAAAACCGCATTGTCAGAAGAAGCTGCGCAAATATTGAATTTACCAAAGAAGAAGGTGAATTTGGAACTAGTTGGTCTTGGAAGCACGGTGGTTGGAGTAGCAAAGTCGAAAGTAAAGTTGGAAATCCGACCAAGGTTTATGAGCGACGAATTGTTCGTAATTGAGGCATTAGTATTGCCAAAGCTGGCCAAGGCGCATCCGGACACATCATTTAAGTATGATATCAATCAGTTGAAAAATCATACGTTGGCCGATCCTAATTTTAACAAATCAGACCGAATTGATATAGTAATCGGCGGCGACTTGTATCCAGAGATCTTAGAGGAAGGCATATTGAAATTGGATAAAATCCTGGGTCTATCAACAAAGCTTGGGTGGATATTATCCGGAGTACTCAACGTAGAAAGTAGGAGTAAGCAATTAACAGCAGCCGTAACAACTGGGTTGGAGCGATTTTGGGAGTTGGAGGAGATAAATGATTCGGTTATTCCTTCAGATGATGATGATTTATGTCTACGGCAATACAAAGCTACAACGAAACCAGATAGAGATGGCAGATTCATTGTTAACTTGCCGTTTAAAGAAGATAACGCCCTCGGAGATTCTCGAAAGCAAGCAATGGCGAGATTCCTGAATTTAGAGAAAAAGTTACAAGCAAATAATGCATTAAAAACGGAATATGTTAAATTCATGCGGGAGTACCAACACCTCGGTCATATGGATTTAGTCAGCACAAACAATGAAATACGTATTTTAAATTCTGAAGGAAAATTAATTCCACAAATTAAAAGTCACTCTTGGAAATGGTGGAAACGTTGGAAAGATAAAATTTCATCACATCAGCGAGCATACTTTTTTATTCTGGTAGTTTTGTTTATTATTATAATAGATATAGTTATCGTAAGAAAAATTATTGTCAAGAGATCGATTGCATCTATCGTCTTTTCTATTCCCCGGCAGAATGTTCAAAATACTTATGAACACTTTACATTGCAACTATCGTCTTTTCTGTCCCCCGGCAGAATGTTCAAAATACTTATGAACACTTTTACATTTCAAATATTATCTATAATTATCGCTAGTAATAAAAAATGTCAAACAGAAGATGTTTCTCACACATCATAATCTATGTTTAGTAACACTCAGTTTGAGTTGAGTTGCCATTTACAATTCTAATGTATTCTATTATTATCGCTATTTAGAAAAGTACACACACAAGTAATAAATAGTTTACAGCCTATGCGGGGACGCTTATCGTGCCTCTGCTGATAATATTCTAATTCTGTCTAGTTTTAAGTGCATTTTTGTGCCTATATATTTAGGTGTTTTATTAAAATAAAATCAGTACCTTACAAATACTCAAACGATGCGAACATCAGTTCGTAGATTGGTCCTTCGAGGAAACGAGCTAGTGCAATTGGAAACACTGTCGTTGTAAAATTTTTAAAATTGTCTAACTCGCTAAAGTGCGAACGAAATTTTAAAATTTTAAATAAGTGGCGTTTCTCACGGCCTAAACAGTGAGATAAGCGTAACCGAGGCTTAAACAGCGGTTGTATACAGTTAACTAATACAAGTTTTTATTTTTGAATACAAAATGTCGAATGAAAAGCGAAAATTGTTGAAACGCCAAAATGAGATTGGCGAGATGATCATCGTCATGAATGATAAGATGCAGTAGAAAAAGCTGCGTCAAACTACGTTGGATGAGACAACTTCCCACTTGGAAAAAATCTGGGATGAGTTCCAGAGGATCAACTTGAAACTGCTGTCGATGGGAATAACAGATGAAAGTTATTTTGAGAGCAGATATTTCGAAGAGATTGAGAAAATAGTGTACGGAATTCGTACACACATAAAAAATGCAGATGTCGACCTTACTATGCCGAAGCAGGCAACTGAGGCAGCTGGGTCTAGTGAAGGACAGAGGGAACATCTGGAAGGCAAGCCGGCAGACATTCTGATAAGAAAATTTTTCCGTCAAGTGAACAACATGAAATTATTGTTAGATGAAGGCATAGAAGATGATGCCGGCAGAGCGGAATTGGAATGCAGAAAATCTTGTTGGGAGCAGAAAATGCAACTCATAAATGCAATTTATACAAAATTGACATTTGATATGGGAGAGGACGATGACGATGTAGAAGAGCAAAAAGACCAAGTGGACAGGTCGTATAACGATGCTTCAATGGACTTAGCAAAGAAGATGCAGTCACTGGAGATAGTGAAAAGGCCATCAACTCTTAAACTGGAGGATATCAAAATCCCAACATTTTTTGGTGATATAAACGAATGGTCCTCTTTTTACGATATTTTCAAAAAATTGGTACATGAGGTCAGCCATTATTCAAATGTTGAGAAAATGTACCGATTGAAGTCATTAGTAAAGGGAGAAGCTGGAAGGCTAATTCAACATTTCAATGTTGTTGATGCAAGTTATGATGCAGCGTGGGAAATGTTAACACATCGGTACGCTAACCGGCGGTTGCTGTTTACAAAGTTGGTGGACAAAATGTTGGACCAGCCTGAAGTCAACAGCGAGGCAGTATCGAGTATAAAGCAGCTTCACGATACAACAAATGAATGTGTTCATGCTCTGAAAGGGATGAATATCAAATTGGATGATGCGGAGCCACTAATTGCTCGTATCATCATAAGAAAGCTGGACAGAGACGGGCTGCGGTTATATGAGCAGAACGTGAAGAAAACTAGGGAGATACAAACTCTGAGCGATGTGATGCAGTTTTTGGAGCTGCAATATCAAGCGTTAGAAGCTGTAAAAGGAAAGAAGCTGATTGGAAATAGTGGAAGCAGTAGGCAACGAAGCAATCAGCAATCTAAAAATTCATTTTATACGGGACAACTAAGCTGCGCATATTGTAACACAGTAGGACATAGTGTGAACAATTGCAGGAAATTCCTTGCGCTATCAGTGGCAGATCGACACAGCTGGGCAAAGAAAAGCAACGCGTGTTATGTATGTCTATACCATAAGATGGACAAGAAATGCAGCAATGGAGCTTCCAAATGCAAAAAGTGTGGTAAAAATCATCACATTCTGCTGCATTGGGAAACAACGTATGGTTTAAATAAAACAAAAAATGAACCAAGGCAGGAGTCAGCGACTTCAATGATGACAAAGGACGATGCATCACCGACTGTACTTTTGGCAACGGCACAGGTACGAGTAAAAACAGCGCATGGAGAATTTCTGACCTTGAAAGCACTAATTGACCAAGGGTCACAAAAAACCGCATTGTCAGAAGAAGCTGCGCAAATATTGAATTTACCAAAGAAGAAGGTGAATTTGGAACTAGTTGGTCTTGGAAGCACGGTGGTTGGAGTAGCAAAGTCGAAAGTAAAGTTGGAAATCCGACCAAGGTTTATGAGCGACGAATTGTTCGTAATTGAGGCATTAGTATTGCCAAAGCTGGCCAAGGCGCATCCGGACACATCATTTAAGTATGATATCAATCAGTTGAAAAATCATACGTTGGCCGATCCTAATTTTAACAAATCAGACCGAATTGATATAGTAATCGGCGGCGACTTGTATCCAGAGATCTTAGAGGAAGGCATATTGAAATTGGATAAAATCCTGGGTCTATCAACAAAGCTTGGGTGGATATTATCCGGAGTACTCAACGTAGAAAGTAGGAGTAAGCAATTAACAGCAGCCGTAACAACTGGGTTGGAGCGATTTTGGGAGTTGGAGGAGATAAATGATTCGGTTATTCCTTCAGATGATGATGATTTATGTCTACGGCAATACAAAGCTACAACGAAACCAGATAGAGATGGCAGATTCATTGTTAACTTGCCGTTTAAAGAAGATAACGCCCTCGGAGATTCTCGAAAGCAAGCAATGGCGAGATTCCTGAATTTAGAGAAAAAGTTACAAGCAAATAATGCATTAAAAACGGAATATGTTAAATTCATGCGGGAGTACCAACACCTCGGTCATATGGATTTAGTCAGCACAAACAATGAAATACGTATTTTAAATTCTGAAGGAAAATTAATTCCACAAATTAAAAGTCACTCTTGGAAATGGTGGAAACGTTGGAAAGATAAAATTTCATCACATCAGCGAGCATACTTTTTTATTCTGGTAGTTTTGTTTATTATTATAATAGATATAGTTATCGTAAGAAAAATTATTGTCAAGAGATCGATTGCATCTATCGTCTTTTCTATTCCCCGGCAGAATGTTCAAAATACTTATGAACACTTTACATTGCAACTATCGTCTTTTCTGTCCCCCGGCAGAATGTTCAAAATACTTATGAACACTTTTACATTTCAAATATTATCTATAATTATCGCTAGTAATAAAAAATGTCCAACAGAAGATGTTTCTCACACATCATAATCTATGTTTAGTAACACTCAGTTTGAGTTGAGTTGCCATTTACAATTCTAATGTATTCTATTATTATCGCTATTTAGAAAAGTACACACACAAGTAATAAATAGTTTACAGCCTATGCGGGGACGCTTATCGTGCCTCTGCTGATAATATTCTAATTCTGTCCAGTTTTAAGTGCATTTTTGTGCCTATATATTTAGGTGTTTTATTAAAATAAAATCAGTACCTTACAAATACTCAAACGATGCGAACATCAGTTCGTAGATTGGTCCTTCGAGGAAACGAGCTAGTGCAATTGGAAACACTGTCGTTGTAAAATTTTTAAAATTGTCTAACTCGCTAAAGTGCGAACGAAATTTTAAAATTTTAAATAAGTGGCGTTTCTCACGGCCTAAACAGTGAGATAAGCGTAACCGAGGCTTAAACAGCGGTTGTATACAGTTAACTAATACAAGTTTTTATTTTTGAATACAAAATGTCGAATGAAAAGCGAAAATTGTTGAAACGCCAAAATGAGATTGGCGAGATGATCATCGTCATGAATGATAAGATGCAGTAGAAAAAGCTGCGTCAAACTACGTTGGATGAGACAACTTCCCACTTGGAAAAAATCTGGGATGAGTTCCAGAGGATCAACTTGAAACTGCTGTCGATGGGAATAACAGATGAAAGTTATTTTGAGAGCAGATATTTCGAAGAGATTGAGAAAATAGTGTACGGAATTCGTACACACATAAAAAATGCAGATGTCGACCTTACTATGCCGAAGCAGGCAACTGAGGCAGCTGGGTCTAGTGAAGGACAGAGGGAACATCTGGAAGGCAAGCCGGCAGACATTCTGATAAGAAAATTTTTCCGTCAAGTGAACAACATGAAATTATTGTTAAATGAAGGCATAGAAGATGATGCCGGCAGAGCGGAATTGGAATGCAGAAAATCTTGTTGGGAGCAGAAAATGCAACTCATAAATGCAATTTATACAAAATTGACATTTGATATGGGAGAGGACGATGACGATGTAGAAGAGCAAAAAGACCAAGTGGACAGGTCGTATAACGATGCTTCAATGGACTTAGCAAAGAAGATGCAGTCACTGGAGATAGTGAAAAGGCCATCAACTCTTAAACTGGAGGATATCAAAATCCCAACATTTGTTGGTGATATAAACGAATGGTCCTCTTTTTACGATATTTTCAAAAAATTGGTACATGAGGTCAGCCATTATTCAAATGTTGAGAAAATGTACCGATTGAAGTCATTAGTAAAGGGAGAAGCTGGAAGGCTAATTCAACATTTCAATGTTGTTGATGCAAGTTATGATGCAGCGTGGGAAATGTTAACACATCGGTACGCTAACCGGAGGTTGCTGTTTACAAAGTTGGTGGACAAAATGTTGGACCAGCCTGAAGTCAACAGCGAGGCAGTATCGAGTATAAAGCAGCTTCTCGATACAACAAATGAATGAGTTCATGCTCTGAAAGGGATGAATATCAAATTGGATGATGCGGAGCCACTAATTGCTCGTATCATCATAAGAAAGCTGGACAGAGACGGGCTGCGGTTATATGAGCAGAACGTGAAGAAAACTAGGGAGATACAAACTCTGAGCGATGTGATGCAGTTTTTGGAGCTGCAATATCAAGCGTTAGAAGCTGTAAAAGGAAAGAAGCTGATTGGAAATAGTGGAAGCAGTAGGCAACGAAGCAATCAGCAATCTAAAAATTCATTTTATACGGGACAACTAAGCTGCGCATATTGTAACACAGTAGGACATAGTGTGAACAATTGCAGGAAATTCCTTGCGCTATCAGTGGCAATCATCACATTCTGCTGCATTGGGAAACAACGTATGGTTTAAATAAAACAAAAAATGAACCAAGGCAGGAGTCAGCGACTTCAATGATGACAAAGGACGATGCATCACCGACTGTACTTTTGGCAACGGCACAGGTACGAGTAAAAACAGCGCATGGAGAATTTCTGACCTTGAGAGCACTAATTGACCAAGGGTCACAAAAAACCGCATTGTCAGAAGAAGCTGCGCAAATATTGAATTTACCAAAGAAGAAGGTGAATTTGGAACTAGTTGGTCTTGGAAGCACGGTGGTTGGAGTAGCAAAGTCGAAAGTAAAGTTGGAAATCCGACCAAGCTTTATGAGCGACGAATTGTTCGTAATTGAGGCATTAGTATTGCCAAAGCTGGCCAAGGCGCATCCGGACACATCATTTAAGTGTGATATCAATCAGTTGAAAAATCATACGTTGGCCGATCCTAATTTTAACAAATCAGACCGAATTGATATAGTAATCGGCGGCGACTTGTATCCAGAGATCTTAGAGGAAGGCATATTGAAATTGGATAAAATCCTGGGTCTATCAACAAAGCTTGGGTGGATATTATCCGGAGTACTCAACGTAGAAAGTAGGAGTAAGCAATTAACAGCAGCCGTAACAACTGGGTTGGAGCGATTTTGGGAGTTGGAAGAGATAAATGATTCGGTTATTCCTTCAGATGATGATGATTTATGTCTACGGCAATACAAAGCTACAACGAAACCAGATAGAGATGGCAGATTCATTGTTAACTTGCCGTTTAAAGAAGATAACACCCTCGGAGATTCTCGAAAGCAAGCAATGGCGAGATTCCTGAATTTAGAGAAAAAGTTACAAGCAAATAATGCATTAAAAACGGAATATGTTAAATTCATGCGGGAGTACAAACACCTCGGTCATATGGATTTAGTCAGCACAAACAATGAAATACGTATTTTAAATTATGAAGGAAAATTAATTCCACAAATTAAAAGTCACTCTTGGAAATGGTGGAAACGTTGGAGAGATAAAATTTCATCACATCAGCGAGCATACTTTTTTATTCTGGTAGTTTTGTTTATTATTATAATAGATATAGTTATCGTAAGAAAAATTATTGTCAAGAGATCGATTGCATCTATCGTCTTTTCTATTCCCCGGCAGAATGTTCAAAATACTTATGAACACTTTACATTGCAACTATCGTCTTTTCTGTCCCCCGGCAGAACGTTCAAAATACTTATGAACACTTTTACATTTCAAATATTATCTATAATTATCGCTAGTAATAAAAAATGTCAAACAGAAGATGTTTCTCACACATCATAATCTATGTTTAGTAACACTCAGTTTGAGTTGAGGCTGTGTGGCCATTTACAATTCTAATGTATTTTATTATTATCGCTATTTAGAAAAGTACACACACAAGTAATAAATAGTTTACAGCCTATGCGGGGACGCTTATCGTGCCTCTGCTGATAATATTCTAATTCTGTCTAGTTTTAAGTGCATTTTTGTGCCTATATATTTAGGTGTTTTATTAAATTACCTTACAAATACTCAAACGATGCGAACATCAGTTCGAAGAACCACATTATTTTCGATAAAAAAAATCAGAAAAAGATTTCGAAATATCGGACTTATATATTATATTCAGGAACATGAAAAAAATATATACACTTAAATTACAAGTTATATTAAAATTAATAATTAAACATAAGGACAGGTAAGTATAAGGGTAAGTAGAGACAAGTAAATATATTGAATTTTAAATTTAATTTAACATATCTTTTCTTTTCAGGAAATCATTTGGTAAGTATTGAAATTTTTTTTTTTTTTACGTTATTTCACGTTACGTTTCTTTACATTTCACTACAATTAAAATCAATCAATTTACATTTAACTTTTCATTTACATATTTCTTTTTCAACAAGCAAAGTTTTTTTTGTAGGTAAGTATGTGTGAGCAAGTATGGGCAAGTACTCTTCAGGTAAGTATATGTGTAGGTCTTTAATTCGATTTTAATTTCAACATTTTTCTTTTATTTCAGGTTAACAAATAATTAGGAAGGCGTCCATAAAGGTAAATGTTTTCAAGGTGAGTGTATGTGTATAAACAGGTAAGTATGTGTAATTTTATTTGTATAATTTTTGTTTTCTAGTATTTTTCTTTTTGATTTTTCAGGTTTACATAGAAGTTCAAAAAAATAATTTAATAATAAAATAATAATTTTCAAATAAATATATATGCAGTGACGGTTAGGTATTTTCAGGTAAGTATATGTAGGTGAAGTTTGTTTAGATTTCAATTTACATTTTTATTTTTTTTTAGATTAAATACTTTGAGGAAATTCTTCAACCAGGCATAGTAGTAGGTTGCTATACAACAACAAGTAAAAATTCAGTTTGCTGCATTTTACCATTCGCTGCTTCAGTGAGTTGGCGTGTGATGCAAAGGAGAAGCAATTCTCTTGTGCGTTAATTACTTATAGCGTCGCTTGGATAAAATAAAATACATAAAGAGTGCTGACGAGGATCCGTGGCTGGATCCAAACAGTTGTACTCCCTTTCCAAAATTAATTTTTTGGAAAATTAGCTAAAACCCATAATTAATACATAGATTAAATATATGTTTATTATTTAGTTTTCTTTTCAGATATGTAGTTGTACATTTTCTTTTGGCGTATTTTTGATTCGGCTTTTATTGTAGTTTTAGGTTTTTCGTTGTTTTTGAACACCCTGAAAAATGGCTTAAAATATGCCCTTTTCTAGGCTTTTTACAGCGCTGTCGAAATAGGGGGTAACTAAAACTCTTCTTGGGCCCAAAAAAATACCTATACCTAACCCTAACGCGGTTCTTTGAACGCCACCTTCAAAATATTTTCATACAACGAAAACACTATTATACAATCCACCAAAACCTCTTTTTTTCTTTAAAATTGAACATGTATTTTTTGTACAAAACTTCACTTTCACATTTACTTATCTTCTTTTATTTCTTTTCAGCTTTCTTGCAGGGTTTTCAGGTTCAGTTGACGAAAGACGGTAACCCTTTTTTTTCTGGGGGTGCTCCGCCGGTCAGAGACTTTTCGCGGGGCGCTCCACCGGTCAGCCTTTTCTTTTTATAGTTGTTTTCTTTCTCCTGTTGCTGTTGGTATTCTGTGGTGTCGCATGTAGCTGTTGAATTTTCGTAATTAATATCTATAATCCTCTTTTTCACTTTTTTTTTTGTAATTTCGTTTCTCACCTATTTTTCTTTCCTTTGCTTTATTTATTTTGCTTTTGAGTTTTTTCTTTTTTTTAATCAATTAATTTTATATTTTATTCCGTGTTCGTGATGTCTCAAATTTTCTTCCTTTTTATCTTTTCAGATCTGTTAAGCCTTCTCTTCCGCTGCCCAAGCTATCTGAGAGAGACCATGCGGGCGGTCACTCTCTCTAATTTTTGGCAGTTCGTAATGGTGTGTCCAATTTTTTCTTCTTTATTATTTTTTTTTTTAGACTGTCAGCACTGGATGATTCTATCTGACGAGGGAGGCATCGCTAACTTTCTATTTTTCTACTTGCATGTGCAGGCGACCGTCACAAGTTTTTATGGAACGTTTTTTGTTATAGCCAAATAAATAGAGCCCGACCGATTAATCGGCTTCGGCCGTTATCGGCCAAAAATGCACATTTGGCTTCGGCTTCGGTTTTTCCAAAAAGTAAACGAAGTTTTGGCCGAAGTTTTTCAAATTTTTTTCTTATTTTTGCGACACCGAAAACCATTGGAATTTCCAATGGGACATAAGAGGCCCACAAAACAAAAAATATTATTAAAATTTAACTTAGTAATCATCGAATATTGAGTGAATCTCGCCTCAAATTGCGTGGCACGGGGTTACAGCTGCCACAAATTACATCCTTGAACATTTTCTGGGTGGATTACTGAATTTTAAATATAGATATGTAAGCCTAATATTCGCCCTGATGTCTATGTTAAAAGGAGTCATGGTAAACTGTATGAAATTTCAAATATAGGGGTAGGAGGCTCAAGGAAAGAAATGTATATGCTGCGCCAACATATATGAAAAGTAGTTCTGGTGCTCAAATCCGGGACCGATTTTGGTAAAATTTTACATTTAAAGTTCAAAGCTTCAACTAGAACATGCTTTGCCCAGCACCTGATGGATTTGGGGAGTCTTTAAAAAACAGCTACTTAGATGGAATTATTCTTTGAAGAATTCTCTACCATTTCTACTAAATTCCCATTATTTTATGCTTTACTCCAAATTTTTAAAAATGATTTTAAAAAAATCTAATTTTTTTCACGGGATATATGGGATAATCCGAGGCTCCTGTTAGTATTGACCTAGGAGGCCCAAATTTGTTTGTGAATTCTTTTGGTTACTTTTATTATTTGTTTAAATAAAATTTGAGTTCCTTAAAAAACTAAATGTGTATTTATACACTTTTATACACTCGAATTTTAATGAAAATACACGAAAAAACAAGTTTTTAATGGTTTTTTATTTAAGTATCGGCTCCGGTATATCCTTCGGCGTCGGACGAAGTAATAGGCTGCCAATTGACCTTCGGCATCGGCTTCGGCCTGAAAATGCTTATCGGTCGGGCTCTACAAATAAACATTATGAAAAATTTTAAAAGCAATTTTTATACAACGCAAGTCCGTTTATTTGGTAATCTTTTTTTGTTTTTTTTTTGTTGTTTTTGATCAAATTAGTCCCAGAAAAAGCATTAGTTACTGAGTATTATGAATATCTCAAACAAAAATATGTATGTTTTTATGTTGAATTGAGCTAGTTTTTTTTTACTTGAATACAAAATTTGGTAATTTTTACCGAAAAAATGAATGGCTCTAAACTAAATCGTTCATATATTCAAAACAAAAAGTATTAGCACTAAACGATGACGTATACAGTTTTCAAAAGATTCGTTTTGTTTGATAAATTACACTATGCGACAAAAAAATGTTGGAGTCGTATTTTTTGCATATTCGGATTCTACTAGTCATAATTAGTGATACACTAAAAGAGTTTGTCAAAATTCGTGGCTTGTCATACTTTTTTCCACGGAGAGGCATTCCTTACACATATTTCAACGAATCCACAAAGCAGCTACGAGAATATGTTGTTAACCGCGTCGCTATCTCAATTTTAGTAACTGTCTGTATTGCCATATAATTTTTGGTGTTTGAAAAATTTGACATGCTGGTAACTTTGACAAAACCTTTTGGTGGAACATTAATTATGACTAGTAGAATCCGAAAATACCAAAAAATAATCTCAAACATTATTTTGTCGCATAGTACAATATTAAAAACATTGCATAAAATATAAATGCATTTAAGATGGATTTACTTGGTATTTCGGGCAAAGTAAACAAACCTTTTTCCAAATTTTGTCGCAAAGTGCTATTGGGTTTTGCGTATTCGACCATTTTTTAACTTCTTAATCCTACATTTCTCAAAAATGAGATAGAAAAATTCCAAGAGCCATCTTGTTCAGCGTTATAAAATTCAAATTCAAAATGTTCAAATTTGGTGGGGTGGTGTTATGTAATTAAATTTCTTTTATTTGACTATTTGTCTGAAAGTAGCGTAACGAAAATGTCTTGTATGACTTATAATCTAGAGAGTAAACTACACCCAGAAAACAAAAACTGTTGGGGCAGAATTTTCGGCCAACCGAATGCTAGCGGCTGTCACAACATCTACTTTCAGATGTTGCAGCATCTACTACCTGTTGTCCCAACATCTACTGTCTGACGCAGCAACATCTCTCTGATACTGCAAAAAGAATGTCAAAAATAATGCTAACGTGTAAGAGCGAGACAACAATTTACTTAAATTGTCCAAATGAAAAAAAAATATACAAAAAAAGAGTATTACGAAAAAGAATGCAAGAAAAAGAAAGCAAATGTGTTTGATGTTGTCTTGTAAAACTAGAGAAATAATTTTATAATTTAATTTCATATAACAAACACAAGACTTTTAATGCGAAATAATTCTCAATACTTACACGAATTTGATGGGCAACATACTTTTTACTGCAAATACATATGGTGTTTTATATCCACAATAAGGCATTCAATCCCGAAGTGTTTTTGAAATTACAATCCCGGTATCCCGGGATTTATTCGGGATTTTCGGGATTAAAGAAAAAAACTGTTGCAACAATATTTTAAGCTTAATTTTATTTTAATTCAACGCAGAAATACTATTTAATAAATATTGCATTAAACAAAACAAAATTTAAAGTAAATAAAACCAAAAGTTATTAATTTTAAATTACTCTGATCGAACAAGTTTGATATTTTATGTGTTAAATTGAGTTGCTTTATTATTTATTTTGCCACGCTGTCACAAAATAATTTTATTAAATATATCTACTCTTTTGTCGAATAAAAAAAATTGTTTCAATTTGAAAAAATTTTATTCAGATCGATAAAAATGTTTTGTTCACTGTTATTGACAAAAATTGTCTTAATTTTTTGTGTGTGTAGCACTAAGTCTACGAAAGTGAGCTTTTTGTGTTTACCAATTAGATTGAAAGTAAACGCACTGCAGTATTTCTGTGGAAAAGAGTCGAAAATACCTTAAACAATGCATAAAAAAATCAATTCTTTGAATCCCGGGATTCCGGACTTAAAATCCCGGGTTTCCGGGATTTAGAAAATGTTCGGGATCCCGGGATTGAATGCCTTAATCCACAATTAACGCGCCTTCATAAAACGCAATATTTAATAATTTGATTCAATTCGCAAAAAATTAACAAAATAGAAACTATTCCGCACAATTTTTTTAAGCATAAAACACTTCTTTTTGTTTGCAATTCATTATAGTTTAATCATAATTAGGTTTTAAAAATATTTTCTAGATGCGTAAAAGATAAACAAGATGGATGCATAATGGTGATGGACAAAATTTGATGCATAATAGTGATGGGTGATATACCAAAAGGGATGCCACACTGACAAATTTTTGTTGTTTGCCAAATTAAAATTTTTGTGGTTTGGCAAAATTAAAAATGAACACTAATTGAAAGAGCGAGTGAATATTTTTTCAAAAGAGTGTTATTTTAATTGCTTAATTTGTTAAAGAAATACGTAATGTAATTAAAGGACGCCATTACAAATAAATGTTTTAATGAATCAATTTAAAACATATCGATCTTCATCGAAGAAAAAAAGAAAATGTTTGTACATATTGATTAAAATAATCTCTATGGCCCCGAAATTGTCCAAAAAAACTTCCATTACCCCCATCTACATAAGCGAAATTCTCGCTTACTATACATCGCATACGAAAAATCGTAAGTGTAGACCACTTATAGCAACCCTTTTGTGACATAAAGATAAACGGTGTCAGATTGACCTGGCTCGCATCAAAAAATTAAAACAGCGTAAAACAGAGTAAAAATTCAAATTAATAGGGGTCAAAGGACGCCTGTATGGCATGGGCTTAAACCTTCAACTATTTTTCTGAATTAGTTTGCAGCCTTTGTAATGGCAGGTCAAATGTTTATTTTTGTGATTTTTGAAACACTGGTCTTTTGCTTCCTACATGGCATCACTGTTAGTTGTCATGGTTCACAAGCGAATTCAGTTGCTACACGCGAGTGTGGATTCGGTTGTGGTAGCTTTTTTATTTGAAATGTTCTGTCAGCTGAAAAAAAGTGGCTGCTTCAATCTACTATTCTGTTGTTATATCCGAATTGAAAACTTTAGCGTTTCTTCTGGTATTACAACCGAATTTGGGTCTCTCTCAAGCGAAAACTAGAGCTGCAGACGAATATTTGTTACCACAACCTGTTTGCTGGGATGTTTCAAGCTAAAAAACTTTAAGTTGTCAATTTAAAAAAATTAAATGTTCACAAAATTTTTGATTTTGGGTCGATTTGAAGGCGGAAATGCTTCTTCGGGAGCATTGTATAAATGAAATGGTCAACGGTACATGACCAGGACCGAAAGTAACTTAGGCAACATTTTTGAGCAATGGTAAAGAATATTGAAGCGACCCCAAACACCGATTTTCTTTGGAGAGCAAGGCTCAGTCACAAATATACTTGACCACATATACCAACCGTCATTGATGTGAAAAGTTTTTCATTTTCATAGCAAAAACAGTGAATTATACTAGTTTTTGTAGCAATAAGCGAAACATCATAGTTTTCGTCTTTGTGGATATAAGCGAAATATCATAGTTTTCGACAAAACGTCATGCTCTTCGCAATTGAAACATTCTACTTTTCTTAAGGGGCGTCGCGACGATAGGGAACAACCAACCTTCCAAAATTTTTCAATTACAATTACTTGTATTATATAATTGACTATTTTTATACCCTACACCTCATGAGGAAATGCGTCTTCGGGAGCATTGTATAAATGAAATGGTCAACGGTACAGGACCAGGACCGAAAGTAACTTAGGCAACATTTTTGAGCAATGGTAAAGAATATTGAAGCGACCCCAAACACCTATTTTCTTTGGAGAGCAAGGCTCAGTCACAAATATACTTGACCACATATACCAACCGTCATTGATGTGAAAAGTTTTTCATTTTCATAGCAAAAACAATGAATTATACTAGTTTTGTGGCTATAAGCGAAATATCATAGTTTTCGACAAAACGTCATGCTCTTCGCAATTGAAACATTCTACTTTCTTAAGGGGCGTCGCGACGATAGGGAACAACCAACCTTCCAAAATTTTTCAATTACAATTACTTGTATTTTATAATTGACTATTTTTATACCCTACACCTCATGAGGTATGGGTATATTCACTTTGGTCTGATGTTTGAAACACCAAGAAGGAGACGTGTCCGGTATGTATATATTAGGGATGTCAATTTTCGAGACCTTTGCCAATCCCGGGATTTTCGGGATTGAAAAATGCAATCCCGGGATCCCGGGATTAGTCCCGGGATTTGGATTTTTTTCAATTCAACCAAAATTCAGTAAAAAAATGTTATATTGAATCGAATTGAATTGCTTTTAATGTACCCATACTATAATATTTTGGAAAATGCGCAAATAATCTAGCAATATTCAAGGTTTTTATTGGATTTTTTTAAATTGAATTTATCACACCTATGATTTGGAATATTAGAAAAAAGTTTGAATAGCTTTAAAATATGTAGAATAAAATAGATTTGGTATAGATTTGGTCTTTGGAATCTTGGATTTCCGGTCAGAATAAGATCATTTTAAAAATGTGTCGTTTGATCCACATTTCTCGAACAACTCTTGACCTGAACATTTTTTCGCACATTTTAATATACGGAATTGGAATTTGTATTTCATGTCCCGAACAATGTTCGATGTATTTTTTGATCCGATTTCCATTTAAACAAAATGGATTTGAGTGCTTTATAGTCTACTAATTTGCAAACAGTTTGGAACTATATTTTGATTAAATTTGTTGACAAATGAAAATATGCCTAAATTGCCTTCACGCATTGGTACAAGTTTCTGCAATGAGTATTGCATATTTTTATATATATAACTCATATAGTTTATATACGAGTATATAAATAAACCTTTCGGCAATTTTATTTAATTTTTTTTTTCTTTAAAACAAAATAAATATTTTTTCTAAACCAATAAAATAAAATGACATGAAATTTCCAAAAAATATCCGACTTTTCGAAGTTTTTTCCTGAATGCTTATCCACATTTTTTGGATAAAAAACTATGGCCATGGCCATGGCTAAAACTGAATTTAAAAATTTTTTCTAAACAAATAGAATTTAATTGATTAATTTTTTCCCATTATAAAAGCAATAATTTTGAAAAAATTGCTCATAAAACTTGTCCCGAAAATCCCGGGATTAGTCAGTGCGAATCCCGGGATTTTCGGGACTAACAAAGAGCCGGGATCCCGGGATTGACATGCCTAGTATATATATTCTTGATCAGCGTCACCTCCTGAGTTGATTTAGCGCTATCCGTCAGTCCGTCCTCTTTTCTTGTAAACACGATTGCAGGAGCTAGAAGAAAGCTAGACCCTAGAAAAAGTTGGTTATATTCCGCTTAAATAGTTCCAAAATTGGTATCTAGGGGTTTTTGGGATCACTGATTTCGAATTTGATGTCGGAATTTCAAAATTCAAGATGGCGGAACCAATATGGCGGCCGATATTTTAAGATTTCATCAAAACAGTATGAAATTTTTTATAGGGGGTTTTCGGGGTTGAGGATTTCGAATTTGATGTCGCATTTTCGAAAATTCAAGATGGCGGATCCAATATGGCCCAGTAGGTGTAGGGTATATATAAGTCGGTTTGCCCGACTGAAACTTACTCACTTGTTATACCCTACACCTCATGAGGTATGGGTATATTCACTTTGGTCTGATGTTTGTAACACCAAGAAGGAGACGTGTCCGGTATGGAAAAGTATATATATTCTTGATCAGAGTAACTTCTTGAGTTGATTTAGCGCTATCCGTCTGTCCGTCCTCTTTTCTTGTAAACACGATTGCAGGAGCTAGAAGAAAGCTAGGGACTTTGGATTTATCCCTTTTAGGCCCTAGAAGGATTTGGTATTGAAAATGGGCAGAATCGGTCGACTGCCACGCCTACCTCCCTGTCTGTCCGTCCTCTTTTCTTGTAAACACGATTGCAGGAGCTAGAAGAAAGCTAGGGATCCCAAATTTTGGATTTATCCTTTTTAGGCCCTAGAAGGAGTTGGTATTGCAAATGGGCGGAATCGGTCGACTGCCACGCCTACCTCCCATATAAGTGAAAATCGTGTTTTTACCGTAATTTTAAGATTTCATCAAAACAGTATGAAATTTTATATAGGGGGATTTTTGGGGTCGCTGATTTCGAATTTGATGTCGCATTTTCAAAATTCGAGATGGCGGATCCAATATGACCCAGTAAGTCGGCTTGCCCGACTGAAACTTACTCACTTGTTTAATAATTACATGTAATTGAAATTTGGTTTATATCAATAACAATTACTTGTATTTGTATTTGTATTGTAATTGAATAATTTTCAATTGTAATTACAAAAAATTATAATTGAAATTATAATTGTACTTTAGAAATCAGTTTTTCTATTATAATATCTAAAAATATTCAATATTTTGTATTACTTTCTTCAGCCAAATTGTTGGTAATGTTCTGATAAGCAAATTATGCATAAAATTTTGGACACCAATGTTGATAAAAGTCTGCACTTTTTAGTATTTTAGTTTATTTAGATAAAAAAAAAAACAAAGTACACATGAAAATCAATTTTTGTCATTAGTCATTAGCGTCGAGCTTACAAGTTAGGATTACAGCAGCCACCAAGTGCGTTCTTGGTAATTTTTTGGGTGTGGCACGTCACTTGTGAGTTGGTCTAATCCCAAGTGACGTGATTCACTCAAAAAATGTCCAAGGACGCAGTTGTAATCCCACCTGACATGAATCACCCGAATGACGCATTTTGGGGCAGCTGTAATGAATCACCCAAAAAAGTGTCAAGGACTCACTTGGTGGCAGCTGTAATCCCAACTGACATGAATCACCGGTTCGGTCCCTATATTATCGACCAGCCAATTCTAGACCGATTTTAATATACTCGTCTCGTCGTCAGTAATCGATAAATTTGTGATTACGATCATTAATTGTTTAGATATTTAACAATGAAATTTTCACTTCCCATACAAAATATAAAGAAATTAAGAAAATAAGAATTTCAGATTTTTGAAAGTGTCCCAACTTATATATATAACAAAAAAGTGTGTTTTCATTTATTGAGGTGTCACTGGCTCGATCACGATATCAAAAAGCTTCATATGGCACAAAGTTACAGACCAAAAACGAAAACACGACAATCCCTTACAATATTAAATTTTTTGGGGGATTTTTTTCAAATTGTGGAATTATGGAGAGTTATGTGGGAAATTATTCCCATTTTATTTGGAACAAATATTATTTTTTTAATATAAAAGTAAAAAAAATAATCGAAAACTTCAAATCAGACCAAAATGATAATATAATTTTTATTATTTTTCCGAAATCAAAAACAAATTGTCTTGAATTCATAATATATTGTAAATGGACAAATGATGATAGATATTGTTGTTCTTACATATTTTTCATTATTTTGTATTAAAGAGTTTGAAAAATCCTTGAATTCTAGGATTAAAAAATAAATTTTCTAGTAGACCTTAAAAACCTTCTAAAAAATCATAAAAATTTAAATATTTATAATTATTCATAATTTTGGGTATTTTTAGAAGTTTTTGCATACAAAAAGTTCAAAGAAAGGTAAAAGGTAATAAATTCAAATATTACGAAAAAACTACTGTATTGCCCAGTGTTGCCATATGGCAACGGCAAAATAAAAAGTCACATAAAGTCCATATAAATTCAACAATTTCAAATGATCTAATGCCGTCATGCAAAATGAAAACTAGCGGTACTTTTAAGAACGTAAAACCGTCGACAGATTTAAAATTTATGCATTCGTTAATTTTTAAAAATCTGTAACTGAGCTACCTTTAGCGTTGCCATATGGCAACACTGGGTCAATCCTGATTAAAGTATAATATTAAAAGAACTTTTTCATCCAAGTTGGATGGGCTCGAAAAAATTGATTTCATATTCGTGATAAGAGATTGCAAAAAGAATAGAAACAGATGATAATTTGGGTTTCTGAATAGTTGAATATTGTTGTACAGCGTCATTGTTATTGTTTTCAATAGAATAATTTTGTTATTGTAAAAATTTAAAAGATTAAGGTTTAACCCCTATACCATTTGGATACATACCCATTTGTCAACCTCAAAATTTAGTAAGCGTGATGGCCCATCTGATAATCCGTCACTGTGCTGACTACAGAATATACATTGACGTGAATCTTCAATAAGTCGAGTTTTCGTGCTACCAGCCACATCAGATGAAACGTTTATTGCCGAAACCGTAATACCCATTTTAAACATTGTGTCCGTCACCTCTTTTTCCGAAGTAGTTCTTATGTGGGAAATAGGATAGGTGGAGTTTGAGCTGAAGTACTTAAATCGACATTTGTTTGCAGTCTGCTGTTCCGTTTTACAGACTACCGTCCGCGGAGTATTAGATTTAGTGCTCAAATTTAATTTGGCATTCACATTGTTGTGATCTAGCCCTTTTATTTCGACTTTGGAGAGCAAATTATTTTTACTACACAATTTAAACTGAACATAGCACGTTTTGTTACAGAAATGTATATATTTCAAAGATATCTGTGATACATCGAGGCCAGATTCGAAATTAGCAAAATCACTGCGACTTGCACATATACCAGCTGTGCTTATTATTTGTCCACAATTCCTGCACATCTTGCGCCGACCGTTGAGTATCTGTTGCAAATTCACATATTTTGGATGTTTCATATGAAAGCCTCGATCGCTCTTATTCAGCTTTTGTGGATTTTCAGAAACGTGTGTATTCGCGTTAATAACTTTATACGTAGTAGGCGGCGCTATATAGAGTAGATTCGCCAAATCTCTCAGAACGCCCAAAATGTTGTTAGCTGACGACGTTGGGAGCGAAAGAATTACCGTTTGACTATTTGAATCACTTCCATCATTGTTCCTAAAATTAAAAGTTAACAATATAAATCGTGTATGTACAAATGTATATGAATATATATATTTTTTTTGTATACTCTAAGTAAAAATTGTACGTTCTACAACTCAACACACTTTTTGGTGCCATATATTTAATAAATTAATTGATCGAGTATTAATTAAATAAAATCAACCATTAGCAAAAAGTCTGATGAAAATAAAGTTTAAAAAAATTGTTGTTTGTTTTTAATTTCAGAGTTTAGAATTTTTATCTCATTAACTAAATGCAAAGCTGGGCACAAAATCATTTAAAATTAGTTTACGAAATTAGGTTTTTTGTTATGTTTTAACTTTTACACTTTTTTTTGAAGCTTCTTATATTTTGGATTAGCTTTCGATAACCCAAGTTCGTTAACTATAAATAAAAAAAATTATAAAAGCACGTATAATTAACCGCCTCACGAAAAAAACTTTAAAAAAACATTTTGTATTGGAAAGTTTTTCATTATGACACCGGCATCGCCGGTTTATTAACCTTGAAGCCCTGAAAAATAAAATACGTGTCGATTACTTTCCAACGATATATAACATTTGCCAATCGGACATGAATTGAACAAAAAACAAGTGAGTAAGTTTCAATCGGGCAAGCCGACTTATATATACCCTACACCTACTGGGCCATATTGTATCGGCCATCTTGAATTTTGAAAATGCGACATCAAATTCGAAATCAGCGACCCCAAAAACCCCCCATACAAAATTTCATACTGTTTTGATGAAATCTTAAAATTTCGGCCGCAATATTAGTTCCGCCATCTTGAATTTTTAAATTCCGACAACAAATTCGAAATCAGCGACCCCGAAAACCTCACTATACAAAATTTCAAACTATACAAAACATCAAAACAGTATGATGAAATCTTAAAATTTCGGTAAAAACACAATTTTCACTTATATGGGAGGTAGGCGTGGCAGTCTACCGATTCCGCCCATTTTCAATACCAACTCCTTCTAGGGCCTAAAAAGGATAAATCCAAAATTTGGGATCCCTAGCTTTTTTCTAGCTCCTGCAATCGTGTTTACAAGAAAAGAGGACGGACCGACAGGGAGGTAGGCGTGGCAGTCGACCGATTCCGCCCATTTTCAATACCTACTCTTTCTAGGGCCAAAGAAGGATAAATAAAAAATTTGGGATCCCTAGCTTTCTTCTAGCTCCTGAAATCGTGTTTACAAGAAAATAGGACGGACAGACGGACAGACGGATAGGACTAAATCAACTCAGGAGGTGACGCTGATCAAGAATATATATACTTTTCCGTACCGGCACGTCTCCTTCTTGGTGTTACAAACATCAGACCAAAGTGAATATACCCATACCTCATGAGGTGTAGGGTATAACAAGTGAGTAAGTTTCAGTCGGGTAAACCGTCTTATATATACCCTACACCTACTGGGCCATATTGGATCCGCCATCTTGAATTTTGACAATGCGACATAAAATTCGAAATCCGTTCTATATGAGTAGCCCGATACTACTGTTCAAAGCAATTTGTCCTATCTCTTTTCAAAAGAAAAAGAATAAAACAATATTGGTCTAATGGGTCTAAGTCCAGTGATACAGAACTCTGTTCGACAGTACCGTTGTTAAATGTTAACACATGGTTATTTCTTATGTATTTTGAATCCGAATATAATCATGAAATTTTTCCAACACGCTCCATTTCGCCGCAAACGCACAAAATTAACTTTTTCTTGTTTTAGTACTAAAACTTCCAAATTATCACACCAAGTTTTAAACTTTTAGAAATATTTTATAGAAAATTCTTAGCTTTACAACTTTGTAGAACATCGTTTTTTGCATCTCTTTTAGTTTTCAAGAACTTAAGCGCATAAAAACATTTTTATTTTGTTACTTTTTTCAAAGTGCGATATTTTTTTTCTAATCGACATTTATTAAATGAAAAAATGAGAAACTAAAGCGGGTTTTATGTATTTTTTCACGCTGAATCCATATAAAATCATCACAAATTCGTACTACGCTTTTTTATACATCACACTCACTGTGGCAGGGTATACTAACTTTGACTCAAAAAAGTATTTATATTCTTGATCAGTATCACCTCCTGAGTCGATTTATCCATGTATGTCTGTCTGTCTGTTTGTCTGCCTGCGACCGCATGATAGCGGTCGCAGTTTTGGAGATATCGACTTGAAACTTTGGGAAAATGATTTTCACTTCAAAAGTATGAGCAAGTTCGAGAATCAGCCAAATCGGACAAAAACTCGACGGGGCTCCCATATACCACAAAAATAAGGGAGTATTTTCCAAAGTTTTTTATTGTTGAATTCGATTGGAAATGTTTAGAAACGTATTTTTGACGTAGTTCCGAAACCACATCTATAAGGGTCAAAATGGGGTCTTGACACAAACTCTTTGGTGGATTTGATTGGAAATTTTTTTAACGGATTTTGGACATGCTCCGAGGCTTTAAAACCACCCGGCTCAAAATAGAGACAAAATTCTTTCAGGTTCAAGGTACTTCTAAATAGATTATACTGTGTGGGGGTATTTCAGCTTCGGCATAGCCGAATATAGAAAATCCCGGGATATTTTTTCCTAAATCCCGGGATTTTCGGGACTACATTTTAAATAAATTAGTCTATAAAAAATGTTTAATACAAGAAAAATACAACTTTTCATCACTCATAAAATATAAAACAATCGTGTAAGCAGAAAAATAGTTTTTGACAACATTTGGACAACCCCAAAATGAAAAAAAGTTAGTTGGAAAATTCAAAACTTAAACATTTTTTATTTATAAAAAAAAAATACGAATGAAATTGTTTGTGCTTGAAATTTTTTCTTTAAGAAAAAATAAATTTATTTCTGAAGAAAATTGGTATTTTTAGTCTTAGCGAACGCACAAAAATGAATTGCTTAATAAAAATAATTAAGTAAAACTGAAAACTGATACAAAAGTAATTTCAGAAACCTTACTTAAGAATATTTTGAATTGAATTGTGTCGTTCCTAAAGAAACGGAAACTCAAATACTGAAAATAAAAAAATTCATTATTTTGAAATAATAAATGCATTTTGCTTGTAAAAGTAACAAATCCCGAAAATCCCGGGATTGCGAAAAGCCTTCGGGATCGAAAGCCCTAATTGGTATATATATTCGAGAGCGATTAAGTTGCAGAGGGTGCGGTTCTTGTTCTACAGACATTGAGACCTAATAGACCGATCCTAGCCTTAAAGATCCAAGAGACCTGTCGGCTACTGAGTGCAGCGCTTGTGATGTACGATGTTCCATGACCGTAGTCAAGATCGCCATATGCGCTGTATTTTGAATTTGCAGCTGCCTGAATATCGTTATTGAAGTTTGTCGCGGTATAAATTCACGGCACAGTTGTTGTTGTTTTGTTTTTTTATGTTTCCCTTTTGTTCGGGGCGACGGGCGAACAAAATCAGAGGAACAAAATCACACACGCACTGACCGAGGGAACGCACTGCACAATTTTATTGATTGTTATTTTTTTAAATATATTTGTTTGGCTTAATTTGTCAGGCAAAACAAATTCGCCACTCGCGGGTGAAATGCGACCGGCGCGCGGAAGAAGAAAACTGAATATTTTGTTTGAGCTGTCAAAGTTCTCTTGCTTTCTTCTTCTTTCTTTCGCTTTTGCTTTCGTTAAGTTAGCTCAGTGAGCTGCGGCGATCTGATGAAGGTATTGCCAGTCTCGCCATTACAATAGTAAAATGTCAAAACCTGGACTAGAGCTTTTGTACTCTTTGAACCTGTTTGAGGGAGGGGAACCTGTCGACATTTATGCTTTCGCCTATACAGACATGAGTGCCGCCAAAGTGAGTATTTTCATTTTGGTGGGTGCGGGGGTGTATATGTAAATTTGCTAAACACACTCTAGAAAATCTGAGAAGATCTTTCACATATAGGTGTGGGTAAAGCCCCGACTGCGAATACTGGCCTCTGCGTAGGTAGCGCTCATGTGTGGGGGGGAGATGTTGGAGAAATGAAAAGTGAGCGCCATATATGCGTCCATATAGACAGGTTCTTTAGTTCTTTTTGAGCAGGGAAGAAGGAAAGTGATAAAGCTTTAGATTTTTAATTTAATTTAATCTTAAATAATTTGTTTGGAAAATTTTGATAATTTTCTTTCTTTTTTCTAAATTGTATTTTTGAAGGGAGTATTTTTGCGCGCTGGTTTAGTTTTGCCAGCTAGTGTTTTTTTGCTTTATTTTATTTGTGGCAGTCGGCCATTTAGTGTTTTGAATTGGAGAAATTTAATAGAGTTGGACAGGTTGTGTTCGGTCGTGATTTGTTTTGGTGAAGTGTTTCCGTCCTGTGAATTTCAAGTAGTTTGCTTGGAATTTGTTTGGCCGTTTCCCCCTATTCCTTATTCCTTTTTATACCCTGCACACTAGTGTCCAAGGGTATATTGTTTTTGTCACACCGTTTGTAACGCCCATAAGGAGGTGTGTCCGGTATGGAATAGTATATATATTCTTGATCAGCATCACCTCCTGAGTCTATTAGTCCATGTCCGTCCGTTCGTCTGTCCGTCATTTCGCACGATAACTGTCGTAGCTTTTGAGCTATCGACGCCAAATTTTGGGATTCCTCTTGTTTTGGCGAATGATTCGACGGTATTGAAAATGGGCAACATCGGATAAGAGCCACGCCTATCTCCCATACAAAATGGCCGCCAATTTTACATTATTTTCGTTTATCTTGAGAAATACTTAACCGATCGCCTCCAAATTTTGGGATTCCTCTTATTTTGGCAAATGATTGGACGGTATTGAAAATGGGCAACATCGGATAAGAGCCACGCCTACCTCCCATACAAAATGGCCGCCAATTTTATATTATTTTCGTTTATCTTGAGAAATACTTAACCGATCGCCTCCAAATTTTGGAATTCCTCTTATTTTGGCGAATGATTGGACGGTATTGAAAATGGGCAACATCGGATAAGAGCCACGCCTACCTCCCATACAAAATGGCCGCCAATTTTATATTATTTTCGTTTATCTTGAGAAATACTGAACCGATTTGGATGCGGTTTTTTGCATTGGATTGGAAATGAGGTCTGGAACGAAATGGGAATGAAACCGGAACGAAATGGAATTGGACCGGAACAAAATGGAATTGGAACAAAATGGATCAGGAAACTAAAATTATCGATAAATATTGGAAAATTATCGATAAATATTGGAAAATTATCGGTAAATATTGGAAAATTATCGATAAATTATCGAAAAATTATCGATAAAAAATCGAAAAATTATCGATAAAAATCGAAAAATTATCGATAAATTATCGATAAAGTATCGATAAATTATCGAAAAACTATTGATAAAATATCGAAAAATTATGAATAAAATATCGAAAAACTATCAATAAAATACCGATTTTCGATAAAAATTACTAACATATGGTCTCAGCATGTGCAGGGTATTATAGCTTCGGTCAGACCGAAGATGATTCTCTTACTAGTTTTTGTTTGTGTCGTCCCGCATCTGAGCCAAGTTGTTGCTGGACATCGATTTTATCGAAGTCCAGCTGGTGAATAGATTCTGCAAAGAATCGTGCGAGGGATTTCAGACAGGTCGTTCTGGTCCCGCAAATCAATTGCGTTTTAAAAAATATAGTTTTTGGGTGTATAAATAATTTCTTTCGGTCATTTGTTTTTGTGACAATTTTGAAAAGGGTTCCGTTTGTGTTCGGTATTATTTTCTTTGTGTCGGGAAAAGTTCAGTTTCTTGTTATATATATATATATATATATATATATATATATATACCTAGGTTTTTAAAAAGTTTAGTTATCGACTTTTCACGCGTTCGTGTTGTTCGTTCGGCCGGGGATACCATACCGCGAGGGTCGGCCGCAATCCCACGCGTCGCAATTGAGCTACCGAGAAATTAGGGATTATAAATATCGCGTTGGAAATTTTTGGATTTTAGTTTTTTTTTAAAGTTTAGTTGAAAATAGCGCGATAAGCTGGCGCCCTACGTGGGGCTATTTTGTTTTTTTATTAAAAATATTTTTGTTTTTTTCAATAATTTTTTTTTTATTTTTAAAAAAAATTTTTTTAATTTTCGGGTTTTTTTTTCAAATTAAATTTTTTTTTGATTTAAATAAATAATTTTTTTTTGGTGGTGTTTTTTTTTATGTGTTGTATATTTTTTTTATATTTTGACTAATTCATTTTCCTCTTATTTTGGCGAATGATTGGACGGTATTGAAAATGGGCAACATCGGATAAGAGCCACGCCTACCTGCCATACAAAATGGCCGCCAATTTTATATTATTTTCGTTTATCTTGAGAAATACTGAACCGATTTGGATGCGGTTTTTTGCATTGGATTGGAAATGAGGTCTGGAACGAAATGGGAATGAAACCGGAACGAAATGGAATTGGACCGGAACAAAATGGAATTGGAACAAAATGGATCAGGAAACTAAAATTATCGATAAATATTGGAAAATTATCGATAAATATTGGAAAATTATCGGTAAATATTGGAAAATTATCGATAAATTATCGAAAAATTATCGATAAAAAATCGAAAAATTATCGATAAAAATCGAAAAATTATCGATAAATTATCGATAAAGTATCGATAAATTATCGAAAAACTATCGATAAAATATCGAAAAATTATGAATAAAATATCGAAAAACTATCAATAAAATACCGATTTTCGATAAAAATTACTAACATATGGTCTCAGCATGTGCAGGGTATTATAGCTTCGGTCAGACCGAAGTTGATTCTCCTACTAGTTTTTGTTTGTGTCGTCCCGCATCTGAGCCAAGTTGTTGCTGGACATCGATTTTATCGAAGTCCAGCTGGAGAATAGATTCTGCAAAGAATCGTGCGAGGGATTTCAGACAGGTCGTTCTGGTCCCGCAAATCAATTGCGTTTTAAAAAATATAATTTTTGGGTGTATAAATAATTTCTTTCGGTCATTTGTTTTTGTGACAATTTTGAAAAGGGTTCCGTTTGTGTTCGGTATTATTTTCTTTGTGTCGGGAAAAGTTCAGTTTCTTGTTATATATATATATATATATATATATATATATATATACCTAGGTTTTTAAAAAGTTTAGTTATCGACTTTTCACGCGTTCGTGTTGTTCGTTCGGCCGGGGATACCATACCGCGAGGGTCGGCCGCAATCCCACGCGTCGCAATTGAAAATAGAGACAAAATTCTTTCAGGTTCAAGGTACTTCTAAATAGATTATACTGTGTGGGGGTATTTCAGCTTCGGCATAGCCGAATATAGTTCACTCTCTAGTTTTAATGTAATTCTGCAGTAATTGTATTAATCAAATTTTTCGATATATCTCAGCGGACTTCGTTAGACTAACACTTTTGAAATGTTTTAATCTATATGTTTTTAGAACAGGACATACGCCGAGATAGTGGTATTAGGGCTTTCGATCCCGGGATCCCGGTCCATTTTTAGTCCCGAAAATCCCGGGATATTTTTTCCTAAATCCCGGGATTTTCGGGACTACATTTTAAATAAATTAGTCTATAAAAAATGTTTAATACAAGAAAAATACAACTTTTCATCACTCATAAAATATAAAAAAATCGTGTTAGCAGAAAAATAGTTTTTGACAACATTTGGACAACCCCAAAATGAATTTATAAAAAAAAATACGAATAAAATTGTTTGTGCTTGAAATTTTTTCTTTAAGAAAAAATAAATTTATATTTATTTCTGAAGAAAATTGGTATTTTCAGTCTTAGCAAACGCACAAAAATGAATTGCTTAATAAAAATAATTAAGTAAAACTGAAAACTGAAACAAAAGTAATTTCAGAAACCTTACTTAAGCATATTTAGAATTGAATTGTGTCGTTCCTAAAGAAACGGAAACTCAAATACTGAAAATAAAAAAATTCATTATTTTGAAATAATAAATGCATTTTGCTTGTAAAAGTAACAAATCCCGAAAATCCCGGGATTGCGAAAAGCCTTCGGGATCGAAAGCCCTAATTGGTATATATCTTCGAGAGCGATTAAGTTGCAGAGGGTGCGGTTCTTGTTCTACAGACATTGAGACCTAATAGACCGATCCTAGCCTTAAAGATCCAAGAGACCTGTCGGCTACTGAGTGCAGCGCTTGTGATGTACGATGTTCCATGACCGTAGTCAAGATCGCCATATGCGCTGTATTTTGAATTTGCAGCTGCCTGAATATCGTTATTGAAGTTTGTCGCGGTATAAATTCACGGCACAGTTGTTGTTGTTTTGTTTGTTTTGTTTTTTTATGTTTCCCTTTTGTTCGGGGCGACGGGCGAACAAAATCGAAGGAACAAAATCACACACGCACTGACCGAGGGAACGCACTGCACAATTTTATTGATTGTTATTTTTATACCCCCACACACACTGTGGCAGGGTATACTCACTTTGTCACAACGTTTGTAACGCCCATAAGGAGGCGTGTCCGGTATGGAAAAGTATATATATTCTTGATCAGCATCACCTCCTGAGTCGATTTAGCGATGTCCGTCTGTCTGTCCGTCTGTCCGTCTGACCGTCTGTCCGTCCGCACGATAGAGGTCGCAGTTTTGGAGATATCGACTTGAAACTTTGGGTACATGTTTTTCTCGTGAATACTGAGATCAAGTTCGAGAATCAGCCAAATCGGACAAAAACTGGGCGTGGCTCCCATACACCGAAAAAAAAGGTAAAAATTGTTCAAGTCTTTTTTATTGTTGTATTCGATTGGAAATGTTTAGAAACGTATTTTTGACATGGTCCGAGGTTCCGAAGCCACATATATAAGGGTCTGAATGGGGTCTTGAGACCAAAATTTTTTTTTGTGGTGGATTTGATTGGAAATTTTTAGAAATGGATTTTGGACATGTTCCGGGCTCCAAAACCACCTATAATTGGGTCAAAATAGGGTCTTGAGACCACATTTTTTTATATTCGAGGTACTTCTTCCTACAGTGTGGGGGTATTTCAGCTTCGGTATAGCCGAAGATAGTCCACTCTCTAGTTTTAAATATATTTGTTTGGCTTAATTTGTCAGGCAAAACAAATTCGCCACTCGCGGGTGAAATGCGACCGGCGCGCGGAAGAAGAAAACTGAATATTTTGTTTGAGCTGTCAAAGTTCTCTTGCTTTCTTCTTCTTTCTTTCGCTTTTGCTTTCGTTAAGTTAGCTCAGTGCGCTGCGGCGATCTGATGAAGGTATTGCCAGTCTCGCCATTACAATAGTAAAATGTCAAAACCTGGACTAGAGCTTTTGTACTCTTTGAACCTGTTTGAGGGAGGGGAACCTGTCGACATTTATGCTTTCGCCTATACAGACATGAGTGCCGCCAAAGTGAGTATTTTCATTTTGGTGGGTGCGGGGGTGTATATGTAAATTTGCTAAACACACTCTAGAAAATCTGAGAAGATCTTTCACATATAGGTGTGGGTAAAGCCCCGACTGCGAATACTGGCCTCTGCGTAGGTAGCGCTCATGTGTGGGGGGGAGATGTTGAAGAAATGGAAAGTGAGCGCCATATATGCGTCCATATAGACAGGTTCTTTAGTTCTTTTTGAGCAAGGAAGAAGGAAAGTGATAAAGCTTTAGATTTTTAATTTCATTTAATCTTAAATAATTTGTTTGGAAAATTTTGATAATTTTCTTTCTTTTTTCTAAATTGTATTTTTGGAGTGGTGAAGTGGAGCGGTTGCCATCGTCGGACTGTGGCTGGAGGACAAGTGTTCCAAAGGGAGTTTTGCCAGCTAGTGTTTTTTTGCTTTATTTTATTTGTGGCAGTCGGCCATTTAGTGTTTTGAATTGGAGAAATTTAATAGAGTTGGACAGGTTGTGTTCGGTCGTGATTTGTTTTGGTGAAGTGTTTCCGTCCTAGGAATTTCAAGTAGTTTGCTTGGAATTTGTTTGGCCGTTTCCCCCTCTTCCTTATTCCTTTTTATACCCTGCACACTAGTGTGCAAGGGTATATTGTTTTTGTCACACCGTTTGTAACGCCCATAAGGAGGTGTGTCCGGTATGGAATAGAATATATATTCTTGATCAGCATCACCTCCTGAGTCCATTAGTCCATGTCCGTCCGTTCGTCTGTCCGTCATTTCGCACGATAACTGTCGTAGCTTTTGAGCTATCGACGCCAAATTTTGGGATTCCTCTTGTTTTGGCGAATGATTGGACGGTATTGAAAATGGGCAACATCGGATAAGAGCCACGCCTATCTTTCATACAAAATGGCCGCCAATTTTACATTATTTTCGTTTATCTTGAGAAATACTTAACCGATCGCCTCCAAATTTTGGGGTTCCTCTTATTTTGGCGAATGATTGGACGGTATTGAAAATGGGCAACATCGGATAAGAGCCACGCCTACCTCCCATACAAAATGGCCGCCAATTTTATATTATTTTCGTTTATCTTGAGAAATACTTAACCGATCGCCTCCAAATTTTGGGATTCCTCTTATTTTGGCGAATGATTGGACGGTATTGAAAATGGGCAACATCGGATAAGAGCCACGTTTACCTCCCATACAAAATGGCCGCCAATTTTATATTATTTTCGTTTATCTTGAGAAATACTGAACCGATTTGGATGCGGTTTTTTGCATTGGATTGGAAATTGGAAATAAATTATCGATAATTTTTCGATTTTTATCGATAATTTTTCGATTTTTTATCGATAATTTTTCGATAATTTATCGATAATTTTCCAATATTTATCGATAATTTTCCAATATTTATCGATAATTTTCCAATATTTATCGATAATTTTAGTTTCCTGATCCATTTTGTTCCAATTCCATTATGTTCCGGTCCAATTCCATTTCGTTCCAGACCTCATTTCCAATCCAATGCAAAAAACCGCATCCAAATCGGTTCAGTATTTCTCAAGATAAACGAAAATAATATAAAATTGGCGGCCATTTTGTATGGGATAAGAGCCACGCCTACCTCCCATACAAAATGGCCGCCAATTTTATATTATTTTCGTTTATCTTGAGAAATACTGTCGATAAATTATCGATAAAGTATCGATAAATTATCGAAAAACTATCGATAAAATATCGAAAAATTATCAATAAAATATCGAAAAACTATCAATAAAATACCGATTTTCGATAAAAATTACTAACATATGGTCTCAGCATGCAGGGTATTATAGCTTCGGTCAGACCGAAGATGATTCTCTTACAAGTTTTTGTTTGTGTCGTCCCGCATCTGAGCCAAGTTGTTGCTGGACATCGATTTTATCGAAGTCCAGCTGGTGAATAGATTCTGCAAAGAATCGTGCGAGGGATTTCAGACAGGTCGGTCTGGTCCCGCAAATCAATTGCGTTTTAAACTAGAGAGTGGACTATCTTCGGCTATACCGAAGTTGAAATACCCCCACACAGTAGAAAGAAGTACCTCGAACATAAAAAAATGTGGTCTCAGGACCCTATTTTGAGCCAATTATAGGAGCCCAAACCATGTCCAAAATCCATTTCTAAAAATTTCCAATTAAATCCAACAAAAAAAAAAAATTGGTCTCAAGATCCCATTTAGACCCTTATATATGTGGCTTCGGAACCTCGGACCATGTCCAAAATCCATTTCTAAAAATTTCCAATTAAATCCACCAAAAAAAAAAAATTGGTCTCAAGACCCCATTTAGATCTTATATATGTGGCTTCGGAACCTCGGACCATGTCAAAAATACGTTTCTAAACATTTCCAATCGAATACAACAATAAAAAAGACTTGAAAAATTTTTACCTTTTTTTTCGGTGTATGGGAGCCACGCCCAGTTTTTGTCCGATTTGGCTGATTCTCGAACTTGATCTCAGTATTCACGAGAAAAACATGTAAAAAAAGTTTCAAGTCGATATCTCCAAAACTGCGACCGCTATCGTGCGGACGGACAGACGGACGGACAGACAGACGGACATCGCTAAATCGACTCAGGAGGTGATACTGATCAAGAATATATATACTTTTCCATACCGGACACGCCTCCTTATGGGCGTTACAAACGTTGTGACAAAGTTAGTATACCCTGCCACAGTGAGTGTGGGGGTATAAAAATATAATTTTTGGGTGTATAAATAATTTCTTTCGGTCATTTGTCGTTTTGTGACAATTTTGAAAAGGGTTCCGTTTGTGTTCGGTATTATTTTCTTTGTGTCGGGAAAAGTTCAGTTTCTTGTTATATATATATATATATATATATCCCTATATATATTATAAAACTGAGTGTGTGTCTGTATGTCTGTATGTCTGTCTGTCTGTCTGTCTGTCTGTCTGTCTGTCTGTCTGTTTGTCCCTCAATCACGGCTAAAAGGCTGTACCGATTCTCTTGAAACTTTCAGGATAAATTCTATAGGTATCGACATGTAACATAGGCTATATGCGGTTGGGATTGGACAAAAGGGCGTGGCACCTCCCATACAACACAAAATATGTCTACAAGGTAATTTAGTAACTATTGAATTGAATTTGAATAGAAAATTGAATAATAAATACGAAGTTGCATAATAACTTTTCCAAGCATTATGCCAAATATGAGCATAATTGGACAAGGGGCGTGGCACCGCCCACACAACATGTAACTTAAATAACAGCTAATTAAGCAACTATTGGATATATTTTAATGAAATTCGGAATGGAGCTGTATAGTATGTTTTCCCAGCTATGTGTCGAATATGGGAATAATTGGACAAAGGGGCGTGGCACCGCCCACACAACATGTAACTTAAATAACTGCTAATTAAGCAACTATTGGATATATTTTAATGAAATTTGGAATGGAGCTGTATAGTATGTGTCGAATATGGGAATAATTGGACAAGTGGCGTAGCACCGCCCATACAATTTTCTACCCCATATCACGGCTTTACTGATTTTATTGAAATTTTAAGGTAAAATTGTGTTAGTAATGGAATTTGCAATAGGACATAAGAGGTTGGATTTGGACAACGGGGCGTGGCACCTCCCATACAACAAAAAATATTATTAAAAAGTAACTTAGTAACTATCGAATATTAAGTGGTACATGCCACCCACTGCGCCCTTGCACATTTTTTGGGTGAATCATACCGGGTGGGATTACAACTGCCACCAATTGCGTCCTTGGACTTTTTTTGGCTGAATCATACCGGGTGGGATTACAGCTGCCACCAAGTGCGTCCTTGGACATTATTTGGGTGGCTCATGCCGGGTGGGATTACAACCTGGCACCAAGTGCTTCCTTGGACATTTGGGTGAATCATACCGGGTGGGATTACAACTGGAACCAAGTGCTTCCTTGGATCTTTTTTGGGTGGCTCATGCTCGGTGGGATTACAACTGCCACCAATTGCGTCCTTGGACATTTTTTGGGTGGATCATGCCGGGTTGGATTACAACTGCCACCAAGTGCGTCCTTGGACTTTTTTTGGCTGGATCATACCGGGTGGGATTACAGCTGCCACCAAGTGCGTCCTTGGACTTTTTTTGGGTGATTCCTACCGGGTGGGATTACAACTGGCACCAAGTTTCACGGGGGGAAAAAACCATCGCAAATTCCTATATATATTTATTTTTAAATTTTATACAACCCGTGCAACGCCGGGTATGTAACAGCTAGTATATATATATATATATACCTAGTTTTTTAAAAAGTTTAGTTATCGACTTTTCACGCGTTCGTGTTGTTCGTTCGGCCGGGGATACCATACCGCGAGGGTCGGCCCCAATCCCACGCGTCGCAATTGAGCTACCGAGAAATTAGGGATTTTAAATATCGCGTTGGAAATTTTTGGATTTTAGTTTTTTTTTAAAGTTTAGTTGAAAATAGCGCGATAAGCTGGCGCCCAACGTGGGGCTATTTTGTTTTTTTAATAAAAATATTTTTGTTTTTTTCAATAATTTTTTTTTTATTTTTAAAAAAAATTTTTTCGTGGGGTCAGTGAGGACCAGTTGTTTAGAGGGGCGGTAGATTTATTTTCGGATAGGGCTTTGATTTGGTTCCGTGATGGCCGAAGGTATGTTTCCAGCTGGCGAGAATTGGTCGTTCAGCTGAAGTTAGAGTTTCTGCCCATAATTATGATGACCTCTTGTTAGACCAAATTAGGAAAAGGACTCAAGGTGGGGCTGAGTCCATAGGCATTTATGTAGCGGTTATGAGGGGTCTGTTCCGTCGTCTATCCGAGTCCTTGCCGGAGAAGCGTATGTCGGGTCTGGTCAGGGCTAATTTGTGTCCTTTTTATCAGACTCAGCTGGGCTTGGCTGAGCCTGAGAGTCTTTCGGAGTTGGTTTCCTTGGGTCGGAAACTGGAGGCTGTGCGGGCGAATGTGGAAGCATTCGTGCCACCGCCCAGCAGCCGGTCCAAGGACTTGCTGGAGCCAGACTTGGCATACGTTTCGGCCGAGTCGGAAGTGGTTGCAGTCAGGGCTCCGCTGCGCAATCATAGATTGGAGCGGAGAATTAGGGCACCTCAACGGGCTAGGCATCCGTTCAGGTGCTTTAACTGCAAGAAGTTTGGGCATGTTTCGGTAAACTGCCGAAAGGCGGTTATTTGCCGCGGCTGCGAGCGGCCTGGCTTTATGAAGCGTGATTGCACCCGATGCACTCAGAGAGCAGGGCAATTACAGGAGCGCTCGGACAGGGAGGCGGCCCCGAGAGCGGCTCCGAGGGCCCGCAAAGAGTCGGGAAATGGGGAGCGAGCTCTTGTGGAAGCAGGGCAGCAAGTACGCAAGGTTTAGGTAGGTTGCCTGCGGGAAACCAGCTGGCTAGGGCAAATAGGGATAGGCCTCAGAGGCAACGTCCGTCCGAAATTTGTTTGAGTTTTTCTCTTTTAGGTAGAGAATTGGATAATAGGCCATATTTAGGTGTTAACATTTTTGGAGTGTGTATGTTAGGGCTTTTAGATTCTGGGGCCACCAGGACGATTCTTGGTGGGCCGGGCTGGGACACGTTGAAGTCCTGGGGGTTGAGTTGGGTGGCGTCTGCGGTCAGCAAGGTTGCGCTTGCTGATGGCGAACAAGTTCCGGTTAGGGGGGTAGTTTCGGTCCCTTTCGAGGTAGAGGGCAAGTCGGTCCTCGTTGAATGCCTCGTAATACCGGATTTGCCCCAATCATTGATTCTTGGAGTAAACTTTTGGTCTAAGGCCGGTGTAGTGCCAGATTTGGCCAAGAATGGAGGTTTTCCGACCAAGTTGAGGTCTCGTCAGTAGTGGCGGTAGTTGATAGGTCTTCGTTGTCAACTAGGGAAAAATCGGTTCTTGAAGAGTTAGTCGTTGAAGTTTTTAGAGCTATGCCTGAGGGACTTGGTTGTACACATTTGGTCGAACATTGGATTCGTATAAAGCCAAATGTGGAACCAGTCAAGCAGCGATACTATTCGGTATCGCCCGCTATTCAGAGGCGCATATATGAAGAAATAGAAGATATGTTAGATAAGGTTGTGATTGAGATTTCTCACAGCCATTGGGTATCGCCGATTGTGATGATTACGAACAAAATTAAAGTTATAGATTTTGCGTGGATTATAGGTGAGGACAGCTTTTTGAAGGCCAAGGATCCTCTTATTTTGGCGAATGATTGGACATGATTGAACATCGGATAAGAGCCACGCCTACCTCCCATACAAAATGGCCGCCAATTTTATATTATTTTCGTTTATCTTGAGAAATACTTAACCGATCGCCTCCAAATTTTGGGATTCCTCTTATTTTGGCGAATGATTGGACGGTATTGAAAATGGGCAACATCGGATAAGAGCCACGCCTACCTCCCATACAAAATGGCCGCCAATTTTATATTATTTTCGTTTATCTTGAGAAATACTGAACCGATTTGGATGCGGTTTTTTGCATTGGATTGGAAATGAGGTCTGGAACGAAATGGGAACGAAATGGAATTGGACCGGAACATAATGGAATTGCAACAAAATGGATCAGGAAACTAAAATTATCGATAAATATTGGAAAATTATCGATAAATATTGGAAAATTATCGATAAATATTGGAAAATTATCGATAAATTATCGAAAAATTATCGATAAAAAATCGAAAAATTATCGATAAAAATCGAAAAATTATCGATAAATTATCGATAAAGTATCGATAAATTATCGAAAAACTATCGATAAAATATCAAAAATTATGAATAAAATATCGAAAAACTATCAATAAAATACCGATTTTCGATAAAAATTACTAACATATGGTCTCAGCATGTGCAGGGTATTATAGCTTCGGTCAGACCGAAGATGATTCTCTTACTAGTTTTTGTTTGTGTCGTTCCGCATCTGAGCCAAGTTGTTGCTGGACATCGATTTTATCGAAGTCCAGCTGGTGAATAGATTCTGCAAAGAATCGTGCGAGGGATTTCAGACAGGTCGGTCTGGTCCCGCAAATCAATTGCGTTTTAAAAAATATAATTTTTGGTGTATAAATAATTTCTTTCGGTCATTTGTCGTTTTGTGACAATTTTGAAAAGGGTTCCGTTTGTGTTCGGTATTATTTTCTTTGTGTCGGGAAAAGTTCAGTTTCTTGTAATATATATATATATATATCCCTATATCCCTATATATATTATAAAACTGAGTGTGTGTCTGTCTGTCTGTCTGTTTGTCCCTCAATCACGGCTAAAAGGCTGTACCGATTCTCTTGAAACTTTCAGGATAAATTCTATAGGTATCGACATGTAACATAGGCTATATGCGGTTGGGATTGGACAAAAGGGCGTGGCACCTCCCATACAACACAAAATATGTCTACAAGGTAATTTAGTAACTATTGAATTGAATTTGAATAGAAAATTGAATAATAAATACGAAATTTAGCACGAAGTTGCATAATAACTTTTCCAAGCATTATGCCAAATATGAGCATAATTGGACAAGGGGCGTGGCACCGCCCACACAACATGTAACTTAAATAACAGCTAATTAAGCAACTATTGGATATATTTTAATGAAATTCGGAATGGAGCTGTATAGTATGTTTTCCCAGCTATGTGTCGAATATGGGAATAATTGGACAAAGGGGCGTGGCACCGCCCACACAACATGTAACTTAAATAACTGCTAATTAAGCAACTATTGGATATATTTTAATGAAATTTGGAATGGAGCTGTATAGTATGTTTTCCCAGCTATGTGTCGAATATGGGAATAAATGGACAAAGGGGCGTGGCACCGCCCACACAACACGTAACTTAAATAACAGCTAATTAAGCAACTATTGAATATATTTTAATGAAATTTGGAATGGAGCTGTATAGTATGTTTTCCCAGCTATGAGTCAAATATGGGAATAATTGGACAAAGGGGCGTGGCACCGCCCACACAACACGTAACTTAAATAACAGCTAATTAAGCAACTATTGGATATATTTTAATGAAATTCGGAATGGAGCTGTATAGTATGTTTTCCCAGCTATGTGTCGAATATGGGAATAATTGGACAAAGGGGCGTGGCACCGCCCACACAACATGTAACTTAAATAACAGCTAATTAAGCAACTATTGGATATATTTTAATGAAATTCGGAATGGAGCTGTATAGTATGTTTTCCCAGCTATGTGTCGAATATGGGAATAATTGGACAAAGGGGCGTGGCACCGCCCACACAACATGTAACTTAAATAACTGCTAATTAAGCAACTATTGGATATATTTTAATGAAATTCGGAATGGAGCTGTATAGTATGTTTTCCCAGCTATGTGTCGAATATGGGAATAATTGGACAAAGGGGCGTGGCACCGCCCACACAACATGTAACTTAAATAACTGCTAATTAAGCAACTATTGGATATATTTTAATGAAATTTGGAATGGAGCTGTATAGTATGTTTTCCCAGCTATGTGTCAAATATGGGAATAATTGGACAAAGGGGCGTGGCACCTCCCACACAACACATAACTTAAATACCAGCCAATTAAGCAACTATTGGATATATTTTAGTGAAATTTGGAATGGAGTTGTACTGCTATGTGTCGAAAATGGGAATAATTGGACAAGGGGCGTGGCACCGTCCACACAACACGTAACTTAAATAACAGCTAATTAAGCAACTATTGAATATATTTTAATGAAATTTGGAATGGAGCTGTATAGTATGTTTTCCCAGCTATGAGTCAAATATGGGAATAATTGGACAAAGGGGCGTGGCACCTCCCACACAACACATAACTTAAATACCAGCTAATTAAGCAACGATTGAATATATTCTAATGAAATTTAGCATGGAGTTGTACAGTATGTTTTCCCAGCTATGTGTCGAATATGGGAATAATTGGACAAAGGGGCGTGGCACCTCCCACACAACACATAACTTAAATACCAGCTAATTAAGCAACTAATGGATATATTTTAGTGAAATTTGGAATGGAGCTGTATAGTATGTGTCGAATATGGGAATAATTGGACAAGTGGCGTGGCACCGCCCATACAATTTTCTACCCCATATCACGGCTTTACTGATTTTATTGAAATTTTAAGGTAAAATTGTGTTAGTAATGGAATTTGCAATAGGACATAAGAGGTTGGATTTGGACAACGGGGCGTGGCACCTCCCATACAACAAAAAATATTATTAAAAAGAAACTTAGTAACTATCGAATATTAAGTGGTACATGCCACCCACTGCGCCCTTGCACATTTTTTGGGTGAATCATACCGGGTGGGATTACAACTGCCACCAATTGCGTCCTTGGACTTTTTTTGGCTGAATCATACCGGGTGGGATTACAGCTGCCACCAAGTGCGTCCTTGGACATTTTTTGGGTGGCTCATGCCGGGTGGGATTACAACCTGGCACCAAGTGCTTCCTTGGACATTTTTTGGGTGAATCATACCGGGTGGGATTACAACTGGAACCAAGTGCTTCCTTGGATCTTTTTTGGGTGGCTCATGCTGGGTGGGATTACAACTGCCACCAATTGCGTCCTTGGACATACCGGGTGGGATTACAACTGGAACCAAGTGCTTTCTTGGATCTTTTTTGGGTGGATCATGCCGGGTTGGATTACAACTGCCACCAAGTGCGTCCTTGGACTTTTTTTGGCTGAATCATACCGGGTGGGATTACAGCTGCCACCAAGTGCGTCCTTGGACTTTTTTTTCAACTGGCACCAAGTTTCACGGGGGGAAAAAACCATCGCAAATTCCTATATATATTTATTTTTAAATTTTATACAACCCGTGCAACGCCGGGTATGTAACAGCTAGTATATATATATATATATACCTAGGTTTTTAAAAAGTTTAGTTATCGACTTTTCACGCGTTCGTGTTGTTCGTTCGGCCGGGGATACCATACCGCGAGGGTCGGCCCCAATCCCACGCGTCGCAATTGAGCTACCGAGAAATTAGGGATTTTAAATATCGCGTTGGAAATTTTTGGATTTTAGTTTTTTTTTAAAGTTTAGTTGAAAATAGCGCGATAAGCTGGCGCCCAACGTGGGGCTATTTTGTTTTTTTAATAAAAATATTTTTGTTTTTTTCAATAATTTTTTTTTTATTTTTAAAAAAAATTTTTTTAATTTTCGGGTTTTTTTTTCAAATAAAATTTATTTTTGATTTAAATAAATAATTTTTTTTTGGTGGTGTTTTTTTTTATGTTTTGTATATTTTTTTTATATTTTGACTAATTAATTTTTTATTTATTTAGCTTTTTTGAATTGGTCGGAGCAGCGGAGTTCGCGATAGTTCAATGAGTCCGTTCCATTTTATTTTTATACCCCCACACTCACTGTGGCAGGGTATACTAACTTTGTCACAACGTTTGTAACGCCCATAAGGAGGCGTGTCCGGTATGGAAAAGTATATATATTCTTGATCAGTATCACCTCCTGAGTCGATTTAGCGATGTCCGTCTGTCTGTCCGTCCGTCTGTCCGTCTGTCCGTCTGTCCGTCCGCACGATAGCGGTCGCAGTTTTGGAGATATCGACTTGAAACTTTTTTTACATGTTTTTCTCGTGAATACTGAGATCAAGTTCGAGAATCAGCCAAATCGGACAAAAACTGGGCGTGGCTCCCATACACCGAAAAAAAAGGTAAAAATTTTTCAAGTCTTTTTTATTGTTGTATTCGATTGGAAATGTTTAGAAACGTATTTTTGACATGGTCCGAGGTTCCGAAGCCACATATATAAGGTCTAAATGGGGTCTTGAGACCAATTTTTTTTTTTTGGTGGATTTAATTGGAAATTTTTAGAAATGGATTTTGGACATGGTCCGAGGTTCCGAAGCCACATATATAAGGGTCTAAATGGGGTCTTGAGACCAATTTTTTTTTTTTGGTGGATTTAATTGGAAATTTTTAGAAATGGATTTTGGACATGGTCAGGGCTCCAAAACCACCTATAATTGGCTCAAAATAGGGTCTTGAGACCACATTTTTTTATGATCGAGGTACTTCTTCCTACTGTGTGGGGGTATTTCAACTTCGGTATAGCCGAAGATAGTCCACTCTCTAGTTATATATATATTTTTTTTTTGTGATTTTTTTTTTTTTTAATTTTTGGTAATTTTTTTTGGAGTTATTTTAATAATTTTTTTTAATGACCAGTTTAAGGCTTTTTTGTTTGAGGGCATGTTAGGGTTTCAGGGAATTGTAAATTTGTCCAAGTGGGATTTAAAGTTTACCGGTCAGAGAAAGCATATATCTCTGCATGCCTTCCTGGAGCGAGTAGACGAGCTTTGCGGCGCTCGTGGGGTCAGTGAGGACCAGTTGTTTAGAGGGGCGGTAGATTTATTTTCGGATAGGGCTTTGATTTGGTTCCGTGATGGCCGAAGGTATGTTTCCAGCTGGCGAGAATTGGTCGTTCAGCTGAAGTTAGAGTTTCTGCCCATAATTATGATGACCTCTTGTTAGACCAAATTAGGAAAAGGACTCAAGGTGGGGCTGAGTCCATAGGCATTTATGTAGCGGTTATGAGGGGTCTGTTCCGTCGTCTATCCGAGTCCTTGCCGGAGAAGCGTATGTCGGGTCTGGTCAGGGCTAATTTGTGTCCTTTTTATCAGACTCAGCTGGGCTTGGCTGAGCCTGAGAGTCTTTCGGAGTTGGTTTCCTTGGGTCGGAAACTGGAGGCTGTGCGGGCGAATGTGGAAGCATTCGTGCCACCGCCCAGCAGCCGGTCCAAGGACTTGCTGGAGCCAGACTTGGCATACGTTTCGGCCGAGTCGGAAGTGGTTGCAGTCAGGGCTCCGCTGCGCAATCATAGATTGGAGCGGAGAATTAGGGCACCTCAACGGGCTAGGCATCCGTTCAGGTGCTTTAACTGCAAGAAGTTTGGGCATGTTTCGGTAAACTGCCGAAAGGCGGTTATTTGCCGCGGCTGCGAGCGGCCTGGCTTTATGAAGCGTGATTGCACCCGATGCACTCAGAGAGCAGGGCAATTACAGGAGCGCTCGGACAGGGAGGCGGCCCCGAGAGCGGCTCCGAGGGCCCGCAAAGAGTCGGGAAATGGGGAGCGAGCTCTTGTGGAAGCAGGGCAGCAAGTACGCAAGGTTTAGGTAGGTTGCCTGCGGGAAACCAGCTGGCTAGGGCAAATAGGGATAGGCCTCAGAGGCAACGTCCGTCCGAAATTTGTTTGAGTTTTTCTCTTTTAGGTAGAGAATTGGATAATAGGCCATATTTAGGTGTTAACATTTTTGGAGTGTGTATGTTAGGGCTTTTAGATTCTGGGGCCACCAGGACGATTCTTGGTGGGCCGGGCTGGGACACGTTGAAGTCCTGGGGGTTGAGTTGGGTGGCGTCTGCGGTCAGCAAGGTTGCGCTTGCTGATGGCGAACAAGTTCCGGTTAGGGGGGTAGTTTCGGTCCCTTTCGAGGTAGAGGGCAAGTCGGTCCTCGTTGAATGCCTCGTAATACCGGATTTGCCCCAATCATTGATTCTTGGAGTAAACTTTTGGTCTAAGGCCGGTGTAGTGCCAGATTTGGCCAAGAATCAATGGAGGTTTTCCGACCAAGTTGAGGTCTCGTCAGTAGTGGCGGTAGTTGATAGGTCTTCGTTGTCAACTAGGGAAAATCGGTTCTTGAAGAGTTAGTCGTTGAAGTTTTTAGAGCTATGCCTGAGGGACTTGGTTGTACACATTTGGTCGAACATCGGATTCGTATAAAGCCAAATGTGGAACCAGTCAAGCAGCGATACTATTCGGTATCGCCCGCTATTCAGAGGCGCATATATGAAGAAATAGAAGATATGTTAGATAAGGTTGTGATTGAGATTTCTCACAGCCATTGGGTATCACCGATTGTGATGATTACGACCAAAATTAAAGTTATAGATTTTGCGTGGATTATAGGTGAGGACAGCTTTTTGAAGGCCAAGGATCGTCTAGTGACGGCGCCGGTCCTGAGCTGTCCCGATTTCGAACGACCCTTCGTAGTTCAAACTGATGCTTCCGATTTTGGAATAGGTGCCGTTTTGACACAGCAGTTTGATGAAGGGGAGAAGGTCATTTCATATTTGAGCAGGTCGTTGAGTAGGTGCGAGAGGAATTATTCCACTACCGAGATGGAGTGTTTGGCTGTTTTGTGAGCAGTTGAGAAGTTGAGGCCATACATCGAGGATAACCAAGGATAAACCACTCGATTACCCAGCTTGGAGAATTGAAAATGGGGTGTTATATAAACACATAAAGGCAGGGACAAATAGTTTGTGTAGCGCTGGGTACGAGTGGAAGAGAGTTGTGGGCAGAAGTGACAGCTGCAGTATTTTATTCGAGTGTCACGATAATCCATTATCGTGGCACATGGGCGTTAGGAAAACATACGCAAGGGTAGTTGAGAAATATTTTTGGCCAAAAATGAAGGCAGAGATAGCTAGATATCTTAAAGGTTGTCAGGTTTGCCAGAGGGTGAAACCAGACAACAATAACCAAGCTGGTTGTATGGTAGAGAGGACAAAGAAGTTAGAACCTTGGGAAATGATCTGCGTAGATCTGGTGGGACCCTTGGTTAAGTCTATTCCGGGATTTTGTTATATTTTAACGGTGGTTGACTACTTCACCAAATTCCCATTGTCATTTCCGTTGCGAAATGCAACGGCAAAGAGTGTTTGCAAGGAGTTGGAAGATAATGTCTTCCTGCTCTTTGGAGTTCCGAGGTCCATTGTATGCGACAATGGGCCACAGTTTCGTTGCAAGGAGCTGCAGAGTTTATGCGCTTCGTATGGTGTGAAGATGCGGTACACTGCACCTCATCCGCAGGCTAATCCGGCCGAGCGGATTAACCAAATTATTAAGACTACTTTGAGGACGTACGTGTCGGAGAACCACAGGACGTGGGATACTCACCTCTCAAGGGTGGCGTGCTGCATTCGAACAGCGCAGCATGAGGTGTTGGGGGCGTCTCCATACTCCGTGAATTTTGGCCGAAATATGGCGGTCAGGGGTGATAGAGATTATAGACGAGTGGGAGACTCAGACCAACCGGACAGTAGTAGTGAGGACCGGGCCAAGAAAATGACAGACTTGAGGGAAGACATACGGAAAAAGTTAGAAATGGCAAGTGCCAAGACAGCGAAAACGTACAATCTCAGACGTAGAGATGTACAGTATTTACCACACGAGTTAGTATGGAGACGTAATTTTGTTTTGTCCGATGCTGCAAACTATTTTGCAGCGAAGTTAGCTCCGAAATTCGTTGGACCGTTTAGGGTTAAAAAGAGGGTGTCTCCGTGGACATATGTTTTGAAAGACGAAGACGGACGAGAAAAGGGACATGGCATGTGCAGGACCTTAGGCCGCACATCGACTCAGGGTGATTTTTCTCCGCTTAGATTCGAAAGTTTATTTTTCTCAGGAGACCAAGCAACTTTCGCGGAGGTGGGGTTGTCGCGGTATAAATTCACGGCACAGTTATTGTTGTTTTGTTGTTTTGTTTGTTTTGTTTTTTTATGTTTCCCTTTTGTTCGGGGCGACGGGCGAACAAAATCGGAGGAACAGAATAACACACGCACTGACCGAGGGAACGCACTGCACAATTTTATTGATTGTTATTTTTATACCCCCACACTCACTGTGGCAGGGTATACTAACTTTGTCGTAACGCCCATAGGGAGGCGCGTCCGGTATGGAAAAGTATATATATTCTTGACCAGCATCACCGCCGGAGTCAATTTAGCGATGTCCGTCTGTCCGTCCGCACGATAGCGGTCGCAGTTTTGGAGATATCGACTTGAAACTTTGGGTACATGTTTTTCTCGTGAATACTGAGATCAAGTTCGAGAATCAGCCAAATCAGATAAAAACTGGGCGTGGCTCCCATACACCGAAAAAAAAGTAAAACATTTTTCAAGTCTTTTTTATGGTTGTATTCAATTGGAAATGTTTTAGAAACGTATTTTTGACATGGTCCGAGGTTCCGAAGCCACATATATAAGGGTCTAAATGGGGTCTTGAGACCAATTTATTTTTTGTTTGTGGATTTGATTTGAAAATTTTTAGAAATGGATTTTGGACATGGCCCGGGCTCCAAAACCACCTATAATTGGCTCAAAATAGGGTCTTGAGACCACATTTTATGTTCGAGGTACTTCTTCCTACTGTGTGGGGGTATTTCAGCTTCGGTATAGCCGAAGATAGTCCACTCTCTGGTTTTAAATATATTTGTTTTGCTTAATTTGTTAAGCAAAACAAATTCGCCACTCGCGGGTGAAATGCGACCGGCGCGCGGAAGAAGAAAACTGAATATTTTGTTTGAGCTGTCAAAGTTCTCTTGCTTTCTTCTTCTTTCTTTCGCTTTTGCTTTCGTTAAGTTAGCTCAGTGAGCTGCGGCGATCTGATGAAGGTATTGCCAGTCTCGCCATTACAATAGTAAAATGTCAAAACCTGGACTAGAGCTTTTGTACTCTTTGAACCTGTTTGAGGGAGGGGAACCTGTCGACATTTATGCTTTCGCCTATACAGACATGAGTGCCGCCAAAGTGAGTATTTTCATTTTGGTGGGTGCGGGGGTGTATATGTAAATTTGCCAAACACACTCTAGAAAATCTGAGAAGATCTTTCACATATAGGTGTGGGTAAAGCCCCGACTGCGAATACTGGCCTCTGCGTAGGTAGCGCTCATGTGTGGGGGGGAGATGTTGGAGAAATGGAAAGTGAGCGCCATATATGCGTCCATATAGTCAGGTTCTTTAGTTCTTTTTGAGCAGGGAAGAAGGAAAGTGATAAAGCTTTAGATTTTTAATTTAATTTAATCTTAAATAATTTGTTTGGAAAATTTTGATAATTTTCTTTCTTTTTTCTAAATTGTATTTTTGGAGTGGTGAAGTGGAGCGGTTGCCATCGTCGGACTGTGGCTGGAGGACAAGTGTTCCAAAGGGAGTATTTTTGCGCGCTGGTTTAGTTTTGCCAGCTAGTGTTTTTTTGGTTTATTTTATTTGTGACAGTCGGCCATTTAGTTGATTGAATTTGAGAAATTTAATAGAGTTGGACAGGTTGTGATCGATCGTAATATGTTTTTGGTGAAGTGTTTCCGTCATGGGAATTTCAAGTTGTTTGCATGGAATTTCTTTGGCCATTTCCCCCTCTCCTTATTCCTTTTTTTGTTTGTGTCGTCCCGCATCTGAGCCAAGTTTCCCCCTCTTCCTTATTCCTTTTTTTTTGTTTGTGTCGTCCCGCATCTGAGCCAAGTTGTTGCTGGACATCGATTTTATCGAAGTCCAGCTGGTGAATAGATTCTGCAAAGAATCGTGCGAGGGATTTCAGACAGGCCGGTCTGGTCCCGCAAATCAATTGCGTTTTAAAAATATAATTTTTGGGTGTATAATTAATTTCTTTCGGTCATTTGTCGTTTTGTGACAATTTTGAAAAGGGTTCCGTTTGTGTATTTAGTTTTTGGAAAATTAGTTTGAAAGCAAATAAATTTTTAACTAAATCTTAAAAAATTTGTCAAAATTCAGGAAATGGTTTTATTGTTAAGCCTTCTTTTGCAAAGTTGCTTTATTTTGACCAGAGCACCTTTTTGCATACAAAAAACAGTTTTGTAAACCCCAGGAAAAAATTTCGAAAAGTAGGTTAATTTTAAATTAAATTTTTTTAATAGGTACATAACAGATTAAGGCGTCCTAGTATTCATTCGAAAGGTATTGATTAGACCTTTGCAATGATACCAATATCGATACTATAAAGTGTGTCTGTGAGCCACTGCACAAGAAATAGCTTTATACGCAGACTTCATATTGCTAGTGTGGGTATATACTATAAATGTATCAACAGTTGCTGTGTATTCGATCTTAAAACTCTCTCCAAGTATCCCTGAAATATTTACATGAAGGAAGAGGAGTATCTTGAATCTGCACATCTTTTTCCATACTAAGAAAAAAAAGAAACAAATTTTTTTTTCTTTTAAAATCCATCTTTTCCGTAAAAATTTTTCCAAAATTTCAAATGCTGAAATACACTACATTCAATGCCCTATTCAATGATGATAAGCACTACATTTTACCTTCATCCAAATATGCATGAGATCAATTAAAAAAAACGCTTTACAAAATATTTTTAGGTTGACCGCTTAAAACACAATGAACGGTTCCACGTAGGCTAAGAGTGTTCATGGGGAAAATGTTTATCCTCTCATTCTGCAAAAAAATTGTTATATAGTCCTATCGCCTAAATCTCCTATTTTAAAAGTTACATATAGATAAAGCTATATACTATTTTTTAGTCAATTTTTAAGACAAAAGTCCAGCCGGCCTGGCTTTTTTCCACTACCGAAGTCCTGTTTTTTTTGCAGATGTTTTTTTTGAGCCCCCACCTTTCCGAAAATGCGCGGGGAGCGAACAAAAAAAAACTTTTGCATTTATGGGTGCTCTAATATATATATATACTAGCTGTTACATACCCGGCGTTGCACGGGTTGTATAAAATTTTAATATAAATATATATAGGAATTTGCGACAATTTCAATGGCGCTGTAGTTGATGTTTTTTCCCCCCGTGAAACTTGGTGCCAGTTGTAATCCCACCCGGTAGGAATCACCCAAAAAAAGTCCAAGGACGCACTTGGTGGCAGCTGTAATCCCACCCGGCATGATTCACCCAAAAAATGTGCAAGGAAGCATTTGGTTCCAGTTGTAATCCCACCCGGTATGATCCACCCAAAAAATGTCCAAGGACGCTCTTGGTGGCAGTTGTAATCCCACCCGGCATGAGCCACCAAAAAAATGTCCAAGGAAGCACTTGGTTCCAGTTGTAATCCCACCCGGTATGATTCACCCAAAAAATGTCCAAGGAAGCACTTGGTGCCAGGTTATAATCCCACCCGGCATGAGCCACCCAAAAAATGTTCAAGGAAGCACTTGGTTCCAGTTGTAATCCCACCCGGTATGATTCACCCAAAAAATGTCCAAGGAAGCACTTGGTGCCAGGTTGTAATCCCACCCGGCATGAGCCACCCAAAAAATGTCCAAGGACTCACTTGGTGGCAGCTGTAATCCCACCCGATATGATTCAGCCAAAAAAAGTCCAAGGACGCAATTGGTGGCAGTTGTAATCCCACCCGGTATGATTCACCCAAAAAATGTGCAAGGGCGCAGTTGGTGGCATGGACCACTTAATATTCGATAGTTTCTAAGTTACTTTTTAATAATATTTTTTTGTTGTATGGGAGGTGCCACGCCCCGTTGTCCAAGTCCAACCTCTTATGTCCTATTGCAAATTCCATTACTAACACAATTTTACCTTAAAATTTCAATAAAATCAGTAAAGCCGTGATATGGGGTAGAAAATTGTATGGGCGGTGCCACGCCCCTTGTCCAATTATTCCCATATTCGACACATAGCAGTACAACTCCATTCCAAATTTCACTAAAATATATCAATATTGTTGTGTGGGAGGTGCCACGCCCCTTTGTCCAATTATTCCCATATTGGACACATAGCTGGGAAAACATACTGTACAACTCCATGCTAAATTTAATTAGAATATATTCAATCGTTGCTTAATTAGCTGGTAGTTAAGTTATGTGTTGTGTGGGAGGTGCCACGCCCCTTTGTCCAATTATTCCCATATTCGACAAATAGCTGGGAAAACATACTATACAGCTTCATTCCAAATTTCATTAAAATATATCCAATAGTTGATAATTAGCTGTTATTTAAGTTACGTGTTGTGTGGGCGGTGCCACGCCCCTTGTCCAATTATTCCCATTTTCGACACATAGCAGTACAACTCCATTCCAAATTTCACTAAAATATATCCAATAGTTGCTTAATTAGCTGGTATTTAAGTTATGTGTTGTGTGGGAGGTGCCACGCCCCTTTGTCCAATTATTCCCATATTCGACACATAGCTGGGAAAACATACTATACAGCTCCATTCCAAATTTCATTAAAATATATCCAATAGTTGCTTAATTAGCTGTTATTTAAGTTACGTGTTGTGTGGGCGGTGCCACGCCCCTTGTCCAATTATGCTCATATTTGGCATAAAGCTTGGAAAAGTTATTATGCAACTTCGTGCTAAATTTCGTATTTATTATTCAATTTTCTATTCAAATTCAATTCAATAGTTACTAAATTACCTTGTAGACATATTTTGTGTTGTATGGGAGGTGCCACGCCCCTTTGTCCAATCGCCTATGTTACATGTCGATAACTATAGAATTTATCCTGAAAGTTTCAAGAGAATCGGTACAGCCGTTTAGCCGTGATTGAGGGCCAAACAGACAGACAGACACACACTCAGTTTGATAATATATATAGGGACATAGGGATATATACCTAGGTTTTTAAAAAGTTTAGTTATCGAGTTTTCACGCGTTCGTGTTGTTCGTTCGGCCGGGGATACCATACCGCGAGGGTCGGCCCCAATCCCACGCGTCGCGATTGAGCTACCTTTTTAAAGTTTAGTTAAAAATAGCGCGATAAGTTTTGTGCATTAATGTAATTTAATATAAGCAACTTTCGAATTTGGCAATCATCTTCTTTGAGTTCACATAGGTCCCAAGTTGTTTCTGCCACAGGCCATATATTTCTCCATTTGCCTTCTTCCGTGTGATAGCATCCCCAGTTCTGTGCAGCGTATGAGAAAATCGCATAATTGACGGCAAAAAACCAGTTTTTCTTTGCTTGAAACGATATGTGCTGTTTTTTGTAAGCCTCACTCCAAATAGAATTCATATTAGCCGTAGCCTTAGTTACTCTATCAGCAAGGTGCTCTGTCATAGAAAAAGATGGCGTGATTATGACTCCAAGATAAGTATACTTGTTTACAATTTCTAATTCTTCTCTATACATATACCATCGATCGGTTTTTGCCAATCGACTTTCCTAAAAACCATTATTTTCGATTTGCTTAAGTTGATAGTCAAGTTGCATGGTTCACAATATCTTTCGAGTTTGTAGGTCATAAGCTATAGCTTACGAGGGGTATCTGAGAGTATAATAATGTTGTCGGCATATTTAAGGACTCTCACATTCAGCTCATCCACCTCCAATAAAATTATGCAGATCGTTCAGCATTAATGCGAACAAAAGTGGACTCATCAAACAACCTCCTCTCCATCCCATATCTTTGCTCTGATTAAGAAAATTCTCTACATGTGGAATTTCCCATACGTGTCCAACATTGATTAACTATTTCTAGACCGTTATCTGGACGTCTGATGGAAAAACTGTGTATGGCAAACTTGTAGAGAATTTCTCAATAAACAACGCAATATACATTTTTTTAAAGATACAATTTTATATTTTTTTTTAATTGACTACAAAGTACAAATTTTTTGCTCAAAAAATCGATTTTTTGACTTTGAGGCAATATAATTTTTTTATTGTAGCTTAAATTGAAAAAACTTGTGTAATAAAAGTTGTTGGGTGTTCAATGGTCTGTCGAAAATGGTATAGAAGTTTCTCAAAAAACCTGACGTGATGGCGAAAAACTTTGTGCTTAGAATGGTCCATTTATATATAAAAAGTATATGAGAATATAGAAGTAAAATCATGTCGGCCTGTGTAATCAATGGTCCCTATCATGAGTTTATACTACGATAATCGACCTGTGTCGTTTTTCTATCAAATTTCTATCCATTGTGAATCTGCGTATAATCGATGTCGTTTTTTCGACCGTGTCGTTTATACTACGCTCATTTTTGTCGTTCGGATTTTTGTGATCGATCAGATATTTTTCTTAAGTACATATTTTCATGAAAAAATTAATTTAATGGAAAAATATTTTATTTTCGTTACAAAGTTGTTTGTTTGTAATTTTCATGGAGGATGCAAGTAAGAAAGTAGGTTGTATACCAAGGATGGGTTTTTCGGTACAATTGTACCTTTTCAGTACAATTTCATTGAAAAAAGTACGTAAGTACTACACAGACATTTTCGGTACAATTTTACAATTTTGATCTTCATTGATATATAATTCAATTTTTTAAGAATGTCATAAAATATGTAGTGCCAAGCTTTTTTCGGAAAAAAAAGCGACGTTTTAACAGGGCGACAAAATTTACACCCGAACACGTTTTATCGGGCAATACAAGCAGTATTGTGCTACTTATAAGTCGTTTATTTCCAAAATGAGAAATTGATAAAATAGAAGAAATAAACACGGAATATAAAGCTTTAGCAGAGCATGAAGAATTTAAACGTTTTCAAGCTCTTTCTACATGCGAATTATGGGCAAATGTGAAAAGTTTTAAAAATGAAAAAAGTGGTTCATTACTTTTTGCCCACATGGTATTAATTTTACATTCTTCAGCAAATGTCGAAAGAATTTTTTCAAATCAAAATATGGTAAAAACTAGTTGCAGAAATCGTCTGCAAGTTGATTCAATTTCTTCGATAATAAAAACAAAATATTTAAAAGCCCAAGGGCAATGCTGCTATAATATAAATTGGCAAATCCAATCACTTTTGAAACTATCTTCATTGTAGACGATGAAGATGAAAATGGCTCAACAGTATGGCGTTTCTATGGCTCAACAGTAATCCTATTTCCCCTTATGTACATACAGTATTAAATGCGTTGAATTGTTATTTTTTTTAATGAATTTTTATTATTTACAAGCAGGGCCCGGTCCGCTTTGCTGCCCCTCAAAAAGTTATTTTTGCCTTTAAGGTCATAATAAATTAATGCAAACATTTGTCACATATTTTTATTGGGAGCCCAAGTGTAGCATTTTGAAATATTGAATTGTATGAAAAGTGCTACGCCCCGCTGTCCAATTCCGACCATATGTAACATTGAACTTAGAATTGAAAGCATAAAATCATTTCCCGTTGAAAAATGTAACATTTTTTAAAATATTGAATTATATGGGAAGTGCCACGCCCGCTGTCCACTTCCAATATGTTGCATTGAATGCATAGAACCATTTCCCGTTGAAGAATATTCAATGGGAGCCCAATAATGGCACTTTGAAGTATTGAATTGTATGGGCGGTGCCACACCCCTTTGTCCAATTACGCCGATAAGTTGTATTTAGCTTAGAGTTGAAACCATGAAACTATTTTCCAAATTTTGTTGGAAAACATTAAATTAGAGGCCAGTTGCAGCAATTTTAAATATTGGTTTGTATGGGCGGTGCCACGCCCCTTTGTCCAATTACGTCGATGTGTCGCATTTAGCTTAGAGTTGAAACCATGAAGCCATCTGCCAAATTTCGTTGGAAAACATTGTGTGGGAGCGCTATTACAGCATTTTCAAATATTGACTTGTATGGGCGGTGCCATGCCCCATTGTCTATTCCCGGCCATTTGTAGCCCAGATTATTGAAATTTTTGACGACTTTTAAAAAATAAAGTGGAAAAAAATTATTTCATTTTGAAAATTTTAAGCCCAATATGAGTGGAATCTGTTGAGACGTAGAGATTTGCCAGGCTTTTTTGGTGAAAATGATTAAAGTCTAAACGCAATACAAATTTTCTCATGTTAGCGGTGGTTTTTTATTTTGATTTCAAGCAACAGAGCACAGCTTGCAAAGTTGGTGGAGTTGATGAATAGAAGTCCGGAATTCGCACCAAAACTCAATAGAGGTGATTTTTTTATATTTGGAATGGTTTAATGAAAGAAAATTATGGTTTTTACTCAAAAGTAAACAAAAAGTGGAGAAAGTGTAAATTTAATCAGATGTAGGCTTGCCACAGGGTTTTTGCCCGGAAACTCCGGGAATCTGAACGTTTCTAGGGTATTCGATTTTTTGAAAAATTTCTCTTTTTTTTTCAAAGTTGAAGTATTTTTTGGTAATTTTTAAAAATGTTGTCAAAATGTATTTTGATTAAACATTTGAAAATAAAATACACATTCTTTCATTCGGTTATTTAATTATTATTTCGATGATTTCGATTATTTCGATTATTTCGACCGGTCCTTTCCTCTGATACCCAATATTCACATTATTAAACTTGGGACAAACCATAAATATATACACATATAGGGTGCATTTAGTGTAAGCCACTACACTATGGTTCCTGTGACCAGCCTTTTTTTAAAGTTTAGATTTTTAAATTTTTGTTTGTATTTTCTCAAACTAGATGCTCTGGGCATCAACACTGCAAACTTTGTTTGTGGTTTAAATGTGAAACCGTTAGCAATGCAAGTTGTCACTTTTGAAAAAAATGGTTGAACATTTAAATTTAGTGTTATTTAAAAAGACTTTAAAAATAATTATTTTTTCAAATTAAGTGGAATCTATTAAAAAGTAATAACGGAAATGAACAACGAAGTTAATGTTTACTTAATGCATATAAATAAATTCATACATTCGCTTAGTGAATACAAAAAGTTTCTCAAGTAAACTCTAATTTCAGTGTTAATTTTCAACTTTTTGTAGAGCTGGAGTAAAATGGCCACGTTTAATCGGCTTCATATTTTCTAGAAATAACCGAAGGCGCCAAAGTAAATATTCAAATATTAGAAAAACCAGCAAAGAGGTAAGATCGCCAATCGACCGAGCCATATTGGAATAAATATATAAATTATTATAACGTTTACTGAAACCACTCCTTCTTTTTATTTATCGGCTTCCACGGAAAACACTACGAGAACCAGACCCAACTCAAACAGGAACACAAGGTTCCGAACTATTTACTTATCCTTATCGCCATGAGGAATTACTCAAGTTTTAAATTGATAACATTTTTTTCCCATTTTTTAAATTAGTTGTATAGTTTTTAGTTTTATATTATTTCTAAGCTCATCAATGAATAATTTGGTATTAATTAATAAAATTTGTTAACACTGTTATAAAAATAATTAAAATATTTTAACACTTACTATGCCGTTAATAAAATTTCCGAACCCAAAAACCCCGTATACGAAGTTTCGTGAAGATAAAATAATTTCAATATCAGATTTGAAATCAGCGACTCCAAAAACCCCCCACATACCAAGTTTCGTAAAATTCAAAAAGATTTTGAAATTTCGGCCGCCATATTGGATTCACCATCTTGAATTTTGAATTTTGAAATTTCAATATCAGATTTGAGATCAGCGACCCCAAAAACCCTCGGATACCAAGTTTCGTTCCAATATCATAAATATTTGAATTTTGGCCAGAAAACTCGGCCGCAGGAACCATGACTATGGTTCCTGTAAAAAAGTGAAGTTTTAATTTCTTTATTATTATTTTTTTTTTGAACTTTTTTTAATGCGAAATTGTCTCTAATTGAAAAGGCCAAGCCTAGAAAAAAAATTATTTATTTAATTATTTTATTTTGAAAATCTCCGGCTATGGGCTTCTCCAAGTGTGGCAAGCCTAATCAAATGTTCGCAAGAAGATACAAATTAGATACCGCATTGCTCTGTTTGTTGTTAATTTGTTGCTGACGTCACACGGGTCATTTGCTTGCATTTTTCCATTTTTGGCAATTATTTTTTTACTTTATTTTTCTTATTAAACCATCAGAAACTACCAAACAATCAATAAGAAAATAGTAAAATAGTAATTTAATGCTTCGCAGGTCCAACAAACATATGCGATATCTGTTTTAAAAAAAAACTTCAAATATTATGTTTGTTAGTGAAGCATCTTTCGTCACATTGCATTCAAAAAGTTACAAAAATTCTTAAATGCTAAGATTAAAACAAAAAATTTAGTAAGGGTATTCATTTATAGTGGGAAACCCCTCGAAAACGCGCCGTTGCTTAAAAGAACTGTAAAATTTCATATATTTTGACTGCTCATCTGCACAACTGAATCGTTTCCGAGGGGTTTCCCATTTTAAATGAATCGCCCTAGTATGTATCTATCATTTTTTTAACCCAAATAGCAAAAACAATTTTGAATGTCTTTATCGAAAACAATTCAAATATATATCTAAATTTATCAATTTCTTGAGGAAGGATAAGATCACCCAGAGTCTAAAATTTTGTGTTATACCTTTTATCCATTTTATTTGTTTGTCAACTAGATACTTTGGAGTTTCAAATTTAAATTCATTAACGCCTAGAGAAAGTAGTAAATTTTAATTTTGAATCGGCGTATACTTTGTGAGTTTTACAAAATTGTTTTATTCAAAATTTTAATTGGATTCTAGAACTTTTTCTAATTTTGTTTGTTTAATAAAAAACTAGAGAGTGGACTATCTTTGGCTATACCGAAGCTGAAATACCCCCACACAGTAGGAAGAAGTACCTTGAACATAAAAAATTGTGGTCTCAAGACCCTATTTTGAGCCAATTATATGTGGTTTTGGAGCCCGGACCATGTCCAAAATCCATTTCTAAAAATTTCCAATTAAATCCACAAAAAAAAAAAAAATTGGTCTCAAGACCCCATTTAGACCCTTATATATGTGGCTGCGGAACCTCGGACCATGTCAAAAATACGTTTCTAAACATTTCCAATCGAATACAACAATAAAAAATTTTTACCTTTTTTTTCGGTGTATGGGAGCCACGCCCAGTTTTTGTCCGATTTGGCTGATTCTCGAACTTGATCTCAGTATTCACGAGAAAAACATGTAAAAAAAGTTTCAAGTCGATATCTCCAAAACTGCGACCGCTATCGTGCGGACGGACAGACGGACAGACGGACAGACGGACAGACGGACAGACGGACAGACGGACGGACAGACAGACGGACATCGCTAAATTGACTCAGGAGGTGATACTGATCAAGAATATATATACTTTTCCATACCGGACACGCCTCCTTATGGGCGTTACAAACGTTGTGACAAAGTTAGTATACCCTGCCACAGTGAGTGTGGGGGTATAAATATGTGTTGTAAAACCAAGGAGTTTGGGACATATTTGAGATCAGCGACCCCAAATACACTAATATATAAAGTGTCATTAAAATCCGAGCACTATTTCCAATGTTTTTCAATTTTGTATGGGGAAAAAAAGTGCATTCCGCGCCGACTTTTCTTTATCCAATTGGCTCCAAACTTCACATAAGTCATTTTTATATACAAAGGAACCAAACTGGCCCAATCGGACAGTTCCTAAGTTTTTGAACCGGTCTAGTGTACCGAATTGCTCTTAGTCTTGGCAACATAGCACAAATTACAAACTCCTACAAAATAAAAAAAACCAAAATTAAAAAATGTTTACCCAAATTCATTGCGAACAATACAAAACAACTTGCAGCTAACAATAGCGAAAATTTATATCTAAATTTTAAATATGCTTCCATATAAAATTAAGCCCTAAAATTATATTCAAATATTTGGTTCAAAAATTCTTCAAAATAATGTTTTGCACAAAATTCTTATGGAAAAATTCTTTGAAAATAAATCTGTAAAATAAAATTAGTCGCAGAAAATTAATGAAATGCTTTAGCAGGGCTCTTGAAATTATTCGAATAATAAAAAAAACCGGTTAACCGAACGTTCGATTAGTAACCGTTTGTACGAATACTATTCGGTTAATGATATTCGATTAGTCGCTCAGCTTCGACTATTCGATTAACCGTTCACTGTCGACTAGTCGGTTAATCGAATAGTCGAATGCGATCGACGAGTCGAATACTTCTAATCGAATAGTAATAGTCGAATAGTTAGGTATCCGGTTTATTCTGGTAATCAATTGTTCGAATAACAAGAGCCCTACTATTTAGCATAAAAGACTGATGGCCGCTCCATTAGTTTTTCATGATAAACTTTCTTGCACCGAATTTCGTTCTCGTTCCCTTTGCATTTTGTTCAGGGTTTTTTCAATCTGAGGGTGTCATATGTTATAGATGCTTATTTGATGCAAAAAGCTGTTCTGAAATTTTGCAAATATTTTTTAGGATTTTTTAATATTGACAATAATGTATGATATGATAACTTTTGTAAAATCTTTTTATGAACAAAATTAACGAAAATCTGTTAAAATTTACAGTTTTCTCAATATTAAAAAAATCATTAAAAATATTTGGAAAGAGGTTTTTGCAAAATGGTTTTTGCAATCATTACACTATTGTTCCTGTGACCTTGGGTGCAATCGTGTAACTCGACAACGATTCAAGATTTCGCTGATAGTTGAAAATGTGATCAGCTGCTCGATTCTCAAAGTTTGCTTCACGTAACTTTACTATCGATTCGCGTTTTACTTTTATCCAAAAACACTTTCCGAGCCCTTCCGCGATTTTATCCGGTGTGAAAAAGCTCTTTCCAAACACTTCGCGATTGTGAAAAATTAAAATTGTAACATTTTTTTCAAATACAATCCAACGATTACAAGATATTTCCTTCTTAGCGAAAGCGATGAGGCAAATAACATTGCCAGGCAACGAAGGATACTAAGGGAAGCTTCAAATCCATTGGAATTACGTGAAAAACGGTGCTGCAATTCAAATACAGGGAAAGAAGGTGCTGCAATTCAAATCCATTGGAATTACGTGAAAGAAGGTACTGCATGTGGCACGGCATGTTGTACTATCATCCAGTAGGGCCGAAAGAATTGGGGATTCATTAGCAACTGCAACTGGAACAGGAAGGCTCAACAACCGCTCTTGCGCCGAACGTTGCAACATTAAGCACTCCAGTCAATTGCGCTTCAATCGATGCAGCGGCGATGAATTCCACGACGTCGTGGTTTTCTATATACTCTGCCTATTTTTGGACAATTTTCATTTGGCATTGTATTTGTGGTCTGTCCAAACCTAAGCATTGAAGTTTCAGAATTAGGCAAACATTAAGTTAACAATTCTAGTAAATAAATCAAATCACCTTTTGCCAACACTTCGCCGATTTTTATATGAGCAAGATTGCTTTGTTGAACCTTAATAAATTTTATTGATCCAAAATTAAGCAATAACTAGAGAGTGGACTATCTTCGGCTATGCCGAAGCTGAAATACCCCCACACAGTAGGAATTTAGAAGTACCTCGGACATAAACAAATTTGATCTCAATACCCCATTTTGAGCCATTTATAGGTGGTTTTGGAGCCTCGGACCATGTCCGAAATCCGTTTCTAAAAATTTCCAATCGACTCCACAAAAAAAAATGTTGCCTCAAGACCCCATTTTGACTGTTTCGAAACCTCGGACCATGTCAAAAATACGTTTCTAAACATTTCCAATCAAATAAAAAAAATTAATTTTTTTATATGGGAGTTTTTGTCCGATTTGTCTGATCTACGAACTTGCTCTTACTTTTGAAGTAAAAAACATGTTCCCAAAATTTCAAGTCGATATCTTCAAAACTGCGACCGCAATCGTGTAGACAGACGGACAGACGGACGGACGGACAGACGGACGGAAGGACAGACGGACGGACGGACCGACGGACATTGCTAAATCGACTCCGGCGGTGATGCTGACCAAGAATATATATACTTTTCCATACCCGACACGCCTCCTTATGGGCGTTACAAACGTTGTGTCAAAGTGAGTATACCCCGCCACAGTGAGTGTGGGGGTATAAATATGATTTACAACTTACATCTTTCATTTTATGAAGCAATCACAATCACCTTTTTTGCTTGAAAAATTCTTAAAACAAGTGAACACGACATGTAAAGTGGTGTCGTGCGCTACAATCGAGAATCGGAACGTTTTCGAACAAGAATTTATTTACGTTTCGTTGAATATCGAGGTATACGATTACGCCCCTGGTTTACTAGAGTAAAATGGCCACGTTTGGCCGGCTTCATATTTTGTAAAATTAAAAACAGTAAATTTAAAGTCCATGTGCAAAAAATTACACTGCACTATTTTGCACTTTTTGAGTAATCCACATTTTTCTCAGATAACTTCAATGTGTGATTTTCTGATGTATTCGACATATGGAAAGATGTGCCCAAGGATATGGAAGAAATAGTTGTTTTCAATTATATGATACAAAAGTACATTAAACTGATGTTTCCAACACGTATGCTATCTGCTTAAAAGAAAAATCCAGAAGGATATGTAGATCAACTAGTAAAAAGTATCAGAAGAGTCATTGACGATTAGATTTATTTCTTAATCCAAAAGCGGCATGGCTTTTAACAAAAGTGTTAATAAAAAGCCGGACTTATCCGTATCACCATGAAGAATTACTCAATAACCAAGAGTTTTTAAATCCATTTTTAAACGAATTGTATTGTTTTTAGTTTCATATTAAGGGAGTTCACAAAGGTCTCAAATTGGTCATAAAGTCATATTGTTGTATAAATATACAATAAAAATGTTGTTGGTTTTTTTCATACAAACAATTTTACGAACACTACAACTCAGCAAACTGTGTTTTTCGACTCTCATACTCACTATTCCTCTCATTTTAATGTTGTTGCAAAAAAGTTGTAGGAATTTGTGAAAATTTGACTATGGGACTATTATTAATGCATAAAACGTGCACGACTTGCCGAAAATATTGTAACAAAGATCTCCAAAACTCTTCCGACCACGAATGCCGGGCCCAGAGGATTTTGAAAGCATTTTGAATGCATTAAACATGCGCGACTGCTTGAAAATATTGAAACAAAGCTCACGTGAACCACAGAATTACTTCCGACCGTTGATTTGGGTTGCATCACCACCACCGCGATTGGTGGCGGACGGACAGACAGACGGACATCGCTAAATTGACTCCGGCGGTGATGCTGATCAAGAATATATATACTTTTCCATACCGGACACGCCTCTTTATGGGCGTTACAAACGTTGTGACAAAGTTAGTATACCCTGCCACAGTGAGTGTGGGGGTATAAAAATTAATCAATTAAATTCTATCTGTTTAGAAAAAATTTATAATTTCAGGAGCTTTTTCTATCATGAATAATTTCTTTCTGAATGGTTTAGTTTTAGCAAGTACCATAGTTTTTCATCCAAAAATGTTGATAAGCATTCAGGAAAAAACTTCGAAAAGTCGGATATTTTTGGAAATTTAATGTGTTTCATTTGATTTTATTGGTTTGGAAAAATTATATATTTTGTTTTAAAGAAAAAAATTAAATAAAATTGGAGAAAAGTTTATTGATATACTCGTACATAAACTATATGAGTTATACATATAAAAATATGCAATACGCATTGCAGAAACTTGTACCAATGCGTGAAGGCAATTTTGGCATATTTTCATTACGTCAACAAATTTAAGCAAAAAATAGTTCCAAACTGTTTGCAAATTAGTAGACTATAAAGCACTCAAATCCATTTTGTTTAAATGGAAATCGGATCAAAAAATACATCGAACATCGTTCGGGACATGAAATACAAGTTCCAATTCCGTATATTAAAATGTTCGACAAAATATGGAGAAATGTGGATCAAACTACACATTTTTAAAATGATCTTATTCTGACCGGAAACCCAAGATTCCAAAGACCAAATCGATTCCAATTAGTATTTTATTCTACATATTGTAAAGTTATTCAAACTTTTTTCTAATATTCCGTATCATAGGTATGATAAATTCAATTTAAAAAAAATCCAATAAAAACCTTGAATATTGTTAGATTATTTGCGCAATTTCCAAAATATTATAGTATGGGTATATTAAAAGCAATTCAATTCGATGTATTATAACATTTTTATACTGAATTTTGGTTGAATTGAAAAAAACCCAGATCCCGGGAGTGCATTTTTCAATCCCGAAAATCCCGGGATTGGCAAAGGTCTCGAAAATTGACATCCCTAGTGGGGACCTTAATGTTGTACTGGGAATATATGCAAATATGAAATGTAATATAATAGGAAAGTGTAATATGAAAATCTAATACACTACCGTAATAGGTGAAAATAGTGGCAACGGTAGTCTTGTGGCAGTGTTCTTTTCTTAAAGGTGGCAACTTTACGTCGAAGCTATTTTTGTTTATATGTCAAACACGATTTTTTTGTATCCCGGGATTCCGGGATCCCGGTTCATTTTTAGTCCCGAAAATCCCGGGATATTTTTTCCTAAATCCCGGTATTTTCGGGAATACATTTTAAATAAATTAGTCCATAAAAAAAGTTTAATACAAGAAAAATACAACTTTTCATCGCTCATAAAATATAAAAAAATCGTGTAAGCAGAAAAATTGGTTTTAACAACATTTGGACAACCCCAAAATGAAAAAAAAGTTAGTTAGAAAACTCAAAACTTAAAAATTTTTTAATTTAATATTGCTTGAAATTTTTTCTTTAAGAAAATAAAATTTTTATTTATTTCAGAAGAAAATTGGTATTTTCAGTCTTAGCGAACGCACAAAAATGAATTGCTTAGTAAAGATAATTAGGTAAAACTGAAAACTGATACAAAAGTAAGTTCAGAAACCTTACTTAAGCATATTTTGAATTGAATTGTGTCGTTCCTAATGATACGTTCCAATACAACATATAAAAAAACATTTTTTTTTTTTTTAAAATGCATTTTGCTTTTAAAAGTACAAATCCCGAAAAATCCCGGGATTGCAATTTTCAGTCCCGAAAATCCCGGGATTGCGAAAAGCCTTCGGGATCAAAAGCCCTAGTGTATATACATAAAAGCGTTTTGCATACAGCTTGCTAAAAAATTTTTTAAGTGAAGTTGTAAATTTTGAATTGGTTAAGGGTATGACACACTGGCGTCAATTGACCCCGGGTGCTGTCAAAGTGTTGTTGTTTCCAAGGCAAAATTAAAAATGAACACTTTTTGAGAGAGCGAGTGAATATTTTCTCAGGAGTTTTTTGACGCCAGCTTCGAGCTTTGCTGATATTGAGTGTTGCATTTTAGCAAAATGTAGCTGTCAAATCTTTAGCAGCTAAAACAAGGTTGCAAAAGTATTTAAAAAGCATACGAAATTCTAATATTTTCCGTTTTTGTACTGGTTTGTATGGGCGGTGCCACGCCCCTTTGTCCAATTACGCCGATATGTTGCATTTAGCTTAGAGTTGAAACCATGAAGCCATTTGCCAAATTTCGTCGTAAAACATTGTGTGGGAGCGCTATTACAGCATTTTCAAATATTGACTTGTATGGGCGGTGCCATGCCCCATTGTCTATTCCCGGCCATTTGTAGCCCAGATTATGGCTGGGGTCTTATAGTATGTTCATGGCAAATTTCATTTTCTGTGATCAAAAACGTCTGAGCTTTAGCAGTTTTTACTAACTTGTGGGCGGTAGAAGTGGACGTGTCAAAACCTATCCTATGTCACGACCCTTAGAACACATATATAAATTTTGGTGAGAATCGGTGTTGTCTACTGGTAACAAAGATGTCTCTTTTATATATATATAGATAGATGATTATATGACAATATGGCTTTATGACTTTATGATTACTTATAAACTCCCTTATTATTTCTAAGCTCATCAATGATAATTTGGTATAATTTAATAAAAAATTCTAACACTGTTATAAAAGTAATTAAACCATTTTAACACTAAATTGCCGTTTAAAACCCAAAACCCCGTATACCAAGTTTCGTAAAGATAAAATAAGATTTTAAAATTTCGTCCGCTATATTGGATCCGCTTGAATTTTGAAATTTCAATGTCAGATTTGAAATCAGCGACTCCAAGAACCCCCACATACCAAGCTTAGTAAAATTACAATAGCTGTGATTTATTGGCTCCAGTTAAACCAAAATGGCTTAGATTTTGAATACAAAACACAAACAACAAATGATCTAGCTCACTTTCAAGTTCAATTGGTTAAACTTTTTGCCTCTTTGCTAACTATTGCCCAAGAGATGGCGCCGCTATCATTTTGTAATGTTTTCGACGAATACAACCGTGAAAAATAAAATCGAACAGAACCATCTGTCAAAATAAAATTGTTTTATTCGAAACAGAAAAAATATGGAATCGAAGGAATCGTAAGAAATTATTTATTTTACTGTTTAATTTGGAATAAAATAAATTTTTGTTCTTAATTAGACGCCGAAAATGGACGAAGGAGGAAACCTTGGCATTTTTGGATGCCTATGGTACCCGCCAGGCAGAGTTCAAGCATCCAATCAGAAAGAAGACTGCGATGGCGACTGTATTGGAAGATCTCATCAGTAGAGGAGTACTGGTAAGTTTTCTTAAATTGCAAATTCGATGCTTTTAAGAAATGCATGTTTCCATAGACGCAACCAACGAGCGTGGAAATGCTGAACGCCAAACTGAAGAATTTACTGCGAGCCTATAAATGCTCCAGAGATACTGCTGAGTGTACAGGCGCAGCCAGAATTCGAGTTCCATTTGAGGATCAACTAGAAGAGCTCTTTGATGATAGGCCGACCAAACAGTCACTGCTTGGGGTTATCTGGTGCACCCATCACTGCTCTTTCAGCATCCACGACAAGTTGCACAACAAGCACCGAGGTTCTTGAAGTAGTTGAGCAGGAATTAGATGTTGTAGCACCATCTACTGCTCCGCCTCCTAAGAAACAGAAGATGACGAAAGAAATATATTTGCAGGAAAAATTGCAAACTATAAAGGAGTACAATGATAAAAAAAAAGCATTAAAGGTCAAGTCCGAAGAAGAACGGAAGAAACGGCACGAAGACAAAATTGTACTTTTAAAGGAAATTTGTGCAAAAATAAATAAATAAATCTATGTAATTGAATATCTTCTTTTTTGTTTGGCATTATTTTTCAATTTCACCCACATCCAAATTTCCAATTGCTTTTTTTATGGATCCTAATTTATCTATGGCAAAACACTATTTACTCGGCCATTTCACTTAGTAAATACATAAATGCAATGCAGATATTTTTTATATTAAATTTTTATTTAATAGTTCTTGCATCAATTGCTCACGTCTGTTGGTTCTCGTTGGCTCCCTAACGGTATGTTGATTGCCTTGGTCAATTTCGTTGATGTCGTTGATGTCCAGTGTAATGATATCGTGATTATCAATACAAATATTGTGCAGAATGCACCCTGCCATTATTAAATTTTCTATCATGTGGATGTCACGTTGTTCCATGAAAAATTGGAGACGTCGGAATCTCTTTTTAAGCATACCAAATGAGTGTTCAACGACAATTCGTGTACATGAATGCAAATAATTGAATTTATTTTCATTTCTAGATAGGATTCCATTATTTTTAAATGGGCAAACCAGCAAATCTAGAGATGGATACGCAGAGTCACCGATTATAAAGTAGTTTCCAAATAGGTTGGTGTTGTTATGCAATTTTCGATAGATTGGTGATCTACGCAAAACCCTACTATCGTGGATAGATCCGGGCTCGCCACAATACAAATCAAGAAACTTTTTATCGGATCCCACTATAGCTTGGAGCTTAATGCTATAGAAGCGCTTACGATTGAAATAGTCCTCGCAGTTTGCTGAGGGAGCGGTAATATGAAAGTCAGAGCAGTCTATAGCGCCAACGACTCCAGGTACGCCACACCTACTCTCAAAATTTGCTGACAACATTTTCATATCTTCGGGCCACTTGACGTAGTTGTGACCAACCGAAATTACCCACTGGCATACTCTCCTGACAATTCTCCAAGCAGCATTTTTACATACTCCAAACAGATTCGCTATTGTCCGAAATGGTTCTGTATTAGCCATGTACCACAAAAATAAATATATCTCCTTTTCAGCACTAATTCGCAAAAGTCCGCCAGTATTTGAAAACTTTTGTAAACTAGTAAATTTGCCCGTGCCATGCACGGGAAAAAAACACACTAATTTTAAAAAATTAAATGTTTACTAAATATATTTTAGATGCAAAAATATTTTCTATGTTTTCAAAATTTAAATGTAATTTTTTTTTATAGAAATTTGTGAAATATGTAATTTTTTATTAAATTTTGTAAAGAATAGAAATAAATTTTGTTTGATGATGTAATTGTGTAAAGTTGAACTGTTCCATTAAAAAAGAATTAAAAAAAAAGATTAAAAAAAAAAAAAGAATATCAAGCAATGGATTCAAAAAAAAAATACGACCGGTGACGGGCTTGAACCCAAGACTGCCGCAGACAAAGCGGAAGCTCTACCCAACTGACCACAGCCAGCTATAAAATAAATTGAGCTAATGGCGATGTAGTTCATCAAGCTGTATGGTGAATGTGTATATACACACAAAAATATAGCTTTGATTTACCATTGCCACCTTTAAGGAAATAATATTACCAAAAGGCTAGCGTTGCCACCTAACAATGTTTTCACCTGTTACGGCTAAACATTATTTCCGATTGTCGATCATTTTTATTGCAAAGTGTTTTATTCATTGGATTTTTTCAATTTTTATTTTCGTATTATGTATTTTGACGTACTAAAACCGAATCTGAATCTTTTATTGTAGCAAAAATCAGCTTTCCAAGAAATAAATTTTTTTAAGTTTTGATTTCCCCTTTTACAATTTCTTTAGTGACTTCTAAGAAAGGTGTTCATTTTGTAGTATTTTTTTTCGGGAATTTTAATTTATAAATGATTCACATTTTTATTTGTTTTTATGAAATTTCTCACCTTAAGCAAATATATTTTCGCATTTGCAAGAAACATTTTTGAGTAAGTTTCGCTGCGGTTGCGGTACTTCGCGTTGATGTGTGCGGACCTTAATGTTGTACTGGGAATATATGCAGTGTATAGGAAAGTGTATTATGAAAGTGTAATATGAAAATCTAATACACCACCGTAATAGGTGAAAATAGTGATAGGTGGCAAGAATAGTCTTGTGGCAGTGTTATTTTCTTAAAGGTGGCAGCTTTAGGTCGAAGCTATTTTTTTATATGTGAAATGATTTTTTTGTGTGTGTATATACATGAAAGCGTTTTGCATGCGGCTTGATGAAGTTAATCGATATTAGGTAAAGGCATTGTATGAGCATTAGTGGCTCTGGTGAGAAGGCGCTTAGTTCGCTACTTCATCTTACTTACAATCGCAGCGTTGTGGGTTCGATACCTCACCAGGGCGGCTAACATTTATAAGAAAAAATATATGTGTGGATATATTTGTAAGTGGCTCTGGTTGGTTCCTTCTCACGACCGCAGCGTCGTGTGGACAAACCACCAGAATAGCTAACATTAAAAAAAAAAAAGGTTAACAACTTAAAAAAATTTTTTAAGTGGAGTTGTAAATTTTGAATCGGTTAGCGTTAGGGACAGACAGACAGACAGAAAGACAGACAGACAGACAGACCTGGACAAATATATATATTAATTAATAAGCGCTTGAATTGCCATATAGTTCTGTAGGAAAAAACCGCATATGGAGTGAAATGATAAAGTAATTGACCACTAAAAATGTACCGATTAAACTGATGGCTGTTCCCAAATTGACTCTGAAATGTGATTTGAAATCAACCGAGCTGTAGCTCCTAATAGTGTCCATAAAAGTTGATATTTTTGGATGCGATTCTATTTCATCAGCACTGTCACTCTCAGAAAATAGTGAACTAGAGGATGGCGAAGACGATGAATTCATCATGAATTCTAATAAATTTCCAATATCCTCATCCATTTCAAAAAATTATTTTCGTTATTTTGCAAACAGCTGTTCTGTTCTGTCATACAGTCACGCTCCAAGCGCTCAAAAGCGACATTAAGAAACCGTTTAATTAATTCGTTCTTTTCGGTTTTTAGGTAAACTGAAACCAATAAAACGCAGCTAATAAGATTTTGAAATTTCGGGCGCCATTTTGGTACCTCCATCTTGAATTTTAAAATTTCAATATCAGATTTGAAATCAGCGACCCCAAAAACCCCCGTACACAAAGTTTCATCCCTTTATCATAAATGTTTGGATTTTGGTTCAACCGTACGCGATTTTTATACCCTTCACCTCATGAGGTATGAGTATATTCGTGTCTGTCGGTAAACACGATTGCAGGAGCTAGAAGAAAGCTGGCGGTCTCAAATTTTAGATTTATCCTTTTTAGACCCTAGAAGGAGTTGGTATTGAAAATGGGCGGAATCGATCGACGTGGCGTCTTCCTCCCATATAAGTGAAAATCGTGTTTTCACTTATATTCCGATTAAATAGTTCCAAACTTTGTATCTAGGGGTTTTTGGGGTCGCTGATTTCTAATTTGATGTCGAAATTTCAAAATTCAAGATGGCGGCCAAAATTTTAAGAAATAATCAAAATAGCATGAAATTTTGTATCGAATTTGATGTTGGAATTTCAAAATTCAAGATGGCAGCCGAAATTTTAAGATTTCATCAAAATAATATAAAATTTTGTATATGGGGGTTTTTGGGGTCGCTGATTTTGAATTTGATGTCGAAATTGCTAAATTCAAGATGCCGGATCCAATATGGTCCAATAGGTGTAGGGTATATATAAGTCGGCTTCGCCCGACTAAAACTTATTCACTTGTGCTGTAGAGCACAACCTCCACAATCCCGCTATTTTGGAATGAAGCTTAGGACACGCCCCTGAATGAGTGTTCAGCAAAAAAAATCGCGTACGCTAATTTTTGTGAAAAAAATGCTAGAATGACTGGACTAGTAAGGTTTTACTGATAATTAAATTTAGTAAATTTTTACTGATTACGGAAATGAAATGGCAGTAAAAATTAAGTTTTATTCCTTACTGGAAAAAATAACTGTAATCAGTAATTTTTACTGGTAATGCAAATAAAATTTTCATTACCAGTATAGTATAAATTCTTAATTTCAACTTTTTTATAACCCTTATATTAACTTGCTTTGGGCGGACTATATATATATATATATATATATATATATATATATCCTCAAATCTGCGGCGAGCTTTTTCATACACTTCCACATGAGCTAGAGAGCTGAAATTTGGAACACTGATAGAACTCCGGTGACAATGCATTCTATTAAATTTTGGGGTCCATCAGAGGCGTAGGGGGCCGTGGGGAGACTGAAACTTTTTTTTTTTAAACATGGCATAACTTCCAATTCCTTCAAGCTACAATGTTGAAATTTGGTAGGTGAGTTCTTATTGACAAAATGAAATTTTTTACCATTTGGAAAGGGGGGTGTGGGGGCAAAGGGGAGCGGGATGGAGCCAATTTAAAGACCTAACTTTCGTATTTTGTAAGCTACAAGGCTGACATTTTTTACTTAGGTTCGCATTCGGGAAAAAGAGTAAAAAAGGGGAAAAAAGGGGGAAAAAGGGGGGAGAAAAAAATTTGTTTTTAAAAAAACAAAAAAAAGAAGAAAATAAAAACAGAGTAAAAAACAAGTTTTTTAAAATATAACCCTTTAACCGACTAAAAAGCAGAAAATAAATTTTCTTTAAATTAATTTCAGCAATTTCGATTTAAAATTAAGGGTTTTTGGCGACTATAAAACCTGCAATGATATTCGGAGGAAAGTACCCAAAAACCCTTAATTTTAAATCGAAATTGCTGAAATTAATTTAAAGAAAATTTATTTTCTGCTTTTTAGTCGGTTAAAGGGTTATATTTTAAAAAACTTGTTTTTTACTCTGTTTTTATTTTATATTCAATAATAAAAAAATTTTTTTGTTTTAAAGTTAACTAATGCTAGTTAATCGAAGAAATTTAACTTAACTAAATGAAAAAGTTAATGGTTTTCGAAATTAACTGAAACGTTAAAAGTTAACCAAAAATTTAACTTCGTTTATTAACTATTAACTAATTAACTAGTTAATGCCCAGCTTTGATGTAAAGGGTCAGTCTTTTGTCTGTTGTGGTTTTGTCATTTACTCTCATTTCAACTTTCTCACAAAGCACTTCTCTGTGCAGATCGCCATCTCGCGCGATATATTCATTTCATACAATGAAGATATTATTATAACGTTAAACGAAAAAACAATAATCTTTTTAATTATATTTCGGTAATATAAAGTAAAGTAAGTACAATTGGACTTTTCTAGTGGTAATTCAAAGAAAGAAGAATTCTCTATAGTGTTATGGATGTTTTGGGCTGTAGGAAATATCGCCCAATGAAAAATCGCCCAAAAACAAAAATGAAAAATCGCCCAAAAATTTTTCATACAAAATTGGGTGATTTTTCATATGAAAAATCGCCCAAATTTTTTGGGCGGTTTTTCCAAATTTTTGGGCCAAATTTCCTTTTTGGTTTTTGGGCGATATTTCATAATGAAAAATCGCCCAAAAACTAAAAAGTAAATTTCGCCCAAAAATTTAAAAGGAAAAATCACCCAAAAAACTGAAATGGAAAAATCACCCAAAAATTTGGAAAAATCGCCCAAAACAAAAATTAAAAATCGCCCAAAAATTATAAAGGTAAAATCGCAACAACCTTATGGAAAGAGTTCAGCAACATTGAAACTGTTAAAAACACGGCACACATCAATCCAAACTTAAAAAATTTTAACAAAAAATCGCGCGATTTTTTGTTAAAATTTTTTGCCTGCGGCGCTTATACCAACAGCATACAGCATACCACAGTACTCCTATTCACTACCTCATTTTTAGCCCGCGGCTCTAACTCCCCACAAAGAGTACAGCACACCTATTCCATACATTTCCCATGTCATTAAATTAACATCGCTCTGTTTGTATATATACTCGGTGGCCCTAAAAAGGGTCGAATCAAAAAACAAAACTCTGAACATACCTTTTCAAATGCACCACCTGATTAACATATGGTAACACAAAGAAGAAAAAGAACAAAGTTTAACAAAATATATAGTCGCCCAAAACTTTTTTTGTTTGATTTTTCATTTTTATTTTAAAGGATAAATAGCCCAAAAATTTGGAAAAATCGCCCAAAAATTTTTTATATAATATTTTTGGGCTATTTTTCATTTTTAGTTTTGGGCGATTTTTCCAAATTTTTGGGTGATTTTTCCATTTCAGTTTTTGGGCGATTTTTCCTTTTTTTTTTGGGTGATTTTTCCTTTTTAATTTTTGGGCGATTTTTCATTTTTGTTTTTGGGCGATTTTTCATTGCGCGATATTTCCTACAGCCGATGTTTTGCCTTATAGAGACAGCTTGTGCTGAGCCAAATAGAAATTCAATGGGTTTTTCAAACAGAAATCGAAAAAAAAAAATGTCACAAATCAAGTTTTATGGTTTTCTAACTAAAAAAATTTGTAGCGTAACAAACTTTTGCGTTAACTTTACAATTAAAATTGTAAACCAACAAAATATAAATGTAAGCTTACCTCCATCATCGTTTAACTTACGTACCCTTTTTGTAATTATACCTTCAATGAAGTACACCAACCAGTTCGCATCGGTTAGATTAACCGAATCGAAGGGTTGAGCGTTTTTAACCGTCTCTTTTGGTTAAATCTACCGACTTTTTTTGTGTGTAGTAAGAGTAGGCGTATTTTTGTAGTAAATGTGTTCGGAAAATAACTTTGGCGTTTATTGTAAGTGATATTAAAGTGATTAACAAAATGAATTTCATTGTTAACAAACTATTTCTTTGAAAATTAAACCATAATCGCATACAATTATAATAGTGTCGCGGTATAAAGTCGCGACACAGTTGTAGTTGTTTTGTTGTTTGTTTGTTCCTGTTTTTATGTTTCCCTTTTGTTCGGGGCGACGGGCGAACAAAATCGGAGGAAATCACACACGCACTAACCGAAAGAACGCGCTGAACAATTTTATTAATTGTTATTATTTTTATTATAAATATATTTATAATTAGTTAGAGAAATGGAAAGTGAGCGCCATATATATGCGTTCATATAGACAGGTTTTTTTGTTCTTTTTGAGCACGGAAAAAGGAAAGTGCAAAAAGTTTTAGAGTTTTAAATTAGTTTTATTTTGAATAATTTGTTTGGAAAATCTTTGATAATTTTCATTCTTTTTTTTCATTGGGTTTTTGAGTTGTGAAGTGGAAGTGGTTGCCATCGTTGGATTGTGGCTGGAGGACAATTGTTCAAAAGGTAGTATTTTTCCGCGCTGGTTTAGTTTTGGCAGCTAGTGTTTTTTTTTGCTTTATTTTATTTGTGGCAGTCGGCCATTTAGTAGATTGAATTTGAGAAATTTAATAGAGTTGGACAGGTTGTGATCGATCGTAATTTGTTTTTGGTGAAGTGTTTACGTCATGGGAATTTCAAGTTGTTTGCTTGTAATTTGTTTGGCCGTTTCCCCCTCTCCTTATTCCTTTTTTTGTTTGTGTCGTCCCGCATCTGAGCCAAGTGGTTGCTGGACAGCGATTTTATCGAAGTCCAGCTGGTGAATTGATTCTGCAAAGAATCGTGTGAGGGATTTCAGACAGGTCGGTCTAGTCCCGCAAATCAAGTGTCAAATCAAATATAATTTTTGGTGTTTAAATAATTTCTTTTGGTTATTTGTTGTTTTGTGTCAATTTGTTTTTGAAAACGGTTCCGTTTGTGTTCGGTATTATTTTCGTTGTGTCGGGAAAGTTTCAGTTTCTTTTTTTTATACATATATATTTACACTTATATATAAATTGCGGCAGTTTCGGTGTAGTTTTTTAAAAAGTTTATTTATCGGGGTTTCGCGTGTTCGTGTTGTTCGTTCGGCCGGGGATACCATACCGCGAGGGTCAGCTTTAATCCCACGCTTCGCGACTGTGCTATTCGGGCAAATAGGGAATTTAATTATAGCGTTGGATTTTCAAGTATAGATTTCTTTAAATAAAGTTTAGGTAAAAATAGCGCGATAAGCTGGCGCCTAATGTGGGGCTATTTTGTTTACGTTTTTTTTAATAAAAATATTTTTGTTTTTTTAATTATTTTTTTGGATTTTTTTAAATTTTTGGTTTTTCTGTAATTATTTTTTTTATAAATTAAAATTTTTTTTTGTTTGTTGTTTTTTTGTATATTTTTTTATATTTTAACCAATTCTTTTTTTATTTGTTTAGCTTTTTTTGAATTGGTCGGAGTTTTGGCAGCGGAGTTCGCGATATTTAGTTCAATGAGTCCGTTCCATTTTTTTTTTTTTTTGTAATTTTATTTTACGTGATTGTTTTTTTTAAATTTTAATTTTTATTTTTAATAATTTTTTTTTGAATTTGACTTTATTTATTTATTTAATTTTTTTTAATTCTGCGAGAGTGGTACGCTGGTTAATTTTATATATTTTTTTTGTTGTACTTTTTTTGAGTTTTGTTTTTCTTGAAATTATTGTGGGTTTTTTTTTGCGTAAAGGGTAGCTGCGTTTTTTTTTCTCTTTCTTTTTTTAATTATGGAAATCAATAGGTTTAACCAAGAGGAACTGGCATACGAGATGGAGGCTCGCGGGTTGCCAGTTTCTGTGGTGGAGTCGATGAGGAAATCCTTGAGGGCTTCGAGAGTTATAGAGCGTAGGGTGTCCGTAGACGTTCTTGCAGCTTATGCATTTTTATTTGAGGAAGATAAAGTGGCAAAAATTTCCGAGATTGAGAAATTGATGGAAATACGTCCAACAGATTGCAAGTCGTCCCAATATTTAAAAATTCTTACCAAGGTAGAATGGGCGTTAGGTCGCCTTACTCGTTCGAGACCAGCGAGTAAGGAGGAAGTAGTTGAGCAGATGGCGCTCAAGAATAGGGTTTTGTTACTGTTGGTGGAACTCAACGTGGTGGTGGAGTTGGGTGGTGGCGGAGATCATGCCTTCGATGAAAATCAAAGGCCATCACGACCACCCAAGGGGCTTAGTAGGGAGTCTGCGGTTGAGGGAGGGCCTCAACCCGCCCCGAGACTTGAACCACCCACTTCGTTGGGTGAGGAAATGGTATGTTTTAAGAAATCGAAAATTTGTCCAAGTGGGGTTTGACTTTTACTGGGGAGAAGTAAGACATGTCCGTGCATGCATTTCTGCTGAGGGTGAACGAGCTGTGCAAGGCTCGGGACGTTGGGGAAGCCCAGTTGTTTAGGGGAGCAGTGGAGTTTTTTCTGAAAAATCCCTGCTCTGTGTTAGGGATGTCCGCAGGATTGTTTCAGACTGGCAAGAGTTGGTTGCCGAGCTGAAAATGGAATTTCTACCCCCCAATTATGACGACATTTTGATGTGGGTGGGACTCAGTCCGTAGGTATTTGTTTGGTCGTCTGTCCGACCCCTTGTCAGAAAGGAGTATGCTGGATCTGGTGATTGCGAACATGTCCCCGTTTTACCAGACTCAGCTGGGCTTGGCTGAGCCTAAGTCTGTTACGGATCTGGTTTCCTTGGGTCGAAAGCTGGAGGCTGTGTGTTCACTGACGGTGAACAAGTTCCGGTTCAGGGAATAGTTTCGGTTCCTTTCGAGGTAGAGGGCAAGTCGGTCCTCGATGAATGTCTCGAAATACCGGATTGATTCTTGGAGTAGACTTTTGGTCTAAGGCCGGTGTAGTGCAAGATTTGGCCAATAATCAATGGAGGTTTTCCGACCAAGATGAGGTCTCGTCAGTAGCGGCGGTAGTTGATAGGTCTTCGTTGTCAATCGGTTCTTGAAGAGTTAGTCGTTGAAGTTTTTAGAGCTATGCCTGAGGGACTTGGTTGTACACATTTGGTCGAACATCGGATTCGCATAAAGCCAAATGTGGAATCAGTCAAGCAGTGATACTATTCAGTATCGCCCGCTATTCAGAGGCGCATAGATGAAGAGATAGAAGATATGTTAGATAAGGTTGTGAATGAGATTTCTCACAGCTATTGGGCATCACCGGTTGTTGTGATGATTAGGAAAAAAGATGGAAGTTATAGGTTTTGCGTTGATTATAGGACATTAAATAAAAATACGGATCATGATAGTTACCCCCTCCCTTATATTTCGGCTACTTTAGATAAGCTAAAGGACGCCAACTATTGGCAGATCCCAGTAGAGAAGGAGCCTGCACGGCATTTACCGTTCCGGGTAGAAGACTCAACCAGATCATGCACAATGCGCCTGCAACTTGGCAGAGATTTATAGATGAGGTCCTTGGGACTGACTTAGAACCCCATGTTTTCGTGTATTTGGACGATATTATTATTGTTACAAATACATTTCACAAGCATGTTGAGGTTCTGAAGGAGGTCCTGAGGAGGATTTGTTCGGCAGGACTTAGATTGAATAGGGAAAAATGTAATTTTTGTCTTTCTTCGCTACGGTATCTAGGTTATGTTGTTGATCGACAGGTCCTGCATGTTGACCCCGAAAAAGTTGAGGGAATGCTGAAAATTCCAGATACCATTTCTTGGTATCGTAGGTTTGTTTCGAATTTCGCAGATTTGGTTAAACCTCTAACTGATCTTCTAAAGAAGAAGAACAGGTTTAGATGGTCGCCGGTGTGTGAGGACAGATTTTTGAAGGCCAAGGACCGTCTAGTGACGGTGCCGGTCCTGAGCTGTCTCGATTTCGATCGACCTTTCGTAGTTCAAACTGATGCTTCCGATTTTGGAATAGGTGCCGTTTTGACACAGCAGTTTGATGAAGGGTAGAAGGTCATTTCATATTTGAGTAGGTCGTTGAGTAGGTGCGAGAGGAATTATTCCACTACCGAGAAGGAATGTTTGGCTGTTTTGTGGGCAGTTTAGAAGTTGAGGCCATACATCGAAGGGGTCAGGTTCACAGTGGTGACCGACCATTATTCGTTGGTATGGCTCAACAATTTGAAAGATCCTTGCGGTAGGTTGGTTAGGTGGGCTTTACAGCTCCAGCAGTACGATTATGAAATCATTCATCGGAAAGGGAAAGATCATGTTGTGCCCGACATGCTTTCCAGAAACAATAAGCCATCTGGTTGTATGGTAGAGAAAACAAAGAAGTTAGAGCGTAGATCTGGTGGGACCCTTGGTGAGGTGTAGTCAGGGATTTTGTTATATTTTAACGGTGGTTGACTACTTTACCAAGTTTCCCTTGTTGTTTCCGTTGCGAAATGCAACGGCGAAGAGCGTTTGCAAGGAGTTAGAGGACGACCTGTTCTTGCTCTTTGGGGTGCCGAGGTCCATTGTATGCGACAATGGGTTACAGTTTCGCAGCAAGGAGCTGCAGAGTTTATGCGCGTCGTATGGTGTGCAGATGCGGTACACTGCTCATTATCATCTGCAGGCCAATCTTGCCGAACGGATCAACCAAATAATTAAGACCACTTTGAGAGCATATATTTCAGAAAACCATCGGACACGGAATTCTAATCTCTCAAAGGTGGCGTGCTGCATTCGAACAGCGCAGCATGAGGTTTTGGGAGCGTCTCCATACTTCGTGAATATGGCCGAAATATGGTGGTCAGGGGTAATAGAGATTATAGACGAGTGGGAGACTCAGACCAACCGGACAGTAGTAGTGAGGACCAAGCCAAGTTAATGGCAGACTTGAGGGAAGACATACGGAAAAAGTTAGAAATGGCAAGTGCCAAGACAGTGAAAACGTACAATCTCAGACGTAGAGACGTACAGTATTTACCGCACGAGTTAGTATGGAGACGTAATTTGGTTTTGTCCGATGCTGTAAACTATTTTGCAGCGAAGTTAGGTCCGAAATATGTTGGACCGTTTACGGTTAAAAAGAGGGTGTCTCCGTGGACATATGTTTTGGAAGACGAAGACGGATGAGAAAAGGGGACAAGGCATGTGCAGGACCTTAGGCCGCACATCGACTCAGGGAGATTTTCTCCGGTTAGATTCGAAAGTTGGCTGGTCTCAGGAGACCAAGCTACTTTCGCGGAGGTGGAGGTGGGGTTGTCGCGGTATAAAGTCGCGACACAGTTGTTGTTGTTTTGTTGTTTGTTTGTTCCTGTTTTTATGTTTCCCTTTTGTTCGGGGCTACGGACGAACAAAATCGGTGGAAATCGCGGGGGGAATGGGACCGGCGCGGGGAAGAAGACAACTGAATATTTTGTTTGAGCTGTCAAAGTTATCTTGCTTTCTTTTCCTTTCTTTCGATTTTGCTTTCGTTAAGTTAGCTAAGTGAACAGCGGCGATCCGATGAAGGTATTGCCAGCCTCGCCATTACAATAGGAAAATGTCAAAACCTGGACTAAAGCTTTTGTACTCTTTGAGATTTTTCACATATAGGTGTGGGGTAAAGCCCCGACTGCGAATACTGGCTTCTGCGTAGGTCGCGCTCATGTGTGGGGGAGATGGTAGAGAAATGGAAAGTGAGCGCCATATATGCGTTCATATAGACAGGATTTTTGTTCTTTTTGAGCAGGGAAAAAGGAAAGTGCAAAAAGTTTTAGAGTTTTAAATAAATTTTATTTTGAATAATTTGTTTGGAAAATTTTTGATAATTTTCTTTCTTTTTTTAATTGGGTTTTTGAGTGGTGAAGTGGAAGCGGTTTCCATCGTTGAATTGTGGCTGGAGGACAATTGTTCAAAGGGGAGTATTTTTCCGCGCTGGTTTAGTTTTGCCAGCTAGTGTTTTTTTTGCTTTATTTTATTTGTGGCAGTTGGCCATTAAGTTGATTGAATTTGAGAAATTTAATAGAGTTGGACAGTTTGTGTTCGGTCGTAATTTGTTTTTGGTGAAGTGTTTCCGTCATGGGAATTTCAAGTTGTTTGCTTGGAATTTGTTTGGCCGTTTCCCCTTCTCCTTATTCCTTTTTTTGTTTGTGTCGTCCCGCATCTGACCCAAGTGGTTGCTGGACAGCGATTTTATCGAAGTCCAGCTGGTGAATTGATTCTTCAAAGAATCGTGCGAGGGATTTCAGACAGGTCGGTCTAGTACCGCAAATCAAGTGCGTTTAAAAAAAAAAATTTTTGGTGTATAAATAATTTTTTTTGGTTATTTGTCGTTTTGTGTCAATTTGGTTTTGAAAAGGGTTCCGTTTGTGTTCGGTATTATTTTCGTTGTGTCGGGAAAGTTTCAGTTTCTTTTTATAACCCTTATATTAACTTGCTTTGGGCAAGTATATATATATATATATATATATATATATATATATATATATATATATATATATATATATATATATATATCCTCAAATCTGCGGCGAGCTTTTTTATACACTTCCACATGAGGTAGAGAGCTGAAATTTGGAACACTGATAGAACTCCGGTGACAATGCATTCTATCAAATTTTGGGGTCCATCAGAGGCGTAGGGGGCCGTGGGGGGACTCAAACTTTTTTTTTTTAAACATGACATAACTTCCGATTCCTTCAAGCTACAATGATGAAATTTGGTAGGTGGGTTCTTATTGACAAAATGATTTTTTATACCCTTTGGAAAAGGGGTGTGGGGGCAAAGGGGAGCGGAATGGAGCCAATTTAAAGTTCTAACTTTCGTATTTTTTAAGCTACAGGGCTGAAATTTTTCACTTAGGCTAGCATTGGGGAAAAAGAGTAAAAAAGGAAAAAAAAAAAAGGGGTGGAAAAAGGGGGGAACAATTTTTTTTTTTTTAAATCCAAAAAAATTTTTTAAATGTAAAAATTTAAGAAGAAAAACTATACGGGCAAAATATAAATGAAAAAGAAATATACCGAAAAAAAAAATTTTTTTTAAAAAAAAGGGGAAAATAAAAAAAGAGTAAAAAACAAGTTTTTTAAAATATAACCCTTTAACCGACTAAAAAGCAGAAAATAAATTTTCTTTAAATTAATTTCTGCAATTTCTATTTAAAATTAAGGGTTTTTGGCTACTTTGTTCCTAATATCATTGCAAATTTTGAAGTAGCCAAAAACCCTTAATTTTAAATAGAAATTGCAGAAATTAATTTAAAGAAAATTTATTTTCTGCTTTTTAGTCGGTTAAAGGGTTATATTTTAAAAAACTTGTTTTTTACTCTTTTTTTATTTTCCCCTTTTTTTTAAAAAAAATTTTTTTTTTCGGTATATTTCTTTTTCATTTATATTTTGCCCGTATAGTTTTTCTTCTTAAATTTTTACATTTAAAAAATTTTTTTGGATTTAAAAAAAAAAAATTGTTCCCCCCCTTTTTCCCCCCCTTTTTTTTATACATATATATATATACTTATTTATAAATTGCGGCAGTTTCGGTGTAGTTTTTTAAAAAGTTTATTTATCGGGTTTTCGCGTGTTCGTGTTGTTCGTTCGGCCTGGGATACAATACCGCGAGGGTAGGCTTTAAACCCACGCTTCGCGACTGTGCTATCCGGGCAAATAGGGAATTTAATTATCGCGTTTGGATTTTCAATAAAGTTGCGGCATTACTATGCGATAGAAAACGTTTTGTCCTACATCAAATGTTACTGAACGTTTACGATTTGTAAGATAAGCTCGGTATAAATTTTCTTTAACTTTAGCTCTTATTGACTCGAAATTATTATTGTCACCAATAGTGGCATGGAATTCATTTAAAATGTTTAAATTTCGCAAAAGAGAATATGATTTACATTAGTAATTATATTTTGTCCAAATACAACCAAATACGGAGAGAAACCAATTGAGACGTGATGAGAGCTATACAAGGCACAATTAATTTCTGACAATGTCTCATCCCAGTCTTGTTGATCTTTGTTGATGTACACACAAAAAGGAGTCGGTAGGTTTAACCGAAAAAGACGGTTAAAAACGCTCCAACCCTTCTTCGTCGGTTAACCGATGATGGAGGTAAGTTTACCTTAAAAACTTGTTGGTTTACTATTTTAATTGAAAACTTACAGCAAAAATTTGTTACGCTACACATTTTTTAGTAAGAAGCCCTTTTTCGAAACACTTTTTCGTAACATTTTTTTTTTTTTTTTCATTTGAAAACAATAAAAATTGAGTAAGTTTCAGTCTGACAAAGCGGACTTATATATACCCGCCATCTTGAATTTTGAAAATGCGACATCAAATTCGAAATCTGCGACCCAAAAAACCCCCCAATAAAAAATTTCATACTGTTTTGATGAAATCTTAAAAAAAATTTCATACTGTTTTGATGAAATCTTAAAATTTCGGCCGCCATATTGGTTACGCCATCTTGAATTTTGAAAATGCGACATTAAATTCGAAATCAGCACCCCAAAAACCCCCCTATACAAAATTTCATTTTCCTTACCGGGCACGCCTCCTTCTTGGTGTTACAAACATCAGACCAAAGTGAATATACCCATACCTAGGGTTACCAGATTATCTTGAGTAAAAAAGAGTACAGGTTGCAGGGGGTTCCAAACTCCTCGGTTTTAAACCACATATTTTTTAGAAGACAAAATTTGGAAAAAATTTCTTCAAAAAATACCAACCTTTGTTAAAATTTTTAATAAAAAATGTTTTAGTACAAATAACTAAGTAACAAAATACAACATGTACAAAGTTTTTTTTTTTGATCTTTTGATTTTTTTATGATAAAATCCCAGAAATAAGAAAAACAGTACTTAATAGTACTTTCGGGAAAAAAGTGAGAGTAAAAAAGAGGAGGGCCTAAAAAAGAGTACTGTACTCTTTAAAAGAGTACGTCTGGTAACCCTACCCATACCTCATGATGTGTAGAGTATAAACATATCAAGCACAAAAATACATTTTAACAAGTGAGTAAGTTTCTGTCCGACAAACCCGACTTATATATGAGTCGTCGGACTTCTGTTTTGTGCGCCGAAGTGAGAGGTTAAAAATTTTAGCAATTGGAAAAAAAAAGAACTTTTAAATCTCAATTAATCTAACATTTATATATATATCAAATATTGCAAGGCAATAATTGCGTGCCTATTGGACAGGTTTATACTTTTGTGAAGTGAGTTTATACATTTGACTAGTGATTTATACATTTGGTCTTTTTAGATTTTATATTTGATTGACATGGTGTATCCAAGCGGTCGCCGTATTGGCTGCGCGGAAAATGGCGGTAAAGATGAGGTTATGGTTCCTCGTGCACGTTTTTATGCAAGAGGAGTCCCGGCTTCTTCATACACCGTCATTATCCAGTCGCGGAAAAATGAAAAATTGAACATTCCCGATGTGGGAAAAAAACTTTATTCTAAATACAAAGATTTAGATATTTTCTATGCAACAAAAAATAAAATAAGAGTTGTCTCCAACAATTTGAACGTAGCCAACGAGATTGCTGCCGTCGAACTTACGGAAAAGTTCAATACTTTCATTCCGTCTGAGTTGTGCGAAGTAAAGGGTGTTGTCCCTATATCCATTTCCTATTTTGAACAGGAAATTTTTGAGCTTGGCTTTGCCAAAAATTTAGCTAAGTTTGGTGTAGTGCCAGAGTTTTGCAGGTTAGTCGAAGTAAAACGGTTTTCGCGACAAGACTTGTCCGATTCTAATAAGCGCCATTTTATTGATTCGGTTTTGGTCTGTTTCTCGGGTAATGTGCTTCCATCACATGTGTCCATTGATGGTGTAAATTATCCGGTAAATCCGTTCCGGGAACATGTTGTGCAGTTAGGGTTGCCACATGCAAAATGATCTTCGTCTGGATTTTGAAAAAAAATATCTGGACTTTTCGGTTTTCAACTGGACATTCAAAGAAAAAATCAGACATTTTTTTTATTTTAATGGCAGAGTAAAGTAGGAATTGGGTAGCAATATGCAAGGATATACATTGGTTCCTCCTCACATTGAAAAAAACTTTACAAGTCAATTCTGGCGGTAAGAAGTTTGTAACCGCCTTTATTACCTTCTCATTGGCATGCAACAAACATTTTAACTTTTGTCCCGCGCCAGAAAAGACCTGTAAATTTTTCTTTTTCAGTTTTGAAAGACGTTGAAAGCTTTACAACTTCAGTTTAAAAACAGTACAATTCTATTCTTTCCACAAATATTTTTTAGCTTGTAACAATTTACTGTGTGTAGAACTCTTTACAGTTTTGTAGTTTAGTCTGACAATTTTGTGGTCGAAAGCAATAAGCACTTAAGTCGAAACCAAATTTCAAAATGGCCTACTTTTTAAAAAATGGTTGTGTGGTGTGGTGTAGTTCCATAAATATTTCAGAAGACTCTTCGAAAACTGTTTAGAATGACGATACAGTCTTCTTCAATTCATGCTTAATTACTTAAGAGGATATTGTCTTTGGCCACAGAAATATTTCAGATTTTATGAAATCAGCCATCATTCTACTTAAGGTAAGGAACCTATGTAAGTTATTTAAATGGCTAAAAACTCATTGAAAAAAATAAAACTATTTGACAGAAAATTCAATCTTTATAATAAAAACGAAAACGCTATTAGGTTTTCTGACTTATTTTATTTTTTTTACTGAGAAATATCAGAGAAAATTTTGTCTGAACAAATTATTGAAAAACTGGACTCTGGACACATGACAAAAAATCTGGACAATCCAGACCGTGTGGCAACCCTATGTGCAGTGCAGGAAGTGTTGGCGTTTTAGCCACTCAGATCGCGTTTGTACGCTAGTCAAGCTGCTATGCCGCAATTGTGGATCCGTTCACGACGATGTTGGTGTCTGCAATTTGCCGCCTAAGTGCGTGAATTGCAATGGCAACCATATTTCGTCTTCCCGGGATTGTCCTATTTACAAAAAAATATTTAGTGCGAAATCTGAAAAAGCGAACAAACTAAAACCCACACCATTATCGTTCGGTACCCCTACGTACGCGGACCCAAATTCAGTGCAGTTGAATTTCAACAATTTTCCACCACCGTCATTTAATTTACCGCTGTCTCGAGCAGTAGCATCAGATAAAAATTGTGAGGCGCCGACGAAAAGATTACGCATTGACGAGGCAGAGACTTCAGCCCCTGTCTTGTGTGAGTCTTTCATGGTTTCTGAACCTGTGGTTATAGACGATTCGATCGTTTATAACAATTTAGAATCTATAATAAACAAACAAATCAAAATATGCAAAATTAATGCTGATAGCAATATTAAGCAATTTTTTGAGTCAATTATTAATGTGCTTGAGGATGATAACTCTAATCAAGAAAAACCGAAACAATTTTTTAAATCCATCTTAACACAATTTGTCTCCGATGATGAAAATAGTGCAGTTTAATTGTACTAGTATTCGTAATAAAAAACATCAATTTGAACAGTATCTAACTGATAAGGTTTCGGTTGGCTGTTTGTCTGAAACATTTTTAAAACCACATGATACATTTGCTCTCAAAAACTTTGAAGTAGTAAGAGCTGATACGCTATCATCTTCCTCTCATGGTGGTGGAGTAGCCATTGTAATTGGCAAAAACATTTCATTTAAGGAATTAATTTTAAACTCGCCGTCTCAGACTATTGAAGTTTGTGGTGTTGAGTTTTCAACTGCACAAGGACCGTTGTTCGTTTTTTCTTTTTACATACCCCCAAACTCAAATTTTTCAGTGTCTCACCTGACTAGCGTCATAAACAATGTCATTGGTGCCTCTGTAATCATCTGTGGTGACTTCAACTCGCATCACGTATGTTGGGGTGGCCGATCAGATGATTCCAGGGGTAGAAAAATGTTGGAGTTTATTGAGGATAATAACTTTGTATTACTTAATAGTGGTGAACCCACTTATGTAGGTAGCACCCCTTCTAGTATTGACCTATCTTTCTGTTCTCCGAATGTCAGTCTTGAGTCCTCGTGGTCCGTCAAAAATGAAACTTTAGGTAGCTCTCACCGTATAATTGAAATTTCTCTTAATGTTCGTCAAACTTTTAAAAGTTTCAGCAAGTTTATAATTCCCCAAAGAGATAGATAAGTCGTATCTTAACAAGAAATTAGCGGAAGTATTTCGGTCAACAAAATTCGATGACCCAGAGTCTGAGAGTTTTTTTGACAATTTTTCTCAGGTATTTCATGACGCATTTAAATCTAAAACTAGTAAAAAATTAAAAGCACCAAATCCATGGTGGAATTCAGAGTGTAATGGGGCTAGCGCATCTTTTAGATTTGCTATTAGGAGGTTTAAGTTTTGTCCTTCTAGAGAAAATTATCATAAACTCGTAGTGGAAAGGAAACTTTATAAATACACAATCCGCTCTGTGAAGCGTCAGGGGTGGAAAAACTTCTGTGCTTCAATTGATGGCAATATGTCGGTTTCGGAACTTTGGAAAGTGGTTAAGTGCTTTAAGGGAAATTATTTTAGTTGTCTGTCTGGGTTTTCTGAATGTTTGAATCAATTCTGTGATAATTTGTCGGGTCCTGTCGGTCCGCTTAATTTTGTACAACCAGGTACTAACAATTCTGATCACTTCTTATTGTCCGCCATTTCATTTGCTGAGCTTGACAAAGCCATTATGCATTCAAAAAACAGTGCACCTGGTTTTGACGGCCTCCGCAATCAGCATCTTAAGCTTTTTAATTCAGTAAACAAAGTTAAACTTCTTGAGGGTTTCAATAATGTGTTGGCATCTGGAACTATTCCATTTTGTTGGTTTATGTACAATATAATGCCTTTAAAAAAAAAGTCTTGTTCTCCAACAGATGCAAATTCATATAGATTTATAGCACTGGCTTCCACAATTAGAAAAGTTTTTGAGCATTTTGTGTTCGCGACTTGAGTGGTTTATCGAGTCACAAAATAAGTATAGTGCATATCAGTCAGGTTTTAGACGCTCCAAATCTACCGCTGATAATGTTGTTGCATTATGGTCAGCAATTAATTTGGCATTTGTCAAAAAAGAATTTGTCGTCGCCGTTTTTATGGATATAAAGGGGGCATTCGACTTTGTCAACATTCGTCTTTTATCAGATAGACTGAGAGCTCTCGAAGTTCCAGATAAGTTTTGTGATTTTGTTTACTGTTTATTTCAATTTAAGGACCTATATGTTCAGTGCGAAGATGGCTATGTGAATAGGCACTCATTTACGGGTGTGCCTCAAGGTTGCGTTTTGAGTCCAATATGCTTTAATTTATATATTGACGAGGTCCTCAGTGACATACCCACGGATGTTCACATTTTGGGTTACGCTGATGATTTAGTCATATTCTGCTCCGATGTAAATGAACATGACGCCAGGAACAAGGTGCAAATTGCATTTTCGTTAATTGATGCAAAATTGTCTTCTTTGCAACTATCTCTTTCAGTTACTAAGACTAAAGCTATGTTATTTTCAAAAAAAGAAATTACAGAAATACAGTTACACCATTGCATATTGGCGGCGAGCTAATTTCGTTTGTCTGCATGTTTAACTTTCTTGGTTTTACTTTTCAAAAAAATCTTAACAATACGTATCATATTGATCGTGTTGTTAAAAACTGTTTTCATTTTGTTAATGTTATTCGATCGCTCTGTGGTGTTACTTGGGTTCGGATACACTCTGCTTACTTCGTCTGTATTTGGGCTTGGTCCGACCTAAGCTCGAGTATATGTCGGCGTTACTGCTTGATTGCTCTAAAAAGAATATGTTGAAACTACAGCGTGTGCAATGGAAGTGCTTGCGCGTTGCCCTCGGGGCTATGATTTCAACGCACACACTTGGAATGGAACAAATTTCAAATGTTATTCCTCTGCCAGAGCGTTTCCAATTTCTGTCAGACGGCTTAATTAATAAAATTATAGGCTTCGAATCCCATCCGGCACGACCTTTTTTATACGAATTAATAAATTATAACCGAATTCCATCTTTTGACAAAAGATTTGCGAATAAAGTAGAATCTACTAAAATCATGAGCTTTTCCACTCATCCAATGTTTGCGTCGCCATATAAATGTTTATTTTTTAAACCTGTTGTTAAATTTCTGCCGGTTAACAAATCGAATTGCACACCGCTTGAGGCGGCGAATAAATACGAAAAGATAATTCATTCTCTTTGGAGAAATTTTGTAAAAATGTTCACTGACGGTTCGAAAACATCAGCTTCGGTTGGCTGTGGAGTCTGGGTTCCGGATCTTAATCTGGAGGCATACTTCCCATTAGGTTCGGCATGCTCAATATTTTCTGCGGAAGCGTTCGCAATAGTAGAGGCTATTGAGCTTGCGGCCGTGCAGGAGTTCTCAAGAAGTTTTTTGATTGTTTCTGACAGTAAATCAGTTCTGTCAGCGCTTATATCGTATCCAAAAAGCACAACACATCCGTACACTTTTAAAATAAAATCACGTATTTTTTCTTTGAAATCAAGAGGAATTAAAATTCCTTTTTTTGTCATATGGGCATTGTTGGCAATGATTGTGCCGACCATATTGCGTCTTGTCATCCTAGTGACGGCAGTGCGGACAATCTGTCTTCATTTATCTGTGATTTAAAAGCTACTGACAAAATCTCAGCCATAAAATCGTGGCAATCTCGTTGGAAGAATTCGGAATTTGGCAGACATTTGTACTCAATCGCTCCGTTGATTAATAAGGGACCGTGGTTTAAAAATTACAATTTAAACCGAAATATCATTTCTATGGTAAATAGAATGAAGTTTAATCATACCAGATGTAGAGATCACATATTTAAAATAAATAAAATTGATTCTAACCTTTGCTCCTGTGGGGAGGTTCAAACCACAAATCACGTACTTTTTCATTGCATTAACATAAATCAATCACTTCGAAATGATCTCATTAACAAACTAAATGGGTTTGGTATTAATAACCACAATCTAATGTATTTACTCAAGATAGATAACTGTGATATATATAAAATTGTACACAACTTTATAACAAAAGCAGAAATAAATATATAAATCTTTTGTTTTTCCTCTGAAAGTCGGCGCACATTACAAAGGTCCCTTTTTTATTCTCTTTGTTATTTTAATATTATATTTAAGTAACCTATTGTGATAATTGTTTAATTATATGTATTCTATTGTTTTGTTCTCCAAATCAATATTAATATTTTACTGTACTGTCATTTGAATCGTTATGTTATTGAATGAAATAATTGTAACAGTATTCTAAGTGTCTATCGAAAAAATTAAAAAAAAGAAAAAGGAAAATTAAAAAAAAGAAAAAGAAAAAATTAAAGAAAATATACAAAAGAGGAAAACAACAGAAACAAACCATAAAAAATAAATATTAAAAAATAAAAAAAAAAAAAATAAAAAAATCCCAAAACTTAAAAATTAAATTTCCACAATGTATACCAAGGCTACAAAAAAAACTACGAGTTTCCCGTAGCCTTTCCACTACACTATGTCGTTTCATTGAGAACGACATATTTAAGAATTAGAAGAATATGAGTCGTCAGGAATCAAAAGCGTTTATCTGCCCCCCAAAAAAATGTAGATAATGATGCAGTTTTGTTCAGGGTCCAACACTGCATATCCCAGAAAAAAGAGAAAATTAGAAATCATTATATTAACCGCGAAAAATGTATGCAAAAAATGGATACTGTTTCAAAGTTGGTTATCTGCATACATTTTGCTGAATCATGTTTATTGTTGTTGTTTATGTATAAAATACTGAATCAAAACTCCACCCGGCATGGTTCATCCAAAAAATGTCCAAGGACGCGCTATGATTCACCCAAAAAAAGTCCAAGAAAGCACTTGGTGTCAGTTGTAATCCCACCCGGCATGATCCACCCAAAAATGTCCAAGGACGCATTTGGTGGCAGTTTTAATCCCACCCGGTATGATTCACCGAACAAAAGTCCAAGGAAGCACTTGGTTGCAGCTGTAATCCCACCCGGTATGATCTACCGAAAAATTTTCCAAGGACGCACTTGGCGGCAGCTGTACTCCCACCCGTCATGGTTCATCCAAAAAATGTCCAATGACGCAGTTGGTGGCATGGACCACTCAATATTCGATTGTTACTAATAATAATAATAATAATAAAGGGGCGACCGTTGGTCTTTTGTGCCCCCACAACGAGTCCGTCTCTGCCAGCCTTTAGAGGACCTCCACCAACCCTAAATCCGTTAGGAATTTCAAGACCAGATGGTTTCTAAGTTACATTTTAATTATATTTTTTGTTGTATGAGAGGTGCCACGCCCCGTTGTCCAAATCGAACCTCTTATGTCCTATTGCAAATTCCATTACTTACACAATTTTACCTTAAAATTTCAATAAAATCAATAAAGCCGTTTAACCGTAATATGGGGTAGAAAATTTTATGGGCGGTGCACGCCCCTTGTCCAATTATTCCCATATTCGACACAACGCTTGGGACAGTTATTTTACAGCTTCATGACAAATTTCATTAAAATATATTCAATACTTGCTTACTTAGCTGTTATTTAAATTAGGTGTTGTATGGGCGGTGCCACGCCCCTTGTCCAATTATGTCCATATTTGGCATAAAGCTTGGGAAAGTTATTATACAACTCCATGCCAAATTTCGTCTTTATATATTCAATATTCAATTCAAATTCAATTCAATAGCTATTAAATTATCTTGTAGGCATTTTTTGTGTTGTGCACACAAAACAAAATGAAACAATAGAACAAGCGAAAAATTTAATGTAGGTCGATGAACTTATGAAGTTATGCGAACATATGTATTGCAAATATGTATCAAATGAAACATATTTACAATGCTCATATAGAAATATTATATAAAAAACATAAAAATCAAAACTGAATAAAATTAGGGACAATTTTTGAAATGGAAGAATTGTGAAAATCACCAAAATACAAGAATTGTAAATTGCTTAAACAACGCCAAACCGGTTTGAATAATCAAAACAAAAGCTCAAAACCAACCTATTCGCAAACATGAAACAGAACTAGAAAAACCACCACCTTTTGGTTACGTTTTTTCTAGCTTTTTTTGGTTTCATTCTTTCTATTTTTGTTTGAACCGAACATCAAAATCCAATCGAACTTAAAAAAACTTGATCGTTGTTCGACTGGAAGTTCCTGAAAAATCTGGACAAAAATTCCAACCACAATTTTACAGAAAATCCTTTATGCACCTTCTCTATAATTAACATTCTCTGATTGCATGTTAAAAAAAATAAATATTAGCTTGAGCGCATAACTGACACAAGCTCTTTTTTTCCAAAATTGGTATTACAAATGCAGTATTACAAGCAAAAAAAAAACTCTGTTTGGCTCTGCTCAAGCTGCCTCTATAATGCAAAACATTCATAACACGATAGAGTATTCTTTTTTATTTGAATCACCACGATTCAACTAAAGATGCGCAAATGTAAATTGCACAAGTTGGTGGAAATTCAAATTTAACCAACAATTGCGGTAAGAGAATATAAAATTTCTGTAAAACAACAATTATTTTCGGTTATTTCAACTATTTTTTACCATTTTTTGTCGGTTAAATCTACCTACCAGCTCGGTTAAGAAATTTACAATTTTCATACATTTTGAAATTCTGTACGTTAACCACTTTTTTCCGCTAATTTTACCGACCATTTTTTTTTCTATGTAGAATCGTATGGCAGCGATGATGCTTCAATTCACTCGCTCTGAAGCGTTAGCTTGCGGAGAGTGAATTGCAGTATAATTGTGGAAAATGTCATATTTTTCAAGCAATTTATTAAACACATTTGACTTAAATTGAACTCCGTTATCACTTGTTATCATTTCAGGTACTCCAAATAAATGAAAGATATTTTTTTCAAGGTATTCAGTGATGGCATTAGCATTAAATTTTTATCGGTTTTAAAAAACAAAATTTGGAAAAATGGTATAATATTATTAGAATTCCAATATTCCAAGCATGGAAATGATTTGTGGCTTTGGTTTTCTTACACGTATCACAATTTTGTATGTAAGCTTTAACTTGACGGAATAAAGAGTGCTGACGAGGATCCGTGGCTGGATCCGAAACAGCTGTACACTCTGCCAGACTGAGTTTTTGCTTAGTTGTTGTACTCCGATTCCAAAATTAATTTTTTGGAAAATAAGCTAAAACCCATAATTAATACATAATTTAGCAAATTTGTTAGGTGTTTCAGAATTTTCCAAATTTACAGAATTTTTTAAAATATTTGGAGTGGACATAGAATTAGGTGAATCAGTTTGGCAACTGACAATATACTTTAAGATGGTGGGGTTTGTACGGTGGGTGTGGATTGTGAGTTCGTTGTCGAGTGGGATTGAGTGGATTTCGAATTTGTTGTTTTGACCACACTTGACCGTTTGTAGTTTTTTGATTTGCATAAGGTTAGGTTAGAGTGGCGGCTAATGTTGTAAATCTCTTTTCATAATATTGACCAATTCGGCAAGGGAGATCCCTTAATGTATATTTGACATTGTCGATATTTGTCAAACTAAAGTCGTCAATTTTAAAATAAAGTAAACAATCTAAAATTAAAATTGCTCCACAAAAATGTACACGACCTCAAATTGAAATTGGAATTTTTAAAGTAAGCAGTTCAACTTCAAAATAGGTTCTTTCCATTTTGTAATGACATTTTAAGCTCAAAATGAGAATGTTTCGTATTATGTACAAAAACCAGGGTTCGGGTTTGCTCACTCACACTCACGCACGCTCACTCATGCTCACTCACTGCTCATGAGCAAATACATTTCTTTTTTTGCGCTCACTTCTCATTGCTTATGAGCAGTGTTACTGATGCGGTCGCTGTCAGTGCGGCAATTGTAAGCAGAAGGGTAAAGTTACACACTGCCACATTCAGTTGCTCCTCAGTTTTCAGCGAACTTATATATTTTCTGATTCGTATGCAATTCGTATGCATGCTGCTGAGCTTGTCAGGTGGGTTGACTTCTGAATTTGGCCCATATTTTACTGTAATGATAGTGTGTGTGTGGTCCGACGAGAGTTCCACTGAAGACTCAATGGTTAGTTGAGTTCGTTTAAGGGTCTTGATTGCTACAAAATGAATAACGTCTGGAATTTTGCGTCTGTCTGATGGCCAGTATGTTGGCGTCCCTGACGAAACTACATCAAGGCCGAGTCTGCTGGTAATATTCCATAGTAGTATTCCTTTGGGCGAAATCAGGCGAGAGTCCCAATAAGTGTGTTCGGCATTAAAATCTCCAGCTACGAGAAATGTTGGGACAAGGGTTGCAAAAAAAATCTGAAACTGCTGTTCAGTTATTTTGGAGCTGGGTTGGGGTTCCCAACTCCAAAACATTAGTTTGCGGGACAGCACTGACGAAAATATGGGAAATGACTCAGAAATGCGGGAAAATTTTTTTATATAAAATGACGAACTTTTTTCCATTATCTAATGTTATAAAATTCGCATTTATCCGGAAAACCATTATTGCCTTATAGTAATTAAACAATCCAAATTAGCTTTTGTAGATACATACGTACATGTATGTTTATAATTGTTAAAAATAATTAAATACTATATAAAACACATAGTATGTATGTTCAATAGATCACCCATAAATGCAAGAGTGTTTTTTTGTTCGCTCCCCGCGCATTTTCGGAAAGGTGGGGGCTCAAAAAAAACATCTGCAAAAAAAAAACCGGACTTCGGTAGTGGAAAAAAGCCGGTCTGGACTTTTGTCTTACAAATTGACTAAAAAATAGTATATAGCTTTATCTATCTGTAACTTTTAAAATGGGCGTTTTAGGTGAACAGTTTTGTAACACCCAGGGAAAAAGTTCGAAAAGTAGGTTAATTTAAATTTCCGGATAGGTACATAACAGATAAGGGCATCCTAGTATTCATTCGAAAGGTATTGATTAGACCTTTCCAATGATACCAATATCGATATAAAATGTGTCTGTGAGTCACTGCACAAGAAATAGCTTTATACGCAGACTTCATATGGCTAGTGTAGGTATATGTATACTATAAATTAATCAATAGTTGCTGTATATTCGATCTTTGTTTTCAAATTTTTTTCTGTGAAACCAAAACTTGACACAAATTGTTATTTGAATATGGAATTGAATTCCCTTTCCAATTCTGAAAGCAATTGTTTTCCACAACAAACCCCAGTGTTTTAGGTATCGTCAATAATAACCGTCAAATTGAAAAAAATTTAAGTATTACTTCTTAAAATCGTATACTTATAAAAGTCAGAACATGCATACTTAAAATTTGTTTGGATTTGAAGCTCAGATTGAACATGTTCTACTGTAAGTCGAATACGTGATTCACTCCATGTGTTTGTGCAAAGAGAAAAAATTCTCTCAGCTTGTGCATTAGAGGCAGGTATTGATGCAACAAACTGAAAAATTTTTAATAAATTTGGAAGTTCTGAGTTGCTTTTAAAAATTTCTGTCCACTTAGCTAATGGAGTTTTGTCTTTACAACTGCACACTTTTATCATTATTTATCTTATTTCGTTTAATTCGTCATAAAGTTTGTCAGGATTTAAACGATAGAGTATTTTCGAATCAGTTTTTTGTGGAAATGCACATGCACGCATTTTCAAAAATCGCCATAGGTGAAAATGCCATTATGACCAAAAGCGTTGCAATAGGTGAAAATTCCATTATAGCCAAAGCGTTGCTGGGGTTTTAGATCAATTGCGACAAAAATGTGAAAATTCAGTCTTATAGACAGTAATTTTAGAAAATGTTTGGCAGTACTGGCATATCCAGAATCAGTTTTTTGTGGAAATGCACGCATTTTCAAAAATTGCAATAGATGAAAATCCCATTAGAGCCAAAGCGTTGCTGGGGTGTTAGAGCGATTGTGACAAAAATGTGAAATGACAGTAATTTTAGAAAATGTTTGGCTGTACTGGCATATTCGGAATCCATTTTTTGTGGAAATGCACGCATTTCTAAATTGAGTTTGAAACCGAAATTTAAATATCATGTGAAAAATTAAAATTACATTCACGATACATTAAAATAGCCCCGACGTTTACGCGGTTTCTCAATACTGACTTTACGGTGTAATAAATACCGCAGATTATATATTGGGTGGGGTTCACTTTTCTTCAGGGTCTTAGGGTTAAAGTCCAATTCAACACGGAAAAGTGGTGTACTTTGTCCTTATTTTGTATATTAGACACAGATCTTACATTGAAACTATTAGTGCATCTCTTATTTCATTGCACTCTACAAAGGAATCGATTCCTTTTAGCATAAAGGCCTTTGCTGCTTTTCAGCTGGTATGTGTAATAGTTTTTTTTGGGTTCATCAAAGTAGTTGACGATTTTGAAAAATTCTGTTTCATTGTAAATAGGGATCGCATGGAAGCTTTTCTCGTCTACAATTTGCGCTAAAGCTTTAATGAGCAAGTTTGAGTTTCTTTCTGTCAGATAAATTCTGTGGCTTTTCGGCATTACAAGTTTGCTTCTGTTAACGCGATATTGTATTTCGGGCTTAAAATCCATAAAAACATTTTTCGAGAAAAACCTTTTTTAAATTTGAAATTTGAGTTTTTAGTGTGCCGATTTCCAGCCAATTTGTGGCGAAAACTTCCCAATGCTATTTTTGTTAAAAGGAGGGTTCTATAATGACACGATTTCCGGTGCTAACTCGATTTCGGAAAAATGTGGACTTATCTTGTTATGTCGGAAAGCCACAGAATTGTAGTTGGCTTTTGGGGCTTGGGTATTGCTATCAATTCTCAAAACCGTTTAAATCGCATTTATGCATTTTTCATATTTCTCATGTACTCATGTAATAATTCTTCAAAAATACAGTTTAGATTGGACTTTAAAAATATTATTAAAAATGCATTTGATAGGGGAAAAACATACCTTTAAAAAATGTAAACTTTTTACAATCGGATGTAAACTCATCACGCCAGACTAAATTCAGAAATTAAATTTTTTGTACAATTTTTCTACTTTAAAGGCCTGCGCACACAAAGGCGATATTCGCTATCTAATTTCAGAACCATTTTGATATTTTAAAAATCTAGCTTCGAAAACGCAAAGTGCCTCTCACAGGCAGCGATTTCGCAGCAGTAGATTTAGTTTGTTATTTATTATATTGCTATGGAAACAACCAAAAACTCTGTTTGAAATGGTTTTGAAACTGACTATTTTGTTTATTATTTATTTTTTACTATGGATACAGTAAAAAAGTTTATTTTCAAACTCATTCGAAATGGTTCTGAAACTGGCTTTTTGTGTTTGTTATTTATTGTATTGCTATGGAAACATGCTGAAAAAAACGCTCTATTTTCGAAAATACAATGATTTTTGACAAAATTAATTTCGAAACCGCCTGCGGCACGAATAACGCCTCTGTGTGCGCAGGCCTTAACAAGAGTTTTTTTGTAAAAAAATTGGAAATTTCTGAATTGTTTCTAGTGACCGTGAGCGAATTCGCCGCAATTGAGTGAGAGGGCGTCGCATCAACTTCGTCAATGGACAAATACGTTTTGTTGGGATAATATACCATTGGCATTTTTCACAAACAAAGATTTTTTTATTTATTTTGGCTTTTATGTATTAATTATGGGTTTTAGCTCATTTTCCAAAAAACTAATTTTGGAAAAGGGAGTACAACAACTAAGCAAAAACTCAGTCTGGCAGAGTGTACAGCTGTTTCGGATCCAGCCACGGATCCTCGTCAGCACTCTTTATGCATTCTATTTTATCCAAGCGACGCTATAAGTAAGTATTGGTATGACGCACAAGAGAATTACTTCTCCTATGCATCAAACGCCAACTCACTGAAGCAGCGAATGGTAAAATGCAGCAAACTGCATTTTTACTTGTTGTTGTATAGCAACCTACTACTATGCCTGGTTGAAGAATTTCCTCAAAGTCCCAGCAAGCAAGTTGCATGGCAAATTAATTTTTACATTGTGTGTGCTCTGATACACACACAACAATTCACTTGCCAGAAAATACAAAAACAACAAAATTGTTTTTGGTTTAATTGGCGTACCCTCCATATGTTTATTTAGTAAAAAATTCAGATTTTTATTGAGCTTTTCATAATTTATGTATTAATTATGGGTTTTAGCTCATTTTCCAAAAAACTAATTTTGGAAGGGAGTACAACAACTAAGCAAAAACTCAGTCTGGCAGAGTGTACAGCTGTTTCCCTTTTCCAAAATTAGTTTTTTGGAAAATGAGCTAAAACCCATAAAGGCATAGTTTTGAATAGAGACCGACCGAAATCGCTTTTTTTAATTTCGGCCGAAACCGAAATGGCCAAATTTTTATTTTTTTAATTTTGACCGAAACCGAAAAAATAAAACAAAAAAATGTGAGTTTAAATGTAATAAAGTAGTACATAATTAAGCGTATCAGTAGGCTGAAATCGATAATTTTAAGTTCAGATCATGAATTAGATGAATTTAGAAGCAAACTATCAAATGCGTGGAAATCAAGAGTAGTAGAAATTACTGTCAGGGTAGTAGATTTCAAGAGAGGGGAGTAGATATGGCTTTATGCGTAGAGATGCAGATTTGTAGAAAGAGTAGTAGTTTTGCATTGTATAAAACTCACATAATATTTTGAGGAGTAGATTTCTTACCATAGTAGTAGAAAATATCTTGAGGGAAGTAAAAAATCTACTACCGTACTAGAGGAGTAGATCTACTCTGATAGGAGTAAAGTGAGAACGCCTTAATGGATGAAGGCGGCATGTAACATACAAATTTTTTCAAGAAAATAGTTTTCAAAGTTTTCCATTTATCTTTTTTCCATACAATTTGGGGACATGTCTTCTTTGTCGCTTCTGATTCCTCGAAACTATGATCAATGCTTAAATTTGTGTTACATACTGCTTTTATCCACTTGGTTGTTCCATATGTATTTTTCCACGCTAAATCCGAAAATAATAATGAAATTTTTCCAGCACGCACCATTTTTTCGCAAATGTCACAAAAAGTGCATTTTTGGTGCGTGCTGTAAAAATTATTATTTCGTCCAAAAACGAAATTTGGCCGTAAACGATATTTTTTTTCGGCCGAATCCGAAACCGGTTTGGCCGAAAAGCCGAAACCGAATTTCGGTCAGTCTCTAGTTTTGAGTGCATTGTAAAAGTTTATATTCTAATTTGATTCTAGTACATTTAATTTGTAATAACGGCTTAATAGCTCACAAATTTGGTTTTTAAAAGATGTCTTCCGCTAGCGATAGTAAGTGGATAGCTTAGAATTCTCTCCACCAAGACAGCAGCCACTAAACAACCGCCGGTAAGAAATTCTCCTAATATCACCATTTATCTCAAAATTTGTTGTCATACTACACACTTTTGTATATTTTATTTCTACCCCAATTTTCCTGCGGATAACCGGGATCTGCCCAAAATTAGTTGTGAAGAAGAAAAGCCCTTCGCCCTTAACAGTGGGAAATACCATATTTTTGCGGCTGACCCAAACGGCTATTTTCATTGTTCGGGCTCAAGTGTGAACCTGTTGCGTTGTAAAACTCGAAATCGCGAAAACCCATCATAAAATTTCCGCTCGTGAAATACTATTATTTGCAACCCTGCATTCAGCTTTCTAGCTTAAGCTTAATTTGATATTTAAAAATTTGGTTTTAAGACCCCATTTTGACCCATTTATGTGGGCTTGGAACCTCGAGCCATGTCAAATATCCGTTCTAAACATTTCCAATCGTATACAGCAATAAAAAAATAATTTTTATACACCCACACACACTGTGTGGCAGGGTATACTAACTTTGACACAACGTTTGTAACGCCCATAAGGTGTCCGGTATGGAAAAGTATATATATTCTTGATCAGCATCACCTCCTGAGTCGATTTAGCGATGTCGGTCTGTATGTCCGTCCGTCTGTCCGTCCGTCCGCACGATAGCACGTCCGCACGATAGCGATCGCAGCATTGGAGATATCGACTTGAAACTTTAGGTACATGTTTTTCTCATGAATACTGAGATCAAGTTCTAGAATCAGCCAAATTGGACAAAAACTGGGCGTGGCTCCCATACACCTAAAAAAAAAGGTCAAAATTTTTCAAGTCTTATTTATTGCTGTATTCGATTGGACATGTTTAGAAACATATTTTTGACATGGTCCACATATATAAGGGTCAAAATGGGGTCTTGAGACCAATTTTTGTTTTGGTGGATTTGATTGGAAATTTTTAGAAACGAATTTTGGACATGGTCCGGGCTCTAAAATCACCTGTAATTGGCTCAAAATAGGGTCTTGAGACAACATTTTTTTATGTTCGAGGTACTTCTTCCTACTGTGTGGGGGTATTTCAGCTTCGGTATAGCCGAAGATAGTCCACTCTCTACTTTTTTGTTGTTTTGTATGGGAGCCCCACGTAGATTTTGTCCGATTGGGCTTATTCTCGAACTTTATCTCAGTGCCCTCATGTGCCCAAAGTTTCAAGTCGATATCTCCAAATTGCGATCGCTATCGTGATGACGTACAGACGGACAGACAGACGGACATTGCTAAATCGACTTAGGAAGCGATGCCCATGAAAAAAGTTAGAAAAGTAGGTTAATTTAGGTTAAATTTTCCGGAGAGGTTCATAACGGGTTAAGGCGTCGTAATATTCATTCGAAAGGTATTGATTAGACCTTCCCAATGATACCAATATCGATAATGCAAAATGCGCCTGTGAGTCACTGCCCATGAAATAGCTTTATACGTATACTTTTTATGACGAGTGTAGGTATATACCAGAGCTGTGCGAGTACGAGTACCGTAATCGTAATCAAAAATTTTTGAGTACTGTAATCGTATTCAAAATTTGTTGTGAGTACTATTACACGTAATTGATTACAAAAATTTTTCAGTACGATTACAAAATTTTTTTTTGATTTTACTATTGGAAAAAGTATTACGTTTTTATTTTGCTCCAACCTACTATGAAATATCAGAACTTAGTCAAATATGGAACAGTAAAATATTAAAGAAGAACATTAAGGGTTTTCACGAGGCCCTGTGTAATTACTCTATTAAAAGTAAAGTTTAAAATAAAATTATTTTCCAACAACAAAATGCTCAACCATTGACTAAGATTTTTTTTTCCTCTAGTGTAAAAAAATATCAATGGCTTTTTGATCTGGCAACACAGGCGCAAAGCTCTTTAAACAGGGGTGTTAAAAAAAAGCATATGTAGTCGACTTTTTTTTTGTGAATTCGATCACAAATTTCATGTACAGACCACTGTACATGTAAACAACAAATAAATTATTTTGAAACACAAAAAAAAAACGACAAAATTTATCGCCATTTAAAAAATTAATTTACTGGATTTAAAATGGCTGTGTGCAATAAACGAAAGCGCGAAAAACCTGCTAAGAAATGGTCCGATATCGAAGTCAATAACATATTGGACTACATTATAGACAACGGTGCTGGAAGTTTTGAGGTAATCAACTACGTCTAAAATGAATAATTTTCAGAAACCTACAGCTCAGATTTATTATAAACGATTGCTGGAAGTCGTAGGAGTTGACGTAATCGCATTTTGAATCACAAAGTCTATTATCTTGCTTTTCTCACTTCTTTTCGGCATATTTTATAAATATTTGAAACAATTTTTTTTATATCAATTAATTTATTTTGGCATTTGAATTTTTAATTCTTGACAGTTATATTTCTCACTATAGTGCACTATAAAATCACTTTCGAATATCTAAAAACTAACTAGTTGAAATCTCGTGTAGGAATAGACAATAGACTACGCCGTAGGACATCCCCATGTTAAAATAGTGAGTTCGTAACAAAGGAATAAGTGAATTTATAGTCAGTACTGACTATCAAATATCTAGTTTATAGTTAGAAATAAATGGGTTAAATTTCCGACAGGGTACTTATGGTGCACTCACGAGACTTGTGAGTAAAATTTTACACATTACTTTTTTACTCTATTACACAGGCCCTCTTGAAAACCCTTATTGTTTGATTTAATCGTGTGTACAAAATACGTACACAAAAGTAATAAAAATTAAATAAATTCACATGATTTATATTTAATGAGCTCTTATGTACATGAATATGTATATAGCTCAATGCAACTTAAATTAATGAAGCTGCGAATTTTTAGAACAACAAATTGTATGCCAGCAGGTAGAAAGAAAATGATATGCATTTCTCTGCCCTTACTTTCTACCTGTTGGCATCCAATTTGTCTTTGTATTTTTGTTAAGTCCAATATCGTAAAGTAGGCAAAAATTATATTTGATCAAATTCATATTCGTCGCATGAATTCTGATGCTTCATAATATTTTCTTTTAATTCTATTGTTTATTATCACGTTAATCTTATATTATGTTATGTTTGGAAGAATTCTCTCTTGCATTCATAACCTAATTCGCGTTTTATTAATATGCGTTTTATCAGCTGATGATTTTAATCTGTAGCTGAAACGAATTTCCAAATATGTTTACCCGCGATCGGTTACACAGCGTAATCCGGATTACGTCTGTTCGGTCACCAAATCCGTGCGTCATGCGGATGTGCCAATCGGTCGGTTGGGCGGGTTAGTGGGACCGTTGGGATTCGTCGTAAAAAAAAAAAAAAAAAAAAAAAAAAAAAAAAAAATTATTTTAATATAAATCTTTTTTGTAAAAAAAAAAATTGTTTAAATTGAAAAAATTGTATTCAGATCGATAAAAATTGTTTGTTAACCGTTATTGACAAAAATTTTGTCAATTTGTGTGTGTGTCTGCAAAAGTAGGTTTTTTAATTTACCAATTGGATTGAATGTAAATGCACGGCTGTATTTTTGTGGAAAAACGTCAAAAATATCTTAAGCAATGCATAAAAAAAGCATTTTTTGAATTCCGGGATTCCGGACTCAAAATCCCGGATTGAGGAAACGTCCGGGATCCCGGGATTGAATGCCTTAATGTTTAGATGCAAAAATATTTTCTATGTTTTTATATGTAGGTAATTTTTTTTTTTAGAAATTTGTGAAATATGTGAACTTATATTAAATTTTGTTTGATGATGTAATTGTCGCCTAATGTGTAAATTTAAACTGTTACGTTAAAAAAGAATTAAAAAAGAAATATTAAAAAAAAGAAGCAATGGAATTAAAAAAACAATAACTACGGCCGGCACCGGGCTTGAACCTATGAAGCTCTAACCAACAGACCACAGCCAGCTATAAAATAACTTCAGCTAATGGCGATATAGTTCAGAAAGCTGTATGGTGAATGTGACTATACTAGGGATTCGGGATCCCGGGATCCCGGACCTTTTTGGTCCGGAAATTTCTCTCTAGAAAATCACAGGATTTTAAACCCTCTTAAATGTGAAAAAACTCAAAATTCTCAAATATTTATTTAGAATTTTTTTATTTAACATTCTTTAAATTTCAGAAGTGATTCAAAATGACTAGAATAGGCTGTCCCTAATTATCTGACCGCCACTGTATTTAATTAAACATGAATTCTTCTATAACGGATCTAGCATCCCATATGTGATCCTGTTGAATTTCGACAACAGATATTAATGAAAGTCACCATAAGTACTTATTTTTTGTTTTGTTTTGTTAATTTTCTAATCCAATAAATATATTTTATTGAATTTATGTTTCTTTAGTCGGTAATGAATCAAGACTGATAGAAACCATATTCTTCAATTGCTTTTTAACTGCTAATCTTTATCAAATTACATTGAATACATTATGATGTGAAGCTTAAAATAACGTTGTAATTTTTTTGGTAAATTCAATGAAAATGTTGCATAATACAAATTGTAGGTTAATAATTTTTAAATTTTTTTTTTTTTAACTACATAAAATTTATTTATTGAATCTTCTAAAATAAAAAAAAATTAGAACTAACAATAACTTTGAACAAAATAATTAGACATTACATAACAGATTTAACCTAGTACTAGTTGACCTTATCCACTGATTTGGACAACTTAATGTATGTATCAAGGCGATGTAGGCGTTGACTGGATGTCGGCATCTACAGGATGTCGGCATAGACGAACGGCTGCATCGACGAGGGTGTCTCTGAACTATCTATTCAAAGGCAATAGAATAATTTCGTTTTAGACGTAAGGGTCGGGTGGGTTTTATTAAGGTTCGAGCTAGAATATTAGGGTGCAATTTTAGCTTATCTGCATACTTTGTATTACGTTTCGGTATCTCATCCGATATTTTTGATATTTGTAAATCTCTGTGTATGTGTTCATTTTTTATAAACCATGGCTCTCCAAGTATTTGTCGCAGAATTTTTGACTGCATCCTTTGCAGTTTCTCAACATTTGATGGAGATGCTGTTCCCCAGAGCTCGATCCCATATGACCATATGGGTTTAATTATACTTTTGTATAACAGGATTTTATATGTGGTGTTGAGTTTTGATTGCTTCGAGAGGAGCCAATTTAATTCGAGTTTTTTTAATTTTATTTGTGTAATTTTAGCTGCGATGTGCTTTTTCCATGTTCTGCGATCGAGATGCATACCAAGATATTTGGTATCAGTACATTGTGGTATTTCACTATTATTTATTGTAAGCATGGAGCAAGTGTCTTTCCTTAGGGTGAAGGTTATATGTGCACTCTTAGACTCGTTGACTCTAATTCTCCACTTTGATAGCCAATTCTGTAAAGTGTTCAAATGTTGTTGCACGTGTTGTGATGCCATTTTAGCGTCTGAGTGCGAGCACAATATTGCGGTGTCGTCGGCAAATGTTGCGATGAGGGTCTGATCATAAATGGGCATATCAGCTGTATAGAGTATATACAGGAGGGGTCCGAGGACGCTGCCTTGGGGTACACCGGCAAGAATATCAAATCTACTAGAAACGAAACTTTTATGTTTAACTACAAATTTTCTGTGGGTCAAGTAGTTGTCAAGCAAAACGTGCATGCTTGCGGGTAATAGTTTCTGTAGTTTGGATATCAATCCTCTATGCCATACCTTATCAAAGGCTTGGGTGATGTCGAGGAATACTGCTGAGCAGTATTGCTTTTTCTCGAACGTTTTTTTGATCAATTCAACAATGCGATGAACCTGTTCAATTGTGCCATGCTTTTCTCTAAATCCGAATTGGTGATTGGGTATTTCATCTTTAGCGAGTATTGCGGGTAACATCATTTTTATCAGAATTTTCTCAAAAAGTTTTGATAGGGTAGAGAGTAAGCTTATTGGGCGATATGAACTCACGTTTGTAGGGTCTTTTCCCGGTTTTGGGATCATCGTGATCTGCGACAGCTTCCAGTCAGTTGGGTAGTGACCTATTCTTAATATAGCATTATATATATGCAATAAGTGACTAACAGCAATTGATGGCAGCTCTTTCACCATTTTAGCCGTTATTAAGTCATGTCCTGGAGCTTTTTTTGGGTTCAACTTGGCAATATCGTCCATAAGTGCTTTTCTTCTGATGAGTAGTGGGTTGTAGTTTGGCCTGGTTGCGAGCTGTGGTAACGGGTAATTTGCATTTGGGGGGTTGGGAGTAAATACATTTTGTAGGTGACTTGCAAAAGCAGTACCTTTTTCGGCATCACTTCTCGCCCAGTCTCCGTTGGGTAAACGAATTGGCGATTCTGCAATAATGGGTCGTTTTAAATTTTTTGTTGCACGCCAAAGTGAGTAATTTGTTGAGCTCGTCGGCGTAAGCTTTTCCATGAATTGATGCAGATCATTCTCGTTTTTCGCCCTCCAGTTCATTTTGTAGTTTTCGTGTAATGAGGGTCAGCTTTTTTTTCAAATAGGGTGATCTGAACTTTTGCCAATCACGCCTTATTGATCTCTTTTCTGTTAAGAGCGCAGCTATATTTTGTGGCACAAATTCCTTTTTTTGGGTAGTGTTATTGATTTTTGGGGTCGCTGCCAGTGCGGCGTTTGTAAGCAGAAGGTTAAAGTTACGCACTGCCACATTTAGTTGCTCCTCAGTTTTCAGTGACACATGTAGGGTAATGTGTGAACTTATATATTTTCTGAATTTCAGCCAATTCGTATGGATACTGGTGAGTTTGTCGGGTGGGTTGACTTCTGAATTTGGCTCATATTTTACTGTGATAATAGTGGGTGTGTTATCAGACGAGAGTCCCACTGAAGACTCAATGGTTAGTTGAGTTCGTTTAAGGGTCTTGATTACTGCAAAATCAATAACATCTGGAATTTTGCGTCTGTCCGATGGCCAGTATGTTGGCGTGGCTGACGAAACCACATCAAGGCCGAGTTTGCTGGTAGTATTCCATAGTAGTCTTCCTTTGGGTGAAATCTGACGAGAGCCCCAATAAGTGTGTTTGGCATTAAAATCTCCAGCTACGAGAAATTTTGGGCCAAGGGTTGCAAAAAATGTCTGAAATTGCTGTTCAGTTATTTTGGAGCTGGGTGGACAGTATATTGCAGATATTGTCAATCCTTTTAAGTACTCATCAAGACAAATACTGGTGGCTTGCAAGTACTCGGTGCAAAATTCCTGTAAAACATAGTGTTTGATTCTGTCCTTAATTAGAATCGCTGATCCACCTCGTGCTTTACCACCTGGGTGTTTAGTGTCATACAACTTGTATCCGGGTATGTTAAAAAAGTGTTTTTGGGTCAAATGAGTCTCTGAAATTAGCATTACATCTATACAGAATGAATTGAGGAATTGAATGAGTTCCAATTTATGTTGGCATAAGCCGTTCGCGTTCCAGAAGGATATTTTTATTTATTTATTTATTGATTTATTACGGCTCTTTGAGCCTAGTTTAATACACTTAAAAGATATTTTAACCCTTTGTAAAAAAGACTGTTTTGTTCAGACTCTGTTTTATAATTAGGTAATTTAAAATAGTTTTTCTGCCTTGTATTTCTGTCATAGACCTCATAGTTAAATATAATATTTGTTCTTAAATAATCAGGCAAATATCCGTTCATTATATTGTATATAAATTTCATGGTGTGAAAAAATATTTGTTGCTTAACACTTAGCCAATTTAATTTTAGTAGCATTTCTTTTATTGGAGTATCATAACGTTTATTTAACATGAAGCGCATAGCTTTGTTTTGCATTTTTTGCAGCTTTTCAATTTGAGAGTCTTTCATTATAAAGAAAATGGTAGGACAATAGATAAAGTGCGGCTCAACAATTGATCTGTATACTTTTACTTTAAAACATTTACTTAACTTGTTACACGTTCTTTTAATAAAATATATTTTTTTCGCTATTTTGCTTATAGTATAATCAATATGATCGTCAAATTTTAATTTGCAGTCTATTTGAATGCCTAAATACTTTATCTTCTGTACATTTTCAATTTCCTTGTTATTTATTTTAATACTTTCAATATATTCAATGTTCTTTCTTGTTATAATCATAAATTTAGTTTTTTCAATATTAATTTTTAATTTGTTAGCACACAGCCAATCATAGAGAGCATCTAAGTCAAGTTGTAGTTTTTCTCTCATTTCATTTTCTTTTTTACCACTTATCGAAATTAATGCATCGTCAGCAAATAGTTTAATTGCACTGTATTTTAAAATTGAGTTAATATCATTAATATATATGTTGAACAAAATTGGAGCAAGAACTGAACCTTGCGGCAAGCCAATCTTCACATCCAATTCTTATCGCATTCATGGCTTATTTTTTAAAAGGATCTGGATTAGCAGGTTTTGATTGTGTATCATTTCCTGCATCATAGTTTGCATGCCGTTCATAAACTGCGACATGTTTTGCATACACATCTGTAGTGTTTGTTCAAGGCCAATGTTCTGTTGGGCCGGTTGAATAACTGGAGGGTCTTGGGTATATCCTTTGAAAATTGTTGTTGTTTGATGCGGCGTTAGCACCATTTCCTTGGTGGGTATGATTTCATCTGCGCAAAATTGGCTGGAGTAGGGTTTGACCTCTTTGTAGCTGTTGCGCTTAAGGGCTTCGGTTCGGTAATAACCTTATTTTTAAGGGTTTTGTAGACTGAACACCCTCTGTAGTTGGCAGTGTGATTTCCATCGCAGTTACTACAATGTCTAACATTTACGTCTTCTCTCGATTTTGGGCACAATTGGGTCTGGTGAAGGTCACCACAAATAACACAAACATTGGGAAGTGTACAATATTTTTCCGAATGACCAAATTCTTGGCAGTTTTGGCATTGTATTGGGCCGCGACGTTTATGCGGCTCCTCAACACTGACTCTACGGTGTAGTAAATATCGCAAATTGTATATAGGGTGGGTTTCACTTTTTTGCAGAGTCTTAGGGTCAAATTCCAGTTCAATGCGGAAAAGTGGTTGGGGTAATTTTTCCTTGTTTAGAATGTTAGACACAGATCTAACTTGGAATTTTAATGCAATTAATGCCTCTTTTACATCGCCACATTCGACAAACGAGTCTACACCTCTTAGAACAACCGATAGACCTTTGCTACTTTTGAGCTGGTATGTGTAATAGCTCTTTTTACACTTATCGAAATGATCCACAATTTTTGCGAAAATCTGCCTCATTATAAATTTGTATTTTTGTTTCATGGATGGCGCCCTTGAGAATAGTCATCACATGAAATCTATTGGCACCTACAATTTGTGTTATCAGAGTCACAAGGGAATTCGAGTTTTTTTCTCTGAGATAAATTGGTGGCGGCTTTGACGTCTTGGGTTTAGGGTCTGAATTATCCTCTTCATATAATAGGGAGTATCTATTTTGCCCAAGATTTATGGGCTGTATACTCGGCTTTGTCTTTAAAACCTTAGGCGTATTCGTATTTTTGGGAGGGGTCGTTTTGCGCTTTTGCAATGTAGGGTCTGGCTTTTGCAGGTAGCGGTGCATGCCAGTCTGCACTGCCGCACGTGGAGTGTTTTTCTCTGTAGTGTTTGCGCCAATTGCATTACTCGTATTTGCCGACTGAGGCTTATACAAAGGGTTTTTGTTCTCAAAGAACTTATTTGCAGGGTCTTTATTTTCAGTGAATATCTTAACAGGGTCTGGCCTAAGAGTATTAGTAGTAATTGTACTTGCCAAATTTGTTTGTGATGCTAAAAACGCCGTCATATTAGCTGCCTGCTGGGTGTAGGGTGTTGGAGTTTGACGCTGCTTGCTCCATGAGAGAGAGCCCGATGGCGATGCGGGAGAGTTAGCAAAGAGTACCTCTGCAGATCGATTCTTTGCTATAGTTGTTTCTGCACTATTCATGGCGGGGAGGGTAAAAATGACAGGTTGCGATGCATTCGCACTGCTCGCACCTGTTGGTTGCATGGCAAAAGCTTTTATTTGTGAATTTGCCGTGTTTTCACTAGCACTAGCTGATGCTGATTCAAGCTCTTGTTTTGAGCGGGATGTTGAATTCTCTGTAAGAGAATTCCTTGTTTTTTGGGGAGAATGATTCACTGACATAATTTTTCACACAAATCTTTTATATTTGTTTGCTTTATATGCAGTGGCTTTGATACGCCACTTGCACTCTTTTTCTTGAAATTGTTTTAGCGTCTATGTCGCGTAATTTTTGGAGGGTTTTGTTATTGTTTCACAATGTTATTTATTATTTCTGCGGGACCGATTAAAACGCGTCCGTTCGATAAAATTTTTCAAGACCTAACTTTAATTAAAACGTTTTTTTTTTTATCAAAATAAAATGTTTAAAAAATCCCGATCTTGTCCCGGGATCCCGGGATTGCCAAAGAAATCCCGAAATCCCGGGATTGCCAAAACTCTCCCGAATAATTTCCCTAGTATAAGAAGTAACAAATATAGCTTTGATTTACCATTGCCACCTTTACGGAAATAATACTGCAAAAAGGCTAGCGTTGCCACCTAACAATGTTTTAAACCGTTACGGCTATTATTTTTATTGCAAAGCGATTTAATCATGGGATTTTTTCAATTTTTATTTTCGTATTATGTATTTTGACGTACTAAAACCGAATCTGAATCTTTTTTTGTAGCAAAAATCTACTGTCCGAGATATAAATTTTTTTAAGTTTTGATTTCCTCTTTTACAATTTCTTGAGTGACTTCTAAGAAAGGTGTTCATTTTGTAGTATTTTTTTTCGGGAATTTTAATTTATAAATGATTCCCATTTTTATTTGTTTTTATGAAATTTCTCACCTCAAACAAATATTTTTTATTATTGTTGTACTGGGAATATATGCAAATATGAAATGTAATGTAATAGGAAAGTGTAATATGAAAATCTAATACACCACCGTAATAGGTGAAAATAGTGTTAGGTGGCAACGGCAGCTTTATTTCGAAGCTATTTTTGTTTATATATCAAAGATGATTTTTTGTGTGTGTATATACATGAAAGCGTTTTGCATGCGGCTTGATGAAGTTAATCGATATTAGGTAAAGTTATTGTATGAGCATTAGTGGCTCTAGTGAGAAGGCGCTTAGTTCGCTACTTCATCTTACTTAAAATCGCTGCGTTGTGGGTTCGATACCTCACCAGGGCGGCTAACATTTATAATAAAAACTAGAGAGTGGACTATCTTCGGCTATACCGAAGCTGAAATACCCCCACGCAGTAGCACCTCGAACATAAAATTATGTGGTCTCAAAACCCCATTTGAGTCACCTATAAAAAGTTTTAGAGCTCGGACCATGTCCAAAGTTTCTAAAAATTTCCAATCAAATCATTAAAAAAAAAATTGGTCTCAAGACCCCATTTTGACCCTTATATATGTGGTTTCGGAACCTCGGACCATGTCAAAATGATGATTCTAAACATTTCCAATCGAATTCAGCAATAAAAAAGACTTGAAAAATGTTGACCTTTTTTTCGGTGTATGGGAGCCACGCTCAGTTTTTGTCCAATTCAGCTGATTCTCGGTACTTGATCTCAGTATTCACGAGAACAACATGTACCCAAAGTTTCAAGTCGATATCTCCAAAACTGCGACCGCTATCGTGCGGACGGACAGACAGACGGACATGGCTAAATTGACACCGGCGGTGATGCTGATCATAAATATATATACTTTTCAATACCGGACACGCCCTCTTATGGGCGTGCCACAGTGAGTGTTGGGAGTATAATTATGAAATCGATTACTTGTAATCGTTCTCTAAAAATTTTGTAATCAATTACTTGTAATCGTAAATTTTGATTACGATACTCAAAAAAATTTGAGTACAATAACTGTAATAGTACTCAAAAAGTTTTGAGTACAATTACAGTAATCGTACTTGAGTTTGTATAACTTGAAAAATATTGTATTGAATATTTTCCATTCTCAATAAAACCTTTAAACCAAATAGGTCATATTATTCAATACAATCGCACCGTTTACAAGATATTACACAAAACCCAGATTTACACAACTTTGACACGTTATATAATAGAAGCTATGAACTTTACAAAAACCCTTTATCAAAACGATACCAGGAGATTTCCCATATGAGATATCCGTGGAAACACGTTTCTCCTTACGGCAGCTGAAGCACAACCTCTAGAGTTCCGCCATTTTGGAGTTAAGCTTAGGACACGCTCCTGAACGAGTTCAGCAAAAAAGATCGCGTACGCTAATTTTTGTCAAAAAAAAAGCTAGAATGACTGGACTATGATCAAATATCATACAAAAAATGGTTTAAATTAAATAAAATGCCAAAATATTGACAATCTTACCCAATTCCAAATTCCTGTATGTCCTGGGGTTCCTTGTATTCTTTATTAACTAGCACCTTCTTATTCTTTTTTATGAGCGGCATAATCATATGTTTCACTTTTACTGAGATCGGACTTACATGTGGCACAACGGGCGACATACGGCCGAAATATTGATTGGCGGTGTTGTGCATTAAAACTAAACCTGGAAAATTCACCCGTGACAACATATTCGATTTACTACTAAAGCCGTATACAGAAGAATTGTTTCCGGCACTGTCTTTGGGTTTGATAATGTTAAGCGTTTCTACGTTACGTTCGCGAATTATCTCCACTAGACGAACTAGTTTCTCTGTCTCGTTTTTGTATATATGCTGCGAAAACTCCTGATCGTAGAAGTCATTTTGTGTTGTGGAGTGCATCTTTTCCCCGCTGTTGTCTAAGTCAAAGAACTGCTTGCGATCATAGAAAGCCACCGTGCTTGCTCGCTGAGCGCTACCATATTCGCCAAGAAGTTGATCCCGGACTTGATCTTCACTATCCCTGCTACTTATTGTGCGCGGCGATAAATTCCTGCCGTACATGTAGAAAATGCCAAAGTTCCTGTTTAATAATGGCTCCAACACTTGAAGAGGTTGCATCTGACGAACATGTGACATTAAATTATCGATAAAGCTGTCATAGTCCTCTTCAATTTTTGAAAGTTTTCGTGGCCTCTTTTTTGCATTAGAGGAGCTAAGAGCATTACCAGAGCCAGCTGGATTGGCTATCAAATCTTTGCTATTGTTGAGCAGCTGTCGGCGATGTTTTTGGTACTCGCGCTTGCGTTTCTTTCGTATCTCAACCTCCTTTGCGGCGAAGTCGAGTTTATTTGTAATTTGCGATTTAATCAAACTAGCTTCCAGAGATGACGGACTGGGGCTCGAGTTAGTAACTTTAGAGAGATTTTCAGGTGGTTGGTCTATAAATTTAGAGGTTTCTAATACGTTTGGTAGAGGCTCAGTAGTTTTTGGTGACTTGTTTTGTTTGTTATATTGCTCTTGATATCCTCCAACTTTGTTTACATCGTTACAGTCATTTTTCCCTGAAGTGGTTTTGTTAGGTATTGAATTTCTAAATCCAGCCTGACGGGCTTGTTCTTTAGCAGTGTTAGTTAATGTGCTTGAAATTGAAGTATTTCTGTAAAAAAAAAAAGAGATGATGAAATATATGAATACGAATAAATTTTTATAATCAAAGCTTAGAGCCAAAAATATGGTCATAATACTCCACAGGTTTATGGGTTTGAAACACATTTGTTAATTTTAATTTAAATCTAAAAATATGTATTAGATAACACAGGCCGACATATTTCGAAGTGTTGACTACTTCTATATTTTTATTATAACCCTTATATTAACTTGCTTTGGGTGGACTATTTATATATATATATAATATATATATATATATCCTCAAATCTGCGGCGAGCTTTTTCATACACTTCCACATGAGCTAGAGAGCTCCGGCTAGAGAGCTCCGGGTTTGAGTCCCCGAGGGGGGACTCAAACCCTTTTTTTTTTAAACATGACATAACTTCCGATTCCTTCAAGCTACAATGACGAAATTTGGTAGGTGGGTTCTTATTGACAAAATGATTTTTTATACCCAAAGGGGAGCGGGATGGAGTCAATTTAAAGTTATAACTTTCGAATTTTTTAAGCTACAGGGCTGAAATTTTTTACTTAGGTTAGCATTGGGGAAAAAAAAGGGGAAAAAAGGGGAGAAAAAAACGGGAAAATAAAAAAAGAGTAAAAAACAAGTTTTTTAAAATATAACCCTTTAACCGACTAAAAAGCAGAAATAAATATTTAAATGAACACATTCTAAACACAATAATGGGGTTCATTTAAACTTGTAATACCTCCGTAAACGATGTAAACCTTGTAGATCTACACGCCTGTAATCTTTCCGTTAGAATTTGTATGGGAAAAGGTGACATCCTTTCCGAACCTATTTTGAAGCGTAAACTACCTCGTAGATATGCGCGGTAAATATTGGTTGCCTTTTGCACAAACCTAAATCATTACATACTAAAAGTAGTCCAATTACATAAGGGAATGTCGTTTAAGTTGGGACGCCGTATAAGGTGGGACAGCTGAATTTCTGCAAATGTTCGTACTAGCGACACCAATGTTTTAACTGACGAAGTTTGTACTGTTTATAAGCTAACGTTCCATGTGAATTAGAACGAAGAACTAATGTGCCAAATTTAAATACATCTTTTAATGTAATTGCATCCAATGTGTCATCTATTTAGTGTATTTTCATTTCGTGAAAGAGTAATGGAAATATAGCGAAGTGTGAAGATGTTTACGAAATGGCCTGTTGTGTAAAGGTTGGGACACTCATGTCGTATAAGTTGGGACACAACTTTTTTACTGTAATTTGTTCTTATTATATAAAATGTTATTTTGGAACACACCTTCGATAATACTTTGAATATGTAAAAACAGCGAATGAAAATAAACGATCAATAAACACTCTAATTTTAATAATACCATGCACTTTTTCTTATTATTTGTCTTATTCACATTTTTGACCAACTGGTGGTCAACGGTTTTGGACCAGGACCTAAAAATGCCTTCGACTATATTTTTGACTACTTGCTGGTCAACGCCATATTTGGGTCTCGAAATTCCTCCCAAAATGGGTAATTCCCCACAATCTAACATCCCAAATCATTGTGAAAAAAGAGAGAGGGAAAGAGCATAAAAACTCCATATAAAAAAAATAACTCTCCATTCTCAGCGATCTATACGCAGAAGAGAGTGGAAAGCAACATACAATCAGTGTTGCCAGATGGACGACGTCGTCGTCATTTGGATGATTTTGGGGTTCCAATGATGACTGGATGATTTAAGCGTATAAAAAACCGATTTGAGAGAATCCAAAAAATTAAAAAGAAAGAAGTTTCTACTCACATAATATAGAAGTAGTCAATACTTCGAAATAGGTCGGCCTCTTAGTTACTTGAATTTTGTTTTTCAGGGTGTATTCCGTTATCAGGCTAATCTTTCAAAAGCAATAGCGCTGCTCACAGGTGTGGTAACACTGTCATTGATGGCTCTTTTGAAAGATCACAAGATCCTATGTGTACTTAATTTCAAATAATGGGAAATTTTCTTAATCTTGGTGTCGGTCTCAAACAATTTTATCATCTTTCCCATGTGCACTTAAGAGGGTCCGGTTCCAATCTGTGCAGTGGTTTGGTAAACAAAATGCAATTATGTAGAAACAGGTACAAAATAGATACGTTTTGATGTTAAATTATAATCCTGGTATACAGTCCTTAAATCTAACTTATTATTAATCATTTTCAATCATAAGATCAATATTTTTTTTTTCGCCTCTTCATGGATTTTTTTTCACATTTAAAAAGAGACTGGAAAACTGAATTTTGGTGAAAAACTTGAAAATAAACCAAATACACAAATCAAAAACAAAGTTTTCAGTTTTAAAACACGAGGCGGCGCTACAAGTTTTGAGTTGAATAAAATATTTTGATTTTTTGATATTTGCCTACTTGAGAAATGAGTTAGTTACAGTGCAGGCCGCCGTCTGTATTTCTTGTAAAAACGATTGCAGGAGCTAGAAGAAAGCTAGGGATCCCAAATTGGATTTATCCTTTTTAGGCCCTAGAAGGAGTTGGTCTTGAATATAAGTAAAAATCGTGTTTTAACCGTAATTTTAAGATTTCATCGAAACAGTATGAAATTGTTTAGGAGGGTTTTCGGGGTCGCTGATTTCGAATTTGATGTCGCATTTTCAAAATTAAAGATGACGGATCCAATATGTTCCAGTAGGTGTAGGGTATATATAAGTCGGCTGCCCGACTGAAACTTACTGACTTGTTTATTGCTGTATTCGCTTGGAAATATTTAGAAATGGATTTTTAAATTGGTCCGAGCTTCCAAAACCACATATAAATGGGTTCAAAATGGGGTCTTGTGGATTGGATTGGAAATTTTTACAAACTCGGGCGTGGTCCGAGTCTCCAAAACAACCTATAAATGGCTCAAAATGGGGTCTTGAAAACAAATTTTCATTTTCGAGGTACTTCTGAATGGGTCATACTGTGCTTTGGCATATCCGAAGATAGTTCACTCTATAGTTTTTTGTTAATTTAATATATAAGTAGGGGTATTCAAGAATCGGTGTACTTGGTAGTGTACTTGAGTAGAATTGTGCTTTCCTCCAAACATCAGAGGCAAAATGTACAGCACTACACAATAACACACCAATTTTAGAACTGGGTTAAGGAAGTGTAAAAATGTGGAAAACCTTGAAAGTGTACTTGCATTGTTGAATGTGAAATAAATTGATCTCTTTTTTTTGTATAAAAAAAAACAATTCTTTGTAGTATTTTATTAGATCGTCCATGACAATAATTCTCTATTATGTCATATAAAAAATCAGCTATTTTATAATTGAAATGTTAATGGTTTAGCTTAAGAGCACCTTGACAAACAATACTTTGAGCGACTGCTTACTCGGCCCGCAACGATTTGAAGCCCCAAATGACGATTTCAAATCCCAGTTTGGATGATTTCTAAATTTTTTTTTGGCCACACTGCATACAATAATGTTTTGCAAGCACAGACTATGTCAATGCAATAGAACGGAAATCTGTAAGCATACGATTAAATCTTTACTTATATAAAACTCTTCGTGACTATGTATGTATGTATGTATGTATGGGCATTCCAAGCTAAAACGGCCGTGACCCAAGGGTGATTTCTCCGATTTGGTTCAAATTTGGTGGGTCGATAGAGGAGAATGACTATTGACGAAATCCAAAATATTAGCTTTTTCATGCCATATTTTGGATTGTACAGTAAAAACAACATAAAAGTATCATTTTCCTAATAATTAAGTATTTTGGAACTGGTTGGAGTAAAAATTCTGAAAAAAATCACACTAATAGACACTAAGCCCCATTGTTGTTCGTATTGAACAAAAATTGGGGCAATTCCACAAAAGTAAATTTTTTTATTTATCTTTTTGGCCATTTACATGATATTCACCTATCGCCAAATAAACAAAGATTCCTAAGACCCCAAAAAAATTTTCATTAATTTACGTTTTTACGGTTTTGGTCAAGTTTAGACCATACACGCAACTATAAAACATTATGCGATTACCACTAAAGATTTTGTGGGAAGGTTTTAGACCAACAGAAAATGTATTTCGCGCTAGAGTTAAAAAAATAAAAATTTTATTAGCTTCCAGTTAAAAATACATATCTTCCACAGTTTGTGAGATCCCCTCGCATTCTTACATATATGCGAAATTTGCGCATAAATCACAGCTAAAACTTATATTTAAAAAATTTTTTTTAATGTTTTTTTTTTTTTAAAAATCTATATATATAAAAGAGACGTGTATGTTTGTCCCAAGTAGACGCGAAAACTACAGCACCGATTCTCACCAAAATTTATATATGTGTTCTAGGGGTCGTGAGTCGTGACATAGGATAGGTTTTGACACGCCCACTTTTACCGCCCACAAGTTAGAAAATACGAATTTCTCTCACATTTGTGAATCTTTTAAAGCAAATACCATATGATCAACAATCAACTTGGTTGCCACCTAGGACTTAATTTTTCCCCACCCAAGCAGTGTTACCATATCTGCGGGTTAAAAAACCCTTTCGGTTTCTTTCAAAGTATGAAATCGATTTGCTAAAGTGTTTCAAGTCGATGTACCGATCACAAATTTCAACAACTTCGTGTATTTTCAACATTAAATGCAGCAGGGAGTAATAATTAAGGTTATTTCCATTTGATTGCATGTAACTTTTCAACAATGGAAAAAACCTAAGGCAATGCCAAAAAAACACGGCTTCTCCTTGAGTATTACATATTCGCAATTCCATAATTTGCCCCAATCTCCCAGTGCACATTTTATGTACACTTTCACAGTACTTCATTTCCACTTAAATGCATTTGCCATTTACATTCCAAATAACTACGGAAAAATGTCTATTGTGAATGGAAATTAAATTATACCCTTAAAGCTCCCACACACTGCCACGAAATTTCCCCAAAAATTGCTCAAAAATTGCAAAGCGATATTCGGCTCGGACAAATTTTTTCGTGCTGAAAAATTTCACAAAAACAAATGCATATCATTCTAGAGCGCACTATCGTATTTTCAAGAAAAAGTACCACGACACCAACGAAATTTTGCATTCATGTGTGGCGACCTTAAATGCTCACTGCGAAAGTCGCCCACTTTCACAGTAACTCTACACACAGTACTTCATTACAACTTAAAATACAGAAAATTCCGCCGCCGCGGTACTTTCTCGAAAATTCTTCCAGCAAAGATATTGGAATAAAAAAATTTGTTTGCGGTGAAAAATTTCAAAGCTACAACTAAAAATGTGTATCATTTATAAATTTTCTGTAAAAAAACGCAGTATCACATATTCAAGCAACATTTTTGTTCAAGTTCCGTACCGGCTGCGGAATTTCGCGTTGGCTTATGGGGACCTTAATGCAGGCAAACCGCCATTAATATTACGAGAAGACGTCCATTGCGAATGAAAATTAAATGAAACTTGATTTAAACACTGCAATTGGCCTTTTCGGCAAATAAGCACTGCAAAATTGTGCCAACAAGTTATAGAAATCACTTTCTTCCCCCAAGAAAAATTTACAAAAACACAACAGAATGTCTCTCAACGCAACACTCCTCACAGACGGGGCGCTCAACCAGTGCAGCCAACTTTAGGAAAATTTCCCTTCCTAAGGGAATTTTTGGTTTAGTTTTGTCTAAAAGGGATAAAGGTACTTATTTTTTCTTAATTTGAAAGTGCACTTAGACCGTAGGAGCGAACACAACTTTTGTCGCGAACTCCAATCGTAAACGAAATTCCGTTCGTGCAACCGTTTACACTGACTGAATATTCCCTCCCGCACCAGCATCGGAATCTACAGATTTGTTCGTTTTCAAGTGTTTACACTGCCGGGCCATTTTGTGCGAGCTTTCGGCTACGTACCAAAGTTCATAGATCGTAGTCCAGTCGTTTGCACCGGCCGAATTAACGGCATTTGTTTCAAATACTTATACCACATGTCATTTAATTTAATTTCAATAATCTTCCAAACATACTTTACTGCGCTACATACATACATACAATACGAATCATTCATTCATTCATCAAAACCTATTTCAATAACGATCGCTATATCAATTTTCCTCTCTATAAAATTGTACAAAATTAACTCCACAGTATAAACACCAATTAAACATATATATTGAAAAATTACTTTCATCCATTCATCCATTACATTACATACAATGAAACTACAAAAAATTATTTAGGCCCAGCGAAGCGGACCGGGCCCAGCTAGTATTTTGAATATTGCGCACACAGAGGCGATATTCGTGCCGCAGTCGGTTTCGAAATTAATTTTGTTAAAAACCATTGTTTTTTTCGAAAATAGAGGGATTTTATACAGCCTGTTTCCATAGCAATACAATAAATAACAATCACAAAAAGCCAGTTTCAAAACCATCTAATAAATAACAAACAAAATAGTCAGTTTCAAAACCATTTGAAACAGATGTTAAACCCGTTTTCCAAAAAATATGAGAAAAAAATTATTTAAGTTAAACTTTAGTTTATAAAATAGAGGAAATTACATTTTGAAACACAATTGTGCATTTAAAAAAACAAATGTAAATTAGAGCTATTTACAGTTTGTTACCTTGTTGTTTGTTTCCAATGAGCTCAATTTTTTTCAGAATTTTTACTCCAACCAGTTCCAAAATACTTAATTATTAGGAAAATGATACTTTTATCTTGTTTTTACTGTATATTAGACTGACAATGGTTTCATAAAGTTGTGAATTTCAAAAAGCGTACACTCTTAAAAGACGCTATTGGGTGAGAAAATGATTGCGTACAATTTTCAGCCAAACCGGATCATGGGAAAGTGTGCCGCCAGGAGCTCACATTACGCGTTTTTGTACCCAAGTCGACAATTTCAATTTCAAACTTAAATGACGGTTATCATAGATTAAAAAAAGTGTAAATGGCATCTGCTGGAAAATTTAATTACCTTTCCATCAAGCGATTACTGAAAAACCGGTAGAGATTTGAATGCATGGTGTGGAAAAACAATGAGAGTCCTTTTTATATAATTTAATAAATGCGGGCGGTGACATCCACATCCGCATCCGAAAAGTATCCGAAGAGCAGCCGCTTTATTTTATCATTCGCACCAGCATCCTCTAGTGGCAATTTCATATTATCCGCACCCGCAACTTCGATGCGGGTGTGGAATCAAGGTTGCGGATGCGGATACTATTAACCTGATGTAATTGTCCATCAAAAGCGGCATAGTGGTACCAGTGGCGCACACAAGATTTTTTTTTAAGGGAGTTTTAAAAAATTGTTTAATTTAGAAAATTATAATATTGATATTCTTACTAAATTTATTAACTATTTTTCTTGAAATGGATAAGTTAGTAGTTAGTGTGTATAGGTACCAGCTGGAGAATTCAATACGGAAGGATTTTAACAATCCGGGGATCTATTTTTTGCAAATTTTTAAAATATATTTTTTTTGATAAAAAGAAAAACGTATGATGTAACGTAAGTGTAACTCTTGCGAGCGAAATAAAAAAAATGCTCCCAATTCCGACCACTGATTTCAGTTGTTCCAAATTCCGGCCACCTGCGCTCCTAATTCCGGACAACCAGATTTTCAAAGACAAATTAGGCTACAAATGCTAGTTAATTGCAATAAAAATTTTTTTTTAACTTTAAATTTTAAAAATAATCAAATAAATAAATAACAACTCATTATTAAACAGTTGGAGTAGATTTCAAGAAAGGGAGTAGATTTAATTTTTTTACGTAGAGTAGTAGAAATTACTGTCAAGGTAGCAGATTTCAAGAGAGGGGTGTAGATTAGGGTTTCTGCGTAGAGTAGTAGAGATTCTACAATAGTAGTATAAATTTCTGTCATGGTAGTAGATTTGTAGGAAGAGTAGTAGTTTTGCATTGTATGAAACTCACAAAATATTTTGAGGAGAAGATTTCTTACAATAGTAGTAGAGGAGTAGAAATTTAAAAATCATCGCGAGAGTAGTAGATCTGCTCCGATAGGAGAAGAGTGAGAACGCTGTGAAGCAGTGAATGGATTAATGCTGTATGTAACATACAAATTCGTTCAAGAAAATAAGTTTCAAAATTTTTATTTTCAATACAAATTGGGCGCTTGTCTTTGTCGCTTCTGATTCTTCGAAACTATGATCAATACTTAAATTTGTGTTACATACCGCTTTTATCCACTTGGTTGTTCCTTATGTATTTTGCCACTCCTAATCCAAAAATAATAATGAAAATTGCACAAAAAAGGAATTTTTGGTGCGTACTGTAAAAATTTTATTATTATTTTCGTATTCAGCGTGCCAAAATGCATAAGAATTTGTCTATCAAGTATATTTAACACACAAAATGTTCAGTTTTGTTGATCAGTGTAATCTTTGTTATTTATTTGTTACATTTTTCGTATCAAACCGAAATTTTCTGCGGAAATATAGAAATTTCGGGCGAAAACAAAATTTGTCCGAAAACCATATTTTATTTTTCGGCCGGATAATTGCTGATGGCCAACGAAGATCATTTACACGACGAGGCCGCGATACTGAAAGTACGGGAACACAACACTATCCTTACCAAACAATTCTACATGGCATGCCACAAAAGCAACCACCCCAACTTCAGGATAACAACCGTGATCGCACCACCCCGTAATATTCGCCAAAACTGGACCAAACACCAAATTAACGACATACACCACGCTGAGGTGAATACTGCTCTTCTCAGCCGGAATGACAACATAGTGCTAAATGGTCGCCCACCACCTATTGCTGCAGAGGAAATACGCCTGCCCAGGAGGGCCAGATGCTCCCTTTCTCAATTGCGGTCTGGCTGGAGCAGAGAGCTCAATACATACAACTCACGCATTGACAGCAGTATCACCAGCAGCTGCCCTGCCTGCGGCCACTCCCCGCATGACACTGTGCACCTGTTCGACTGTCCGCATCACACCACACACCTCACCTCACTATCCCTATGGACAAATCCCATGGAAGCTGCTAAGTTCCTGGGACTCTACGACAACGACGAAACGACGTAACCACACTAAAGACACGAAACACGTATATAGTTATTTCATTCTGGACAAGTTGCTACAACAACAACAACATTTAGCCATGTCCGTCTGTCTGTCCACACGATAGCGGTCGCAGTTTTGGAGATATAGACTTGAAACTTTGGGAACATGTTTTTCACTTCAAAAGTAAGAGCAAGTTCGAGAATCAGCCAAATCGGACAAGAACTAGGCGTGGCTCCAATATAACGAAAAAAAAGGTCAACCTTTTCCAAGTTTTTTATACCCTACACCTCATGAGGTATGGGTATATTCACTTTGGTCTGATGTATCATATATATATTGTTTTTTGTTTGGATTGGTGGCAGGTGGCCGGAACTTGGAACAACTGAAATCAGTGGCCGGAATTGGGAGCATTTTTTTTATTTCGCTCGCAAGAGTTAAAATTATTTTTATTAGAAACTTCAAACATTTGGAAAAAAACACTTATATTTAATAAAAGTTAATACCCGAGACTATGTGATAAAAATATTCGTTCCTGTCTTTGAAGGTTTTAAATAGGTCTTCCAGAGCATTAAATTTGGCCTTGAGATCAGTGGCTGGAATTCGGTACACTTACGTTACAACATACGTTTTTCTTTTTATCAAAAAAAATATATTTTAAAAATTTGCAAAAAAGCGATCCCCGGATTGTTAAAATCCTTCGGTATTGAATTCTCCAGCTGGTACCTATACACACTAACTACTAACTTATCCAATTCAAGAAAAATAGTTAACAAAAATTTAGTAAGAATATCAATATTATAATTTTCTAAATTAAACAATTTTTTAAAACTCCCTTAAAAAAAAATTCTGTGTGCGCCACTGGTACAACTATGCCGCTTTTGATGGGCAATTACATCAGGTTAATAGTACCCGCATCCGCAACCTTGATTCCACACCCGCATCGAAGTTGCGGGTGCGGATACTATGAAATTGCCACTAGAGGATGCTGGTGCGAATGATAAAATAAAGCGGCTGCTCTTCGGATACTTTTCGGATGCGGATGTGAATGTCACCGCTCGCATTTATTAAATTATATAAAAAGGACTCTCATTGTTTTTCCACGACACGCATTCAAATCTCAACCGGTTTTTCTCAGTAATGGCTTGATGGAAAGGTAATTAAATTTTCCAGCAGATGCCATTTACACTTTTTTTAATCTATGATAACCGTCATTTAAGTTTGAAATTGAAATTGTCGACTTGGGTACAAAAACGCGTAATGTGAGCTCCTGGCGGCACACTATCCCATGATCCGATTTGGCTGAACATTTTACGCAATCTTTTTCTCACCCAATAGCATCTTTTAAGGGTGTACGCTTTTTGAAATTCACAACTTTATGAAACCATTGTCAGTCTAATATACAGTAAAAACAAGATAAAAGTATCATTTTCCTAATAATTAAGTATTTTGGAACTGGTTGGAGTAAAAATTCTGAAAAAAATGCAGTATTGAGCTCATTGGAAAGGTAACAAACTGTAAATAGCTCTAATTTACATTTGTTTTTTTAAATGCACAATTGTGTTTCAAAATGTAATTTCCTCTATTTTATAAACTAAAGTTTAACTTAAATAATTTTTTTCTCATATTTTTTGGAAAACGAGCTTAAACCCATAATTAAAGGCCTGCGCACACAGAGGCGATATTCGCTATCTAATTTCAGAACCATTTCGATACTTCAAAAATCTAGCTTCGAAAACGCAAAGTGCCTCACACAGGCAGCGATTTTGCAGCAGTAGATTTTGTTTGTTATTTATTATATTGCTATGAAAACAACCAAAACGTCTGTTTGAAATGGTTTTGAAACTGACTAATTTGTTTGTTATTTATTAGATTACTATGGAAACAGTCAAAAAGTTTATTTTCAAATTGATTCGAATTGGTTTTGAAACTGGCTTTTTGTGATTGTTATTTATTGTAATGCTATGGAAACAGGCTGTATAAAATCGCTCTATTTTCGAAAAAACAATGATTTTTAACAAAATTAATTTTGAAACCGCCTGCGGTACGAATATCGCCTCTGTGTGCGCAGGCCTTACAAGACAATTTTACAGCATTCCAAAAAAAATGTTTTTTTTTAAAATGGGGTTTTTTAAAATATAAGTTTTAGCTGTGACTTATGCGCAAATTTTGCATAATTTTGAATGCGAGGGGATCTCACAAATTGTGGAAGATATGTATTTTTAACTGGAAGCTAATAAAATTTTGAATTTTTTAACTCTAGCGCGAAATACATTTTCTGTTGGTCTAAAGCCTTCCCACAAAATCTTTAGTGGTAATCGCATAATGTTTTATAGTTGCGTGTATGGTCTAAACTTGACCAAAACCGTAAAAACGTAAATTAATTAAATTTTGTCCCAAAACCACATAAATAAAGCAAAAAACACACTATTTGATTTTCCTACGGTCGCCCCTTGCCTTTGGGGTCTTAGGGGTCTTTGTTTATTTGGCGATAGGTGAATATCATGTAAATGACCAAAAAGATAAATAAAAAATGTACTTTTGTGGAATTGCCCCAAATTTTTGTACAATACGAACAACAATGGGGCTTAGTGTCTATTAGTGTTATTTTTTTCAGAATTTTTACTCCAACCAGTTCCAAAATACTTAATTATTAGGGAAATGATACTTTTATCTTGTTTTTACTGTACAATCCAAAATATGGCATGAAAAAGCTAATATTTTGGATTTCGTCAATAGTCATTCTCCTCTATCGACCCACCAAATTTGAACCAAATCGGAGAAATCACCCTTGGGTCACGGCCGTTTTAGCTTGGAATTGCCCATACATACATACATACATACATAGTCACGAAGAGTTTCATATAAGTAAAGATTTAATCGTATGCTTACAGATTTCCGTTCGATTGCATTGACATAGTCTGTGCTTGCAAAACAATATTGTATGCAGTTTTCCAAAAAAAAATTTAGAAATCATCCAAACTGGGATTTGAAATCGTCATTTGGGGCTTCAAATCGTTGCGGGCAGAGTTTTTGATAGGGCTGGTGATTTTCAACACTTCGAAGCCTTCGAAGCTTCGAAGTTTTATTCGAAGTTTCGAAGACTTCGAAGACTTCGAAGCTTCGAAGTTATAACGTGCTTCGAACATATCGAAGCTTCGAAGGTTAAAAAACTTCGAAGCTTCGAAGTCTTCGATTTTTTCTTTGGAATAATATAAATGTACGAGTAGCCTTTTTTGGGCGAATCAGGCCAAGTTGATTCATGTAAGGTGGGATTACAACCACCAGGTGCGTCCTTGCACATTTTTTGGATGATTCATGTCAGGTGGGATTACAGCTGCCACCAGGTGTGTCTTTGGGACTTTTATGGTTGAATCATTTCAGGTGGGATTACAGCTGCCACCAAGTGCGTCCTTGCACCAAAACGTTCGGATAAGTGGGGTTTTATATCCGCTCTGTAATCCCACCTGACATGATTCACCCATAAAAGTCCCAAAGACTCGCCTAGTGGCAGCTGTAATCCCACCTGACATGAATCACCAAAAAAAGTTCCAAAGACACACCTGGTGGCATCTGTAATCCCACCTGGCATGATTCATCTTGGCCTGATTCGCCCAAAAAAGACTAGTCGTACATTTATATTATTCTAAAGTAAAAATCGAAAACTTCGAAGCTTCGAAGTTTTTTAACCTTCGAAGCTTCGATATATTCGAAGCACATTATCTACGAAGAACTTCGTGTAAACTTCGAAGCTTCGTCTAAAAAAACTTCGAAGCTTCGTCTAAAAAAACTTCGAAGCTTCGAAGTATTCGAAGTCTTCGGAAAAAGCTTCGAACTTCGAAGTATTCGAAGTTTCGAAGGCTTCGAAGGAAAGTAACAGCCCTAGTTTTTGATAAGGAGTCGCTCAAAGTATTGTTTGTCAAGGTGCGCTTAAGCTAAACCGTAGAACATTTCAATTATGAAATGATTTTTTTCAAAAATGATTTTTTAAATGACATAATAGAGAATTATTGCTTCTGTGAAGTAAAACAAGTTTCTCATGGACCAAACTGGACAAATTGCAATCATCAAATGGAGAACATTATTTTTTTCGGAATACAAAAAGAGAGGGCTATCTTTGGTGAATCCTGGATCCGACCCGGATATATATATCATATATATATTGTTTTTTGACCAATCCAAACAAAAAACCTTTATCGGGAGTTTGATTTGGTACAACAATAATCACGCCTCATAGTGTTTCAAAACGCTAATTTACGAGCTACTCAAGCAATACATAGTTCATACAGAACCAGCAAATCAATATACAGGACGTCTTGCAATTTAGCCAAGCTAATGGAATCATTTGCAGGATTTGAAGCCTGTAATTCCATCAGAATATCACTACTTCTTTGATAATATAAGCCAGGTGAAGTAAAAATAACATCAAAATGCGTGAATTCTTTTGTTAATTTAAAAAAAAATTAAACTAATGTTAAACTTCTATAAGAATGTTGCTAACTGAATAAAACTGCAAATAAACTAAATTTTTCTATTATGCAATATGACTTTTAAAAAAATTCAAAAAAAGACGAAATGTCAACAATTTTTTTTGCATGAATCAATTATAAGTCATTTTTAATTAATATCGTAGAAGATAAGTTGATTGATTACTTCTACCATTAGCGAATAAAACAGTTTTTTCGCTCTCCTGAACAATTGTGTTTTTGCTAATAGAGAGTATTGAGTATAAGCCCTCGATAAACAGATTTGCTTAAAAAAGATTTGCCTATTTTTGATAAATTTTGGAAGTTTACCAATTTGGCCATTTTTTGACTCTTTGATCCTGAATTCCTCAAAAACTTGACGTGATGGAATAATTCTGAGAAAGCCATCTTGTTCTGCGCTAAAAATCCCTAATGAAAAAGTAAGTTTGGTTTATGGAGTCTCAAAACGTTCAAATTTTGCAGGGTAGTGTAATTTAGCCTTTTCCGTTAAATGTGGCATTATAATTTGTTTCAGTGCGTATTATTCAATTATAATTGCCAAATTTGTTTACGTTTAGCACTGCAAGTCTTTATTACAATTTGTTGTTAATATGTAAACCTTGATTTTAGAATATTGAAATGCCACCCTAACCGCAGAAGCCATTTTGTCGATATTTATGCTTTTACACTTCACCGTTCATTTAAAGTTTACGTGTTTTATATGTTTTACATGATCCCCATTATTTTTTCTGGTTTGTGATAACGAAAAACCTTTTTTTAAATAATGATAAATAATTCATATATTTATCTAAACACATTAACGTAAGTGTACCGAATTCCGGACACTGGTCGACAGGCCAAATTAAATGCTCTGGAAGATCCATTTAAAACATTCAAAATCAGGAACGAATATTTTTATCACATAGTCTCGGGTATTAACTTTTATTAAATATAAGTGTTTTTTCCAAATGGTTGAGGTTTCTAATGAAAATAAATAATTTTAACTCTTGCGAGCGAAACAAAAAAAATGCCGGCCACTGATTTCAGTTGTTCCAAATTCCGGCCACCTGCGCTCCTAATTCCGGCCAACCAGATTTTCAAAGACAAATTAGGTTACAAAATGCTATTGATTTGCAAAATAATTTATTTTTTTAAACTAACGTAAGTGTACCGAATTCCGGACACTGGTCGCCAGGCCAAATTAAATACTCTGGAAGATCCATTTAAAATATTCAAAATCAGGAACGAATATTTTTATCACATAGTCTCGGGTATTAACTTTTATTAAATATAAGTGTTTTTTCCAAATGGTTGAGGTTTCTAATGAAAATAAATAATTTTAACTCTTGCGAGCGAAACAAAAAAAATGCTCCCAATTCCGGACACTGATTTCAGTTGTTCCAAATTCCGGCCACCTGCGCTCCTAATTCCGGCCAACCAGATTTTCAAAGACAAATTAGGTTACAAAATGCTATTGATTTGCAAAATAATTTATTTTTTTAAACTATAATATTAAAAATAAATAAATAAATAAAAAATAATTCATTATTAAACATTTGGTTTATTTATTTAATTTTTAAAAATCATGCAGTGACTCGCAGAAGTATTTTGCATATTCTTTTCCATGTACAGTGGCTCTTAGTCAAATTTTATTGAATCTATATTGGTATCATTGGCATGGTCATTGGAAACATTACAACAACAAAGCTGCAATAAGCACCGAAACATTACAACAAAGCTACAATAAGCATTGAAATATTACAACAACAACAACATGTGACTGTATTAAAATAGTTGTGATATTGTTGTGATGTTTAAAAAGTACCAACATATAATAGTGCCCAAAATTAGTGAAGACACCTTTTCAAAAGTCACCAATTATACAGGAAAATGAAGAACAAATTGAACACTTTATATGAGAGAAATCGTAACTTTTAAACTTTATATCTCGGAAAGTAGATTTTTCCGACCAAATATGTTACATTTAAGCCAAATCTGACACAGCTGCACCCTCCGCCACAATTGAGAGTTTTCTTGTTGTTGCGCCCACTTTTTCCAAATTATTTTTGGAATCAATTAGTTAAAACCCTTAAAAAAATAATGGACAAGAAATAGATGAAGTTATAAATTGGAAGTACCGGCCACTGGCCGGATTCGGTCACTTTTATTTTGTCTAAAAGTTATCTAACTTTATATTACCGATTTAAAAAACTAAATGAAAGGCATAAAGAACTTAAATTTTTAAGCATTTTCATGTAAAAGATCAATCAAAATCGAATTTACAATTAAATTTTCACAGAGTCAAAACTGCCTTTTCTTTAACACATAGCCTATGACGGATTTAGGTCCTTGTGTACATGAATGTGTAAACAATCAAATAAAAAAAGAAAAAAAAATCATATTGAGTAAAATATATTGTTTAGATAGATTATTGTGAAAAGCTTAAAAACACCGAAGTTCCGGCCACTGGACGGAATTCGGAACACTTCACTTTTTAGTGGTACCCAATTCCGGCCACTTCTATTTTGTTAATAATTTATTGTATTTTATGTTTACAACTTAAAGTATTGTATTTTTGTGAGCTCAATAATACACGTATGCACTTATGCTTTTTTTTTCTTGTGGAAAACTTGATTTTAAATTTTTCTACTTTTTAGCATTTTCCACATTGAAATCCACTCAAAACGATCGTTTCGTGACAACGAAAATTCTTGTAATGAAATCAAAAACAAATCTGTCAATGTTTTTTTGCAGAATGATGTACAAAGGCGTGGTCTACCATAAGAAATAATTTGAAATTTCATTTTCGATGGATAAATTGTAAATAAAGGCAAATAAGTAAAGTGGCCGGAATTAGGCACTATGACGGAATTCGGTACACTTACGTTAAGGGTTTTCACGAGGCCCTGTGCAACGGAATAAAAGATTAAAGTGTAAAATTAAAATATTTTTTAACAAAGAAATTTTACATCTTACTTTTTTACTTCGTTAAAATAATTTTTTGGTATAAAGATTCGATATTTATGAACAATTTCGGTGCTGGGGGATTTATTGGTCCTGGGGGATGCGACTAACCAAAACGAACAATTATAGGTTTTAGCACGTATTTGTCTAATTCGAAAACGCATTTTTCGTTAAATAATTTTTTTTGTACATGACCCTAACTTTCGGGCTTTACAGACGCGTCTAAAAATCCATATTTTTTTCTGTAAATTGACAGTTGGTTCTCTCTCATAAAATAACAAACTGGGGTGTGCACTTCTTCAATTTCGAAAAATAAAAACCATTATAATATACATAGTAGCTTTAGAACGGAACTGGTAAAACTCATAATATCATAATGTATGTATGTACTTACGAAGGTTTGCTGTTGAATGATATCATTTCTGAAATAAAGTTGGAATTGGTGCTGCTTTCTTGTACAACTTTAACGACTTCAGAGGACGGTACAGCACCTTCTTCCACCTTATTGTTGCTGCTTGCGATGACTGGCGTGTCTGCAGTGTTAGTAATTAAGCCGAAAGCGTGGTTTGAAGACGACTTGCCTTTTTCTGTTGGCATTTTATCGCCTGACTGATTAGGGTGTTGTGTTACTTCTAACTTTTTATGGCTGAAAGTGGGGTTAGAGACGAAAGACGTTTCTTTTGAAATTATCTGTACAGATATTTTTGTTTTTGCTTCATTTTGTGCTGTGGCACAGATATCGAGCTCGGAATTTTTTATATTATTTTCAAGAGTACAGTGCTTTTGAGAATGTTGCTTGCCTTCAGACTTAGCTTCTGTGGGAGTGCTAGGGCTCGCTGCTGTTACTGGTGGAATGACCGGACGAGCCAACTGTGCTTCGAGAGAACTTACCAAACCAAGACTAGGAGCACGCACATTAATTGCCTTTCGCGCTGGATGCATTGGACTGCACGTTGTTGACGATGCCGATGTGGTGATGGGCGAACAGGGTGTAGATGCTGCTATTTGGTTTGTGTTGCAGTGTGATGCTGACGAATTCTGAAGAAGTTGCTTTAATAGTACGTTATGAGTCTCCTCCGGTTTGGAAAGTGTTGTGTGTTGTGTGTTTGTTTGGCAAACAGGAACAGAAAAGGTGTTACCTTCCAGATTGGGCTTATCATCTTTTTTAATGTTCTGCTTGTGGCTGCTGCTAACATTTTTAGTGGCGTTTACGGCATTGACAATTGTGTTACTTTCGGACGTAGATACCTGCACATCCTCCGATATGTAACTTCGCTTGGTATTCAAAACCTCTAAACTGTGGCGCTTAGATGAGGTGACTTGCTTGGGGAAGAAATGGCTATCAACTTCACTTTCGTCTGTTGACTTGGACCGTTTTGCGGACAGCTGTTCGATACCGTTTAAGTTACTCGGAGATATTTTGAGCGTATTGTGCGGATGAGAAGCATGATCAGAAATGCAAGATGTATCATGGGATTGTCCGGCCACCGATATAACACCGTGCTTAATGACAGACTCCAGGGACTGAGAGGAAGTGCAATGAGGCTGTGATACGCTTACCGTCGTAATGTTGAGCGTGCTGGACATGGAGAGATTCATCTTCTTAGCTAAATACTCAGCGGAATTTCCTGTTAAGATATGTGTGGGAATATTGGTGCTATTTTTAGCAACAAGAGTTGTTTTTGGCTGTGGACTGACACCACTTTTGGCTAGCATGAGCGAAATGTTTCTGGGAATGTAATTCAAAGGAGTGGTGTTAAATTTCACATTATTGTTATTTAAAATTAGTGGCGATTTGGATATTAAGATATGCTCCGATATTTTCGTTTCAGCGGATGTGGAACTCGTTTCTGCGGATGAGGTAGTAACCAAATGAGATGCATTTTGCTTGATAATTTTAACCCCTGAGCACATATTATGTGTGACCTGTTGCATAGTTTTGCCCTGTTTGTCCGTCGACTTATATAACGGTGCAAGTTGTGGTGTCAGACTTCCAGCGCTTGCTGAAGATAGGAGCTTTTTGGATGTGCTCGAACTTGCCGTAAGCCCAGTAGATTCAGGACTTTTGGCACTGACAGAGTCTTCGATAGTAACAACTAGCTGGTCAGTTGTTTGTGATTTTCCAAACAACTTCTGGGAATTATTGGCTGGCGATAGCATAACAGAAATGGTTTCATCCGCTGATAATGGCTCCAAGTTATTAGATTGCTTATCGTTGTCGGGAAAGGAATGTTCGTCTTCAAAAAGTGTGCTTGTTAGAGGCATATCCTGAACTACCATTAACTTTGAAACTTTCGAATAGGAAGCACTTTGCACCAAACCTTGGTTGGGTGTATTAAATGTAATCATGCCAGTTGTAGCTTGTGCCTGGCTGGACACTGTTGTTGGTACGTGTGTCGACTGAAATGGCAACTTCTTATTCACAACCTTTGCTTGGACGATTTTGGCTGTGGAAACTGGCTTTATGTGCAATTGCGATAGGGAGACGATAGTAGGCTGATTCTGGCTACGTTTGACATTAAGTATCTTGCTTAGGTTGAGCTGTGTCTGAGGCTGCAACGCTGCCTGCAGATGTGATGGCTGCGTTTGTTTTTGGCCATCCACCCCGCTGGACTGAATCAGTTGAGATGAGTTCAGTGGTTTCAAGAGTGGAACGGATATGGTCGTATTGCCTATGGATACTTTGGCCGTTGTCTGTGGCACATCAGACATAAGTTTTTTTGTTACCATGAGTGGTTGATTTTTTGCAGAATGAATATTTACTCGATTCAAAAAAGTGGCTGTAGGTTGAGTGCTAATGGTGCCGCCATACGATGAACTCACTTTGCAAACTGTGTTGTGTCGCACTATACTACTACTAGAAACTGCCGCAATGCGAGCCATAGTCCCCGTACTTTTTGGAGTAGAATTCTCTGATTTTGTTGCCAAAATAGAATATTTTGGTTCCTTATTGGATGGCAATAGCACCAACTCGACTTCGTGGTTTCCACTCGATTCCATTTCCGGCAGATGGACACTTAGTGCATTCGCAGATTTAATGTAAGGTGTGGTAGTTGAAGACAAATCCGTGGTTACAATTGATGAGACTGTATTATCTGAAGATTGGGCATTTGCTGTCGAAGTCATACTATTAGTGAGATTCATTAACAATTTTGATGGTGTGATATCATAATCTTTGTTTTCGACATAATCAATTACATCGGAAGCAAATAAAACATATTCGTCCGTTGATTCTGGCGATTGCAATGTTTCGGATGGAGCCATATCGGTAAAGTGTGTAGAATTATATTTGCGAATGTGGATTAGTTCATCGTTAGCAGAATGTGCTGCAGGATTCAATAACAGCCTTGCCTTTTCGTCCGAATGGTCGAAATCTGTAGCGTTCGGTCCAAAATTGTTTCCTTCTCTTTCCTTTTTAAGTTGCTGTGATAAGGAAAAGTTAGATTCTACAATTCTTTTTGATTTGATTTTATTAGTGGGACCCATGTTGCCAACTGGGGAATCACCACTAATATCAATTTTAACTTTCTTCGTGGTGCTGTCTTCGCCAGAATCGATTGCATTGCACCGCTTAATAGTGTTGCTGTTTTCACTTGTAATAATGAGCGGCTGTTTTACTTTATCACAAGCGGTGCCGGATGAAATATTACGATTACTAGGACAGCTCATTGCAAAAGCTGATATTACTTTTCAATGTATTAACTGTTTATAAAAAAATATAAATTTGACACGAAACAATATATAAACTAATCTTTATATCTTTCAATTCTCAACTCATACTCAATATTTAATAAAAATCTATTACGTTTATTAGTGATGTGAAGAACACAAATATTAAAGAAATTATTGTAGATTGAAGTCCGCATACCGAATCATACACTTGTCTTCACAGGACAAATTTAATGTTAAGCATTAGACAGAATTGCAGCAGTTGACGGTTGGGCGGCCGACGGCTATGCTATCGTCGTATCAAAATCCGCCCAGAGTGAACAGAATTGTGTCGGTGGAGGCAATCACTTGACAGATGGGTAATTTTTTGGCTGGAAAAGGTAATATACATTTTTCAGGGCATTTTCAAAAACACAATAGGCTTCTTTTGTTTGTGTTGTGTATACAATTAGCGGTAGTTGACAAATAAAACTCGCACCCACAATTTACTATGTAGATCGAAAATTTCACATCGCTAACTATAATTTTAGATACTTGTAAACTTCTGGAGTGCAATCGGTTATCTTGATATCAAACGAAATCGACAGCATTCCATCACCTCTGAAATAAAAAAACCAATTGAAATTTTTTTACATCTTTCTTATTTTACACCATTTCAAATACTATTGGAATTAATTAAATAACAAAAAACTTGAATTTTAAAATAATTCATGGAAATTTGTATTTAACTCGCCCTATTTTTCAGCCTCTTCAGCGAATTTCAAAAATATTGACATTACTGATGCCAAGGTGCAACTCTATATAGTCAGCCGTCGACCAGAAAATAGAAATACATCTAAGTTTACTGGCTACCACTCCACCGTTTTAGCGCCATTTAGTTGCGTGTGTTTTGCTGCAATTCTGTTTAGTGCATTAGTTTGGATTTGCAACCATAGCACAGTCAGTGATGCCAAATTTAGGGTAATTTCCCTTTTAACTCGAGTTTTTGGTCCGATTTTACCTAAAAGGGCGATTCATTTAAAGTGGGAAACCTATCGGAAACGATAAAGTTGTGCAGATGAGCAGTCAAAACATATGAAATTTGACAGTTCTTTTAAGCAACTGCGACTTTTCGAGGGGTTTCCCACTTTAAATGAATACCCTTTTTGTATCCATTTGACAAAAAGGGATTTATTTACTTTCATTAGTGGTATTGCGCGGCTTTTTGGCGCTTAATATAAAATAAAAGTAACTATAAGTTTTAAGAGCACTTGCTTTTAACCAAATAAACTCAAGGTTTTTAAGCTAAATATGTATTCAGTTTATTGTAAGTAATTCAAGTTTTTTATGTTTCAATGATCAAAAGCTGTGTTTTAAATCGTCGTCTTGCTTTCTTTTAATCAGCTAACATGTATACGTATTCAAGTTATTAGTTGAAGCTATTCTATGCAGATTTTTCTGCCTACGTGACCAAATGTAAGGGACAGTTATTTTAAGAAGAAATTAGCATATGAAAGAGAATAGAAATATACTGGGTTTCGATCTATACTGCTCGGCTGCTGTTTACGACGGTAACAAGGGGGATTCAATTAAAGTGGGAAACCCCTTGAAAACGCGCAGTTGCTTAAAATAACTGTCAAATTTCATATATTTCGACTGCTCATCTGCACAACAGCATCGTTTCCCAGGGGTTTCCACTTTAAATGAATACCCCTATTCTTTTTTATAAATTTATACTTATATATAAGTTTTTTATTATAAATGATGCAGTTTTGTTCCTTGGAAGTTTTTCTACAATAATTTTCAATAATTTTTTATCTACGATGAACATTTTTTCCTATTAATCCGATTTTGTGAACTCGCATCTGAATTCCGTGCATATATGTAATACTTCTATATTGCCAGTATCCTATCTCTGCAATGTGTTCACTGTAAGAGCGAAATAGCAAGCATTGCATTTTGTATTAGTTTGACAGAGAAATCCGAACTGCGAATGTACTTTTCCATATATTTTGTCTCTTGATATTAGTGAATGTACTTTCACTATACTGGCAATATAGAAGTATTACATATATGGTTGCGTGTGTTTTATTCTTGACAGCGCATAGCCGTTAACCTCTGTATTTCTATTTAAAGCATAATTAACTTACTTTATTACCTTCACACCGTGATGCCATGGACTTTGCTCGAAATTTCCCACAAAATAAAAATAAAAATTCTTTTTTCCCTCAACGGACAACAAAAAATACCCACGAAAATTCCCACACACAATTCCGCCACAAAATAGCACAAATTTCATTAACAAAAATTGGTTTAAAAATATATAAATTGGGAATTTGGCATTAAGGTCCCCACACACCAACACAAAATTCCGCAGTCGCCGCGTCAGCGAAATTTTTGCGAACTAAATTACACGGCGGTATATGAGAGCATTCACACTGCAGCGATCAAGTTCCGCCCTTGAAGCGTCGGTGCAGCGTAATTTTTTGGTTACGATTAAGGCATTCAATCCCGAAGCGTTTTTGAAAATCCCGGGATTTCGGGATTTGAAATCACAATCCCGGGATCCCGGGATTTGTTCGGGATTTTCGGGATTTTCCAATTAAATACAATAGTTAATATAAAATTAAAGAAAAAATTGTTGCAACAATATTTTAAGTTTAATTCGACAAAGAAAACATATTTAATAAATATTACGTTAAACAAAACGAATAATATTTAAATAAATATAGTCAAACAAAAAGTAATTCTTTTTAAATTAGATTGATCGAACAAATTATTTTTTTTTGCCACGCTGAATCCGAATATAATCATAAAATTCTGCCAGCTCCATTTCATGCTAAACACGAAAAACTTACTTTCAGTAGTTTTAGTATCATTGCGGGAACGGATACACCAATTGTTGTTTAAAACTATTAAAATTGGTGTCCATTCAAAAGTAAAACACACAAAACCATTTATCCAATTCGTAAAGTTTTCAATATACGGTCAACAAAATAATTTAAACATGTATCTTTTTTGAAAAAAAAAAATTGTTCAAATTGAAAAAATTTTATTCAGATCGATAAAAATTGTTTGTTAACCGTTATTGACAAAAATTTTGTAAATTTTTGTGTGTTTGTAGCACTAAATCTACAAAAGTGGGTTTTTTTAATTTACCAGTTAGATTGAAAGTAAATGCACGAAAGTATTTTTGTGGAAAAACGTCAAAAATATCTTAAACAATGCATTTTTTTAATCCCGAGATTCCGGACTCAAAATCCCGGGTTTCCGGGATTGAGAAAACGCCCGGGATCCCGGGATTTCGGGATTGAATGCCTTAGTTACGATGCATGCACCATTTTCAAAAGTTTCGCGTTCGAAGTGTTGACAGAAAATGTTTTTTTTTGGGACTTCTGCTCGCTTCCTTGGACATTTTTTGGGTGAATCATTTGAGGTGGGAATCCAAATGCACACTTGGTGTTAGCTGTGATCCCACATTGTATGATTCACCCAAGAAAAGACCAAGGACACACTTAGTGGCACATTAATCCTAAAATAATATACTTTCCCTTTATTTATTTCTTTTCGTTGTGAAAAGAAACCAAAACAATAAATCAAAACAATAAAGACATACAACTCAAAGAATAGACTTGTTGATCCTTGTAGATAGTTGTCGAGTCCTTGATATCCTTGCGATGTGTCCATTTCACTTCCAATTAAAATTCCAAAGTGTCCAGTTCCGTGCCATTCTCACAGCTCCGCGGGTTTGTATTAAAAGTGGCGAAGATTTGCACGCAGCCGTATGCCAGCACCTCGTTCTGTATCCTGTAAGATCGATGTTTCGATTGCCATGGAAAGCACTTCGTTTAGCATCCACCGGTGATGAATTTTAGTTGTTTTTACTTATTTTGTGAGAGATTGTAAATTGTTTGTTTATTTTTATCAGCTGTTCGTGATATATTTGCAAATAGTGTAGCCACCTCATAAAATATACTAATGGTCTTCATGTAACGATAGAAATTCAGTGTAAACTACAGAAACTGAACATTTTTATGCAAGTGTAAATTAACTGTCAAAATTTGTATTGAAAATCATATACTTTGTGTATATCCTCCAATGATTTCGAATTGTAGAAATTTATACAAATGTCAAATAAAAATTATCAGCTGTTTAATTTTTCAGTTTGATTTGAAAAAGAATTTTGTATTCGTTAAAACAAAAAAAAAAATGGAAATGGCCGAGGTAAGTTTAAAATTTGTTATTTATGCATTCAATTAAATTTATTTATCATTTCAGGCAAAAGAACAACTAGCAGCAAAGCGTCGTCGGCTAAATCCGACTCACTCTTTTTGTTTCTGCTGTTACTTGGAAGGAAAACACCGGTTCCGGACTGTTGGAAAATGGCGAGGATAAAACTGTTACCGAATACGTCAATAGAATTTGTCCAAGTTTTGACATTCTGGAGCAGATTTTTGCTCAAAGGAAAAATGTTATTCCACCAGTTGTTTTCGACTCATCCATGGTCAGAGACTTCGTAATAGAGGAAGATTTTGAAAATTACGAAGACAAGTTCGACATTTTAAATCCAGGCGAGGGAGAAGACTTGGAATTTTGTGATCCAATTGACTTCACAGCTAGCAATTCGGAACCTTCAACGCAACAAAGCGGTCTGGACTTCACAACCTACAAAAACAACGTTCCCAAGCAACCGAAAGCCAAAGCGAGCTGCTCCAACAACTTCTCATTATTGTTTTCTCTACAAGAAAAAAAAATAGAATTGGAAGTTCAGAGATTTGAATTGGAAAAAAGTAGTGCAACAACCGAATTAGAGTTGAAAAAAATTCAGATGCAACAGGACTTTGAATTTAAAAAGCTCGGGTCACCCCCTGGAAATGTACTTTGGTCTATTTTATGGTGATTCTCAAAATATTTCGGCTCTAGCAACTGTAATCCGTAAGCTGGACAATTTACAGAAAAACTCTATAAATCATGTTTTTTACATGCACGTATTTCTTTATATTGTTTAGGGTGAAATAAATTTTATGAAATAATAGACATTGAAAAACTGCACAAACCAGGACAAGTCCGATATTTTTGTGATTTTTTTTATCCACTTTAAATCGATTTTTTGTACATTTTTTTTTTGGTTTCGGTTAAAAAGTGACAGAAATAAGGGAATTAGAGAATCAATGTGTTCAAGAAAAATTCCCCGTAAAATTTTACTATAGGTCACTGAATACACGAAACACCAAATATGTCTGTTTCTCATGTTATAACGTTTTTTTTGCGTCTTCTTAGATTTGAGATATAAAGTTGATTGTGAATATTTATAATTCAATCCACAAACTTAAAGTAAATTCACAATTATTGGTTCTGAAATTTGAATATTATATGTCGAGGTTGATGAAATAGCTACAAAGTTCTGATAGAATTCAATTTTTTTAATTTGTGAAGAATACTTTGTGGGTTTTTCTGTACTATTTTTCAGAACCAAAAATGCAAAAAAACTATAAAAAAATTGAATAAAAATGCTAAAAAAATCGCAAAAATAAGGGACTTGTGTAGGTTTGTGTAGTTTGTCGATTTCTATTATTTCATAAAGTTTATTTGACCCAAAGCAATATATAGAAATACGCGCATGTAAAAAACATGATTTATATAAGTTTTTTGTAAATGGTCCAGCTCACGGATTACAGTTGCTAGAGCCGAAATATTTTGAGAATCACCATAAAATAGACCAAAGTACATTTCCAGGGGGTGACCCGGGCCACTTTTTTTTCGTCCATACAACGTGAGGCGGTTTAATATATATAAGTTTAATAAAGAACTATAGGTAACAATTGTTTGCAAAATGAAAGTTAATTGAATTTATAATTGTCAAAGCTGTGCAGAATATCGAGTACTTGTAAGTGGGTAATCGTTTATTGTGAGTATGCTCACAACACTAATATAGTTTGCTTCGAAAATGGCGGTAAGTAAACAAATTTACTTACCACCGTCAACGAAAGCTTTTTCTTCAAATAGCTTGATTCATTTTCTTTTTTCGCTTATTTTACGCATTTTTTTCACTTTTAACAACAGCTGTCAAAAATTCGAAGAAGAAGAAGAATCAATAGAAGTGCACAAATAATTTTCTGGTTAGGCTTGCCACTAAGGCATTCAATCCCGAAGTGTTTTTGAAAATCCCGGGATTTCGGGATTTGAAATCACAATCCCGGGATCCCGGGATTCGTTCGGGATTTTCCAATTAAATACAATAGTTAATATAAAATTAAAGAAAAAATGGTTGCAACAATATTTTAAGTTTAATTCGACAAAGAAAACATATTTAATAAATATTACATATTACATATTACACAAAACAAATAATATTTAAATAAATATAGTCAAACAAAAAGTAATTCTTTTTAAATTAGATTGATCGAACAAATAATTTTTTTTGCCACGCTGAATCCGAATATAATCATAAAATTCTGCCAGCTCCATTTCATGCTAAACACGAAAAACTTACTTTCAGTAGTTTTAGTATTATAGCGGGAACGGATCACCAATTGTTGTTTAAAACTATTAAAATTGGTGTCCATTCAAAAAAAAAACACACACAAAACCCTTTATCCAATTCGTAAAGTTTTCAATATACGGTCAACAAAATAATTTTAACATATATCGTTTTTGAAAAACAAAAATTGTTTAAATTGAAAAAATTTATTTGTTATTGACAAAAATCTTGTAAATTTTTGTGTGTTTGTAGCACTAAATTTACAAAAGTGGGTTTTTTTAATTAACCAATTAGATTGAAAGTAAATACACGAAAGTAGTTTTGTGGAAAAACGTCAAAAATATCTTAAACAATGCATAAAAAATGCATTTTTGAATCCCGGGATTCCGGACTCAAAATCCCGGGATTCCGGGATTGAGAAAACTTCCGGGATCCCGGGATTTCGGGATTCGGGATCCCGGGATTGAATGCCTTACTTGCCACACACAGGGTTTTTCCCCGGAGACTCCGGGAATCTGAACGTTTCTCCGATCTCCGGTTTTTTGAAAAATTTCTCCGGTTTTTTCATAGCTTTCATAGTAATTTTTTGTTAATTTAAAAAATGGTTTTTTTGGTTAAACATTTGAAAATAAAATACACATTAAGGATATTCATTTAAAGTGGGAAACCCCTCGAATACGGGCAGTTGCTTAAAAGAACTGTCAAATTTCATATATTTTGACTGCTCATCTGCACAACTGATTAGTTTCAGAGGGGTCTCCCACTTTAAATGAATCTCCCTATTCTTTCATTCGAATTGCTTATGTTATTTAGTTATTATTTCGATAATTTCGATTATTCCCACCGAAAATACCAAAAAAACTTATCGGTTCTCAAATATCCAACGTTAGTTCTCAACTTCAGCTCAAGTAGCGGTCTTTGGCCGCATTCGTTTTAAAAGAAATCACTAATTCCATTTTTCTATTTGAAAATAAACTAGTGTTAATATGTAAGAATAGGATAAACCATATTATTTAAGAAAAAGCTTTATTGTCAAACATACGAATAAAAGAATTACAAATTAAAGGCTGATTTACATTGTATGAATTGGTTGATACAGCTTTTGAATCTTCCCACTCTTCTTTGGGCTCTATGAAAGTCAAAGTTTGTTTGATTTTTTTTGTAAACAAAGATCAGGGGACAGTTCGCGTAAGCCGATACTCGACTATCACAGAATCGATAGTTGAAATCGACACAACCAAACCGATAGTGCAAATTTGGTTCGCGTAAGCCGATAAAATAAAAGTCGAGTGCTATTTGCGTAAACACACAAAATTTATTACATTATTTGCGAACAAGTCATTTAAACAGCTGACAACTGTCAAATGACAGATTTTAAATTGAAAAAAATAAGTTTAAATAACAAAATAACACGAAAGTGATCAAGAAATGTGTCCGTTGAGGCATGTTCTATTGGATGTTGACAGCGACGAGGGTTTTGATCTTGTTAATTTTATCAATTAAATCTATCTTTTTTTGTGGAACAAAAAAAAAATCCTCAAATTGGAAAAATTTTATTCAGATCGATAAAAATTTTTTGTTAACCGTTATTGACAAGAATGTTGTTCATTTGTTTGTGTGTTTTGCACTAAATCTATAAAAGTGGGCTTTTTGTAGTTACCAATTAGATTGAAAGTAAATGCACTGCTGTATTTTTGTGGAAAAGCGCCGAAAATATCTTAGAGCCTATTTACACTATCAGTTCCATGACGAAAAACCTGACAAAGAGCTAATAAGAACTGCGGTAGTGAAAACGGGATAGAACATTTTGCACCGAAAATCCATACAAAAAACGTAAAAGGTGGCAACTCCATGCATCGTTTATTTTCATTTTCATATAAAAACTGTCAAATTTCGTCATGCCCATGTCATGTAAATTCTAAAAACGGCATGCCCATGCGTCATGGGAATGACTGTGTAAATAGGCTCTTAAACAATGCATAAAAAATACATTTTTTTAATCCCGGGATTCCGGACTCAAAATCCCGGGGTTCCGGGATTTAGAAAACGTCCAGGATCCCTGGATTGAATGCCTTAAATACGGCTTATTGAAATGAATTGGTTTTAAAAGCATAAACGTCGTACGATCCGCTGCCGGTTTTGAAGAGACTTTTCCTTTTTTGTGTCAGTTTTTTCTTGGCTGCGTATTTGTGGTCGGTCCAAACCAAAAATTTCAATTGGACGCATTAAAAATGCGGTTAAATATAACTAGATAAATTAAATGACTTTTTGCCAGCATTTTTTAATTTTTTTTGCGAGCGCAACAGTTTTTTTTTGTCAATTGTTTGAAAAATCAGTGAAATCGACACATCAAAAGGTGTCGGTTTCAACTATCGGTAATTTTCATACTTTTTTGTCGAGTATCGGTTTACGCGAACCAAAACCGATACTCACACTGTCGGTTTCGTTCACTATCGGCTTACACGAACCGGCCCCAGCTGTTCAAAATTGTGTATCGTTTCTGGCGAGAGAATACGCCATCACCTTGGCCAACATACCAGTGGCCGTTTGCTAATTGCCACTGTGGACGATGAATGCATTTTTTGAAATTCACATTTGCTGGTGGCTAGATGAGGGGCTTGGGGCTCTTGATTAGACGCGAGTCCAGGAAACTGAAAATGGAAACAAAATGGCCATTTGTATACCCCCACACACACTGTGGCAGGGTATACTAACTTTGTCACAACGTTTGTAACGCCCATAAGGAGGTGTGTCCGGTATGGAAAAGTATATATATTCTTGATCAGCATCACCGCCGGAGTCAATTTAGCGATGTCCGTCTGTCTGTCCGTCTGTCCGTCCGCACGATAGCGGTCGCAGTTTTGGAGATATCGACTTGAAACTTTGGGTACATGTTTTTCTCGTGAATACTGAGATCAAGTTCGTGAATCAGCCAAATCGGATAAAAACTGGGCGTGGCTCCCATACACCGAAAAAAAAGTTTAACATTTTTCAAGTCTTTTTTATGGTTGTATTCGATTGGAAATGTTTAGAAACGTATTTTTGACATGGTCCGAGGTTCCGAAACCACATATATAAGGGTCAAAATGGGGTCTTGAGACCAATTTTTTTTTCGGTGGATTTGATTGGAAATGTTTAGAAATGGATTTTGGACATGGTCCGGGCTACAAAACCACCTATAATTGGCTCAAAATAGGGTCTTGAGACCACATTTTTTTATGTTCGAGGTACTTCTTCCTACTGTGTGGGGGTATTTCAGCTTCGGTATAGCCGAAGATAGTCCACTCTCTACTTAAAAATTAATTTTGGGGAAAAATATTCAAATAATCCAATTACACTTGGTTGTCTTCGGTAAAATTTGGATTTGGCGGCGGACCGACGCTTGTGCCAATGGCTGTAGTACTTTTCTTGGAAGTGCGTAGACCGTAGGGCAGTGAAGAACTATTTCGCTATCGAGAATTTTAATTTTTAAAACAATTTCCAAATTTGAAAATAAAAACGTTGACATTTCTATTGACACTTCAGAAATTGAATATGATATTTTTATAGGAGACGATACGGTTCATACAGAATGATCAAGCATGTTGTATTTAACATATCTCCTCCTATAATTTCATACACTCAACAGAGAAGGTTAACAGAATTTGGTATCAATCTTAATATGTGGGGGTATCTCAGTTTCGGTATAGCCGAAGATAGTCCACTCTCTAGTTGAAAATTGTCTCTAATTAAACGGCTTGAAATATTTTGATAAAATTTATAGAGAATCCCGGGATTTTTCGGGATTTTAAACCCTCTTAAATGTGAAAAAAATTCAAAATTCTCAAATATTTATTTAGAATTTTTTTATTTAACATTCTTTAAATTTCGGAACTGATTCAAAATGACTAGAATAGGCTGTCCCTAATTATCTGACCGCCACTGTATTTATTTAAACATGATTTCTTCTATAACGGATCTAGCATCCCATATGTGATCCTGTTGAATTTCGAATCCTGTTGAATTTCGACAACAGATATTAATGAAAGTCATAAGTATAAGTACTTTTTGTTTTGTTAATTTTCTAATCCAATAAATATATTTTATTGAATTTATGTTTGTTAAGTCGGTAATGAATAAAGACTGATAGAAACCATATTCTTCAATTGCGTTTTAACTGCTCATCTTTATTAAATTACATTGAATACATGATGACGTGAAGCTTAAAATAACTAGAGACCGACCGAAATTCGGTTTCGGCTTTTCGCCAAAAAAAGCTGTTTCGGCCGTGTTTCGGATTCGGCCCAAAAATAAAATATCGCTTTCGGCCAAATTTCGTTTTCGGCCGAAATTCCTATATTTCCGCCGAAAATTTCGTTTTGATAGAAAAATGTAACAAATAAATAACAAAGATTACGCTGATCGACAAAACTGAACTTTTTGTGTGTTAAATATACATGATAGACAAATTCTTATGTATTTTGACACGCTGGATACGAAAATAATAATAATGAAATTTTTATGGCACCAAAAATGCAATTTTTGTGGCTTTTGCAGAAAAATGGTACGTGCTGGAAAAATTTCAAGTTTATTTTCGGATTTAGCGTATCAAAATACATAAGGAACAACCAAGTGGATAAAAGCGGTATGTAACACTAATTTAAGCATTGATCATAGTTTCGAAGAATCAGAAGCGACAAAGAAGACATGTCCTATCGGAGTAGATCTAATACTCACGCAATGATTTATAAATTTCTACTCCTTTACTACGGTAGCAGATTTTTCTACTTCCCTCAAGATATTTTCTATACTATGGTAAGAAATCTACTCCTCAAAATATTATGTGAGTTTCATACAATGCAAAAGTACTATTCTTTCTACGAATCTGCTTCCCCGACAGAAATTTCTACAACTCGTAGAATTTCTAGTACTCCACGCATAAGCCCATGTCTACTCCCCTCTCTTGAAATCTACTACCCTGACAGTAATTTCTACTACTCTTGATTTCCACACATTTGATAGTTTGCTTCTAAATTAATCTAATTCATGATCTGAACTTAAAATGATCGGCCAATATTCATAGTCGAATTAAGCTCCAACTTAACTTTAATCTACTAAGTTGACAGATAATACACTGAACTGGCAGCTACTAAGCGATTTCAGCCTACTGATAAGCTTAATTATGTACCACTTTATTACATTAAAACTCACAATTGTTTATTTTATTTTTTCGGCTTCGGTTTCGGCCAAAATTAAAAAAATGAAAATTCGGCCATTTCGGTTTTGGCCGAAAAAAAAAAAAAATTTTCGGCCATTTCGGTTTTGGCCGAAATTAAAAAAAGCGATTTCGGTCGGTCTCTAAAAATAACGTTGTAATTTTTTTTTGGTAAATTCAATGAAAATGTTGCTTATTACAGGTTGTAGGTTAATTTTGCTTGCAGTTGCATGACAAAGCCTTTTTAATTAAAACGTTTTTTTTAATCAAAATAAAATTTTTTTAAAATCCCGATCCCGTTTAGGGATCCCGGGATTGCCAAAAAAAGTCCCGAAATCCCGGGATTGAATTCCCTAGTACCAACCTTCTTTAGATTTTAAGCTTTCTAATGCTTAGAAATTACCAAAATAGGGTATATAATTTTGAATAAGATGATCACAAACGTTAGGATGACATATACAGTCACGGACAAAAATTTATATACACAGCTATTTTATTTACGGTGGCTCACAGCCACATGTTATAGTATTGATATTGGTATCAATTTAAAGGTCTATTTATCTCATTTCGAACGAGTCTCAGGGAACATTAATCCGTTATGTGTCTATCGAGAAAATCATATTTAAAAATCTACTTACTTTTCAAACTTTATTCCTTGGGCTTAAAAAAAAATTTTTTATGCGAAAAATTTGTTTGGTCAAAAATAAACTATTTTGTAGAAGATAGTTTTATGATAAAAAATGTTCCAAAATTTTGACAATTTTTCCAAAAATTGGTAATAGTGTTTTACACCGACCGAATGAACGGCATTTTGTTCGCGAGTTCGTGCGATCTAAATGCACCTTGATATGGTGTCGAATGTGTTTAGATAGTTTCCGACCACAGTATACAGTACTTGCATCCGCATGCCTCGTGTGGCAGAGTTGTCAAAAGCGAGAAACAGCTGATAGGAAGAAGAAGAACAACACCATAGTGTCAAGCGAAGTTGGTTACAATGTACCTACGTAACCGGTTCTTCTGCTTTGGTACTCGAGAAAATAAAATAACAATATTGTTTCTATTTTCATTTAAAACTTACATTAAGGATATTCACAAGTAGTCACATAAAGAATCATAAACAAATTTATGACAAATTCATGTTTATGATTCTTTATGTGACTACTTGTGAATACTCTGTTTGCGTCCAGGAGTGAACAAGTCCGGTCACACCATCCACTAATGTACTGCAAACATTTTTCTCCTCCAATGTCGTGGGTAATGAAGGCACAGCGCCTGGCTGCAGTCGCACTCGTGGTGAAACTCCTGGACCACTGATAAAATCGCTGGCCAAGAAATGCTCGCACAATTAGCAAAATTAATGCCGCGCTGGTCGACCCACCGCTTCCTCATATGTTCCGCTTTTGGAACCTTAAAAAAAATTCAGTTTTTTTTGTCATAGTTTTTGCACACAGCACAATTTACGCGACCCATTTTGAAATTTTCTTTTGCCGTTCAACGGCGGAAAAAACCGACTACAAAAATTCAAATTTTTCATAGCTCTAATTTAAACATCAGCTGGTTTTGACAGATGAGGCCATGAATGCTGGTTCGAATTTGAAGCTGATGCAGTACTGTATACTGTGGTTTCTGACCAAATATGAAACCTAAATGATAGAATACTGTCGATTTCACCTTCGTCCAGATAGCAACGTTGCTAAATACCATATGGAAAAAGGGTGACTCAGATGACAAATAACAACCATTAAAATACCGCTTTTAATTAAAAAACCAATGAATCCACGAAAATAGATAAAAACTGTGAATAAGTGTAGTTTAGGGCTTTGAAACTTTTTGCACTTTTTTTTTATTCTTATGTATTTTCACGACCTAATTCGAAATTCAAAATTCTCAAATATTTATTTAGAATTTTTTTATTTAACATTCTTTAAATTTCGGAACTGATTCAAAATGACTAGAATAGGCTGTCCCTAATTATCGCCACTGCCACTGTATTTATTTAAATATGATTTCTTCTAAAATGGATCTAGCATCCCATATGTGATCCTGTTGAATTTCGAATCCTGTTGAATTTCGACAGCAGATATTAATGAAAGTCACCACAAGTACTTTTTTTTTGTTTTGTTTTGTTAATTTTCTAATCCAATAAATATATTTTATTGAATTTATGTTTGTTAAGTCGGTAATGAATAAAGACTGATAGAAACCATATTCTTCAATTGCGTTTTAACTGCTCATCTTTATCAAATTACATTGAATACATGATGACGTGAAGCTTAAAATAACGTTGTAATTTTTTTTTGGTAAATTCAATGAAAATGTTGCTTATTACAGGTTGAAGGTTAATTTTGCTTGCAGTTGCATGACAAAACCTTTTTAATTAAAACGTTTTTTTTTTATCAAAATCCCGGGATTGCCAAAACCCTCCGGGATTGAATTCCCTAGTACCAACCTTATTTAGATTTTAAGCTCTCTAATGCTTAGAAATTACCAAAATAGGGTATAAAATTTTGAATTAGATGATCACAAACGTTAGGATGACATATACAATCACCGACAAAAATTGATATACACAGCTATTTTATTTACGGTGGCTCACAGCCACATGTTATAATATTCAATTTAAAGGTCTATTTATCTCATTTCGAACGAGTCTCAGGGAACATTAGTCCGTTATGTGTCTATCGAGAAAATCATATTTAAAAATTTACTTACTTTTCAAACTTTTAGGGCTTTTAGTTTAGGGCTTTGAAACTTTTTGCACTTTTTTTTTATTCTTATGTATTTTTAAATCCTAAATCGAAATCCAGAATTTTGACCCGGTCGCCTATAGTTTTCGAGATATTTGCATTTAAAGTTCCGAAATTTCCCATACAAAATGTTCGATTTTTTCTATTTATTCAATCAATTCTTCTTCTTCTTTTGGTGACATTTCACGAAAGGTGTGTTACTTTTTTTTGCAAAATTTTCAAAGATTACAACCACACCATACAACAATGCAGATATATTATTTGTGTTGTTGTAATGCGGTTGTAATATTGTTGTTGTAATTTTGTTGTAATAACCCCGCGAAACAGTGTGGAATATTGGAACTATTACAAACAAGCGGCAATAACAGTAACATTCATCCATAATAAGGAGGGAATAGGTAGACCCGCAAGCGAAAAAATTTAACAAAAAATCGCGTGATTTTTTGTTAAAATTTTATATGTTTAGATTAAAGACCGACCGAAATTCGGTATTTCAGCAAAAAAAAAACAATTCAACAATTTTAATTGAAGAACTTTCAACACTATCGGACAAACTTATTTGCGCACCTTCTCTAATTAACGCTTGATCAATGCTTAAACCAATAGAATTAATTCTACTCTTAAAATGCTTTATCGAATTAACACCGTTTTCATTATTTTCTTTAGTAAAGTAGTCAATCATAAACGTCATCATTTCCGTCACCACCCTTTCAAATTCCGAAACCTTTTGAAAGGATTCACTCTGAAAGACCGGACGAAAAGGTCCCGCTGTCACACGAGCAGCTCACTCAAAATGCGGCTTCGGAGTCGTCACACCTACAACCCTCTGAACTACTTTACTATATTTATTCTTCACAACAATCTTGCTCACTTCTTTGTCCTTGCTTTTCATTTCCGGACTCAAACCCACAGCACCAGCAGGAACTCATAGTCTCGCAAGAGATCAAAGCTATTGGAGTAGAAATTCTCCACAACCTCCTTTCGAGAAATATTTTTTAAAGACATCAATTTATGAATGTCATTTTCTTGTTTCCATTTAGGACAAACATTTTGGCTCTTAGCACAATGAGTACTAGCACCACCACACAGAAGACATTTGGTAATTGAACAACTACCATTGCATACCATATCATTGCATACCATTTCATAGTGTGACCTAGTTCTCCACACGGCGTACATTGTCTCAAAGGGGGATAAAAAAGTCTACTTTGCAACGGCAAAAGAACAAAACAACACAGTTCCACGAAATTCAACCTTAACAGACCAGGTGGGACCGAAAACTTCTGGGTTGTCAATATTTCTCTTGTTAAATCTCATAACTGAGGATACCTCAACATCAGAACGAATGTTCCCTAAAATTTCAGTCTCAGATAAGTCAGTGGGTACACCACGAATAACCCCGTATGAATATAAAGTTTTTCGGAATGAAAGCCTTCAAATTCACTGAGGATAAAAAACGCGAAAAAACCACAAATCAGAACACCAGAAAATTCTGTATGTATATGACTCGCTCGACGGCTGAAAAGGAAGTGGGGCAAAATTCTTCCTGATTTCAATATAGGACGTGAAAAAACATAAGAATAAAAAAAAGTGCAAAAAGTTTCAAGGCCCTAAACTACACTTATGCCGTTGATTTTTAGAAAATTTTGAGGCCTATTTACCTGTCCCGATCCAACATTTTTTTATACAAAGGTGAAAAATCCTAATTGGCCAAGAGCGTTCTTGGGGTGTTAGAGCAATCCTGTCAAAAATGTGAAAATACAGTCTTATAAAGATGATTTTTAGAAAATTTTGAGGCCTATTCACATGTTCTGATCCAAATTTTTTTCATATAAAGGTGAAAAATCCATTTTGGCCAAGAGCGTTGCTGGGGTGTTAGAGCAAACCTGACAAAAATGTGAAAATGCAGTCTTGTGGACAGTATTTTTAGAAAATTTTGAGGCCTATTCACATGTCCCGATCCAAATTTTTTTCATACAAAGGTTAAAAATCCTAATTGGCCAAGAGCGTTGTTCGGGTGTTAGAGCCAACCTGACAAAAATGTGAAAATGCAGTCTTGTGTTCATTTTTAGAAAATTTTCGGGAATTAGTTTTTCGAAATATCCTTTCTTAATTCGGGACGAAACTGAAATTTTAATTTCAATCGTACACAATCTACAATTGTTAAAGAAATAAATTTTCGAAAAAATATAAATGCACAAAAGTGCAAAAATAGTTGAAGGCTCGATAAGGTCATAAAAGAATTAATGTGTGTAAGATTTTGAAAGGATCCGTAACTGTTTTTTGAACTAGAACGTTCGCGCAGTCACAAAATGTTGCAATATGATATTGTGGCCAGCGGCGGCCATCCAAACCACCAATGATATTTCATCAATGGAAAAATAAATGTCAGGAATTCCCCTTTTTTATTTGGGTTAAAAGTAAAATGGAATATAGTGTGACAGGTGCGGTACCTGTCGCTCGACCAGGTCAAAAAAAAATGGAATGTGTGTCCCATTTTTTTTAAAGATTTCGACATTGGTTTTTCTATTAATCATAAGCTTTAAAACAAGAGATTGTTGCCGGCGTTGGTTATCCCAATTTATTCAATGTTGGTGTGCAATTTGGCGTCCCACACAAAGTGGGTAAATCTCGCCTTTGTCATGAAAGGTTGAATTTTCCGCGTCATAGTTCCATTTGTTCCATTCATTCTCTTGAAAGAAACGAAATGATCTTTCCTTTCTTAATTTGAGACGAATCCTATATTTTAATTTCAAATCTACAAAATATACAAAAAGTAGGAATATGTGTACCATTTTTTAAAAGAGCATATTCGTACAGTCATTAAATTTTGCAATAAGTAGTTGTGGCCGGACCAATATTATTTCCCTTTTTAAATTTGGGAAGTGGAATTTGAAATTCGACCGTACCATTGTGTAATTAAGAGAGTGTGCTAATTAGGGAGAACGACTTAGAGTAAGATCAAAGGGCATGAAAATGTCAAAATAACACGATTGCTACGTATTCATAATTGCATAATTGATGTTCACAGTGTGAATACTTTTCGAAAAACGTCATAATATTTAAGTAAAAATTTAATGTAGTTTATTAGGATTAATTTTAGCTTATAAAGAATATTTCTTTCAATTATTGATTTTTTAACATAATCCACCTACATATATAAGTTATTGATAGCATTTAATTCCCTCTAAGACTAGTAGCCAATATAAATTTTTATTTTGAAATCTAGAGATATCTAATTACTTAATTTGTGCGAACATGTCATAAATGGAGGAATGTTACTACCATTAAAGGGACCCGCAATTGCACAAATGAATGTCCGGAATTTCCCTTATTTAATTTGGGTGGGAAGTGATATTTAAATTTTGACCATCGAAATCTTAAGTTTAGAGAAAAAATTTGCTTATGCTAGTGTGACAGGTACCTGGCGCACGAAGAGGTCATAACGGTTATCCTAGCCACATAATATAATTTATTCAATGGTGGTGTACAGTTTGGCGTCCTACACAAAGTGGGTAAATCCCGCCTTTGTCATGAAAGGTGGGATTTCGCGTCATAGTGCCATTTGACACCCTCAGATTGAAAAAACCCTGAACAAAATGTGTTTGTAAAAAAGCCGTGGAAAAAATTTTGCATGAAGAAGCCGTGCAAAGTGAACGAGAACGAATTTTGGTGCAAGAAAGCTTAGTTTGAAAAACTGATGGAGCGGCCATCAGACTTTTACGCTAAAAAGCTTTTTATTAATTTTCGGTGAAAAATTTTGTTATGCAGATTTTTTTCCAAAAAGCACTTTTCATAAGAATTTTGTACAAAACATTATTTTGAAGAAATTTTGAGCTACATAAATATTTGTTTATAATTTTACGGCTTCATTTTATTTCGAAGCATATTTAAAATTTAGATATATTAATATTATCGCTTTTGTGAAAAATGGAAACGCAAGTTGGTTAGCTGCAAGTTGTTTTGGGTGAATTTGGGTACAAATTTTTAAATTTTGGGTTTTCTTAGTTTGTAGGAGTTTGTAATTTGTGCAATGTTCGTTATTTATGTACACTAGGTGACAAAATTTAAAAACAAAAATTCTTTCAATAAAATTTTAAATAAAAAAATTTTTTGTTCTTCAATAAAATTTTCAAATAATTTTCGTGAACATTTATTTGGTTTTTTATTTTCTACATTTTTGGGAACATAGCATGTGTGTTTTAAGGTGTATCGATGTATTTATACAATTTTTAAACTTCCTGCAAATAGCATTTCATGTGATCACAACCATTTAACAATAGATTGTGAATTATTGAAGTTTTGTGTATACATAAATGCATCCAAAAGACTTTCTTCTCTGGTTTTACTACGCGCATAGAAACCCTTTCAGTTGTGCGTATTAAAACAAAAGAAAAAAACCGAATACACGTGGCTGAAAGAAAACAACAACAATAAACGCACAAGTGTCCATCTCACACATTCCTTCGCTTGATCACACAAAACAAGAAATTGCTTGTTTATGATTTACATTCCTCCAGTCGATGGTCAATGCTGGCGCAGCGAATTTCAGAAGGAAAACAATGCGCGAACTAAAAATGTGTGGAGTCTGAAAACCACCCTTATTTTTGTACGCAATTATCTTGCTGCGGCGCGACTTGATATCGGCGACCATGACGCGTGGGTGCGTAGACGACCTGTTTACATGTAGAACAGACAAGTGGGCTCCAATTTTCATGCTGCTTGGGAATTTGCGTGTGTGTTTGGTTGTCTAAGAAATTCTTTCTTTGCGATGATTTTTTAAGTTGTTTTGGGTTAGTGACGCATATGGAGTAAAGGAACTATTAGGTACTATTTTTATTTATATGAAGCCCTTTGAAAATGCATCGTAGAGCAAGTGGCGACATTTTTTTTAGTTTACGTTTTCCACCGCCTGTTTACCCCATTCAGTTCTGTGTTACCAAAACAAAAAGAAAAACACAAAATTGTGCAATTTTATTTCCGTGAAGGTCGTCCTCTTGAAATTCGTAGTGGTCCAAAAACCACAACAAACGCACAAGTGGTCGTCTACACATTCCTTCGCATAATCGTGCCTTTTAGCCAGTGATGGTATGAAATTTAGGGTCAAAAACTTGTTAATTTTGAAATTAAGTTTTAAAAAAAATTTTTAATGCTACAAATTTTATTATTTGCAAATTTAGATCGGTTCTTTTGTTGAAATTAAGTAATAAAAATTACATTTCAGAGCTTATCGTTCCATATTTTTAATAATATATCACAATTTAAAATTTCACCGCATTCTTTAAGTCGCACTTAGCATCGAATGTATATCCCAATGAAATGTTGATCTTCGTTTTCAATCCTTTCACTCCATATGCGTCACTAACCCAAAACAACTTAAAAAATCATCGCAAAGAAAGAATTTCTTAGACAACCAAACACACACGCAAATTCCCAAGCAGCATGAAAATTGGAGCCCACTTGTCTGTTCTACATGTAAACAGGTCGTCTACGCACCCACGCGTCATGGTCGCCGATATCAAGTCGCGCCGCAGCAAGATAATTGCGCACAAAAATAAGGGTGGTTTTCAGACTCCACACATTTTTAGTTCGCGCATTGTTTTCCTTCTGAAATTCGCTGCGCCAGCATTGACCATCGACTGGAGGAATGTAAATCATAAACAAGCAATTTCTTGTTTTGTGTGATCAAGCGAAGGAATGTGTGAGATGGACACTTGTGCGTTTATTGTTGTTGTTTTCTTTCAGCCACGTGTATTCGGTTTTTTCCTTTTGTTTTAATACGCACAACTGAAAGGGTTTCTATGCGCGTAGTAAAACCAGAGAAGAAAGTCTTTTGGATGCATTTATGTATACACAAAACTTCAATAATTCACAATTTATTGTTAAATAGTTGTGATCACATGAAATGCTATTTGCAGGAAGTTTAAAAATTGTATAAATACATCGATACACCTTAAAACACACATGCTATGTTCCCAAAAATGTAGAAAATAAAAACCAAATAAATGTTCACGAAAATTATTTGAAAATTTTATTGAAGAACAAAAAATTTTTTTATTTAAAATTTTATTGAAAGAATTTTTGTTTTTAAATTTTGTCACCTAGTGTACATAAATAACGAACATTGCACAAATTACAAACTCCTACAAACTAAGAAAACCCAAAATTTAAAAATTTGTACCCAAATTCACCCAAAACAACTTGCAGCTAACCAACTTGCGTTTCCATTTTTCACAAAAGCGATAATATTAATATATCTAAATTTTAAATATGCTTCGAAATAAAATGAAGCCGTAAAATTATAAACAAATATTTATGTAGCTCAAAATTTCTTCAAAATAATGTTTTGTACAAAATTCTTATGAAAAGTGCTTTCTTGCACCAAAATTCGTTCTCGTTCACTTAGCACGGCTTCTTCATGCAAAATTTTTTCCACGGCTTTTTCGCAAACACATTTTGTTCAGGGTTCTTCCAATCTGAGGGTGTCAAATTCAGTCTTAGTTTGGAGAATTTACTCGCGTATGAGCGAAAATAAATTCGAAATAGCATAGTTTTTGCAAATTTGGCTTTAGTTGGGAAAATTTAATTGCGTTTGAGCGAAAATAAATTGAAGTAGCATAGTTTCTTAATGTTTACTTATTTTTACAAATTCATTTTAGTTTGGAGAATTTACTCGCGTATGAGCGAAAATAAAATTGAAATAGCATAGTCTCACAAATTCGGTCTTAGTTTGGAGAATTTAAACGCGTATGAGCGAAAATAAATTCGAAATAGCATAGTTTTTGCAAATTTGGCTTTAGTTGGGAAAATTTAATTGCGTTTGAGCGAAAATAAATTGAAGTAGCATAGTTTCTTAATGTTTACTTATTTTTACAAATTCATTTTAGTTTGGAGAATTTACTCGCGTATGAGCGAAAATAAAATTGAAATAGCATAGTCTCACAAATTCGGTCTTAGTTTGGAGAATTTAAACGCGTATGAGCGAAAATAAATTCGAAATAGCATAGTTTTTGCAAATTTGGCTTTAGTTGGGAAAATTTAATTGCGTTTGAGCGAAAATAAATTGAAGTAGCATAGTTTCTTAAAGTTTACTTATTTTTACAAATTCATTTTAGTTTGGAGAATTCACTCGCGTATGAGCGAGAATAAATTTGGAATAGCATAGACTCACAAATTCGGTCCTAGTTTGCAGAATTTACTCGCGTATGAGCGAAAATAAATTCGAAATAGCATAGTTTTTGCAAATTTGGCTTTAGTTGGGAAAATTTAATTGCGTTTGAGCGAAAATAAATTGAAGTAGCATAGTTTCTTAATGTTTACTTATTTTTACAAATTCATTTTAGTTTGGAGAATTTACTCGCGTATGAGCGAAAATAAAATTGAAATAGCATAGTCTCACAAATTCGGTCTTAGTTTGGAGAATTTAAACGCGTATGAGCGAAAATAAATTCGAAATAGCATAGTTTTTGCAAATTTGGCTTTAGTTGGGAAAATTTAATTGCGTTTGAGCGAAAATAAATTGAAATAGCATAGTTTCTTAAAGTTTACTTATTTCTACAAATTCATTTTAGTTTGGAGAATTCACTCGCGTATGAGCGAGAATAAATTTGGAATAGCATAGACTCACAAATACGGTCTTAGTTTGGAGAATTTACTCGCGTATGAGCGAAATTAATTTCGAAATAGCATAGTTTTTGCAAATTTGGCTTTAGTTAGGAAAATTTAATCGCGTTTGAGCGAAAATAAATTGAAGTAGCATAGTTTCTTAAAGTTTACTTAATTTTACAAATTCATTTTAGTTTGGAGAATTTACTCGCGTATGAGCGAAATTAATTTCGAAATAGCATAGTTTTTGCAAATTTGGCTTTAGTTAGGAAAATTTAATCGCGTTTGAGCGAAAATAAATTGAAGTAGCATAGTTTCTTAAAGTTTACTCGCGTATGAGCGAAAATAAATTTGAAATAGCATAGTCTCACAAATTCGGTCTTAGTTTGGAGAATTTACTCGGGTATGAGCGAAATTAATTTCGAAATAGCATAGTTTTTGCAAATTTGGCTTTAGTTGGGAAAATTTACTCGCGTTTGAGCGGAAATAAATTGAAGTAGCATAGTTTCTTAAAATTTGCTCAATTTTACAAATTCATTTTAGTTTGGAGAATTTACTAGCGTATGAGCAAAAATAGATTTGTCTCACATAGTCTCACAAATTCGGTCTTAGTTTGGAGAATTTACTCGCGTATGAGCGAAAATAAATTCGAAATAGCATAGTTTTTGCAAATTTCCCTTTAGTTGGGAAAATTTAATTGCGTTTGAGCGAAAATAAATTGAAGTAGCATAGTTTCTTAAAGTTTACATATTTCTACAAATTCATTTTAGTTTGGAGAATTTACTAGTGTATGAGCGAAAATAAATGTGAAATAGCATAGTCTCAAGAATTCGGTCTTAGTTCGGAGAATTTACTCGCGTATGAGCGAAAATAAATTCGAAATAGCAGAGATTTGCAAATTTGGCTTTAGTTGGGAAAATTTACTCGCGTTTGAGCGAAAATAAATTGAAGTAGCATAGTTTCTTAAAATTTGCTTAATTTTACAAATTCATTTTAGTTTTTAGAATTTACTAGCGTATGAGCAAAAATAGATTTGAAATAGCATAGTCTCACAAATTCAGTCTTAGTTTGGAGAATTTACTAGCATATGAGCGAAAATAAATTCGAAATAGCATAGTTTTTGCAAATTTGGCTTTAGTTGGGAAAATTTAATTGCGTTTGATCGAAAATAAATTGAAATAGCATAGTTTCTTAAAGTTTACTTATTTTTACAAATTCATTTTAGTTTGGAGAATTTACTCGCGTATGAACGAAAATAAATTTGAAATAGCATAGTTTCACAAATTCGGTCTTAGTTTGGAGAATTTACTCGCGTTTGAGCGAAAATAACTTCGAAATAGCATGGTTTTTGAAAATTTGGCTTTAGTTGGGAAAATTTAATCGCGTTTGAGCTAAAATAAATTGAAGTAGCTTAGTTTCTTAAAATTTGCTTAATTTTACAAATTCATTTTAGTTTGGAGAATTTAGTAGCGTATGAGCAAAAATAGATTTGAAATAGCATAGTCTCACAAATTCGGTCTTAGTTTGGAGAATTTACTCGCGTATGAGCGAAAATAAATTCGAAATAGCATAGTTTTTGCAAATTTGGCTTTAGTTGGGAAAATTTAATTGCGCTTGAGCGAAAATAAATTGAAGTAGCATAGTTTCTTAAAGTTTACTTATTTTTACAAATTCATTTTAGTTTGGAGAATTTACTCGCGTATGAGCGAAAATAAAATTGAAATAGCATAGTCTCAAAAATTCGGTCTTAGTTTGGAGAATTTACTCGCGTATGAGCGAAAATAAATTCGAAATAGCATGGTTTTTGCAAATTTGGCTTTAGTTGGGAAAATTTAATCGCGTTTGAGCGAAAATAAATTGAAGTAGTATAGTTTCTTAAAGTTTACTTATTTCTACAAATTCCTTTTAGTTTGGAGATTTTACTAGTGTATGAGCGAAAATAAATTTGAAATAGCATAGTCTCACAAATTCGGTCTTAGTTTGGAGAATTTACTCGCTTATGAGCGAAAATAAATTCGAAATAGCAGAGTTTTTGCAAATTTGGCTATAGTTGGGAAAATTTTATTGCGTTTGAGCGAAAATAAATTGAAATAGCATAGTTTCTTAAAGATTACTTATTTTTATAAATTCATTTTATTTTGAATTCGAAATAGCATAGTTTTTGCAAATTTGGCTAGTTGGGAAAATTTATTCGCGTTTGAGCGAAAAAAAATTGAAATAGCATAGTTTCTTAAAGTTTACTTAATTTTACAAATTCATTTTAGTTTGGAGAATTTACTCGCGTATGAGCGAAAATAAATTTGAAATAGCATAGTATCACAAATACGGTCTTAGTTTGGAGAATTTACTCGCGTATGAGCGAAAATAAATTCGAAATAGCATAGTTTTTGCAAATTTGGCTTTGGTTGGGAAAATTTACTCGCGTTTGAGCGACAATAAATTGAAATAGCATAGTTTCTTAAAGATTACTTATTTTTATAAATTCATTTTATTTTGAATTCGAAATAGCATAGTTTTTGCAAATTTGGCTTTAGTTGGAAAAATTTATTCGCGTTTGAGCGAAAATAAATGGAAATAGCATAGTTTCTTAAAGTTTACTTAATTTTACAAATTCATTTAAGTTTGGAGAATTTTCTCGCGTATGAGCGAAAAAAAATTCGAAATAGCATAGTTTTTGCAAATTTGGCTTTAGTTGGGAAAATTTGCTCGCGTTTGAGCGACAAATAATTGAAATAGCATAGTTTCTTAAAGATTACTTATTTTTATAAATTCATTTTATTTTGAATTCGAAATAGCATAGTTTTTGCAAATTTGGCTTTAGTTGGAAAAATTTATTCGCGTTTGAGCGAAAATAAATGGAAATAGCATAGTTTCTTAAAGTTTACTTAATTTTACAAATTCATTTAAGTTTGGAGAATTTTCTCGCGTATGAGCGAAAAAAAATTCGAAATAGCATAGTTTTTGCAAATTTGGCTTTAGTTGGGAAAATTTACTCGCGTTTGAGCGACAATAAATTGAAATAGCATAGTTTCTTAAAGATTACTTATTTTTATAAATTCATTTTATTTTGAATTCGAAATAGCATAGTTTTTGCAAATTTGGCTTTAGTTGGGAAAATTTATTCGCGTTTGAGCGAAAATAAATGGAAATAGCATAGTTTCTTAAAGTTTACTTAATTTTACAAATTCATTTAAGTTTGGAGAATTTTCTCGCGTATGAGCGAAAAAAAATTCGAAATAGCATAGTTTTTGCAAATTTGGCTTTAGTTGGGAAAATTTGCTCGCGTTTGAGCGACAAATAATTGAAATAGCATAGTTTCTTAAAGATTACTTATTTTTATAAATTCATTTTATTTTGAATTCGAAATAGCATAGTTTTTGCTAATTTGGCTTTAGATAGGAAAATTTACTCGCGTTTGAGCGAAAATAAATTGAAGTAGCATAGTTTCTTAAAATTTGCTTAATTTTACAAATTCAGTTTAGTTTGGAGAATTTACTAGCGTATGAGCAAAAATAGATTTGAAATAGCATAGTCTCATAAATTCGGTCTTAGTTTGGAGAATTTACTCGCGTATGAGCGAAAATAAATTCGAAATAGCATAGTTTTTGCAAATTTGGCATTAGTTGGGAAAATTTAATTGCGTTTGAGCGAAAATAAATTGAAGTAGCATAGTTTCTTAAAGTTTACTTATTTCTACAAATTCATTTTAGTTTGGAGAATTTACTAGTGTATGAGCGAAAATAAATTTGAAATAGCATAGTCTCACAAATTCGGTCTTAGTTTGGAGAATTTACTCGCATATGAGCGAAAATAAATTCGAAATAGCATGGTTTTTGAAAATTTGGCTTTAGTTGGGAAAATTTAATCGCGTTTGAGCTAAAATAAATTGAAGTAGCTTAGTTTCTTAAAATTTGCTTAATTTTACAAATTCATTTTAGTTTGGAGAATTTAGTAGCGTATGAGCAAAAATAGATTTGAAATAGCATAGTCTCACAAATTCGGTCTTAGTTTGGAGAATTTACTCGCGTATGAGCGAAAATAAATTCGAAATAGCATAGTTTTTGCAAATTAGGCTTTAGTTGGGAAAATTTAATTGCGTTTGAGCGAAAATAAATTGAAATAGCATAGTTTCTTAAAGTTTACTTATTTTTACAAATTCCTTTTAGTTTGGAGAATTTACTCGCGTATGAGCGAAAATAAAATTGAAATAGCATAGTCTCACAAATTCGGTCTTAGTTTGGAGAATTTACTCGCGTATGAGCGAAAATAAATTCGAAATAGCATGGTCTTTGCAAATTTGGCTTTAGTTGGGAAAATTTAATCGCGTTTGAGCGAAAATAAATTGAAGTAGTATAGTTTCTTAAAGTTTACTTATTTCTACAAATTCCTTTTAGTTTGGAGAATTTACTAGTGTATGAGCGAAAATAAATTTGAAATAGCATAGTCTCACAAATTCGGTCTTAGTTTGGAGAATTTACTCGCATATGAGAGAAAATAAATTCGAAATAGCAGAGTTTTTGCAAATTTGGGTATAGTTGGGAAAATTTAATTGCGTTTGAGCGAAAATAAATTGAAATAGCATAGTTTCTTAAAGATTACTTATTTTTATAAATTCATTTTATTTTGAATTCGAAATAGCATAGTTTTTGCAAATTTGGCTTTAGTTGGGAAAATTTATTCGCGTTTGAGCGAAAATAAATTGAAATAGCATAGTTTCTTAAAGTTTACTTAATTTTACAAATTCATTTTAGTTTGGAGAATTTACTCGCGTATGAGCGAAAATAAATTTGAAATAGCATAGTCTCACAAATACGGTCTTAGTTTGGAGAATTTACTCGCGTATGAGCGAAAATAAATTCGAAATAGCATAGTTTTTGCAAATTTGGCTTTAGTTGTTAAAATTTACTCGCGTTTGAGTGACAATAAATTGAAATAGCATAGTTTCTTAAAGATTACTTATTTTTATAAATTCATTTTATTTTGAATTCGAAATAGCATAGTTTTTGCAAATTTGGCTTTAGTTGGGAAAATTTATTCGCGTTTGAGCGAAAATAAATGGAAATAGCATAGTTTCTTAAAGTTTACTTAATTTTACAATTCCATTTTAGTTTGGAGAATTTACTCGCATATGAGCGAAAATAAATTTGAAATAGCATAGTCTCACAAATACGGTCTTAGTTTGGAGAATTTACTCGCGTATGAGCGAAAAAAAATTCGAAATAGCATAGTTTTTGCAAATTTGGCTTTAGTTGGGAAAATTTACTCGCGTTTGAGCGACAATAAATTGAAATAGCATAGTTTCTTAAAGATTACTTATTTTTATAAATTCATTTTATTTTGAATTCGAAATAGCATAGTTTTTGCTAATTTGGCTTTAGTTGGAAAATTTATTCGCGTTTGAGCGAAAATAAATTGAAATAGCATAGTTTCTTAAAGTTTACTTAATTTTACAAATTCATTTTAGTTTGGAGAATTTACTCGCGTATGAGCGAAAATAAATTTGAAATAGCATAGTCTCACAAATACGGTCTTAGTTTGGAGAATTTACTCGCGTATGAGCGAAAATAAATTCGAAATAGCATAGTTTTTGCAAATTTGGATTTAGTTGGGAAAATTTACTCGCGTTTGAGCGACAATAAATTGAAATAGCATAGTTTCTTAAAGATTACTTATTTTTATAAATTTATTTTATTTTGAATTCGAAATAGCATAGTTTTTGCAAATTTGGCTTTAGTTGGGAAAATTTATTCGCGTTTGAGCGAAAATAAATGGAAATAGCATAGTTTCTTAAAGTTTACTTAATTTTACAATTCCATTTTAGTTTGGAGAATTTACTCGCATATGAGCGAAAATAAATTTGAAATAGCATTGTTTTTGCAAATTTGGCTTTAGTTGGGAAAATTTACTCGCGTTTGAGCGACAATAAATTGAAATAGCATAGTTTCTTAAAGATTACTTATTTATATAAATTCATTTTATTTTGAATTCGAAATAGCATAGTTTTTGCAAATTTGGCTTTAGTTGGGAAAATTTATTCGCGTTTGAGCGAAAATAAATGGAAATAGCATAGTTTCTTAAAGTTTACTTAATTTTACAAATTCATTTTAGTTTGGAGAATTTACTCGCGTATGAGCGAAAATAAATTTGAAATAGCATAGTCTCACAAATACGGTCTTAGTTTGGAGAATTTACTCGCGTATGAGCGAAAAAAAATTCGAAATAGCATAGTTTTTGCAAATTTGGCTTTAGTTGGGAAAATTTACTCGCATTTGAGCGACAATAAATTGAAATAGCATAGTTTCTTAAAGATTACTTATTTTTATAAATTCATTTTATTTTGAATTCGAAGTAGCATAGTTTTTGCAAATTTGGCTTTAGTTGGGAAAATTTATTCGCGTTTGAGCGAAAATAAATGGAAATAGCATAGTGTTCACGCCAACCGCGTAAATATGAACGCTACCTTATATAAATTTGTTAAATGTAAATCTGCTTTCAAGTATGGCGATTACTACTCTCTCGTCCGATTACCATACGAAGCAGCAGCCGCCACAGCCAAGAAAAGCCGGTAAGATTTTCTGAGGAAAATGATTTCGAGAGCTATCGAATAGTTCGTAGAAGAACAAGGCCTGCGCCCAATTATTGGTCCTTCGAACCGGATCCATTCCAAAGGAGACGAAAAGAACTCCACAACAAACAAATTTGAAACTGAGAAGAAAAGCCCTCCACATCAATCACTATCATCATCTAAGCTGCTGCTTCAAAATTAAAAAAGGTGCGTTACATTTATTAATGGTGATCATATGTGCGCATTTTTAAAATATTAACAAAAACAAACACCAAAAATTTATCCGTGATTTAAAATAAAGTAAAATTTTCCATACGCTCTAATAGCCAGCCAAAGCCACTCATTTGCTCTCGTTTTTCTTCGTTATTCCAAAAACAATTCTGTGATTTTATTCTGAATGTGAAGTGATTTATAAAATAAAGCTTCAAATAATTTGTACACAATTATTCTCTTTTTTAATTCTGCCAACTCTTTACAAAACAGCGTACATTGGCGCCAATTTGAATTTCGAGAACTTTTCTAATAAAAGTTCAAACAATTTCCGAAAAAGCATATTTTTGAGTGAAGAATAAAAAGAGAATGACAATAATACCAACCAAATGCAGGTACTCCATACTTAAATTGAGAAAATAAAAAGTAATAATCGGAAAATATTTGACATATTGTACTGTGCAGAAAGAACAAAAAGCACACACAAACACATACTCCCACCCGCTCTCACAAGAAAAGTCTCCACTGCAGGTTGTTGCTGCATTTCTGTCATTTGCTTTGTTTAGTTTTCGACATTTTGGCAGCGAACAGACGTTCGCTTTTTTATCGAGTTTTTTTAAAGTAATTAATTCTAAATTTAAAGTTAAAATTCGGTCAAATAATAAATGCAAAAATAGTGATACAAAAAGTGACAGTGAAGAACTAACTGAAGAAAAAGTTAGCAACGCGGGAATATTAGACAAAACCCGAAGTGCAACAACAACAGTGAGAGTAATTCTTTTTTTTATTAATTTTGTGTGTGTCTTCAGTCAGTCAAGAAATATTTCGAAATTTCTAAGACTGAAACTGATTATTTACAGAGCAAAATATTTAAATAAGGAATAATTTATTTCGTTACCGCTTTTTAATATTTTTTGCGAAATATTCAAAATAAGCGTATTCAGATATTTAAATATTTTGGCCGATTTGCATTTCGTGCAATTTTTTGTTGGTTTTATCCATTTGTCTATTCTCACATTCTACAGTATTTGAAGTGCGCCCTACGTCAGTATTTCCGACACTGACAAAGGGTTGAAATTTATTATAAATTTTTTTTTATCGCTTTTAAATATTTTCGAGAAATATTTAAATAAAATTACCGATTCCAAATATTTTTTGTTATTTGGAAATTTTTTTGATTCTTTGAAATTAAGGTGGATTTTTGGTTTTTTGATATTTTTTGCGAAAAATGGCTACCTTAAAGGAATTTCATCGTCTGGCTGACCAAATTCTTGAATTCGAAGCGGAATTCAATACCACTGGTCAGAATGACCATTCGACTTTTTCGTTAGAAGTGCAACGCGAAGAATTTAAAGATTTGTGGGTAAAAGTAAAGGCAGCGTATGAGGTCTGCTCACAGGCAGCCTCTGCCAGTAATGGGGAGCCTAGTGGCGATTTACAAATAATAAAAGATAGGCACAGAAATTGTTATCAGGCATATGTAGCCTGCGCTGCCATGATGGGTGAATTTGCTCACAATCTGACAGCTCATCATTGAACGCCCCCTCCCAGTTCTACTATGATTGTGAATTCAAATGAACATCGTCCGTCTTCCAGCAACATGAGGTTGCCTCCGTGTGACACTGAGACATTTTATGGAGATTATCTCTCATGGCCCACTTTTCGTGACATGTTCACGGCAATTTATATTCAAAATTCGGGGTTAACTTCAGTTGTGAAACTATATCACCTTAATCAAAAAACTAGAGGTGAGGCTAAAGATATAGTCAAGAAGTCCCCTCTCACAAATGATGGATTTGTGCAGATAACCTATCAGATAGGTATGAAAATAAAAGGATTTTAGTGAACAGTCAACTGAGGATTTTGTTCGGCCTTCAGCCAGTGACTTCGGAGTCGGGGTCCGCTTTAAAGAAATTACAGCGGGATATAAATAATTGTATATCCGCTTTGGAATTATATCACATTAATGTTGAAAATTGGGATGCAATTTTCGTATATTTGTGTTCTACTTGCTTACCAGAAGCAACGCTCTCCTTATGGGAGCAAGGAATTAAAAATAAGACAGCAATCCCCAAATGGGTTGATTTAGATAGTTTTCTGACTGAAAGATTTCAAACTCTAGAAACAGTTTCAGATATTCGAGGTACGCTTAACCAAAGAACTGGTGGCTACCAAAATAAATACTCCCAAAATCAGAATAGAAAAGTAAATTCCCATAATGCAAACGTTTACCAGGCGAATTGTAAACTTTGTGATACGCAACAACACCCACTGTGGAATTGTCCACAATTTTTAGATATGAACGTTAGTTACAGGTTGTCAACAGTAAGGAGGTTGCATCTGTGTTTAAACTGTTTGGCCAGTTCTCATGAGGTGAAAGATTGTACGAGCAATTACAAGTGCCTTAGTTGCAAGAGGCGTCATAACTCGCTACTTCATCGTGAAGGACTTGGGTCACCGCCTAATTCTCCTGCGCCATCAGATGGTGCAAATCAAAACAATTTTCCGGTTTCAAGTGATTTATCCACTTCGCAAGGTCTCGTCGATAGGGTTCAGACGCATTTCACAACGAGTAAAAAAGGGGTGCTGTTAGGGACAGCTTTAGTGACCATATGTCATTCAGGCTCCGTTTATACGGCCAGAGCGCTAATCGACTCTGGGTCAGAGGGCACATTTATGTCAGCGCGTTTGCAGAAACGGCTGAATATACCCACTCAAAGCGTGAATGCCCAAGTAGCGGGGCTAAATAATGTGGTTTCGGCACAAATTCAAAAAATGTGCAATTTTGTAATAGGATCACCAATTGATCCTAGGGTAAGAATAGAGACGAAGGGTCTCATTCTTCCTCAATTAAGCGGCAACATTCCCACAGTTTCTATCGATAGGACCTTGGTGCAGAATTTACCTGATTTGCAAATGGCAGATCCTAATTTTCATAAAAGCGAACAAGTGGATGTCCTCATTGGAGGTGACATATATCCACGAATTATTTTAGAGGGAATACGAAGAGGTATTCTAGGGTCACTCATTGCTCAGAAAACAGTTTTTGGGTGGATCTTAACTGGGCCTTTGCTCCCTAATGGGGTTTCAATTAAACCGACATATTCGGTATACTTTAATCAAATTTCACTGAAGGATCAGTCGTCAAATTTGCAACAACTTGAGGAAGTTTCAAAGAAAAGTTCTTGGACTTCAAATAAAAATAACAGTAAGAAAAATTATAGCAAAACCACTCGTAAAAATGAGGATGGGCGTAAATATTTAAAATGGAAAACTACACAGAAAAATTTTGAGAAGTTAGAGATAATGAGTGAAGAAAGGCTATCTCCAAATGAGTGGCGGCTAGGCAGAGATATGAAAAAATATTCCGGCGATAGAATTCGGATTTTAGATATCCGAAAAGAATACGGATCGCGTTGTTTTACGAAAGCGCCAAACTTCTGCGAAAGTGGCGGAAGCGTCGATACTGCGGATGGTGGACTTGGACCTCGTTCGTCTGAGCCATCATGTGAACCGCATAGTAAAAAGAGGGATGGACTTGAGCCTAGTTCGCTTGAGCCATCATATGAAGCACAAGGCTGCAGCACGGATGGACTTGGGCCTCGTACGCTTGAGCCATCCATGGGAGCGCGCGACGATGATATGGATGGACTTGGGCCTCGTACGCTTGAGCCATCCATAGAAGCGCACGACGGTGATCTGACTGGACTTGGGCCTCGTACGCTTGAGTTGGTCAGCTATCAGTCGGTTGGACTTGGGCCTCGTACGCTTGAGCCAACACAATCCCAGCGCGCCTTTGAGCAGCAACGTCACTTTCGTCCAACCCCTAATTTGTGGAGGTATTTTTAGAGGAAATTACCAAATGTAATTTGTATGTATTTTTATTAAATTGAATTTATATTGCGCTGATCACCATTTTTATAAATGTACGCCCTCCATTTTTTATAAATATGAAATTTTGTAATTTAGATTTAGTTGCAGTGATGCTGCAAGGCGGGCGGCAATGTTCACGCCAACCGCGTAAATATGAACGCTACCTTATATAAATTTGTTAAATGTAGGGGGCGCTGTTGTCTGTGGCGAAATCTGCTTTCAAGTATGGCGATTTCGGTTTTGCCGACGGCTTTTTGGCTTTTTAAATATTAATTACTACTCTCTCGTCCGATTACCATACGAAGCAGCAGCCGCCACAGCCAAGAAAAGCCGGTAAGATTTTCTGAGGAAAATACATAAATAAATAAAGAAAAGATAACTAATTTGAAACGAATTTTCTGTTTTTTTATCTTTTTTGAAAACGATTTCGAGAGCTATCGAATAGTTCGTAGAAGAACAAGGCATGCGCCCAATTACATAATTTCTTAAAGTTTACTTAATTTTACAAATTCATTTTAGTTTGGAGAATTTACTCGCGTATGAGCGAAAATAAATTTGAAATAGCATAGTCTCACAAATACGGTCTTAGTTTGGAGAATTTACTCGCGTATGAGCGAAAATAAATTCGAAATAGCATAGTTTTTGCAAATTTGGCTTTAGTTGGTAAAATTTAATCACGTTTGAGCGAAAAAAAATTTAAGTAGCATAGTTTCTTAAAATTTGCTCAATTTTACAAATTCATTTTAGTTTGGAGAATTTACTAGCGTATGAGCGAAAATAAAATTGAAATAGCATAGTCTCACAAATTCGGTCTTAGTTTGGAGAATTTACTCGCGTATGAGCGAAAATAAATTCGAAATAGCATAGTTTTTGCAAATTTGGTCTTAGTTGGGAAAATTTAATCACGTTTGAGCGAAAATAAATTTAAGTAGCATAGTTTCTTAAAATTTGCTCAATTTTTCAAATTTATTTTAGTTTGGAGAATTTACTAGCGTATGAGCAAAAATAGATTTGATATAGCATAGTCTCACAAATTCGGTCTTAGTTTGGAGAATTTACTCGCGTATGAGCGAAAATAAATTCGAAATAGCATAGTTTTGCAAATTTGGCTTTAGTTGGGAAAATTTAATTGCGTTTGAGCGAAAATAAATTGAAGTAGCATAGTTTCTTAAAGTTTACTTATTTCTACAAATTCATTTTAGTTTGGAGAATTTACTAGTGTATGAGCGAAAATAAAATTGAAATAGCATAGTCTCACAAATTCGGTCTTAGTTTGGAGAATTTACTCGTGTATGAGCGAAAATAAATTCGAAATAGCATGGTTTTTGCAAATTTGGCTTTAGTTGGGAAAATTTAATGGCGTTTGAGCGAAAATAAATTGAAGTAGAATAGTTTCTTAAAGTTTACTTATTTTTACAAATTCATTTTAGTTTGGAGAATTTACTCGCGTATGAACGAAAATAAATTTGAAATAGCATAGTTTCACAAATTCGGTCTTAGTTTGGAAAATATACTCGCATATGAGCGAAAATAAATTCGAAATAGCATGGTTTTTGCAAATTTGGCTTTAGTTGGGAAAATTTAATCGCGTTTGAGCGGAAATAAATTGAAGTAGCATAGTTTCTTAAAATTTGCTCAATTTTACAAATTCATTTTAGTTTGGAGAATTTACTAGCGTATGAGCAAAAATAGATTTGAGATAGCATAGTCTCACAAATTCGGTCTTAGTTTGGAGAATTTACTCGCGTATGAGCGAAAATAAATTCGAAATAGCATAGTTTTTGCAAATTTCCCTTTAGTTGGGAAAATTTAATTGCGTTTGAGCGAAAATAAATTGAAGTAGCATAGTTTCTTAAAGTTTACATATTTCTACAAATTCATTTTAGTTTGGAGAATTTACTAGTGTATGAGCGAAAATAAATTTGAAATAGCATAGTCTCACGAATTCGGTCTTAGTTTGGAGAATTTACTCGCGTATGAGCGAAAATAAATTCGAAATAGCATGGTTTTTGCAAATTTGGCTTTAGTTGGGAAAATTTAATCGCGTTTGAGCGAAAATAAATTGAAGTAGCATAGTTTCTTAAAATTTGTTTAATTTTACAAATTTATTTTAGTTTGGAGAATTTACTAGCGTATGAGCAAAAATAGATTTGAAATAGCATAGTCTCACAAATTCGGTCTTAGTTTGGAGAATTTACTCGCGTATGAGCGAAAATAAATTCGAAATAGCATAGTTTTTGCAAATTTCCCTTTAGTTGGGAAAATTTAATTGCGTTTGAGCGAAAATAAATTGAAATAGCATAGTTTCTTAAAGTTTACTTATTTTTACAGATTCATTTTAGTTTGGAGAATTTACTCGCGTATGAACGAAAATAAATTTGAAATAGCATAGTTTCACAAATTCGGTCTTAGTTTGGAGAATTTACTCGCGTATGAGCGAAAATAAATTCGAAATAGCATGGTTTTTGCAAATTTGGCTTTAGTTGGGAAAATTTAATCGCGTTTGAGCGAAAATAAATTGAAGTAGCATAGTTTCTTAAAGTTTACTTATTTTTACAGATTCATTTTAGTTTGGAGAATTTACTCGCGTATGAACGAAAATAAATTCGAAATAGCAGAGTTTTTGCACATTTGGCTTTAGTTGGGAAAATTTAATCACGTTTGAGCGAAAATAAATTGAAATAGCATAGTTTCTTAAAGTTTACTTATTTTTACAGATTCATTTTAGTTTGGAGAATTTACTCGCGTATGAACGAAAATAAATTTGAAATAGCATAGTTTCACAAATTCGGTCTTAGTTTGGAGAATTTACTCGCGTATGAGCGAAAATAAATTCGAAATAGCATGGTTTTTGCAAATTTGGCTTTAGTTGGGAAAATTTAATCGCGTTTGAGCGAAAATAAATTGAAGTAGCATAGTTTCTTAAAATTTGCTTAATTTTACAAATTTTTTTTAGTTTGGAGAATTTACTAGCGTATGAGCAAAAATAGATTTGAAATAGCATAGTCTCACAAATTCGGTCTTAGTTTTGAGAATTTACTCGTGTATGAGCGAAAATTTAATTGCGTTTGAGCGAAAATAAATTGAAGTAGCATAGTTTCTTAAAGTTTACTCATTTCTACAAATTCATTTTAGTTTGGAGAATTTACTAGTGTATGAGCGAAAGTAAATTTGAAATAGCATAGTCTCACAAATTCGGTCTTAGTTTGGAGAATTTACTCGCATATGAGCGAAAATAAATTCGAAATAGCAGAGTTTTTGCAAATTTGGCTTTAGTTGGGAAAATTTAATTGCGTTTGAGCGAAAATAAATTGAAGTAGCATAGTTTCTTAAAGTTTACTTATTTTTACAAATTCATTTTAGTTTGGAGAATTTACTAGTGTATGACCGAAAATAAAATTGAAATAGCATAGTTTTTGCAAATTTGGCTTTAGTTGGGAAAATTTACTCGCGCTTGAGCGACAATAAATTGAAAAAGCATAGTTTCTTAAAGATTACTTATTTTTATAAATTCATTTTATTTTGAATTCGAAATAGCATAGTTTTTGCAAAATTTGGCTTTAGTTGGGAGTTGAGCGAAAATAAATTGAAGTAGAATAGTTTCTTAAAGTTTATTTATTTCTACAAATTCATTTTAGTTTGGAGAATTTACTAGTGTATGAGCGAAAATAAATTTGAAATAGCATAGTCTCACAAATTCGGTCTTAGTTTGGAGAATTTACTCGTGTATGAGCGAAAATAATTTCGAAATAGCATGGTTTTTGCAAATTTGGCTTTAGTTGGGAAAATTTAATTGCGTTTGAGCGAAAATAAATTGAAGTAGAATAGTTTCTTAAAGTTTACTTATTTTTACAAATTCATTTTAGTTTGGAATATTTTCTCGCGTATGAACGAAAATAAATTTGAAATAGCATAGTTTCACAAATTCGGTTTTAGTTTGGAAAATATACTCGCATATGAGCGAAAATGAATTCGATAATAAATTGAAGTAGCACAGTTTCTTAAAGTTTACTCATTTCTACAAATTCATTTTAGTTTGGAGAATTTACTAGTGTATGAGCGAAAGTAAATTTGAAATAGCATAGTCTCACAAATTCGGTCTTAGTTTGGAGAATTTACTCGCATGTGAGCGAAAATAAATTCGAAATAGCAGAGTTTTTGCAAATTTGGCTTTAGTTGGGAAAATTTAATCTCTTTTGAGCGAAAATAAATTGAAGTAGCATAGTTTCTTAAAGTTTACTTATTTTTACAAATTCATTTTAGTTTGGAGAATTTACTTGTGTATGACCGAAAATAAAATTGAAATAGCATAGTTTTTGCAACTTTGGCTTTAGTTGGGAAAATTTACTCGCGCTTGAGCGACAATAAATTGAAATAGCATAGTTTCTTAAAGATTACTTATTTTTATAAATTCATTTTATTTTGAATTCGAAATAGCATAGTTTTTGCAAAATTTGGCTTTAGTTGGGAAAATTTACTTGCGTTTGAGCGAAAATAAATTGAAGTAGCATAGTTTCTTAAAGTTTACTTATTTCTACAAATTCATTTTAGTTTGGAGAATTTACTAGTGTATGAGCGAAAATAAAATTGAAATAGCATAGTCTCACAAATTCGGTCTTAGTTTGGAGAATTTACTCGTGTATGAGCGAAAATAAATTCGAAATAGCATGGTTTTTGCAAATTTGGCTTTAGTTGGGAAAATTTAATTGCGTTTGAGCGAAAATAAATTGAAGTAGAATAGTTTCTTAAAGTTTACTTATTTTTACAAATTCATTTTAGTTTGGAGAATTGAAATAGCATAGTCTCACAAATACGGTCTTAGTTTGGAGAATTTACTCGCGTATGAGCAAAAATATATTCGAAATAGCAAGGTTTTTTTCAAATTTGGCTTTAGTTGGGAAAATTTAATCGCGTTTGAGCGAAAATAAATTGAAGTAGCATAGTTTCTTCAAGTTTACTTTATTTTACAAATTCATTTTAGTTTGGAGAATTTACTCGCGTATGAGCGAAAATAAATTTGAAATAGCATAGTCTCACAAATTCGGTCTTAGTTTGGAGAATTTACTCGGGTATGAGCGAAAATAATTTCGAAATAGCATAGTTTTTGCAAATTTGACTTTCGTTGGGAAAATTTACTCGCGTTTGAGCGAAAATAAATTGAAGTAGAATAGTTTCTTAAAGTTTACTTATTTTTACAAATTCATTTTAGTTTGGAGAATTTACTCGCGTATGAACGAAAATAAATTTGAAATAGCATAGTTTCACAAATTCGGTCTTAGTTTGGAAAATATACTCGCATATGAGCGAAAATAAATTCGAAATAGCATGGGTTTTGCAAATTTGGCTTTAGTTGGGAAAATTTAATCGCGTTTGAGCGGAAATAAATTGAAGTAGCATAGTTTCTTAAAATTTGCTCAATTTTACAAATTCATTTTAGTTTGGAGAATTTACTAGCGTATGAGCAAAAATAGATTTGAGATAGCATAGTCTCACAAATTCGGTCTTAGTTTGGAGAATTTACTCGCGTATGAGCGAAAATAAATTCGAAATAGCATAGTTTTTGCAAATTTCCCTTTAGTTGGGAAAATTTAATTGCGTTTGAGCGAAAATAAATTGAAGTAGCATAGTTTCTTAAAGTTTACATATTTCTACAAATTCAGTTTAGTTTGGAGAATTTACTAGTGTATGAGCGAAAATAAATTTGAAATAGCATAGTCTCACGAATTCGGTCTTAGTTTGGAGAATTTACTCGCGTATGAGCGAAAATAGATTCGAAATAGCATGGTTTTTGCAAATTTGGCTTTAGTTGGGAAAATTTAATCGCGTTTGAGCGAAAATAAATTGAAGTAGCATAGTTTCTTAAAATTTGTTTAATTTTACAAATTTATTTTAGTTTGGAGAATTTACTCGCGTATGAGCAAAAATAGATTTGAAATAGCATAGTCTCACAAATTCGGTCTTAGTTTGGAGAATTTACTCGCGTATGAGCGAAAATAAATTCGAAATAGCATAGTTTTTGCAAATTTCCCTTTAGTTGGGAAAATTTAATTGCGTTTGAGCGAAAATAAATTGAAATAGCATAGTTTCTTAAAGTTTACTTATTTTTACAGATTCATTTTAGTTTGGAGAATTTACTCGCGTATGAACGAAAATAAATTTGAAATAGCATAGTTTCACAAATTCGGTCTTAGTTTGGAGAATTTACTCGCGTTTGAGCGAAAATAAATTGAAGTAGCATAGTTTCTTAAAGTTTACTTATTTTTACAGAATCATTTTAGTTTGGAGAATTTACTCGCGTATGAACGAAAATAAATTCGAAATAGCAGAGTTTTTGCACATTTGGTTGGGAAAATTTAATCACGTTTGAGCGAAAATAAATTGAAATAGCATAGTTTCTTAAAGTTTACTTATTTTTACAGATTCATTTTAGTTTGGAGAATTTACTCGCGTATGAACGAAAATAAATTTGAAATAGCATAGTTTCACAAATTCGGTCTTAGTTTGGAGAATTTACTCGCGTATGAGCGAAAATAAATTCGAAATAGCATGGTTTTTGCAAATTTGGCTTTAGTTGGGAAAATTTAATCGCGTTTGAGCGAAAATAAATTGAAGTAGCATAGTTTCTTAAAATTAGCTTAATTTTACAAATTTATTTTAGTTTGGAGAATTTACTAGCGTATGAGCAAAAATAGATTTGAAATAGCATAGTCTCACAAATTCGGTCTTAGTTTGCAGAATTTACTCGTGTATGAGCGAAAATTTAATTGCGTTTGAGCGAAAATAAATTGAAGTATCATAGTTTCTTAAAGTTTACTCATTTCTACAAATTCATTTTAGTTTGGAGAATTTACTAGTGTATGAGCGAAAGTTAATTTGAAATAGCATAGTCTCACAAATTCGGTCTTAGTTTGGAGAATTTACTCGCATATGAGCGAAAATAAATTCGAAATAGCATAGTTTTTGCAAATTTGGCTTTAGTTGGGAAAATTTACTCGCGCTTGAGCGACAATAAATTGAAATAGCATAGTTTCTTAAAGATTACTTATTTTTATAAATTCATTTTATTTTGAATTCGAAATAGCATAGTTTTTGCAAAATTTGGCTTTAGTTGGGAGTTGAGCGAAAATAAATTGAAGTAGAATAGTTTCTTAATGTTTATTTATTTCTACAAATTCATTTTAGTTTGGAGAATTTACTAGTGTATGAGCGAAAATAAATTTGAAATAGCATAGTCTCACAAATTCGGTCTTAGTTTGGAGAATTTACTCGTGTATGAGCGAAAATAAATTCGAAATAGCATGGTTTTTGCAAATTTGGCTTTAGTTGGGAAAATTTAATTGCGTTTGAGCGAAAATAAATTGAAGTAGAATAGTTTCTTAAAGTTTACTTATTTTTACAAATTCATTTTAGTTTGGAGAATTTTCTCGCGTATGAACGAAAATAAATTTGAAATAGCATAGTTTCACAAATTCGGTTTTAGTTTGGAAAATATACTCGCATATGAGCGAAAATGAATTCGATAATAAATTGAAGTAGCATAGTTTCTTAAAGTTTACTCATTTCTACAAATTCATTTTAGTTTGGAGAATTTACTAGTGTATGAGCGAAAGTAAATTTGAAATAGCATAGTCTCACAAATTCGGTCTTAGTTTGGAGAATTTACTCGCATATGAGCGAAAATAAATTCGAAATAGCAGAGTTTTTGCAAATTTGGCTTTAGTTGGGAAAATTTAATCTCTTTTGAGCGAAAATAAATTGAAGTAGCATAGTTTCTTAAAGTTTACTTATTTTTACAAATTCATTTTAGTTTGGAGAATTTACTTGTGTATGACCGAAAATAAAATTTAAATAGCATAGTTTTTGCAAATTTGGCTTTAGTTGGGAAAATTTACTCGCGCTTGAGCGACAATAAATTGAAATAGCATAGTTTCTTAAAGATTACTTATTTTTATAAATTCATTTTATTTTGAATTCGAAATAGCATAGTTTTTGCAAAATTTGGCTTTAGTTGGGAAAATTTACTCGCGTTTGAGCGAAAATAAATTGAAGTAGCATAGTTTCTTAAAGTTTACTTATTTCTACAAATTCATTTTAGTTTGGAGAATTTACTAGTGTATGAGCGAAAATAAAATTGAAATAGCATAGTCTCACAAATTCGGTCTTAGTTTGGAGAATTTACTCGTGTATGAGCGAAAATAAATTCGAAATAGCATGGTTTTTGCAAATTTGGCTTTAGTTGGGAAAATTTAATTGCGTTTGAGCGAAAATAAATTGAAGTAGAATAGTTTCTTAAAGTTTACTTATTTTTACACATTCATTTTAGTTTGGAGAATTGAAATAGCATAGTCTCACAAATACGGTCTTAGTTTGGAGAATTTACTCGCGTATGAGCGAAAATATATTCGAAATAGCAAGGTTTTTTTCAAATTTGGCTTTAGTTGGGAAAATTTAATCGCGTTTGAGCGAAAATAAATTGAAGTAGCATAGTTTCTTCAAGTTTACTTCATTTTACAAATTCATTTTAGTTTGGAGAATTTACTCGCGTATGAGCGAAAATAAATTTGAAATAGCATAGTCTCACAAATTCGGTCTTAGTTTGGAGAATTTACTCGGGTATGAGCGAAAATAATTTCGAAATAGCATAGTTTTTGCAAATTTGACTTTCGTTGGGAAAATTTACTCACGTTTGAGCGAAAATAAATTTAAGTAGCATAGTTTCTTAAAATTTGCTTAATTTTACAAATTCATTTTAGTTTGGAGAATTTACTAGTGTATGACCGAAAATGAAATTGAAATAGCATAGTTTTTTCAAATTTGGCTTTAGTTGGGAAAATTTAATCGCGTTTGAGCGAAAATAAATTGAAGTAGCATAGTTTCTTAAAGTTTACTTAATTTTACAAATTCATTTTAGTTTGGAGAATTTACTCGCGTATGAGCGAAAATAAATTTGAAATAGCATAGTCTCACAAATTCGGTCTTAGTTTGGAGAATTTACTCGGGTATGAGCGAAAATAATTTCGAAATAGCATAGTTTTTGCAAATTTGACTTTCGTTGGGAAAATTTACTCGCGTTTGAGCGAAAATAAATTTAAGTAGCATAGTTTCTTAAAATTTGCTTAGTTTTACAAATTCATGTTAGTTTGGAGAATTTACTAGCGTATGAGCAAAAATAGGTTTGAAATAGCATAGTCTCACAAATTCGGTCTTAGTTTGGAGAATTTACTCGCGTATGAGCGAAAATAAATTCGAAATAGCATAGTTTTTGCAAATTTGGCTTTAGTTGGGAAAATTTAATTGCGTTTGAGCGAAAATAAATTGAAGTAGAATAGTTTCTTAAAGTTTATTTATTTCTACAAATTAATTTTAGTTTGGAGAATTTACTAGTGTATGAGGGAAAATAAAATTGAAATAGCATAGTCTCACAAATTCGGTCTAAGTTTGGAGAATTTACTCGCATATGAGCGAAAATAAGTTCGAAATAGCAGAGTTTTTGCAAATTTGGCTTTAATTGGAAAAATTTAATCACGTTTGAGCGAAAAAAATATTTAAATAGCATAGTTTCTTTAAGATTACTTATTTTTATAAATTCATTTTAGTTTGGAGAATTTACTAGCGTATGAACGAAAATAAATTTGAAATAGCATAGTTTCACAAATTCGGTCTTAGTTTGGAAAATATACTCGCATATGAGCGAAAATAAATTCGAAATAGCATGGTTTTTGCAAATTTGGCTTTAGTTGGGAAAATTTAATCGCGTTTGAGCGAAAATAAATTGAAGTAGCATAGTTTCTTAAAATTTGCTTAATTTTACAAATACATTTTAGTTTGGAGAATTTACTAGCGTATGAGCAAAAATAGATTTGAAATAGCATAGTCTCACAAATTCAGTCTTAGTTTATAGAATTTACTCGCATATGAGCGAAAATAAATTCGAAATAGCATAGTTTTTGCAAATTTGGCTTTAGTTGGGAAAATTTAATTGCGTTTGAGCGAAAATAAATTGAAGTAGAATAGTTTCTTAAAGTTTACTTATTTTTACAAATTCATTTTAGTTTGGAGAATTTACTCGCGTATGAGCGAAAATAAAATTGAAATAACATAGTCTCACAAATTCGGTCTTAGTTTGGAGAATTTACTCGCGTATGAGCGAAAATAAATTCGAAATAGCATTTTTTTTCGCAAATTTGGCTTTAGTTGGGAAAATTTACTCGCGTTTGAACGAAAATAAATTGAAGTAGAATAGTTTCTTAAAGTTTACTTATTTTTACAAATTCATTTTAGTTTGGAGAATTTACTAGTGTATGAGCGAAAATAAGTTTGAAATAGCATAGTCTCACAAATTCGGTCTTAGTTTGGAGAATTTACTCGCGTATGAGCGAAAATAAATTCGAAATAGCATGGTTTTTGGAAATTTGGCTTTAGTTGGGAAAATTTACTCGCGTTTGAACGAAAATAAATTGAAGTAGAATAGTTTCTTAAAGTTTACTTATTTTTACAAATTCATTTTAGTTTGGAGAATTTACTCGCGTATGAGCGAAAATAAAATTGAAATAACATAGTCTCACAAATTCGGTCTTAGTTTGGAGAATTTACTCGCGTATGAGCGAAAATAAGTTCGAAATAGCATTTTTTTTTTGCAAATTTGGCTTTAGTTGGGAAAATTTACTCGCGTTTGAACGAAAATAAATTGAAGTAGAATAGTTTCTTAAAGTTTACTTATTTTTACAAATTCATTTTAGTTTGGAGAATTTACTAGTGTATGAGCGAAAATAAGTTTGAAATAGCATAGTCTCACAAATTCGGTCTTAGTTTGGAGAATTTACTCGCGTATGAGCGAAAATAAATTCGAAATAGCATGGTTTTTGGAAATTTGGCTTTAGTTGGGAAAATTTACTCGCGTTTGAACGAAAATAAATTGAAGTAGAATAGTTTCTTAAAGTTTACTTATTTTTACAAATTCATTTTAGTTTTTAGAATTTACTCGCGTATGAGCGAAAATAAAATTGAAATAGCATAGTCTCACAAATTAGGTCTTAGTTTGGAGAATTTACTCGCATATGAGCGAAAATAAATTCGAAATAGCAGAGTTTTTGCAAATTTGGCTTTAGTTGGGAAAATTTAATCGCGTTTGAGCGAAAATAAATTGAAATAGCATAGTTTCTTAAAGTTTACTTATTTTTACAAAATCATTTTAGTTTGGAGAATTTACTTGCGTATGAGCGAAAATAAAATTGAAATAGCATAGTCTCACAAATTCGGTCTTAGTTTGGAGAATTTACTCGCGTATGAGCGAAAATAAATTCGAAATAGCATAGTTTTTGCAAATTTGGCTTTAGTTGGGAAAATTTAATTGCGTTTGAGCGAAAATAAATTTAAGTAGCTTAGTTTCTTAAAATTTGCTTAATTTTACAAATTCATTTTAGTTGGGAGAATTTACTCGCGTATGAACGAAAATAAATTTGAAATAGCATAGTTTCACAAATTCGGTCTTAGTTTGGAAAATATACTCGCATATGAGCGAAAATAAATTCGAAATAGCATGGTTTTTGCAAATTTGGCTTTAGTTGGGAAAATTTAATCGCGTTTGAGCGAAAATAAATTGAAGTAGCATAGTTTCTTAAAGTTTACTTATTTCTACAAATTCATTTTAGTTTGGAGAATTTACTAGTGTATGAGGGAAAATAAAATTGAAATAGCATAGTCTCACAAATTCGGTCTAAGTTTGGAGAATTTACTCGCGAATGAGCGAAAATAAATTCGAAATAGCATGGTTTTTGCAAATTTGGCTTTAGTTGGGAAAATTTACTCGCGTTTGAACGAAAATAAATTGAAGTAAAATAGTTTCTTAAAGTTTACTTATTTTTACAAATTCATTTTAGTTTGGAGAATTTACTAGTGTATGAGCGAAAATAAATTTGAAATAGCATAGTCTCACAAATTCGGTCTTAGTTTGGAGAATTTACTCGCATATGAGCGAAAATAAATTCGAAATAGCAGAGCTTTTGCAAATTTGGCTTTAGTTGGGAAAATTTAATTGCGTTTGAGCGAAAATAAATTGAAATAGCATAGTTTCTTAAAGATTACTTATTTTTATAAATTCATTTTATTTTGAATTCGAAATAGCATAGTTTTTGCAAATTTGGCTTTAGTTGGGAAAATTTATTCGCGTTTGAGCGAAAATAAATTGAAATAGCATAGTTTCTTAAAGTTTACTTAATTTTACAAATTCATTTTAGTTTGGAGAATTTACTAGCGTATGAGCGAAAAAAAAATTTAAATAGCATAGCCTCACAAATACGGTCTTAGTTTGGAGAATTTACTCGCGTATAAGCGAAAATAAATTCGAAATAGCATAGTTTTTGCAAATTTGGCTTTAGTTGGGAAAATTTACTCGCGTTTGAGCGACAATAAATTGAAACAGCATAGTTTCTTTAAGATTACTTATTTTTATAAATTCATTTTATTTTGAATTCGAAATAGCATAGTTTTTGCAAATTTGGCTTTAGTTGGGAAAATTTATTCGCGTTTGAGCGAAAATAAATGGAAAAAGCATAGTTTCTTAAAGTTTACTTAATTTTACAAATTCATTTTAGTTTGGAGAATTTACTCGCGTATGAGCGAAAATAAATTTGAAATAACATAGTCTCACAAATACGGTCTTAGTATGAGCGAAAATAAATTCGAAACAGCATAGTTTCCGCAAATTTGGCTTTAGTTGGGAAAATTTAATTGCGTTTGAGCGAAAATAAATTGAAATAGCATAGTTTCTTAAAGATTACTTATTTTTATAAATTCATTTTATTTTGAATTCGAAATAGCATAGTTTTTGCAAATTTGGCTTTAGTTGGGAAAATTTATTCGCGTTTGAGCGAAAATAAATTGAAATAGCATAGTTTCTTAAAGTTTACTTAATTTTACAAATTCATTTTAGTTTGGAGAATTTACTCGCGTATGAGCGAAAAAAAATTTGAAATAGCATAGCCTCACAAATACGGTCTTAGTTTGGAGAATTTACTCGCGTATGAGCGAAAATAAATTCGAAATAGCATAGTTTTTGCAAATTTGGCTTTAGTTGGGAAAATTTACTCGCGTTTGAGCGACAATAAATTGAAATAGCATAGTTTCTTAAAGATTACTTATTTTTATAAATTCATTTTATTTTGAATTCGAAATAGCATACTTTTTGCAAATTTGGCTTTAGTTGGAAAAATTTATTCGCGTTTGAGCGAAAATAAATGGAAATAGCATAGTTTCTTAAAGTTTACTTAATTTTACAAATTCATTTTAGTTTGGAGAATTTACTCGCGTATGAGCGAAAATAAATTTGAAATAACATAGTCTCACAAATACGGTCTTAGTTTGGAGAATTTACTCGCGTATGAGCGAAAATAAATTCGAAACAGCATAGTTTCCGCAAATTTGGCTTTAGTTGGGAAAATTTACTCGCGTTTGAGCGACAATAAATTGAAATAGCATAGTTTCTTAAAGATTACTTATTTTTATAAATTCATTTTATTTTGAATTCGAAATAGCACAGTTTTTGCAAATTTGGCTTTAGTTGGGAAAATTTATTCGCGTTTGAGCGAAAATAAATTGAAATAGCATAGTTTCTTAAAGTTTTCTTAATTTTACAAATTCATTTTAGTTTGGAGAATTTACTCGTGTATGAACGAAAATAAATTTGAAATAGCATAGTTTCACAAATTCGGTCTTAGTTTGGAAAATATACTCGCATATGAGCGAAAATAAATTCGAAATAGCATGGTTTTTTTCAAATTTGGCTTTAGTTGGGAAAATTTACTCGCGTTTGAGCGGAAATAAATTGAAGTAGCAATGAGCGAAAATAAATTCGAAATAGCATGGTTTTTGCAAATTTGGCTTTAGTTGGGAAAATTTACTCGCGTTTGAACGAAAATAAATTGAAGTAAAATAGTTTCTTAAAGTTTACTTATTTTTACAAATTCATTTTAGTTTGGAGAATTTACTAGTGTATGAGCGAAAATAAATTTGAAATAGCATAGTCTCACAAATTCGGTCTTAGTTTGGAGAATTTACTCGCATATGAGCGAAAATAAATTCGAAATAGCAGAGCTTTTGCAAATTTGGCTTTAGTTGGGAAAATTTAATTGCGTTTGAGCGAAAATAAATTGAAATAGCATAGTTTCTTAAAGATTACTTATTTTTATAAATTCATTTTATTTTGAATTCGAAATAGCATAGTTTTTGCAAATTTGGCTTTAGTTGGGAAAATTTATTCGCGTTTGAGCGAAAATAAATTGAAATAGCATAGTTTCTTAAAGTTTACTTAATTTTACAAATTCATTTTAGTTTGGAGAATTTACTCGCGTATGAGAGAAAAAAAATTTGAAATAGCATAGCCTCACAAATACGGTCTTAGTTTGGAGAATTTACTCGCGTATGAGCGAAAATAAATTCGAAATAGCATGGTTTTTTTCAAATTTGGCTTTAGTTTTGAAAATTTACTCGCGTTTGAGCGGAAATAAATTGAAGTAGCATAGTTTTTGCAAATTTGGCTTTAGTTGGGAAAATTTACTCGCGTTTGAGCGACAATAAATTGAAATAGCATAGTTTCTTAAAGATTACTTATTTTTATAAATTCATTTTATTTTGAATTCGAAATAGCATAGTTTTTGCAAATTTGGCTTTAAATTTAAATTTTTTCGCGTTTGAGCGAAAATAAATGGAAATAGCAAAGTTTCTTAAAGTTTACTTAATTTTACAAATTCATTTTAGTTTGGAGAATTTACTCGCGTATGAGCGAAAATAAATTCGAAATAGCATGGTTTTTTTCAAATTTGGCTTTAGTTGGGAAAATTTACTCGCGTTTGAACGAAAAAAAATTGAAGTAAAATAGTTTCTTAAAGTTTACTTATTTTTACAAATTCATTTTAGTTTGGAGAATTTACTAGTGTATGAGCGAAAATAAATTTGAAATAGCATAGTCTCACAAATTCGGTCTTAGTTTGGAGAATTTACTCGCATATGAGCGAAAATAAATTCGAAATAGCATGGTTTTTTTCAAATTTGGCTTTAGTTGGGAAAATTTACTCGCGTTTGAGCGGAAATAAATTGAAGTAGCAAAGTTTCTTAAAATTTGCTCAATTTTACAAATTCATTTTAGTTTGGAGAATTTACTAGCGTATGAGCAAAAATAAATTTGAAATAGCATAGTCTCACAAATTCGGTCTTAGTTTGGAGAATTTACTCGGGTATGAGCGAAATTAATTTCGAAATAGCATAGTTTTTGCAAATTTGGCTTTAGTTGGGAAAATTTACTCGCGTTTGAGCGGAAATAAATTGAAGTAGCAAAGTTTCTTAAAATTTGCTCAATTTTACAAATTGCGTTTGAGCGAAAATAAATTTAAGTAGCTTAGTTTCTTAAAATTTGCTTAATTTTACAAATTCATTTTAGTTTGGAGAATTTACTCGCGTATGAACGAAAATAAATTTGAAATAGCATAGTTTCACAAATTCGGTCTTAGTTTGGAAAATATACTCGCATATGAGCGAAAATAAATTCGAAATAGCATGGTTTTTGCAAATTTGGCTTTAGTTGGGAAAATTTAATCGCGTTTGAGCGAAAATAAATTGAAGTAGCATAGTTTCTTAAAATTTGTTTAATTGTACAAATTCATTTTAGTTTGGAGAATTTACTAGCGTATGAGCAAAAATAGATTTGAAATAGCATAGTCTCACAAATTCAGTCTTAGTTTGGAGAATTTACTCGCGTATGAGCGAAAATAAATTCGAAATAGCATGGTTTTTGCAAATTTGGCTTTAGTTGGGAAAATTTAATTGCGTTTGAGCGAAAATAAATTGAAGTAGCATAGTTTCTTAAAGTTTACTTATTTCTACAAATTCATTTTAGTTTGGAGAATTTACTAGTGTATGAGGGAAAATAAAATTGAAATAGCATAGTCTCACAAATTCGGTCTAAGTTTGGAGAATTTACTCGCGAATGAGCGAAAATAAATTCGAAATAGCATGGTTTTTGCAAATTTGGCTTTAGTTGGGAAAATTTACTCGCGTTTGAACGAAAATAAATTGAAGTAAAATAGTTTCTTAAAGTTTACTTATTTTTACAAATTCATTTTAGTTTGGAGAATTTACTAGTGTATGAGCGAAAATAAATTTGAAATAGCATAGTCTCACAAATTCGGTCTTAGTTTGGAGAATTTACTCGCATATGAGCGAGTAAATTCGAAATAGCAGAGCTTTTGCAAATTTGGCTTTAGTTGGGAAAATTTAATTGCGTTTGAGCGAAAATAAATTGAAATAGCATAGTTTCTTAAAGATTACATATTTTTATAAATTCATTTTATTTTGAATTCGAAATAGCATAGTTTTTGCAAATTTGGGAAAATTTATTCGCGTTTGAGCGAAAATAAATTGAAATAGCATAGTTTCTTAAAGTTTACTTAATTTTACAAATTCATTTTAGTTTGGAGAATTTACTCGCGTATGAGCGAAAAAAAATTTGAAATAGCATAGCCTCACAAATACGGTCTTAGTTTGGAGAATTTACTCGCGTATGAGCGAAAATAAATTCGAAATAGCATGGTTTTTTTCAAATTTGGCTTTAGTTTTGAAAATTTACTCGCGTTTGAGCGGAAATAAATTGAAGTAGCATAGTTTTTGCAAATTTGGCTTTAGTTGGGAAAATTTACTCGCGTTTGAGCGACAATAAATTGAAATAGCATAGTTTCTTAAAGATTACTTATTTTTATAAATTCATTTAATTTTGAATTCGAAATAGCATAGTTTTTGCAAATTTGGCTTTAAATTTAAATTTTTTCGCGTTTGAGCGAAAATAAATGGAAATAGCAAAGTTTCTTAAAGTTTACTTAATTTTACAAATTCATTTTAGTTTGGAGAATTTACTCGCGTATGCGCGAAAATAAATTTGAAATAACATAGTCTCACAAATACGGTCTTAGTTTGGAGAATTTACTCGCGTATGAGCGACAATAAATTGAAATAGCATAGTTTCTTAAAGATTACTTATTTTTATAAATTCATTTTATTTTGAATTCGAAATAGCATAGTTTTTGCAAATTTGGCTTTAGTTGGGAAAATTTATTCGCGTTTGAGCGAAAATAAATTGAAATAGCATAGTTTCTTAAAGTTTTCTTAATTTTACAAATTCTTTTTAGTTTGGAGAATTTACTCGCGTATGAGCGAAAATAAATTTGAAATAGCATTGTCTCACAAATACGGTCTTAGTTTGGAGAATTTACTCGCGTATGAGCGAAAATAAATTCGAAATAGCATGGTTTTTTTCAAATTTGGCTTTAGTTGGGAAAATTTACTCGCGTTTGAGCGGAAATAAATTGAAGTAGCATAGTTTCTTAAAATGTGCTCAATTTTACAAATTCATTTTAGTTTGGAGAATTTACTAGCGTATGAGCAAAAATAGATTTGAAATAGCATAGTCTCACAAATTCGGTCTTAGTTTGGAGAATTTACTCGCGTATGAGCGAAAATAAATTTGAAATAGCATAGTCTCACAAATTCGGTCTTAGTTTGGAGAATTTACTCGGGTATGAGCGAAATTAATTTCGAAATAGCATAGTTTTTGCAAATTTGGCTTTAGTTGGAAAAATTTACTCGCGTTTGAGCGGAAATAAATTGAAGTAGCAAAGTTTCTTAAAATTTGCTCAATTTTACAAATTCATTTTAGTTTGGAGAATTTACTAGCGTATGAGCAAAAATAAATTTGAAATAGCATAGTCTCACAAATTCGGTCTTAGTTTGGAGAATTTACTCGGGTATGAGCGAAATTAATTTCGAAATAGCATAGTTTTTGCAAATTTGGCTTTAGTTGGGAAAATTTTCTCGCGTTTGAGCGGAAATAAATTGAAGTAGCAAAGTTTCTTAAAATTTGCTCAATTTTACAAATTCATTTTAGTTTGGAGAATTTACTAGCGTATGAGCAAAAATAGATTTGAAATAGCATAGTCTCACAAATTCGGTCTTAGTTTGGAGAATTTACTCGCGTATGAGCGAAAATAAATTCGAAATAGCATAGTTTTTGCAAATTTGGCTTTAGTTGGGAAAATTTAATTGCGTTTGAGCGAAAATAAATTGAAGTAGCATAGTTTCTTAAAGTTTACTTATTTCTACAAATTCATTTTAGTTTGGAGAATTTACTAGTGTATGAGCGAAAATAAAATTGAAATAGCATAGTCTCACAAATTCGGTCTTAGTTTGGAGAATTTACTCGTGTATGAGCGAAAATAAATTCGAAATAGCATAGTTTTTGCAAATTTGGCTTTAGTTGGGAAAATTTAATCACGTTTGAGCGAAAATAAATTTAAGTAGCATAGTTTCTTAAAATTTGCTTAATTTTACAAATTCATTTTAGTTTGGAGAATTTACTCGCGTATGAACGAAAATAAATTTGAAATAGCATAGTTTCACAAATTCGGTCTTAGTTTGGAAAATATACTCGCATATGAGCGAAAATAAATTCGAAATAGCATGGTTTTTGCAAATTTGGCTTTAGTTGGGAAAATTTAATCGCGTTTGAGCGAAAATAAATTGAAGTAGCATAGTTTCTTAAAATTTGTTTAATTGTACAAATTCATTTTAGTTTGGAGAATTTACTAGCGTATGAGCAAAAATAGATTTGAAATAGCATAGTCTCACAAATTCAGTCTTAGTTTGGAGAATTTACTCGCGTATGAGCGAAAATAAATTCGAAATAGCATGGTTTTTGCAAATTTGGCTTTAGTTGGGAAAATTTAATTGCGTTTGAGCGAAAATAAATTGAAGTAGCATAGTTTCTTAAAGTTTACTTATTTCTACAAATTCATTTTAGTTTGGAAAATTTACTAGTGTATGAGCGAAAATAAATTTGAAATAGCATAGTCTCACAAATTCGGTCTAAGTTTGGAGAATTTACTCGCGAATGAGCGAAAATAAATTCGAAATAGCATGGTTTTTGCAAATTTGGCTTTAGTTGGGAAAATTTACTCGCGTTTGAACGAAAATAAATTGAAGTAAAATAGTTTCTTAAAGTTTACTTATTTTTACAAATTCATTTTAGTTTGGAGAATTTACTAGTGTATGAGCGAAAATAAATTTGAAATAGCATAGTCTCACAAATTCGGTCTTAGTTTGGAGAATTTACTCGCATATGAGCGAAAATAAATTCGAAATAGCAGAGCTTTTGAAAATTTGGCTTAAGTTGGGAAAATTTAATTGCGTTTGAACGAAAATAAATTGAAATAGCATAGTTTCTTAAAGATTACTTATTTTTTTAAATTCATTTTATTTTGAATTCGAAATAGCATAGTTTTTGCAAATTTGGCTTTAGTTGGGAAAATTTATTCGCGTTTGAGCGAAAATAAATTGAAAGAGCATAGTTTCTTAAAGTTTACTTAATTTTACAAATTCATTTTAGTTTGGAGAATTTACTCGCGTATGAGCGAAAAAAAATTTGAAATAGCATAGCCTCACAAATACGGTCTTAGTTTGGAGAATTTACTCGCGTATGAGCGAAAATAAATTCGAAATAGCATAGTTTTTGCAAATTTGGCTTTAGTTGGGAAAATTTACTCGCGTTTGAGCGACAATAAAGTGAAATAGCATAGTTCCTTAAAGATTACTTATTTTTATAAATTGATTTTATTTTGAATTCGAAATAGCATAGTTTTTGCAAATTTGGCTTTAGTTGGGAAAATTTATTCGCGTTTGAGCGAAAATAAATGGAAATAGCATAGTTTCTTAAAGTTTTCTTAATTTTACAAATTCTTTTTAGTTTGGAGAATTTACTCGCGTATGAGCGAAAATAAATTTGAAATAGCATTGTCTCACAAATACGGTCTTAGTTTGGAGAATTTACTCGCGTATGAGCGAAAATAAATTCGAAATAGCATGGTTTTTTTCAAATTTGGCTTTAGTTGGGAAAATTTACTCGCGTTTGAGCGGAAATAAATTGAAGTAGCATAGTTTCTTAAAATGTGCTCAATTTTACAAATTCATTTTAGTTTGGAGAATTTACTAGCGTATGAGCAAAAATAGATTTGAAATAGCATAGTCTCACAAATTCGGTCTTAGTTTGGAGAATTTACTCGCGTATGAGCGAAAATAAATTTGAAATAGCATAGTCTCACAAATTCGGTCTTAGTTTGGAGAATTTACTCGGGTATGAGCGAAATTAATTTCGAAATAGCATAGTTTTTGCAAATTTGGCTTTAGTTGGCAAAATTTACTCGCGTTTGAGCGGAAATAAATTGAAGTAGCAAAGTTTCTTAAAATTTGCTCAATTTTACAAATTCATTTTAGTTTGGAGAATTTACTAGCGTATGAGCAAAAATAAATTTGAAATAGCATAGTCTCACAAATTCGGTCTTAGTTTGGAGAATTTACTCGGGTATGAGCGAAATTAATTTCGAAATAGCATAGTTTTTGCAAATTTGGCTTTAGTTGGGAAAATTTACTCACGTTTGAGCGGAAATAAATTGAAGTAGCAAAGTTTCTTAAAATTTGCTCAATTTTACAAATTCATTTTAGTTTGGAGAATTTACTAGCGTATGAGCAAAAATAGATTTGAAATAGCATAGTCTCACAAATTCGGTCTTAGTTTGGAGAATTTACTCGCGTATGAGCGAAAATAAATTCGAAATAGCATAGTTTTTGCAAATTTCCCTTTAGTTGGGAAAATTTAATTGCGTTTGAGCGAAAATAAATTGAAGTAGCATAGTTTCTTAAAGTTTACATATTTCTACAAATTCATTTTAGTTTGGAGAATTTACTAGTGTATGAGTGAAAATAAATTTGAAATAGCATAGTCTCACGAATTCGGTCTTAGTTTGGAGAATTTACTCGCATATGAGCGAAAATAAATTCGAAATAGTAGAGTTTTTGCAAATTTGGCTTTAGTTGGGAAAATTTAATCACGTTTGAGCGAAAATAAATTGAAATAGCATAGTTTCTTAAAGTTTACTTATTTTTACAGATTCATTTTAGTTTGGAGAATTTACTGGCGTATGAACGAAAATAAATTTGAAATAGCATAGTTTCACAAATTCGGTCTTAGTTTAGAGAATTTACTCGCGTATGAGCGAAAATAAATTCGAAATAGCATAGTTTTTGCAAATTTGGCTTTAGTTGGGAAAATTTAATCGCGTTTGAGCGAAAATAAATTGAAGTAGCATAGTTTCTTAAAATTTGCTTAATTATACAAATTCATTTTAGTTTGGAGAATTTACTAGCGTATGAGCAAAAATAGATTTGAAATAGGATAGTCTAACAAATTCATTTTAGTTTGGAGAATTTACTAGTGTATGAGCGAAAATAAGTTTGAAATAGCATAGTCTCACAAATTCGGTCTTAGTTTGGAGAATTTACTCGCGTATGAGCGAAAATAAATTCGAAATAGCATAGTTTTTGCAAATTTCCCTTTAGTTGGGAAAATTTAATTGCGTTTGAACGAAAATAAATTGAAGTAGAATAGTTTCTTAAAGTTTACTTATTTTTTCAAATTCATTTTAGTTTGGAGAATTTACTCGCGTATGAGCGAAAATAAAATTGAAAAAGCATAGTCTCACAAATTCGGTCTTAGTTTGGAGAATTTACTCGCATATGAGCGAAAATAAATTCGAAATAGCAGAGTTTTTGCAAATTGGCTTTAGTTGGGAAAATTTAATCGCGTTTGAGCGAAAATAAATTGAAATAGCATAGTTTCTTAAAGTTTACTTATTTTTACAAAATCATTTTAGTTTGGAGAATTTACTTGCGTATGAGCGAAAATAAAATTGAAATAGCATAGTCTCACAAATTCGGTCTTAGTTTGGAGAATTTACTCGCGTATGAGCGAAAATAAATTCGAAATAGCATAGTTTTTGCAAATTTGGCTTTAGTTGGGAAAATTTAATTGCGTTTGAGCGAAAATAAATTGAAGTAGCATAGTTTCTTAAAGTTTACTTATTTTTTCAAATTCATTTTAGTTTGGAGAATTTACTCGCGTATGAGCGAAAATAAAATTGAAAAAGCATAGTCTCACAAATTCGGTCTTAGTTTGGAGAATTTACTCGCATATGAGCGAAAATAAATTCGAAATAGCAGAGTTTTTGCAAATTGGCTTTAGTTGGGAAAATTTAATCGCGTTTGAGCGGAAATAAATTGAAGTAGCAAAGTTTCTTAAAATTTGCTCAATTTTACAAATTCATTTTAGTTTGGAGAATTTACTAGCGTATGAGCAAAAATAAATTTGAAATAGCATAGTCTCACAAATTCGGTCTTAGTTTGGAGAATTTACTCGGGTATGAGCGAAATTAATTTCGAAATAGCATAGTTTTTGCAAATTTGGCTTTAGTTGGGAAAATTTTCTCGCGTTTGAGCGGAAATAAATTGAAGTAGCAAAGTTTCTTAAAATTTGCTCAATTTTACAAATTCATTTTAGTTTGGAGAATTTACTAGCGTATGAGCAAAAATAGATTTGAAATAGCATAGTCTCACAAATTCGGTCTTAGTTTGGAGAATTTACTCGCGTATGAGCGAAAATAAATTCGAAATAGCATAGTTTTTGCAAATTTGGCTTTAGTTGGGAAAATTTAATTGCGTTTGAGCGAAAATAAATTGAAGTAGCATAGTTTCTTAAAGTTTACTTATTTCTACAAATTCATTTTAGTTTGGAGAATTTACTAGTGTATGAGCGAAAATAAAATTGAAATAGCATAGTCTCACAAATTCGGTCTTAGTTTGGAGAATTTACTCGTGTATGAGCGAAAATAAATTCGAAATAGCATAGTTTTTGCAAATTTGGCTTTAGTTGGGAAAATTTAATCACGTTTGAGCGAAAATAAATTTAAGTAGCATAGTTTCTTAAAATTTGCTTAATTTTACAAATTCATTTTAGTTTGGAGAATTTACTCGCGTATGAACGAAAATAAATTTGAAATAGCATAGTTTCACAAATTCGGTCTTAGTTTGGAAAATATACTCGCATATGAGCGAAAATAAATTCGAAATAGCATGGTTTTTGCAAATTTGGCTTTAGTTGGGAAAATTTAATCGCGTTTGAGCGAAAATAAATTGAAGTAGCATAGTTTCTTAAAATTTGTTTAATTGTACAAATTCATTTTAGTTTGGAGAATTTACTAGCGTATGAGCAAAAATAGATTTGAAATAGCATAGTCTCACAAATTCAGTCTTAGTTTGGAGAATTTACTCGCGTATGAGCGAAAATAAATTCGAAATAGCATGGTTTTTGCAAATTTGGCTTTAGTTGGGAAAATTTAATTGCGTTTGAGCGAAAATAAATTGAAGTAGCATAGTTTCTTAAAGTTTACTTATTTCTACAAATTCATTTTAGTTTGGAAAATTTACTAGTGTATGAGCGAAAATAAATTTGAAATAGCATAGTCTCACAAATTCGGTCTAAGTTTGGAGAATTTACTCGCGAATGAGCGAAAATAAATTCGAAATAGCATGGTTTTTGCAAATTTGGCTTTAGTTGGGAAAATTTACTCGCGTTTGAACGAAAATAAATTGAAGTAAAATAGTTTCTTAAAGTTTACTTATTTTTACAAATTCATTTTAGTTTGGAGAATTTACTAGTGTATGAGCGAAAATAAATTTGAAATAGCATAGTCTCACAAATTCGGTCTTAGTTTGGAGTATTTACTCGCATATGAGCGAAAATAAATTCGAAATAGCAGAGCTTTTGAAAATTTGGCTTAAGTTGGGAAAATTTAATTGCGTTTGAACGAAAATAAATTGAAATAGCATAGTTTCTTAAAGATTACTTATTTTTATAAATTCATTTTATTTTGAATTCGAAATAGCATAGTTTTTGCAAATTTGGCTTTAGTTGGGAAAATTTATTCGCGTTTGAGCGAAAATAAATTGAAAGAGCATAGTTTCTTAAAGTTTACTTAATTTTACAAATTCATTTTAGTTTGGAGAATTTACTCGCGTATGAGCGAAAAAAAATTTGAAATAGCATAGCCTCACAAATACGGTCTTAGTTTGGAGAATTTACTCGCGTATGAGCGAAAATAAATTCGAAATAGCATAGTTTTTGCAAATTTGGCTTTAGTTGGGAAAATTTACTCGCGTTTGAGCGACAATAAAGTGAAATAGCATAGTTCCTTAAAGATTACTTATTTTTATAAATTGATTTTATTTTGAATTCGAAATAGCATAGTTTTTGCAAATTTGGCTTTAGTTGGGAAAATTTATTCGCGTTTGAGCGAAAATAAATGGAAATAGCATAGTTTCTTAAAGTTTTCTTAATTTTACAAATTCTTTTTAGTTTGGAGAATTTACTCGCGTATGAGCGAAAATAAATTTGAAATAGCATTGTCTCACAAATACGGTCTTAGTTTGGAGAATTTACTCGCGTATGAGCGAAAATAAATTCGAAATAGCATGGTTTTTTTCAAATTTGGCTTTAGTTGGGAAAATTTACTCGCGTTTGAGCGGAAATAAATTGAAGTAGCATAGTTTCTTAAAATGTGCTCAATTTTACAAATTCATTTTAGTTTGGAGAATTTACTAGCGTATGAGCAAAAATAGATTTGAAATAGCATAGTCTCACAAATTCGGTCTTAGTTTGGAGAATTTACTCGCGTATGAGCGAAAATAAATTTGAAATAGCATAGTCTCACAAATTCGGTCTTAGTTTGGAGAATTTACTCGGGTATGAGCGAAATTAATTTCGAAATAGCATAGTTTTTGCAAATTTGGCTTTAGTTGGCAAAATTTACTCGCGTTTGAGCGGAAATAAATTGAAGTAGCAAAGTTTCTTAAAATTTGCTCAATTTTACAAATTCATTTTAGTTTGGAGAATTTACTAGCGTATGAGCAAAAATAAATTTGAAATAGCATAGTCTCACAAATTCGGTCTTAGTTTGGAGAATTTACTCGGGTATGAGCGAAATTAATTTCGAAATAGCATAGTTTTTGCAAATTTGGCTTTAGTTGGGAAAATTTACTCACGTTTGAGCGGAAATAAATTGAAGTAGCAAAGTTTCTTAAAATTTGCTCAATTTTACAAATTCATTTTAGTTTGGAGAATTTACTAGCGTATGAGCAAAAATAGATTTGAAATAGCATAGTCTCACAAATTCGGTCTTAGTTTGGAGAATTTACTCGCGTATGAGCGAAAATAAATTCGAAATAGCATAGTTTTTGCAAATTTCCCTTTAGTTGGGAAAATTTAATTGCGTTTGAGCGAAAATAAATTGAAGTAGCATAAGTTTAAAGTTTACATATTTCTACAAATTCATTTTAGTTTGGAGAATTTACTAGTGTATGAGTGAAAATAAATTTGAAATAGCATAGTCTCACGAATTCGGTCTTAGTTTGGAGAATTTACTCGCATATGAGCGAAAATAAATTCGAAATAGTAGAGTTTTTGCAAATTTGGCTTTAGTTGGGAAAATTTAATCACGTTTGAGCGAAAATAAATTGAAATAGCATAGTTTCTTAAAGTTTACTTATTTTTACAGATTCATTTTAGTTTGGAGAATTTACTGGCGTATGAACGAAAATAAATTTGAAATAGCATAGTTTCACAAATTCGGTCTTAGTTTAGAGAATTTACTCGCGTATGAGCGAAAATAAATTCGAAATAGCATAGTTTTTGCAAATTTGGCTTTAGTTGGGAAAATTTAATCGCGTTTGAGCGAAAATAAATTGAAGTAGCATAGTTTCTTAAAATTTGCTTAATTATACAAATTCATTTTAGTTTGGAGAATTTACTAGCGTATGAGCAAAAATAGATTTGAAATAGGATAGTCTAACAAATTCATTTTAGTTTGGAGAATTTACTAGTGTATGAGCGAAAATAAGTTTGAAATAGCATAGTCTCACAAATTCGGTCTTAGTTTGGAGAATTTACTCGCGTATGAGCGAAAATAAATTCGAAATAGCATAGTTTTTGCAAATTTCCCTTTAGTTGGGAAAATTTAATTGCGTTTGAACGAAAATAAATTGAAGTAGAATAGTTTCTTAAAGTTTACTTATTTTTTCAAATTCATTTTAGTTTGGAGAATTTACTCGCGTATGAGCGAAAATAAAATTGAAAAAGCATAGTCTCACAAATTCGGTCTTAGTTTGGAGAATTTACTCGCATATGAGCGAAAATAAATTCGAAATAGCAGAGTTTTTGCAAATTGGCTTTAGTTGGGAAAATTTAATCGCGTTTGAGCGAAAATAAATTGAAATAGCATAGTTTCTTAAAGTTTACTTATTTTTACAAAATCATTTTAGTTTGGAGAATTTACTTGCGTATGAGCGAAAATAAAATTGAAATAGCATAGTCTCACAAATTCGGTCTTAGTTTGGAGAATTTACTCGCGTATGAGCGAAAATAAATTCGAAATAGCAGAGTTTTTGCAAATTTGGCTTTAGTTGGGAAAATTTAATTGCGTTTGAGCGAAAATAAATTTAAGTAGCATAGTTTCTTAAAATTTGCTTAATTTTACAAATTCATTTTAGTTTGGAGAATTTACTCGCGTATGAACGAAAATAAATTTGAAATAGCATAGTTTCACAAATTCGGTCTTAGTTTGGAAAATATACTCGCATATGAGCGAAAATAAATTCGAAATAGCATGGTTTTTGCAAATTTGGCTTTAGTTGGGAAAATTTAATCGCGTTTGAGCGAAAATAAATTGAAGTAGCATAGTTTCTTAAAATTTGTTTAATTGTACAAATTCATTTTAGTTTGGAGAATTTACTAGCGTATGAGCAAAAATAGATTTGAAATAGCATAGTCTCACAAATTCAGTCTTAGTTTGGAGAATTTACTCGCGTATGAGCGAAAATAAATTCGAAACAGTATGGTTTTTGCAAATTTGGCTTTAGTTGGGAAAATTTAATTGCGTTTGAGCGAAAATAAATTGAAGTAGCATAGTTTCTTAAAGTTTACTTATTTCTACAAATTCATTTTAGTTTGGAGAATTTACTAGTGTATGAGGGAAAATAAAATTGAAATAGCATAGTCTCACAAATTCGGTCTAAGTTTGGAGAATTTACTCGCGAATGAGCGAAAATAAATTCGAAATAGCATGGTTTTTGCAAATTTGGCTTTAGTTGGGAAAATTTACTCGCGTTTGAACGAAAATAAATTGAAGTAAAATAGTTTCTTAAAGTTTACTTATTTTTACAAATTCATTTTAGTTTGGAGAATTTACTAGTGTATGAGCGAAAATAAATTTGAAATAGCATAGTCTCACAAATTCGGTCTAAGTTTGGAGAATTTACTCGCATATGAGCGAAAATAAATTCGCAATAGCAGAGCTTTTGCAAATTTGGCTTTAGTTGGGAAAATTTAATTGCGTTTGAGCGAAAATAAATTGAAATAGCATAGTTTCTTAAAGATTACTTATTTTTATAAATTCATTTTATTTTGAATTCGAAATAGCATAGTTTTTGCAAATTTGGCTTTAGTTGGGAAAATTTATTCGCGTTTGAGCGAAAATAAATTGAAATAGCATAGTTTCTTAAAGTTTACTTAATTTTACAAATTCATTTTAGTTTGGAGAATTTACTCGCGTATGAGCGAAAAAAAATTTGAAATAGCATAGCCTCACAAATACGGTCTTAGTTTGGAGAATTTACTCGCGTATGAGCGAAAATAAATTCGAAATAGCATAGTTTTTGCAAATTTGGCTTTAGTTGGGAAAATTTACTCGCGTTTGAGCGACAATAAATTGAAATAGCATAGTTTCTTAAAGATTACTTATTTTTATAAATTCATTTTATTTTGAATTCGAAATAGCATAGTTTTTGCAAATTTGGCTTTAAATTTAAATTTTTTCGCGTTTGAGCGAAAATAAATGGAAATAGCATAGTTTCTTAAAGTTTACTTAATTTTACAAATTCATTTTAGTTTGGAGAATTTACTCGCGTATGAGCGAAAATAAATTTGAAATAACATAGTCTCACAAATACGGTCTTAGTTTGGAGAATTTACTCGCGTATGAGCGAAAATAAATTCGAAACAGCATAGTTTCCGCAAATTTGGCTTTAGTTGGGAAAATTTACTCGCGTTTGAGCGACAATAAATTGAAATAGCATAGTTTCTTAAAGATTACTTATTTTTATAAATTCATTTTATTTTGAATTCGAAATAGCATAGTTTTTGCAAATTTGGCTTTAGTTGGGAAAATTTATTCGCGTTTGAGCGAAAATAAATTGAAGTAGCATAGTTTCTTAAAATGTGCTCAATTTTACAAATTCATTTTAGTTTGGAGAATTTACTAGCGTACGAGCAAAAATAGATTTGAAATAGCATAGTCTCACAAATTCGGTCTTAGTTTGGAGAATTTACTCGCGTATGAGCGAAAATAAATTTGAAATAGCATAGTCTCACAAATTCGGTCTTAGTTTGGAGAATTTACTCGGGTATGAGCGAAATTAATTTCGAAATAGCATAGTTTTTGCAAATTTGGCTTTAGTTAGGAAAATTTACTCGCGTTTGAGCGGAAATAAATTGAAGTAGCAAAGTTTCTTAAAATTTGCTCAATTTTACAAATTCATTTTAGTTTGGAGAATTTACTAGCGTATGAGCAAAAATAAATTTGAAATAGCATAGTCTCAGAAATTCGGTCTTAGTTTGGAGAATTTACTCGGGTATGAGCGAAATTAATTTCGAAATAGCATAGTTTTTGCAAATTTGGCTTTAGTTGGGAAAATTTACTCGCGTTTGAGCGGAAATAAATTGAAGTAGCAAAGTTTCTTAAAATTTGCTCAATTTTACAAATTCATTTTAGCTTGGAGAATTTACTAGCATATGAGCAAAAATAGATTTGAAATAGCATAGTCTCACAAATTCGGTCTTAGTTTGGAGAATTTACTCGCGTATGAGCGAAAATAAATTCGAAATAGCATAGTTTTTGCAAATTTGGCTTTAGTTGGGAAAATTTAATTGCGTTTGAGCGAAAATAAATTGAAGTAGCATAGTTTCTTAAAGTTAACTTATTTCTACAAATTCATTTTAGTTTGGAGAATTTACTAGTGTATGAGCGAAAATAAAATTGAAATAGCATAGTCTCACAAATTCGGTCTTAGTTTGGAGAATTTACTCGTGTATGAGCGAAAATAAATTCGAAATAGCATAGTTTTTGCAAATTTGGCTTTAGTTGGGAAAATTTAATCACGTTTGAGCGAAAATAAATTTAAGTAGCATAGTTTCTTAAAATTTGCTTAATTTTACAAATTCATTTTAGTTTGGAGAATTTACTCGCGTATGAACGGTAATAAATTTGAAATAGCATAGTTTCACAAATTCGGTCTTAGTTTGGAAAATATACTCGCATATGAGCGAAAAAAAATTCGAAATAGCATGGTTTTTGCAAATTTGGCTTTAGTTGGGAAAATTTACTCGCGTTTGAGCGGAAATAAATTGAAGTAGCAAAGTTTCTTAAAATTTGCTCAATTTTACAAATTCATTTTAGTTTGGAGAATTTACTAGCGTATGAGCAAAAATAGATTTGAAATAGCATAGTCTCACAAATTCGGTCTTAGTTTCGAAATAGCATAGTTTTTGCAAATTTGGCTTTAGTTGGGAAAATTTAATTGCGTTTGAGCGAAAATAAATTGAAGTAGCATAGTTTCTTAAAGTTTACTTATTTCTACAAATTCATTTTAGTTTGGAGAATTTACTAGTTTATGAGCGAAAATAAAATTGAAATAGCATAGTCTCACAAATTCGGTCTTAGTTTGGAGAATTTACTCGTGTATGAGCGAAAATAAATTCGAAATAGCATAGTTTTTGCAAATTTGGCTTTAGTTGGGAAAATTTAATCACGTTTGAGCGAAAATAAATTTAAGTAGCATAGTTTCTTAAAATTTGCTTAATTTTACAAATTCATTTTAGTTTGGAGAATTTACTCGCGTATGAACGAAAATAAATTTGAAATAGCATAGTTTCACAAATTCGGTCTTAGTTTGGAAAATATACTCGCATATGAGCGAAAATAAATTCGAAATAGCATGGTTTTTGCAAATTTGGCTTTAGTTGGGAAAATTTAATCGCGTTTGAGCGAAAATAAATTGAAGTAGCATAGTTTCTTAAAATTTGTTTAATTGTACAAATTCATTTTAGTTTGGAGAATTTACTAGCGTATGAGCAAAAATAGATTTGAAATAGCATAGTCTCACAAATTCCGTCTTAGTTTGGAGAATTTACTCGCGTATGAGCGAAAATAAATTCGAAATAGCATGGTTTTTGCAAATTTGGCTTTAGTTGGGAAAATTTAATTGCGTTTGAGCGAAAATAAATTGAAGTAGCTTAGTTTCTTAAAGTTTACTTATTTCCACAAATTCATTTTAGTTTGGAGAATTTACTAGTGTATGAGGGAAAATAAAATTGAAATAGCATAGTCTCACAAATTCGGTCTAAGTTTGGAGAATTTACTCGCGAATGAGCGAAAATAAATTCAAAATAGCATGGTTTTTGCAAATTTGGCTTTAGTTGGGAAAATTTACTCGCGTTTGAACGAAAATAAATTGAAGTAAAATAGTTTCTTAAAGTTTACTTATTTTTACAAATTCATTTTAGTTTGGAGAATTTACTAGTGTATGAGCGAAAATAAATTTGAAATAGCATAGTCTCACAAATTCGGTCTTAGTTTTTAGAATTTACTCGCATATGAGCGAAAATAAATTCGAAATAGCAGAGCTTTTGCAAATTTGGCTTTAGTTGGGAAAATTAATTTGCGTTTGAACGAAAATAAATTGAAATAGCATAGTTACTTAAAGATTACTTATTTTTATAAATTCATTTTATTTTGAATTCGAAATAGCATAGTTTTTGCAAATTTGGCTTTAGTTGGGAAAATTTATTCGCGTTTGAGCGAAAATAAATTGAAATAGCATAGTTTCTTAAAGTTTACTTATTTTTACAAATTCATTTTAGTTTGGAGAATTTACTAGCGTATGAGCGAAAAAAAATTTGAAATAGCATAGCCTCACAAATACGGCCTTAGTTTGGAGAATTTACGCGCGTATGAGCGAAAATAAATTCAAAATAGCATAGTTTTTGCAAATTTTGCTTTAGTTGGGAAAATTTACTCGCGTTTGAGCGACAATAAATTGAAATAGCATAGTTTCTTAAAGATTACTTATTTTTATAAATTCATTTTATTTTGAATTCGAAATAGCATAGTTTTTGCAAATTTGGCTTTAGTTGGGAAAATTTATTCGCGTTTGAGCGAAAATAAATGGAAATAGCATAGTTTCTTAAAGTTTACTTAATTTTACAAATTCAATTTAGTTTGGAGAATTTACTCGCGTATGAGCGAAAATAAATTTGAAATAGCATAGTCTCACAAATTCGGTCTTAGTTTGGAGAATTTACTCGGGTATGAGCGAAATTAATTTCGAAATAGCATAGTTTTTGCAAATTTGGCTTTAGTTGGCAAAATTTACTCGCGTTTGAGCGGAAATAAATTGAAGTAGCAAAGTTTCTTAAAATTTGCTCAATTTTACAAATTCATTTTAGTTTGGAGAATTTACTAGCGTATGAGCAAAAATAAATTTGAAATAGCATAGTCTCACAAATTCGGTCTTAGTTTGGAGAATTTACTCGGGTATGAGCGAAATTAATTTCGAAATAGCATAGTTTTTGCAAATTTGGCTTTAGTTGGGAAAATTTACTCGCGTTTGAGCGGAAATAAATTGAAGTAGCAAAGTTTCTTAAAATTTGCTCAATTTTACAAATTCATTTTAGTTTGGAGAATTTACTAGCGTATGAGCAAAAATAGATTTGAAATAGCATAGTCTCACAAATTCGGTCTTAGTTTGGAGAATTTACTCGCGTATGAGCCAAAATAAATTCGAAATAGCATAGTTTTTGCAAATTTCCCTTTAGTTGGGAAAATTTAATTGCGTTTGAGCGAAAATAAATTGAAGTAGCATAGTTTCTAAAAATTTACATATTTCTACAAATTCATTTTAGTTTGGAGAATTTACTAGTGTATGAGTGAAAATAAATTTGAAATAGCATAGTCTCACGAATTCGGTCTTAGTTTGGAGAATTTACTTGCATATGAGCGAAAATAAATTCGAAATAGTAGAGTTTTTGCAAATTTGGCTTTAGTTGGGAAAATTTAATCACGTTTGAGCGAAAATAAATTGAAATAGCATAGTTTCTTAAAGTTTACTTATTTTTACAGATTCATTTTAGTTTGGAGAATTTACTGGCGTATGAACGAAAATAAATTTGAAATAGCATAGTTTCACAAATTCGGTCTTAGTTTAGAGAATTTACTCGCGTATGAGCGAAAATAAATTCGAAATAGCATGGTTTTTGCAAATTTGGCTTTAGTTGGGAAAATTTAATCGCGTTTGAGCGAAAATAAATTGAAGTAGCATAGTTTCTTAAAATTTGCTTAATTTTACAAATTCATTTTAGTTTGGAGAATTTACTAGCGTATGAGCAAAAATAGATTTGAAATAGGATAGTCTCACAAATTCGGTCTTAGTTTGCAGAATTTACTCGTGTATGAGCGAAAATAAATTCGAAATAGCATAGTTTTTGCAAATTTGGCTTTAGTTGGGAAAATTTAATTGCGTTTGAGCGAAAATAAATTGAAGCAGCATAGTTTCTTAAAGTTTACTCATTTCTACAAATTCATTTTAGTTTGGAGAATTTACTAGTGTATGAGCGAAAATAAATTTGAAATAGCATAGTCTCACAAATTCGGTCTTAGTTTGGAGAATTTACTCGCATATGAGCGAAAATAAATTCGAAATAGGAGAGTTTTTGCAAATTTGGTTGGTAAAATTTAGTTGGTAAATTAGTTGGTAAAATTTAATCTCGTTTGAGCGAAAATAAATTGAAGTAGCATTGTTTCTTAAAGTTTACTTATTTTTACAAATTCATTTTAGTTTGGAGAATTTACTCGCGTATGACCGAAAATAAAATTGAAATAGCATAGTTTTTGCAAATTTGGCTTTAGTTGGGAAAATTTACTCGCGCTTGAGCGACAATAAAGTGAAATAGCATAGTTTCTTAAAGATTACTTATTTTTATAAATTCATTTTATTTTGAATTCGAAATAGCATAGTTTTTGCAAAATTTGGCTTTAGTTGGGAAAATTTACTCGCGTTTGAGCGAAAATAAATTGCAATAGCATAGTTTCTTAAAGTTTACTTAATTTTACAAATTCATTTTAGTTTGGAGAATTTACTCGCGTATGAGAGAAAACAAATTTGAAATAGCATAGTCTCACAAATACGGTCTTAGTTTGGAGAATTTACTAGCGTATGAGCGAAAATATATTCGAAATAGCATGGTTTTTTTCAAATTTGGCTTTAGTTGGGAAAATTTAATCGCGTTTGAGCGAAAATAAATTGAAGTAGCATAGTTTCTTAAAGTTTACTTCATTTTACAAATTCATTTTAGTTTGGAGAATTTACTCGCGTATGAGCGAAAATAAATTTGAAATAGCATAGTCTCACAAATTCGGTCTTAGTTTGGAGAATTTACTCGGGCATGAGCGAAAATAATTTCGAAATAGCATAGTTTTTGCAAATTTGACTTTCGTTGGGAAAATTTACTCGCGTTTGAGCGAAAGTAAATTTAAGTAGCATAGTTTCTTAAAATTTGCTTAATTTTACAAATTCATTTTAGTTTGGAGAATTTACTCGCGTATGAGCAAAAATAGATTTGAAATAGCATAGTCTCACAAATTCGGTCTTAGTTTGGAGAATTTACTCGCGTATGAGCGAAAATAAATTCGAAATAGCATAGTTTTTGCAAATTTGGCTTTAGTTGGGAAAATTTAATCGCGTTTGAGCGAAAATAAATTGAAGTAGCATAGTTTCTTAAAATTTGCTTAATTTTACAAATTCATTTTAGTTTGGAGAATTTACTCGAGTATGAACGAAAATAAATTTGAAATAGCATAGTTTCACAAATTCGGTCTTAGTTTGGAAAATATACTCGCATATGAGCGAAAATAAATTCGAAATAGCATGGTTTTTGCAAATTTGGCTTTAGTTGGGAAAATTTAATCGCGTTTGAGCGAAAATAAATTGAAGTAGCATAGTTTCTTAAAATTTGCTTAATTTTACAAATTCATTTTAGTTTGGAGAATTTACTAGCGTATGAGCAAAAATAGATTTGAAATAGCATAGTCTCACAAATTCAGTCTTAGTTTGGAGAATTTACTCACATATGAGCGAAAATAAATTCAAAATAGCATAGTTTTTGCAAATTTGGCTTTAGTTGAGAAAATTTAATTGCGTTTGAGCGAAAATAAATTGAAATAGCATAGTTTCTTAAAGTTTACTTATTTTTACAAATTCATTTTAGTTTGGAGAATTTACTCGCGTATGAGCGAAAATAAGTTCGAAATAGCATGGTTTTTGCAAATTTGGCTTTAGTTGGGAAAATTTACTCGCGTTTGAACGAAAATAAATTGAAGTAGAATAGTTTCTTAAAGTTTACTTATTTTTATAAATTCATTTTAGTTTGGAGAATTTACTAGTGTATGAGCGAAAATAAGTTTGAAATAGCATAGTCTCACAAATTCGGTCTTAGTTTGGAGAATTTACTCGCGTATGAGCGAAAATAAATACGAAATAGCATGGTTTTTGCAAATTTGGCTTTAGTTGGGAAAATTTAATCGCGTTTGAGCGAAAATAAATTGAAGTAGCATAGTTTCTTAAAGTTTACTTATTTTTACAAATTCATTTTAGTTTGGAGAATTTACTCGCGTATGAGCGAAAATAAAATTGAAATAGCATAGTCTCACAAATTCGGTCTTAGTTTGGAGAATTTACTCGTGTATGAGCGAAAATAAATTCGAAATAGCATGGTTTTTGCAAATTTGGCTTGTCCAAATATGACACTTGTACATGTGGTAATTTACATTTCTAATATTATCTATAATTATCGCTAGTAATAAAAAAATGTCAAAGAGAAGATGTCTCTCACACATCTATAGTTATCGCTAGTAATAAAAAATAGAAGATGTTTCTCACACATCATAATCTATGTTTAGTAACACTCAGTTTGAGTTGAGGCTGTGTGGCCATTTACAATTCTAATGTATTCTATTATTATCGCTATTTAGAAAAGTACACACACAAGTAATAAATAGTTTATAGCCTATGCGGGGACGCTTATCGTGCCTCTGCTGATAATATTCTAATTCTGTCTAGTTTTAAGTGCATTTTTGTGCCTATATATTTAGGTGTTTTATTAAAATAAAATCAGTACCTTAAAAATACTCAAACGACGCGAACATCAGTTCGCACATTGGTCCTTCGAACCTTCGAGTATCATACAAATACTTAATTCGAGAGTATCTCAGAAGTATAGAATGGTATAGTGGTATAGAAAGGCCAAAGCGAGTTGAAATATATTCGTGCATTGGTCCTTCGAGGAAACGAGCTAGTGCAATTGGAAACACAGTCGTTGTAAAATTTTTAAAATTGTCTAACTCGCTAAAGTGCGAACGAAATTTTAAAATTTTAAATAAGTGGCGTTTCTCACGGACTAAACAGTGAGATAAGCGTAACCGAGGCTTAAACAGCGGTTGTATACAGTTAACTAATACAAGTTTTTATTTTCGAATACAAAATGTCGAATGAAAAGCGAAAATTGTTACAACGCCAAAATGAGATTGGCGAGATGATCATCGTCATGAATGATAAGATGCAGCAGAAAAAGCTGCGTCAAACTACGTTGGATGAGACAACTTCCCACTTGGAAAAAATCTGGGATGAGTTCCAGAGGATCAACTTGAAACTGCTGTCGATGGGAATAACAAATTAAAGTTATTTTGAGAGCAGATATTTCGAAGAGATTGAGAAAATAGTGTACGGAATTCGTACACACATAAAAAATGCAGATGTCGACCTTACTATGCCGAAGCAGGCAACTGAGGCAGCTGGGTCTAGTGAAGGACAGCAGCAAGAAGGGCACAAGAGGGAACATCTGGAAGGCAAGCCGGCAGACATTCTGATAAGAAAATTTTTCCGTCAAGTGAACAACATGAAATTATTGTTAGATGAAGGCATAGAAGATGATGCCGGCAGAGCGGAATTGGAATGCAGAAAATCTTGTTAGGAGCAGAAAATGCAACTCATAAATGCAATTTATATAAAATTGACATTTGATATGGGAGAAGACGATGACGATGTAGAAGAGCAAAAAGACCAAGTGGACAGGTCGTATAACGATGCTTCAATGGACTTAGCAAAGAAGATGCAGTCACTGGAGATAGTGAAAAGGCCATCAACTCTTAAACTGGAGGATATCAAAATCCCAACATTTTTTGGTGATATAAACGAATGGTCCTCTTTTTACGATATTTTCAAAAAATTGGTACATGAGGTCAGCCATTATTCAAATGTTGAGAAAATGTACCGATTGAAGTCATTAGTAAAGGGAGAAGCTGGAAGGCTAATTCAACATTTCAATGTTGTTGATGCAAGTTATGATGCAGCGTGGGAAATGTTAACACATCGGTACGCTAACCGGCGGTTGCTGTTTACAAAGTTGGTGGACAAAATGTTGGACCAGCCTGAAGTCAACAGCGAGGCAGCATCGAGTATAAAGCAACTTCTCGATACAACAAATGAATGTGCTCATGCTCTGAAAGGGATGAATATCAAATTGGATGATGCGGAGCCACTAATTGCTCGTATCATCATAAGAAAGCTGGACAGAGACGGGCTGCGGTTATATGAGCAGAACGTGAAGAAAACTAGGGAGATACAAACTCTGAGCGATGTGATGCAGTTTTTGGAGCTGCAATATCAAGCGTTAGAAGCTGTAAAAGGAAAGAAGCTGATTGGAAATAGTGGAAGCAGTAGGCAACGAAGCAATCAGCAATCTACAAATTCATTTTATACGGGACAACTAAGCTGCGCATATTGTAACACAGTAGGACATAGTGTGAACAATTGCAGGAAATTCCTTGCGCTATCAGTGGCAGATCGACGCAGCTGGGCAAAGAAAAGCAACGCGTGTTATGTATGTCTATACCATAAGATGGACAAGAAATGCAGCAATGGAGCTTCCAAATGCAAAAAGTGTGGTAAAAACCATCACATTCTGCTGCATTGGGAAACAACGTATGGTTTAAATAAAACAAAAAATGAACCAAGGCAGGAGTCAGCGACTTCAATGATGACAAAGGACGATGCATCACCGGCTGTACTTTTGGCAACGGCACAGGTACGAGTAAAAACAGCGCATGGAGAATTTCTGACCTTGAGAGCACTAATTGACCAAGGGTCACAAAAAACCGTATTGTCAGAAGAAGCTGCGCAAATATTGAATTTACCAAAGAAGAAAGTGAATTTAGAACTAGTTGGTCTTGGAAGCACGGTGGTTGGAGTAGCAAAGTCGAAAGTAAAGTTGGAAATCCGACCAAGGTTTATGAGCGACGAATTGTTCGTAATTGAGCCATTAGTATTGCCAAAGCTGGCCAAGGCGCATCCGGACACATCATTTAAGTATGATATCAATCAGTTGAAAAATCATACGTTGGCCGATCCTAATTTTAACAAATCAGACCGAATTGATATAGTAATCGGCGGCGACTTGTATCCAGAGATCTTAGAGGAAGGCATATTGAAATTGGATAAAATCCTGGGTCAATCAACAAAGCTTGGGTGGATATTATCCGGAGTACTCAACGTAGAAAGTAGGAGTAAGCAATTAACAGCATCCGTGACAACTGGGTTGGAGCGATTTTGGGAGTTGGAGGAGATAAATGATTCGGTTATTCCTTCAGATGATGATGATTTATGTCTACGGCAATACAAAGCTACAACGAAACCAGATAGAGATGGCAGATTCATTGTTAACTTGCCGTTTAAAGAAGATAACGCCCTCGGAGATTCTCGAAAGCAAGCAATGGCGAGATTCCTGAATTTAGAGAAAAAGTTACAAGCAAATAATGCATTAAAAACGGAATATGTTAAATTCATGCGGAAGTACCAACACCTCGGTCATATGGAAGAAGTTAACGACAATCAGCGTGGAAAATATTATCTCCTCATCAAGCGGTGGTTCGTGAGAGCAGTATTACGACTAAAGTTAGAGTTGTTTTTGATGCTTCGGCGAAAACATCAAATGGCAAAAGCCTCAACGATGTGTTACATGTGGGGCCAAGACTACAGAAAGATATATTTGATATCATGGTGAAGTGGCGAGTTTGGAAAAATATAATGATGGCAGACGTAGAGAAAATGTATCGTCAGGTAAAAATCGCGAAAGAAGATCAGAGTTACCAATACATACTTTGGAGAGAGAATAAGGCGGAACCGATAAAGCAGTATGAACTAACAACGGTCACATATGGAACAACTTCAGCACCATTCCTTGCCATTAGAACATTGCACGAGATAGCAAATCAATGCGACGATGCAGACATAGCTAAAATCATCAAGGAAGATTTTTATATGGACGATCTGATGACTGGAGCAGATACCATCGAAGAGTGCAGGCGAATTCGTAGTAAAATATCACATCAATTGGATAAATTTGGATTCCATTTGAGAAAATGGAGTTCTAATACCAAAGACATTATCGCTGACATTCCTAATACCAGTGAAAATGAAGTTCTGCAGATTCAAGAGGACGAGACGATAAAAACTCTGGGTTTACAATGGAGTCCAAAAACCGACGAGTTTATGTTTAGCATAGCTACTACCGAAGGAAGAACGGTGACAAAACGGCAAGCATTGTCATATCTTGCTCGAATATTTGATCCATTGGGCTGGTTGGCACCTATAACAATCGTTGCCAAGTTGTTCATACAAAACTTGTGGAAAATTAAAACAGAGTGGGATGACAAGTTAGACGACGTATTGACGAAGGAATGGAATAACTTCATACAACATTTGCCAGCAATAAAAACGATTAGAATTTCTCGATGGATGTTCCTGACGAAGAATGCAACGTTCCAGCTACACGGATTTGCAGACGCATCGGAGAAAGCATATGCAGCGGTGGTTTATGTGAAGGCAGGTTCCTCGGTAGAAATTGTAGCAGCAAAAAGTAAAGTCAATCCAGTAAAAAATAAAAAGACGCTGCCAAAATTAGAACTGTGTGCGGCTCATTTGTTGGCAAGGTTGTTGAACAAAGTCACAGACATCATCAAACGAGACTGCCAAATTTACGCTTGGAGCGATTCGATGATAACATTGGGCTGGATTAGAAATAAAAGAAGTAAGGATAAATTCGTGAGAACAAGGACAACGGAAATTAGCGCTTTGATTCCCACAGCTAAATGGAATCATGTCAGTACAAAGGAGAACCCAGCTGACATCGCATCAAGAGGAATTTCACCATCTAAGTTAGAACAAAATATTTTATGGTGGAGAGGTCCGACATGGTTGGTGCAAGATGAATATGATTGGCCAAAAGAAGCAGTTGCAGAAAAGAGTGTATTAGTAGCAACTACAACACTGACAGAGCAGCCAAATATACTACTTCAGTTGCAAGAAAGGTGCTCATCATTAAGAAAATTGGAAAGAGTTGCAGCTTATATTCTGAGGTTTAAAGGAGCATTGAAAGGAGAAAAGTTTCCGGCATATTTAACGGCAGACGAACTGCGAGCAGCCGAAACAATGTTAATAAAAAATCAGCAACTTGCAGAGTTTTCAAGCGAAATACGGTTATTGAAGAACAACAAATCTGTGGATCAAAAAAGTAAAATAGCGAATTTGAATCCACTGCTTGATGGCAAAGGGATTTTAAGAGTTGGAGGTCGACTGGAAAATTCGCATATTCCTTACTATCAAAAACATCCTATAATTCTTGGCAAACCCAGGTTGACGACTTTAATAATTCAAGACATTCACGTCAACACGTTACATGGCGGAAATCGTCTGATGGAGAGCTCGATTAGAAGAAAGTACTGGATTATTGGACTAAATCACATGATTAAGCAACGCGTGCGTGCATGTGTAAAATGCATTCGATACAGGAATGATACGGCTAAGCAAATCATGGGGAATTTACCTGAGAGCCGTACATCTATTAATCACCCATTTACACATACTGGCGTCGATTATGCTGGTCCTATTCAAATAAGATGTTCTAAAGGAAGGGGACAAAAGTCATATAAAGGATATATAGCTGTATTTGTATGCATGGCAACTAAAGCTATTCATTTAGAAGCAGTAAGTGATCTAACGACGGATTCATTCTTAGCAGCATTGCGAAGGTTTTTCGCAAGAAGAGGCAAAAGTCAACATATATATTCAGATAATGGAACAAACTTCGTAGGAGCAGCGAGAAAGTTGGATGCCGATTTTAAGCAAGCAATTAAAAATAATTCGGAAGTGATTGCTGTTTTGAAAGCAGATAAAGTTCAATGGCATTTTATTCCCCCGGCAGGCCCTCACTTTGGAGGGATTTGGGAGGCTAGCGTGAAGTCGATGAAGCACCATCTAAAAAGGGTGATTGGAGAAACTAAACTAACATACGAGGAACTGAGTACTCTTTTAGCTCAGATTGAAGCGGTTCTCAATTCAAGGCCACTTCATGCGATTGGCAATAATACAGACGAAGTTGACACGTTAACACCAGGACATTTTCTGATTGGCCAGCCGATTATTGGAACAGCAGAAGCGGTAGATGACCGTTCAATTGGATCTTTGGATCGTTGGAAATTAATACAAAAAATGAAAAAAGACTTTTGGAAAAGATGGAAGGAGGAATATCTTTCAACTTTACAACAGCGGTATAAATGGCAGAAACCGCAGCTAAATCTGGCTGAAGGCCAAATGGTCATTATCAAAAATGAAGATACGCATCCGGCAAGATGGCCCCTTGGTCGAATTATAGAAACTCATCCAGAGTTTGTACACAACCGTTAGGTGAACAGGATGCTTCTGGTGGATCGGTTCTAGAGTTGAAAAATAATACAGCGATATATTTGGATCATATCGGGATAATGGAGGTCGTAGCTTCATCTTGGAATTTGATGATTTATTACGACATGCACGCATTCTTCAAAGTAGTGGATCATGCTGACACGTTTTCAAAGAAAATTAGAAAAAGTTGTGACAAATTGCAAGCGTTTGAAGAGCAATGCAACACAGTCATCGACAATATTGAAATCAAAATAAACAAGGTAAAGGACACAAATAAATATCTGTTTGTACGAAAGGATAAAAGGAGAAGGAGAGCTCCATTGGAATTTGTTGGATCTATGTCCCATATTCTTTTCGGAATGATGGATGCGGATGACCGTGAATATATGGAAAGCAATATGAAGAACTTGTTAGACAACCAACATGATCTGCAGCATTTGATAACGAGCCAAACTTCTGTTGTCGATTCAACAGTTAATATTCTTAAACGCACTACGGACGAAGTAAATCTGCATCTTAAGGAGTTACAGATGAGAGTAGACAATATCACTTCAACCATGGAAGAGAACTACTACGTATACCAAGAATCTGTTAAGTTCTTTATGATGACCAAACAGCTGAGCAACATAGTCGAAGAGAGCGAAACAATTCAGTCAGAAGTTATCGAACTTTTAATTGACGTCAATCACGGAAAACTAAACCCAGACTTGATCACACCTCCGCAGCTGAAATCAGAGATCCAAAAAATAAGAGAACATCTTCCAGAAAAACTGAAATTACCTGGAAGACAATCGAACGAGCTTCAAGCTATCTATAAATTGTTGAAAGCAAGAGGGGCGCTAATAGGAGATAAATTGGTAATCAGAGTTACGATACCGCTGCTTAACAGTTATTCGTCGCAACTATACAAAATTATTCCAATGCCGATTGAGAGAGTTGGTGAGAGAATGATCTCTGCTATACGAGCTGAATTCATAATCTACAATTTTGAAATAGACTCATATCATTTAATGTCGGAAGTCACTATCAATCAATGTAACAAATTTTCGGACCAACATCTCGTCTGCGAAAACAGCTGGGCATGGATTGAGGCTAACGACAATTCCTGCGAAATATCACCTTTAAAGCCGCTTAACCCGTACGACTGCACATTTATAGAAATGAAAACATCGCCATTCTGGAAAGAGCTTCACAGCAAAAACAAATGACTGTTTAAGAACTTTAAAAGAACTGCAGCACAAATACAGTGTAGTTCTGCCCATCAGAAAATCATCGAATTACCGAATCAAGGAATTTTAACTCTGGAAGCAGGATGTACTGTGCACATTCCAGGAGCCACGCTAATCGCACCCCATAATGTCTTTTCGGGTATTAACAACACATTTTCCACATCTTTGACGAAGGAAATTGAAAACTTATCCGAGCATTCCATGAAACCTCTAGGATCGGTTGTCATCAATCACACCAAGGAAATTGATCAACTCAAGAAGCAAATTTCCCAACTGCATGCGGATAATCTACATCTCAAAGGTCTAAACTTCCATAACCTCAGCGGGCATACTTCTTTGATTCTGGTAGTTTTGCTTATTATTATATTAGCTATTTTTATCGTAAGAAAAATTAATGTCAAGAGATCGATTCCATCTATCGTCTTTTCTGCCCCCCGGCAGAATGTCCAAATATGACACTTGTACATGTGGTAATTTACATTTCTAATATTATCTATAATTATCGCTAGTAATAAAAAAATGTCAAACAGAAGATGTTTCTCACACATCTATAGTTATCGCTAGTAATAAAAAATGTCAAACAGAAGATGTTTCTCACACATCATAATCTATGTTTAGTAACACTCAGTTTGAGTTGAGGCCGTGTGGCCATTTACAATTCTAATGTATTCTATTATTATCGCTATTTAGAAAAGTACACACACAAGTAATAAATAGTTTATAGCCTATGCGGGGACGCTTATCGTGCCTCTGCTGATAATATTCTAATTCTGTCTAGTTTTAAGTGCATTTTTGTGCCTATATATTTATTAAAATAAAATCAGTACCTTAAAAATACTCAAACGACGCGAACATCAGTTCGCACATGGCTTTAGTTGGGAAAATTTACTCGCGTTTGAACGAAAATAAATTGAAGTAGAATAGTTTCTTAAAGTTTACTTATTTTTACAAATTCATTTTAGTTTGGAGAATTTACTCGCGTATGAACGAAAATAAATTTGAAATAGCATAGTCTCACAAATTCGGTCTTAGTTTGGAGAATTTACTCGCGTATGAGCGAAAATAATTTCGAAATATCATAGTTTTTGCAAATTTGGCTTTATTTGGGAAAATTTAATCGCGTTTGAGCGAAAATAAACTGAAGTAGCATAGTTTCTTAAAATTAACTTTTTTTTACAAATTCATTTTAGTTTGGAGAATTTACTCGAGTATGAGCGAAAATAAAATTGAATTAGCATTGTCTCACAAATTCGCTCTTAGTTTGGAGAATTTACTCGCGTATGGGCGAAAATAAATTCGAAATAGCATGGTTTTTGCAAATTTGGCTTTAGTTGGGACAATTTACTCGCGTTTGAGCGAAAATAAATTAAAGTAGCATAGTTTCTTAAAGTTTACTTATTTTTACAAATTCATTTTAGTTTGGAGAATTTACTAGTGTATGAGCGAAAATAAATTTGAAATAGCATAGTCTCACAAATTCGGTCTTAGTTTGGAGAATTTACTCGCATATGAGCGAAAATAAATTCGAAATAGCAGAGTTTTTGCAAATTTTTCTTTAGTTGGGAAAATTTAATCGCGTTTGAGCGAAAATAAATTGAAATAGCATAGTTTCTTAAAGTTTACTTATTTTTACAAATTCATTTTAGTTTGGAGAATTTACTCGCGTATGAGCGAAAATAAAATTGAAATAGCATAGTCTCACAAATTCGGTCTTAGTTTGGAGAATTTACTCGCGTATGAGCGAAAATAAATTCGAATAGAAAATAAATTGAAGTAGCATAGTTTCTTAAAGTTTACTTATTTCTACAAATTCATTTTAGTTTGGAGAATTTACTAGTGAATGAGCGAAAATAAATTTGAAATAGCATAGTCTCACGAATTCGGTATTAGTTTGGAGAATTTACTCGCGTATGAGCGAAAATAAATTCGAAATAGCATGGTTTTTTCAAATTTGGCTTTAGTTGGGAAAATTTAATCGCGTTTGAGCGAAAATAAATTGAAGTAGCATAGTTTCTTAAAGTTTGCTTAATTTTACAAATTCATTTTAGTTTAGAGAATTTACTCGCGTATGAGCGAAAATAAATTTGAAATAGCATAGTCTCACAAATTCGGTCTTAGTTTGGAGAATTTACTCGCGTATGAGCGAAAATAATTTCGAAATATCATAGTTTTTTCAAATTTGGCTTTAGTTGGGAAAATTTACTCGCGTTTGAGCGAAAATAAACTGAAGCAGCATAGTTTCTTAAAATTTACTTATTTTTACAAATTCATTTTAGTTTGGAGAATTTACTCGCGTATGTGCGAAAATAAAATTGAAATAGCATAGTCTCACAAATTCGGTCTTAGTTTTGAGAATTTACTCGCATATGAGCGAAAATAAATTCGAAATAGCAGAGTTTTTGCAAATTTGGCTTTAGTTGGGAAAATTTAATCGCGTTTGAGCGAAAATAAATTGAAATAGCATAGTTTCTTAAAGTTTACTTATTTTTACAAATTCATTAGTTGGGAAAATTTACTTGCGTTTGAAAGAAAATAAATATAAGTAGAATAGTTTCTTAAAGTTTATTTATTTTTACAAATTCTCTTTAGTTTGGAGAATTTACTCGCGTATGAGCGAAAATAAATTTTAAATAGCATAGTCTCATTAATTCGGTCTTAGATTGGAGAATTTACTCGCGTATGAGCGAAAATAATTTCGAAATATCATAGTTTTTGCAAATTTGGCTTTATTTGGGAAAATTTACTCGCGTTTGAGCGAAAATAAAGTGAAGTAGCATAGTTTCTTAAAAGTTACTTTTTTTTACAAATTCATTTTAGTTTGGAGAATTTACTAGTGTATGAGCGAAAATAAAATTGCAATAGCATAGTCTCACAAATTCGGTCTTAGTTGTGAGAACTTACTCGCATATGAGCGAAAATAAATTCGAAATAGTTGAGGTTTTGCAAATTTGGCTTTAGTTGGGAAAATTTATTCGCGTTTGAGCGAAAATAAATTGAAATAGCATAGTTTCTTAAAGTTTATTTATTTTTACAAATTCATTTTAGTTTGGAGAATTTACTCGCGTATGAGCGAAAATAAAATTGAAATAGCATAGTCTCACAAATTCGGTCTTAGTTTGGAGAATTTACTCTCGTATGAGCGAAAATAAATTCGAAATAGCATGGTTTTTGAAAAATTTGGCTTTAGTTGGGAAAATTTGCTCGCGTATGAGCGAAAATAAAATTGAAATAGCATAGTCTCACAAATTCGGTCTTAGTTGTGAGAACTTACTCGCATATGAGCGAAAATAAATTCGAAATAGTTGAGGTTTTGCAAATTTGGCTTTAGTTGGGAAAATTTATTCGCGTTTGAGCGAAAATAAATTGAAATAGCATAGTTTCTTAAAGTTTATTTATTTTTACAAATTCATTTTAGTTTGGAGAATTTACTCGCGTATGAGCGAAAATAAAATTGAAATAGCATAGTCTCACAAATTCGGTCTTAGTTTGGAGAATTTACTCGCGTATGAGCGAAAATAAATTCGAAATGGCATAGTTTTTGCAAATTTGGCTTTAGTTGGGAAAATTTGATCACGTTTGAGCGACAATAAATTGAAGTAGCATAGTTTCTTAAAGATTACTTATTTTTCAAAATTCATTTTATTTTGAATTCGAAATAGCATAGTTTTTGCAAATTTGGCTTTAGTTGGGAAAATTTACTCGCGTTTGAGCGAAAATAAATTGAAGTAGCATAGTTTCTTAAAGTTTACTTATTTTTACAAATTCATTTTAGTTTGGAGAATTTACTCGCGTATGAACGAAAATAAATTTGAAATAGCATAGTCTCACAAATTCGGTCTTAGTTTGGAGAATTTACTCGCGTATGAGCGAAAATAAATTCGAAATAGCATGGTTTTTGCAAATTTGGCTTTAGTTGGGAAAATTTAATCGCGTTTGAGCGAAAATAAATTGAAGTAGCATAGTTTCTTAAAGTTTGCTTAATTTTACAAAATCATCTTAGTTTGGAGAATTTACTAGCGTATGAGCAAAAATAGATTTGAAATAGCATAGTCTCACAAATTCGGTCTTAGTTTCGAGAATGTACTCGCGTATGAGCGAAAATAAATTCGAAATAGCATAGTTTTTGCAAATGTGGCTTTAGTTGGAAAAATTTAATTGCGTTTGAGCGAAAATAAATTAAAGTAGCATAGTTTCTTAAAGTTTACTTATTTCTACAAATTCATTTTAGTTTGGAGAATTTACTAGTGTATGAGCGAAATAAATTTGAAATAGCATAGTCTCACAAATTCGGTCTTAGTTTGGAGAATTTACTCGCGTATGAGCGAAAATAAATTCGAAATAGCATGGTTTTTTGCAAATTTGGCTTTAGTTGGTGTTTACGCCAAAACACCCTGTTTGCCACCCTGTGTACGGAATTGTACGGCAACCAACTTTATACCATTAAACCCACTGGAACACCGCTTAACATTCTGTTAAGCTGTGTCCCAAAACTGGTTTAACTCAATATGACGGCCTTCTGTCATTTCCGTAACTTTAACTTCCTTCTTCTTGTACCAGCATCGAACGAGTCACCAACGTATATTTTTACGCTCCTGCAACAGCGTGCTGCAGTGCTTTTTATTTATATAAAGCTTACTTTTTGGTATCCTACGACATCCGTCACAAGTAAGCAACCTTTGTGCTCCTTTATCAATAAAACATACTTAAAAACCTACATCCTACACGCCTTTAATTATATTTTGCTAATTCTCGATTTTCACCCTTTTTTTTTTATATCATTTGGCCACTTTACGAGTGAGCCAAACATTTGGTCCTTCGAACCGGACTCGGATTTTGAGAACGACATCCGTCGTAAAAATTAGCTTCAGCACTTCTGCATATTTAGGCAGCATCTTCCGCTCCAAGCTCCGCCGAGGTTTCAACTTTTCCAGCGTTTTTAGCGTTTTACGAGCGCATCTTCTCCGAAGGAACGTCAGCAAACAGCAAAAATACAACATTCAACATTACAACAAAAATTCAAGGTACGTGTAGTTTGTATAAAAGCATAGTTTTTATTGTATGTACAAAAAAAAAGAGCAATTCTTCCTACACTTAGTCGAGAAATACAACAACAATAAAAACACAATAATCTTTCTCTGCGTTAATTTGTTCACTTTCGTGGAACGTGCGGAAAGCCACAAAAGAAAGGCCCAAAGCACCAATGAGAAATAAAATTACCACAAAGTGAACAAAAGCAGAATAAAATACAAAAACGACACAATACTCCGATTGTGCATCGTCCCTAATTCGTCGTTAAAACCGAACATTAACATATCAAAGAATAATTTAAAACGTTTTTAAATCTATTAAAATTCTCTAATTTTCAATTAGAAAATAACTTTTACTTTAAAGTTGGAAAATTTGTTGGCCACCCTTATTGCCTCTTCTCGGTGTAATACGATCCACAACCAAAAGCTTTTGGCTCTCAGCCCTCCTTCCATTACCTACTTTGACAGTTGTGATTATCCCTTCTTTTTTGGGTTTTTGGTTTTTCGTGTTTTAGTTTTATTTTTAAATGAAATTAACATTAACAACATAAATTCTAAATAATTAAAATCAAAAAAGTGCATAAATTAGTGACAAAACTAAGTGATACAAATAATCCCAAGCACAGATCAAACGAAAGTGCAAATAAAACAAAATACACAAACACAAAACTAACAACAAGTGCACTGCTACAACAACAAGTGAGTGCCTTTTTAAATTTCATGTGATATTTCTTAAATATTTGAACTTATCGTTTTGTGATCAGCATATACATAAAAGCTAAATTTTGTGCATACTAGTTTTTGGTATTCAAAATTGTGCACTTTTGGTTTATTTGTGCTCCCTTTCAATGCGCTCCTTTTGAATTACTTTGCCACCATAGCTTGGCCAATATTTTTTGTTTATTTTGCTTCTGTCGGTTAAGTGATCGTATTATTTCATGTGCACTACTTTAGTGTGCAATTACTTTTATCGCTTCTGTGAAAATTTTCGAAGCTTTTATACTTTTTTAATAATTGTTTCAACAAATTCTATGCACACGGCCCTATTTTACAAAGCCCACCTTGGGTAAATATAAAATTGAAATTAATTTTCACATTCCAATTAAATAAAATCAACATTAAATTAAATTCAGTTTTTAAAATTTAGTTTATTTTGTTGGTTTTACACATTAGTGCTCAACGCAAATTCCTTTTTTGAATTCTTAATTTTCACATCAGGGCACAATCTCAAGTACCTATACCGAGGGTACTTTTGCATTTAACATTTTTATTTAATTAAAATTTTTTATTCAAGTGATCTTTTGATCTAAGTTCTCCACAACCTCAAGTGTCACCCCTAATTGTTTCGGGTATTCATTTTCGATGCCTTCTCCTCTTATTTCGAGCAAATTGCTTTTTTATTTAAAGTTTTTTAGTTTTTCTTTAAAACCATGACAGCTTTAGAGATTTTTATTCTCGCTGCTGACCAATTGGTCAAATTTGAAGCAGCTTTTGCGGACTTACCGCCAGCAACACACACCCAAGTCAATTTGAGCACTCAAAGTGAAAAAATAAAATCACTTTGGGCTGCAGTTAAGGCCCGGATGTCAACGCGGACATCGCTTTCGTCAAGTCCAAATACAAGCGTTCTTATTACAGCTTTGTAAAGTGTTTGGCAACAATTAACGAACTACTGCATCATAGTGCCAGTACAAATTCTTTGACTTTTCATTCTTCCACCAAAGATTCCACAACAATAAATACTTATAACACCAATGTGTCATCGAATCTTTGTGGACTTTGTCCTCGCCGACAGCATTCGTTGCGCACCTGTCAGCGTTTTCTGACCATGAGTGTCGCCGATCGTAATTTAAATTTAAAACGACTTAAGTTCTGCATCAATTGTTTAAGCAAAAATCATCAGGTTGAAGGTTGCAAGAGCACCTCTGTTTGCTCCAGCTGTCAGAAGCGCCATCATACGCTTCTACATAGAGATGTGCCTGCTACGCAGCCATCACCCAGTGAACATTTTCCTTTAGGGCCCCGTCCTATAGAAAATAATGTTTCACATTTTCAGCCTTCAACCAAGGAAACTTTTCCTTTAGGGCCCCGCCCTCTTGAACATATTGTTTCACCTTTTGCCCCAACTTCAATCATTGGTACTTCTCACTCAGGGTTACGCCCTATTGAAATTAATGATTTCCAATCAACTTTCCCATTCTACGATGGAAGTTTTCCTCCCGCTTTTCTGGAAACTGTCATCGACAAACACTTCACCATTCAATACAGTCCACTTCTCTCCAAGCTGAGCCAATTCTTGGTATTCAGAAATGCTTCACTTTTCGCGCTACTTATGTACTCTTCGGTACAGCCGATGTGAACATTTGCCACTTGGGCACCGTCTACTCAGCAAGTGCGCTGATAAACTCTGCGTCAGAAACTACGTTTATTTCTGATCGCACGAGGAAGTTATTGAAACTTCCTTCGATACCGACTGAATCCAGAATTATAGAGAGTATTCAATCTGGTGCTGCTACTCCTAGCAAGCAGTGTTGCATTACTCTCGATTCTCCTATCGATTCGCAGAGAAAAAGCGAGGCAGCGACCCTCGTACTACCAACCAATTTTCCAAAATTTACAATTGCATCACTTCGTGATCATCAAAGGCCATACAATGCATTGGCATATGCCACTTACTGGCAAAGCTCGCCGATGTATATCCCTATCTGCGTCGCTTTTCATCGAAACCTTTTATTAGATAAAATTCAATGTGATATTTTTAGTCAAATTTCCCGTAAATTACATAAGAAAAAGTTTATGACTGCTGCGGCTAAGTTTTTTGACACCCGCTTCGTCAATTCTACCCAGCGTGACCAATTCAAATTTTACGTCATAGCTCTTGCCATTAAATCGAAATTTCAATTAGATATTCGACATAACTCTTTACGCAAATTAGCACCTAGACTTTTTCTCCAACATAACTTCAATACATATTTGGAATTAAAAATACATAATCTGGTATTAATGTTACGCTTAATATATCGCCGCGCTCGTGTTCGGTTTCGACGTGTATTCGAAGACTGTGCTGGTTGGATTTATTTGAAATCCTGGGGTTCCTTTTTACCCAAGCACAGCCTTCGGCAGGGTCCTTTCTGGCTCAGATCTCGCATGAGAGATCCGGGGTCCCTTATGACCCACGTCGTGTGAAAGATCCGTTGCGGCCCCTATTTGGCCCTCGCTACCTTTTTAGCGATAATTCTACGAATAAATTACTTTTTCTAAATAAATCAACTTTTAAAAAATTCTTTTTTTTTATATGCTCGATGTCACTATGCTTTTATACCATACAAACTACATGTACTAATCTACAATTTTTTTGCAGCGTTAGTTACTGCAAGTTGGGCGGAATGTTTACGCCAAAACACCCTGTTTGCCACCCTGTATACGGAATTGTACGGCAACCAACTTTATACCATTAAACCTACTGGAACACCGCTTAACATTCTGTTAAGCTGTGTCCCAAAACTGGTTTAACTCAATATGACGGCCTTCTGTCATTTCCGTAACTTTAACTTCCTTCTTCTTGTACCAGCATCGAACGAGTCACCAACGTATATTTTTACGCTCCTGCAACAGCGTGCTGCAGTGCTTTTTATTTATATAAAGCTTACTTTTTGGTATCCTACGTCGCACGTAAGCAACCTTTGTGCTCCATTATCAATAAAACATACTTAAAAACCTACACCCTACACGCCTTTAATTATATTTTGCTAATTCTCGATTTTCACCCTTTTTTTTTTTATATCGTTTGGCCACTTTACGAGTGAGCCAAACAGTTGGGAAAATTTACTCGTGTTTGAGCGAAAATAAATTGAAGTAGCATAGTTTCTTAAAGTTTACTTATTTCTACAAATTCATTTTAGTTTGGAGAATTTACTAGTGAATGAGCGAAAATAAAATTGAAATAGCATAGTCTCACAAATTCGGTCTTAGTTTGGAGAATTTACTCGCGTATGAGCGAAAATAAATTCGAAATAGCATGGTTTTTGCAAATTTGGCTTTAGTTGGGAAAATTTACTCGTTTTTGAGCGAAAATAAATTGAAGTAGCATAGTTTCTTAAAGTTTACTTATTTCTACAAATTCATTTTAGTTTGGAGAATTTACTAGTGAATGAGCGAAAATAAATTTGAAATAGCATAGTCTCACAAATTCGGTCTTAGTTTGGAGATTTTACTCGCGTATGAGCGAAAATAAATTCGAATAGAAAATAAATTGAAGTAGCATAGTTTCTTAAAGTTTACTTATTTCTACAAATTCATTTTAGTTTGGAGAATTTACTAGTGAATGAGCGAAAATAAATTTGAAATAGCATAGTCTCACAAATTCGGTATTAGTTTGGAGAATTTACTCGCGTATGAGCGAAAATAAATTCGAAATAGCATGGTTTTTTCAAATTTGGCTTTAGTTGGGAAAATTAAATCGCTTTTGAGCGAAAATAAATTGAAGTAGCATAGTTTCTTAAAGTTTGCTTAATTTTACAAATACATTTTAGTTTGGAGAATTTACTCGCGTATGAGCGAAAATAAATTCGAATAGAAAATAAATTGAAGTAGCATAGTTTCTTAAAGTTTACTTATTTCTACAAATTCATTTTAGTTTGGAGAATTTACTAGTGAATGAGCGAAAATAAAATTGAAATAGCATAGTCTCACAAATTCGGTCTTAGTGTGGAAAATTTACTCGCGTTTGAGCGAAAATATACTGAAGCAGCATAGTTTCTTAAAATTTACTTATTTTTACAAATTCAGTTTAGTTTGGAGAATTTACTCGCGTATGTGCGAAAATAAAATTGAAATAGCATAGTCTCACAAATTCGGTCTTAGTTCGGAGAATTTACTCGCGTATGAGCGAAAATAAATTCGAAATAGCATGGTTTTTGAAAATTTGGCTTTAGTTGGGAAAATTTACTCGCGTTTAAGCGAAAATAAATTGAAGTAGCATAGTTTCTTAAACTTTACTTATTTCTACAAATTCAATTTAGTTTGGAGAATTTACTAGTGTATGAGCGAAAATAAATTTGAAATAGCATAGTCTCACAAATTCGGTCTTAGTTTTGAGAATTTACTCGCATATGAGCGAAAATAAATTCGAAATAGCAGAGTTTTTGCAAATTTGGCTTTAGTTGGGAAAATTTAATCGCGTTTGAGCGAAAATAAATTGAAATAGCATAGTTTCTTAAAGTTTACTTATTTTTACAAATTCCTTTTAGTTTGGAGAATTTACTCGCGTATGAGCGAAAATAAAATTGAAATAGCATAGTCTCACAAATTCGGTCTTAGTTTGGAGAATTTACTCGCGTATGAGCGAAAATAAATTCGAAATAGCATGGTTTTTGAAAAATTTGGCTTTAGTTGGGAAAATTTACTCGCGTATGAGCGAAAATAAAATTGAAATAGCATAGTCTCACAAATTCGGTCTTAGTTTGGAGAATTTACTCGCATATGAGCGAAAATAAATTCGAAATAGCTGAGTTTTTGCAAATTTGGCTTTGGTTGGGAAAATTTATTCGCGTTTGAGCGAAAATAAATTGAAATAGCATAGTTTCTTAAAGTTTATTTATTTTTACAAATTCATTTTAGTTTGGAGAATTTACTCGCGTATGAGCGAAAATAAAATTGAAATAGCATAGTCTCACAAATTCGGTCTTAGTTTGGAGAATTTACTCGCGTATGAGCGAAAATAAATTCGAAATTGCATGGTTTTTGCAAATTTGGCTTTAGTTGGGAAAATTTACTTGCGTTTGAGCGACAATAAATTGAAGTAGCATAGTTTCTTAAAGATTACTTATTTTTCAAAATTCATTTTATTTTGAATTCGAAATAGCATAGTTTTTGCAAATTTGGCTTTAGTTGGGATAATTTACTCGCGTTTGAGCGAAAATAAATTGAAATAGCATAGTTTCTTAAAGTTTACTTATTTTTACAAATTCATTTTAGTTTGGCGAATTTACTCGCGTATGAACGAAAATTAATTTGAAATAGCATAGTCTCACAAATTCGGTCTTAGTTTGGAGAATTTACTCGCGTATGAGCGAAAATAAATTCGAAATAGCATGGTTTTTGCAAATTTGGCTTTAGTTGGGAAAATTTAATCGCGTTTGAGCGAAAATAAATTGAAGTAGCATAGTTTCTTAAAGTTTGCTTAATTTTACAAAATCATCTTCGTTTGGAGAATTTACTAGCGTATGAGCAAAAATAGATTTGAAATAGCATAGTCTCACAAATTCAGTCTTAGTTTCGAGAATGTACTCGCGTATGAGCGAAAATAAATTCGAAATAGCATAGTTTTTGCAAATGTGGCTTTAGTTGGGAAAATTTAATTGCGTTTGAGCGAAAATAAATTAAAGTAGCATAGTTTCTTAAAGTTTACTTATTTCTACAAATACATTTTAGTTTGGAGAATTTACTCGGGTATGAGCGAAAATAAATTCGAATAGAAAATAAATTGAAGTAGCATAGTTTCTTAAAGTTTACTTATTTCTACAAATTCATTTTAGTTTGGAGAATTTACTAGTGAATGAGCGAAAATAAAATTGAAATAGCATAGTCTCACAAATTCGGTCTTAGTTTGGAGAATTTACTCGCGTATGAGCGAAAATAATTTCGAAATATCATAGTTTTTTCAAATTTGGCTTTAGTTGGGAAAATTTACTCTCGTTTGAGCGAAAATAAACTGAAGCAGCATAGTTTCTTAAAATTTACTTATTTTTACAAATTCATTTTAGTTTGGAGAATTTACTCGCGTATGTGCGAAAATAAAATTGAAATAGCATAGTCTCACAAATTCGGTCTTAGTTTGGAGAATTTACTCGCGTATGAGCGAAAATAAATTCGAAATAGCATGGTTTTTGCCAATTTGGCTTTAGTTGGGAAAATTTACTCGCGTTTAAGCGAAAATAAATTGAAGTAGCATAGTTTCTTAAAGTTTACTTATTTCTACAAATTCATTTTAGTTTGGAGAATTTACTAGTGTATGAGCGAAAATAAATTTGAAATAGCATAGTCTCACAAATTCGGTCTTAGTTTTGAGAATTTACTCGCATATGAGCGAAAATAAATTCGAAATAGCAGAGTTTTTGCAAATTTGGCTTTAGTTGGGAAAATTTAATCGCGTTTGAGCGAAAATAAATTGAAATAGCATAGTTTCTTAAAGTTTACTTATTTTTACAAATTCCTTTTAGTTTGGAGAATTTACTCGCGTATGAGCGAAAATAAAATTGAAATAGCATAGTCTCACAAATTCGGTCTTAGTTTGGAGAATTTACTCGCGTATGAGCGAAAATAAATTCGAAATAGCATGGTTTTTGAAAAATTTGGCTTTAGTTGGGAAAATTTACTCGCGTATGAGCGAAAATAAAATTGAAATAGCATAGTCTCACAAATTCGGTCTTAGTTTGGAGAATTTACTCGCATATGAGCGAAAATAAATTCGAAATAGCTGAGTTTTTGCAAATTTGGCTTTGGTTGGGAAAATTTATTCGCGTTTGAGCGAAAATAAATTAAAATAGCATAGTTTCTTAAAGTTTATTTATTTTTACAAATTCATTTTAGTTTGGAGAATTTACTCGCGTATGAGCGAAAATAAAATTGAAATAGCATAGTCTCACAAATTCGGTCTTAGTTTGGAGAATTTACTCGCGTATGAGCGCAAAAAAATTCGAAATAGCATGGTTTTTGCAAATTTGGCTTTAGTTGGGAAAATTTACTTGCGTTTGAGCGACAATAAATTGAAGTAGCATAGTTTCTTACAGATTACTTATTTTTCAAAATTCATTTTATTTTGAATTCGAAATAGCATAGTTTTTGCAAATTTGGCTTTAGTTGGGAAAATTTACTCGCGTTTGAGCGAAAATAAATTGAAATAGCATAGTTTCTTAAAGTTTACTTATTTTTACAAATTCATTTTAGTTTGGCGAATTTACTCGCGTATGAACGAAAATAAATTTGAAATAGCATAGTCTCACAAATTCGGTCTTAGTTTGGAGAATGTACTCGCATATGAGCGAAAATAAATTCGAAATATCAGAGTTTTTGCAAATTTGGCTTTAGTTGGGAAAATTTACTCGCGTTTGAGCGACAATAAATTGAAGTAGCATAGTTTCTTAAATTTTACTTATTTTTACAAATTCATTTTAGTTTGGAGAATTTACTCGCGTATGAACGAAAATAAATTTGAAATAGCATAGTCTCACAAATTCGGTCTTAGTTTGGAGAATTTACTCGCGTATGAGCGAAAATAAATTCGAAATAGCATAGTTTTTCAAATTTGCCTTTAGTTGGGAAAATTTAATTGCGTTTGAGCGAAAATAAATTGAAGTAGCATAGTTTCTTAAATTTTTACTTATTTCTCCAAATTCATTTTAGTTTGGAGAATTTACTAGTGTATGGGCGAAAATAAATTTGAAATAGCAAAGTCTCACAAATTCGGTCTTAGTTTGGAGAATTTACTCGCATATGAGCGAAAATAAATTCGAAATAGCAGAGTTTTTGCAAATTTGGCTTTAGTTGGGAAAATTTAATCGCGTTTGAGCGAAAATAAATTGAAGTAGCATAGTTTCTTAAAGTTTACTTATTTTTACAAAATCTTTTTAGTTTGGAGAATTTACTCGCGTATGAGCGGAAATTAGAATTGAAATAGCATAGTCTCACAAATTCGGTCTTAGTTTGGAGAATTTATTCGCGTATGAGCGAAAATAAATTCGAAATAGCATAGTTTTTCAAATTTGGCTTTAGTTGGGAAAATTTAATTGCGTTTGAGCGAAAATAAATTGAAGTAGCATAGTTTCTTAAAGTTTACTTATTTCTACAAATTCATTTGAGCGAAAATAAATTCGAAATAGCATAGTCTCACAAATCCGGTCTTAGTTTGGAGAATTTACTCGCGTATGAGCGAAAATAAATTCGAAATAGCATGGTTTTTGCAAATTTGGCTTTAGTTGGGAAAATTTACTCGCGTTTGAGCGAAAATAAATTGAAGTAGCATAGTTTCTTAAAGTTTACTTATTTTTACAAATTCATTTTAGTTTGGAGAATTTACTCGCGTATGAACGAACATAAATTTGAAATAGCATAGTCTCACAAATTCGGTCTTAGTTTGGAGAATTTACTCGCGTATGAGCGAAAATAAATTCGAAATAGCATAGTTTGTCAAATTTGGCTTCAGTTGGGAAAATTTAATTGCGTTTGAGCGAAAATAAATTGAAGTAGCATAGTTTCTTAAAGTTTACTTATTTCTACAAATTCATTTTAGTTTGGAGAATTTACTAGTGTATGAGCGAAAATAAATTTGAAATAGCAAAGTCTCACGAATTCGGTCTTAGTTTGGAGAATTTACTCGCATATGAGCGAAAATAAATTCGAAATAGCAGAGTTTTTGCAAATTTGGCTTTAGTTGGGAAAATTTAATCGCGTTTGGGCGACAATAAATTGAAATAGCATAGTTTCTTAAAGATTACTTAATTTTACAAATTCATTTTAGTTTGGAGAATTTACTAGTGTATGGACGAAAATAAATTTGAAATAGCAAAGTCTTACAAATTCGGTCTTAGTTTGGAGAATTTACTCGCATATGAGCGAAAATAAATTCGAAATAGCATAGTTTTTGCAAATTTGGCTTTAGTTGGGAAAATTTACTCGCGTTTGAGCGACAATAAATCGAAGTAGCATAGTTTCTTAAAGTTTGATTAATTTTACAAATTCATTTTAGTTTGGAAAATTTACTAGCGAATGAGGAAAAATAGATTTGAAATAGCATAGTCTCACAAATTCAGTCTTAGTTTGGAGAATTTACTCGCGTATGAGCGAAAATAAATTCGAAATAGCACAGTTTTTGCAAATTTGGCTTTAGTTGGGAAAATTTAATAGCGTTTGAGCGAAAATAAATTGAAGTAGCATAGTTTCTTAAAGTTTACTTATTTCTACAAATTCATTTTAGTTTGGAGAATTTACTAGTGTATGAGCGAAAATAAATTTGAAATAGCATAGTCTCACAAATTCGGTCTTAGTTTGGAGAATTTACTCGCATATGAGCGAAAATAAATTCGAAATATCAGAGTTTTTGCAAATTTGGCTTTAGTTGGGAAAATTTAATCGCGTTTGAGCGAGAATAAATTGAAGTAGCATAGTTTCTTAAAGTTTACTTATTTTTACAAATTCATTTTAGTTTGGAGAATTTACTCGCGTATGAGCGAAAATAAAATTGAAATAGCATAGTCTCACAAATTCAGTCTTAGTTTGGAGAATTTACTCGCGTATGAGCGAAAATAAATTCGAAATAGCATGGTTTTTGCAAATTTGGCTTTAGTTGGGAAAATTTACTCGCGTATGAGCGAAAATAAATTCGAAATAGCATGGTTTTTGCAAATTTGGCTTTAGTTGGGAAAATTTAATCGCGTTTGAGCGAAAATAAATTGAAGTAGCATAGTTTCATAAAGTTTGCTTAATTTTACAAAATCTTTTTAGTTTGAAGAATTTACTCGCGTATGAGCGGAAATTAGAATTGAAATAGCATAGTCTCACAAATTCGGTATTAGTTTGGAGAATTTATTCGCGTATGAGCGAAAATAAATTCGAAATAGCATAGTTTTTCAAATTTGGCTTTAGTTGGGAAAATTTAATTGCATTTGAGCGAAAATAAATTGAAGTAGCATAGTTTCTTAAAGTTTACTTATTTCTACAAATTCATTTGAGCGAAAATAAATTCGAAATAGCATAGTCTCACAAGTCCGGTCTTAGTTTGGAGAATTTACTCGCGTATGAGCGAAAATAAATTCGAAATAGCATGGTTTTTGCAAATTGGGCTTTAGTTGGGAAAATTTACTCGCGTTTGAGCGAAAATAAATTGAAGTAGCATAGTTTCTTAAAGATTACTTATTTTTACAAATTCATTTTAGTTTGGAGAATTTACTCTCGTATGAACGAACATAAATTTGAAATAGCATAGTCTCACGAATTCGGTCTTCGTTTGGAGAATTTACTCGCATATGAGCGAAAATAAATTCGAAATAGCAGAGTTTTTGCAAATTTGGCTTTAGTTGGGAAAATTTACTCGCGTTTGAGCGACAATAAATTGAAGTAGCATAGTTTCTTAAAGTTTGATTAATTTTACAAATTCATTTTAGTTTGGAAAATTTACTAGCGAATGAGGAAAAATAGATTTGAAATAGCATAGTCTCACAAATTCAGTCTTAGTTTGGAGAATTTACTCGCGTATGAGCGAAAATAAATTCGAAATAGCACAGTTTTTGCAAATTTGGCTTTAGTTGGGAAAATTTAATAGCGTTTGAGCGAAAATAAATTGAAGTAGCATAGTTTCTTAAAGTTTACTTATTTCTACAAATTCATTTTAGTTTGGAGAATTTACTAGTGTATGAGCGAAAATAAATTTGAAATAGCATAGTCTCACAAATTCGGTCTTAGTTTGGAGAATTTACTCGCATATGAGCGAAAATAAATTCGGAATATCAGAGTTTTTGCAAATTTGGCTTTAGTTGGGAAAATTTAATCGCGTTTGAGCGAGAATAAATTGAAGTAGCATAGTTTCTTAAAGTTTACTTATTTCTACAAATTCATTTTAGTTTGGAGACTTTACTCGCGTATGAGCGAAAATAAAATTGAAATAGCATAGTCTCTCAAATTCAGTCTTAGTTTGGAGAATTTACTCGCGTATGAGCGAAAATAAATTCGAAATAGCATGGTTTTTGCAAATTTGGCTTTAGTTGGGAAAATTTACTCGCGTATGAGCGAAAATAAATTCGAAATAGCATGGTTTTTGCAAATTTGGCTTTAGTTGGGAAAATTTAATTGCGTTTGAGCGAAAATAAATTGAAGTAGCATAGTTTCTTAAAGTTTACTTATTTCTACAAATTCATTTGAGCGAAAATAAATTCGAAATAGCATAGTCTCACAAATCCGGTCTTAGTTTGGAGAATTTACTCGCGTATGAGCGAAAATAAATTCGAAATAGCATGGTTTTTGCAAATTTGGCTTTAGTTGGGAAAATTTACTCGCGTTTGAGCGAAAATAAATTGAAGTAGCATAGTTTCTTAAAGTTTACTTATTTTTACAAATTCATTTTAGTTTGGAGAATTTACTCGCGTATGAACGAACATAAATTTGAAATAGCATAGTCTCACAAATTCGGTCTTAGTTTGGAGAATTTACTCGCGTATGAGCGAAAATAAATTCGAAATAGCATAGTTTGTCAAATTTGGCTTCAGTTGGGAAAATTTAATTGCGTTTGAGCGAAAATAAATTGAAGTAGCATAGTTTCTTAAAGTTTACTTATTTCTACAAATTCATTTGAGCGAAAATAAATTCGAAATAGCATAGTCTCACAAATCCGGTCTTAGTTTGGAGAATTTACTCGCGTATGAGCGAAAATAAATTCGAAATAGCATGGTTTTTGCAAATTTGGCTTTAGTTGGGAAAATTTACTCGCGTTTGAGCGAAAATAAATTGAAGTAGCATAGTTTCTTAAAGTTTACTTATTTTTACAAATTCATTTTAGTTTGGAGAATTTACTCGCGTATGAACGAACATAAATTTGAAATAGCATAGTCTCACAAATTCGGTCTTAGTTTGGAGAATTTACTCGCGTATGAGCGAAAATAAATTCGAAATAGCATAGTTTGTCAAATTTGGCTTCAGTTGGGAAAATTTAATTGCGTTTGAGCGAAAAAAAATTGAAGTAGCATAGTTTCTTAAAGTTTACTTATTTCTACAAATTCATTTGAGCGAAAATAAATTCGAAATAGCATAGTCACACAAATCCGGTCTTAGTTTGGAGAATTTACTCGCGTATGAGCGAAAATAAATTCGAAATAGCATGGTTTTTGCAAATTTGGCTTTAGTTGGGAAAATTTACTCGCGTTTGAGCGAAAATAAATTGAAGTAGCATAGTTTCTTAAAGTTTACTTATTTTTACAAATTCATTTTAGTTTGGAGAATTTACTCGCGTATGAACGAACATAAATTTGAAATAGCATAGTCTCACAAATTCGGTCTTAGTTTGGAGAATTTACTCGCGTATGAGCGAAAATAAATTCGAAATAGCATAGTTTGTCAAATTTGGCTTCAGTTGGGAAAATTTAATTGCGTTTGAGCGAAAATAAATTGAAGTAGCATAGTTTCTTAAAGTTTACTTATTTCTACAAATTCATTTTAGTTTGGAGAATTTACTAGTGTATGAGCGAAAATAAATTTGAAATAGCAAAGTCCCACGAATTCGGTCTTCGTTCGGAGAATTTACTCGCATATGAGCGAAAATAAATTCGAAATAGCAGAGTTTTTGCAAATTTGGCTTTAGTTGGGAAAATTTAATCGCGTTTGAGCGACAATAAATTGAAATAGCATAGTTTCTTAAAGATTACTTAATTTTACAAATTCATTTTAGTTTGGAGAATTTACTAGTGTATGGACGAAAATAAATTTGAAATAGCAAAGTCTTACAAATTCGGTCTTAGTTTGGAGAATTTACTCGCATATGAGCGAAAATAAATTCGAAATAGCACAGTTTTTGCAAATTTGCCTTTAGTTGGGAAAATTTACTCGCGTTTGAGCGACAATAAATTGAAGTAGCATAGTTTCTTAAAGTTTGATTAATTTTACAAATTCATTTTAGTTTGGAAAATTTACTAGCGAATGAGGAAAAATAGATTTGAAATAGCATAGTCTCACAAATTCAGTCTTAGTTTGGAGAATTTACTCGCGTATGAGCGAAAATAAATTCGAAATAGCACAGTTTTTGCAAATTTGGCTTTAGTTGGGAAAATTTAATAGCGTTTGAGCGAAAATAAATTGAAGTAGCATAGTTTCTTAAAGTTTACTTATTTCTACAAATTCATTTTAGTTTGGAGAATTTACTAGTGTATGAGCGAAAATAAATTTGAAATAGCATAGTCTCACAAATTCGGTCTTAGTTTGGAGAATTTACTCGCATATGAGCGAAAATAAATTCGGAATATCAGAGTTTTTGCAAATTTGGCTTTAGTTGGGAAAATTTAATCGCGTTTGAGCGAGAATAAATTGAAGTAGCATAGTTTCTTAAAGTTTACTTATTTTTACAAATTCATTTTAGTTTGGAGAATTTACTCGCGTATGATCGAAAATAAAATTGAAATAGCATAGTCTCTCAAATTCAGTCTTAGTTTGGAGAATTTACTCGCGTATGAGCGAAAATAAATTCGAAATAGCATGGTTTTTGCAAATTTGGCTTTAGTTGGGAAAATTTACTCGCGTATGAGCGAAAATAAATTCGAAATAGCATGGTTTTTGCAAATTTGGCTTTAGTTGGGAAAATTTAATCGCGTTTGAGCGAAAATAAATTGAAGTAGCATAGTTTCATAAAGTTTGCTTTATTTTACAAAATCTTTTTAGTTTGGAGAATTTACTCGCTTATGAGCGGAAATTAGAATTGAAATAGCATAGTCTCACAAATTCGGTCTTAGTTTGGAGAATTTATTCGTGTATGAGCGAAAATAAATTCGAAATAGCATGGTTTTTGCAAATTTGGCTTTAGTTGGGAAAATTTACTCGCGTATGAGCGAAAATAAATTCGAAATAGCATGGTTTTTGCAAATTTGGCTTTAGTTGGGAAAATTTAATCGCGTTTGAGCGAAAATAAATTGAAGTAGCATAGTTTCATAAAGTTTGCTTAATTTTACAAAATCTGTTTAGTTTGGAGAATTTACTCGCGTATGAGCGAAAATAAAATTGAAATAGCATAGTCTCACAAATTCAGTCTTAGTTTGGAGAATTTACTCGCGTATGAGCGAAAATAAATTCGAAATAGCATGGTTTTTGCAAATTTGGCTTTAGTTGGGAAAATTTACTCGCGTATGAGCGAAAATAAATTCGAAATAGCATGGTTTTTGCAAATTTGGCTTTAGTTGGGAAAATTTAATCGCGTTTGGGCGAAAATAAATTGAAGTAGCATAGTTTCATAAAGTTTGCTTAATTTTACAAAATCTTTTTAGTTTGGAGAATTTACTCGCGTATGAGCGGAAATTAGAATTGAAATAGCATAGTCTCACAAATTCGGTCTTAGTTTGGAGAATTTATTCGCGTATGAGCGAAAATAAATTCGAAATAGCATGGTTTTTGCAAATTTGGCTTTAGTTGGGAAAATTTACTCGCGTATGAGCGAAAATAAATTCGAAATAGCATGGTTTTTGCAAATTTGGCTTTAGTTGGGAAAATTTAATCGCGTTTGAGCGAAAATAAATTGAAGTAGCATAGTTTCATAAAGTTTGCTTAATTTTACAAAATCTTTTTAGTTTGGAGAATTTACTCGCGTATGAGCGAAAATAAAATTGAAATAGCATAGTCTCACAAATTCAGTCTTAGTTTGGAGAATTTACTCGCGTATTTGCGAAAATAAATTCGAAATAGCATGGTTTTTGCAAATTTGGCTTTAGTTGGGAAAATTTAATCGCGTTTGAGCGAAAATAAATTGAAGTAGCATAGTTTCATAAAGTTTGCTTAATTTTACAAATTCATTTTAGTTTGGAGAATTTACTAGCGAATGAGGAAAAATAGATTTGAAATAGCATAGTCTCACAAATTCAGTCTTAGTTTGGAGTATTTACTCGCGAATGAGCAAAAATAGATTCGAAATATCAGAGTTTTTGCAAATTTGGCTTTTGTTGAGAAAATTTAATCGCGTTTGAGCGAGAATAAATTGAAGTAGCATAGTTTCTTAAAGTTTACTTTTTTTTACAAATTCATTTTAGTTTGGAGAATTTACTCGCGTATGAGCGAAAATAAAATTGAAATAGCATAGTCTCACAAATTCAGTCTTAGTTTGGAGAATTTACTCGCGTATGAGCGAAAATAAATTCGAAATAGCATGGTTTTTGCAAATTTGGCTTTAGTTGGGAAAATTTACTCGCGTATGAGCGAAAATAAATTCGAAATAGCATGGTTTTTGCAAAGTTGGCTTTAGTTGGGAAAATTAAATCGCGTTTGAGCGAAAATAAATTGAAGTAGCATAGTTTCATAAAGTTTGCTTAATTTTACAAATTCATTTTAGTTTGGAGAATTTACTAGCGAATGAGCAAAAATAGATTTGGAATAGCATAGTCTCACAAATTCGGTCTTAGTTTGGAGAATCATAGTTTCTTAAAGTCTACTTATTTCTACAAATTCATTTTAGTTTGGAGAATTTACTCGCGTATGCGCGAAAATAAAATTGAAATAGCATAGTCTCACGAATTCGGTCTTAGTTTGGAGAATTTACTCGCGTATGAGCGAAAATAAGTTCGAAATAGCATGGTTTTTGCAAATTTGGCTTTAGTTGGGAAAATTTAATCGCGTTTGAGCGAAAATAAATTAGTTTCTTAAAGTTTGCTTAATTTTACAAATTCATTTTAGTTTGGACAATTTACTAGCGAATGAGCAAAAATAGATTTGAAATAACATAGTCTCACAAATTCGGTCTTAGTTTGGAGAATTTACTCGCGTATGAGCGGAAATAAATTCGAAATAGCATGGTTTTTGCAAATTTGGCTTTAGTTGGGAACATTTAATCGCGTTTGAGCGAAAATAAATTAGTTTCTTAAAGTTTGCTTAATTTTACAAATTCATTTTAGTTTGGAGAATTTACTAGCGAATGAGCAAAAATAGATTTGAAATAACATAGTCTCACAAATTCGGTCTTAGTTTGGAGAATTTACTCGCGTATGAGCGAAAATAAATTCGAAATAGCATAGTTTGTCAAATTTGGCTTCAGTTGGGAAAATTTAATTGCGTTTGAGCGAAAATAAATTGAAGTAGCATAGTTTCTTAAAGTTTACTTATTTCTACAAATTCATTTTAGTTTGGAGAATTTACTAGTGTATGAGCGAAAATAAATTTGAAATAGCAAAGTCTCACGAATTCGGTCTTCGTTTGGAGAATTTACTCGCATATGAGCGAAAATAAATTCGAAATAGCAGAGTTTTTGCAAATTTGGCTTTAGTTGGGAAAATTTAATCGCGTATGAGCGAAAATAAATTCGAAATAGCATGGTTTTTGCAAATTTGGCTTTAGTTGGGAAAATTTAATCGCGTTTGAGCGAAAATAAATTGAAGTAGCATAGTTTCATAAAGTTTGCTTAATTTTACAAAATCTTTTTAGTTTGGAGAATTTACTCGCGTATGAGCGGAAATTAGAATTGAAATAGCATAGTCTCACAAATTCGGTCTTAGTTTGGAGAATTTACTCGCGTATGAGCGAAAATAAATTCGAAATAGCATGGTTTTTGCAAATTTGGCTTTAGTTGGGAAAATTTAATCGCGTATGAGCGAAAATAAATTCGAAATAGCATGGTTTTTGCAAATTTGGCTTTAGTTGGGAAAATTTAATCGCGTTTGAGCGAAAATAAATTGAAGTAGCATAGTTTCATAAAGTTTGCTTAATTTTACAAAATCTGTTTAGTTTGGAGAATTTACTCGCGTATGAGCGAAAATAAAATTGAAATAGCATAGTCTCACAAATTCAGTCTTAGTTTGGAGAATTTACTCGCGTATGAGCGAAAATAAATTCGAAATAGCATGGTTTTTGCAAATTTGGCTTTAGTTGGGAAAATTTACTCGCGTATGAGCGAAAATAAATTCGAAATAGCATGGTTTTTGCAAATTTGGCTTTAGTTGGGAAAATTTAATCGCGTTTGAGCGAAAATAAATTGAAGTAGCATAGTTTCATAAAGTTTGCTTAATTTTACAAAATCTTTTTAGTTTGGAGAATTTACTCGCGTATGAGCGGAAATTAGAATTGAAATAGCATAGTCTCACAAATTCGGTCTTAGTTTGGAGAATTTATTCGCGTATGAGCGAAAATAAATTCGAAATAGCATGGTTTTTGCAAATTTGGCTTTAGTTGGGAAAATTTACTCGCGTATGAGCGAAAATAAATTCGAAATAGCATGGTTTTTGCAAATTTGGCTTTAGTTGGGAAAATTTAATCGCGTTTGAGCGAAAATAAATTGAAGTAGCATAGTTTCATAAAGTTTGCTTTATTTTACAAAATCTTTTTAGTTTGGAGAATTTACTCGCTTATGAGCGGAAATTAGAATTGAAATAGCATAGTCTCACAAATTCGGTCTTAGTTTGGAGAATTTATTCGTGTATGAGCGAAAATAAATTCGAAATAGCATGGTTTTTGCAAATTTGGCTTTAGTTGGGAAAATTTACTCGCGTATGAGCGAAAATAAATTCGAAATAGCATGGTTTTTGCAAATTTGGCTTTAGTTGGGAAAATTTAATCGCGTTTGAGCGAAAATAAATTGAAGTAGCATAGTTTCATAAAGTTTGCTTAATTTTACAAAATCTGTTTAGTTTGGAGAATTTACTCGCGTATGAGCGAAAATAAAATTGAAATAGCATAGTCTCACAAATTCAGTCTTAGTTTGGAGAATTTACTCGCGTAAGAGCGAAAATAAATTCGAAATAGCATGGTTTTTGCAAATTTGGCTTTAGTTGGGAAAATTTACTCGCGTATGAGCGAAAATAAATTCGAAATAGCATGGTTTTTGCAAATTTGGCTTTAGTTGGGAAAATTTAATCGCGTTTGAGCGAAAATAAATTGAAGTAGCATAGTTTCATAAAGTTTGCTTAATTTTACAAAATCTTTTTAGTTTGGAGAATTTACTCGCGTATGAGCGGAAATTAGAATTGAAATAGCATAGTCTCACAAATTCGGTCTTAGTTTGGAGAATTTATTCGCGTATGAGCGAAAATAAATTCGAAATAGCATGGTTTTTGCAAATTTGGCTTTAGTTGGGAAAATTTACTCGCGTATGAGCGAAAATAAATTCGAAATAGCATGGTTTTTGCAAATTTGGCTTTAGTTGGGAAAATTTAATCGCGTTTGAGCGAAAATAAATTGAAGTAGAATAGTTTCATAAAGTTTGCTTAATTTTACAAAATCTTTTTAGTTTGGAGAATTTACTCGCGTATGAGCGAAAATAAAATTGAAATAGCATAGTCTCACAAATTCAGTCTTAGTTTGGAGAATTTACTCGCGTATTTGCGAAAATAAATTCGAAATAGCATGGTTTTTGCAAATTTGGCTTTAGTTGGGAAAATTTAATCGCGTTTGAGCGAAAATAAATTGAAGTAGCATAGTTTCATAAAGTTTGCTTAATTTTACAAATTCATTTTAGTTTGGAGAATTTACTAGCGAATGAGGAAAAATAGATTTGAAATAGCATAGTCTCACAAATTCAGTCTTAGTTTGGAGTATTTACTCGCGAATGAGCAAAAATAGATTCGAAATATCAGAGTTTTTGCAAATTTGGCTTTTGTTGGGAAAATTTAATCGCGTTTGAGCGAGAATAAATTGAAGTAGCATAGTTTCTTAAAGTTTACTTTTTTTTACAAATTCATTTTAGTTTGGAGAATTTACTCGCGTATGAGCGAAAATAAAATTGAAATAGCATAGTCTCACAAATTCAGTCTTAGTTTGGAGAATTTACTCGCGTATGAGCGAAAATAAATTCGAAATAGCATGGTTTTTGCAAATTTGGCTTTAGTTGGGAAAATTTACTCGCGTATGAGCGAAAATAAATTCGAAATAGCATGGTTTTTGCAAAGTTGGCTTTAGTTGGGAAAATTAAATCGCGTTTGAGCGAAAATAAATTGAAGTAGCATAGTTTCATAAAGTTTGCTTAATTTTACAAATTCATTTTAGTTTGGAGAATTTACTAGCGAATGAGCAAAAATAGATTTGGAATAGCATAGTCTCACAAATTCGGTCTTAGTTTGGAGAATCATAGTTTCTTAAAGTTTACTTATTTCTACAAATTCATTTTAGTTTGGAGAATTTACTCGCGTATGCGCGAAAATAAAATTGAAATAGCATAGTCTCACGAATTCGGTCTTAGTTTGGAGAATTTACTCGCGTATGAGCGAAAATAAGTTCGAAATAGCATGGTTTTTGCAAATTTGGCTTTAGTTGGGAAAATTTAATCGCGTTTGAGCGAAAATAAATTAGTTTCTTAAAGTTTGCTTAATTTTACAAATTCATTTTAGTTTGGACAATTTACTAGCGAATGAGCAAAAATAGATTTGAAATAACATAGTCTCACAAATTCGGTCTTAGTTTGGAGAATTTACTCGCGTATGAGCGGAAATAAATTCGAAATAGCATGGTTTTTGCAAATTTGGCTTTAGTTGGGAACATTTAATCGCGTTTGAGCGAAAATAAATTAGTTTCTTAAAGTTTGCTTAATTTTACAAATTCATTTTAGTTGGGAGAATTTACTAGCGAATGAGCAAAAATAGATTTGAAATAACATAGTCTCACAAATTCGGTCTTAGTTTGGAGAATTTACTCGCGTATGAGCGAAAATAAATTCGAAATAGCATAGTTTGTCAAATTTGGCTTCAGTTGGGAAAATTTAATTGCGTTTGAGCGAAAATAAATTGAAGTAGCATAGTTTCTTAAAGTTTACTTATTTCTACAAATTCATTTTAGTTTGGAGAATTTACTAGTGTATGAGCGAAAATAAATTTGAAATAGCAAAGTCTCACGAATTCGGTCTTCGTTTGGAGAATTTACTCGCATATGAGCGAAAATAAATTCGAAATAGCAGAGTTTTTGCAAATTTGGCTTTAGTTGGGAAAATTTAATCGCGTTTGAGCGACAATAAAATGAAATAGCATAGTTTCTTAAAGATTACTTAATTTTACAAATTCATTTTAGTTTGGAGAATTTACTAGTGTATGGACGAAAATAAATTTTAAATAGCAAAGTCTTACAAATTCGGTCTTAGTTTGGAGAATTAACTCGCATATGAGCGAAAATAAATTCGAAATAGCATAGTTTTTGCAAATTTGGCTTTAGTTGGGAAAATTTACTCGCGTTTGAGCGACAATAAATTGAAGTAGCATAGTTTCTTAAAGTTTGATTAATTTTACAAATTCATTTTAGTTTGGAAAATTTACTAGCGAATGAGGAAAAATAGATTTGAAATAGCATAGTCTCACAAATTCAGTCTTAGTTTGGAGAATTTACTAGCGTATGAGCGAAAATAAATTCGAAATAGCACAGTTTTTGCAAATTTGGCTTTAGTTGGGAAAATTTAATAGCGTTTGAGCGAAAATAAATTGAAGTAGCATAGTTTCTTAAAGTTTACTTATTTCTACAAATTCATTTTAGTTTGGAGAATTTACTAGTGTATGAGCGAAAATAAATTTGAAATAGCATAGTCTCACAAATTCGGTCTTAGTTTGGAGAATTTACTCGCATATGAGCGAAAATAAATTCGGAATATCAGAGTTTTTGCAAATTTGGCTTTAGTTGGGAAAATTTAATCGCGTTTGAGCGAGAATAAATTGAAGTAGCATAGTTTCTTAAAGTTTACTTATTTTTACAAATTCATTTTAGTTTGGAGAATTTACTCGCGTATGAGCGAAAATAAAATTGAAATAGCATAGTCTCTCAAATTCAGTCTTAGTTTGGAGAATTTACTCGCGTATGAGCGAAAATAAATTCGAAATAGAATGGTTTTTGCAAATTTGGCTTTAGTTGGGAAAATTTACTCGCGTATGAGCGAAAATAAATTCGAAATAGCATGGTTTTTGCAAATTTGGCTTTAGTTGGGAAAATTTAATCGCGTTTGAGCGAAAATAAATTGAAGTAGCATAGTTTCATAAAGTTTGCTTAATTTTACAAAATCTTTTTAGTTTGGAGAATTTACTCGCGTATGAGCGGAAATTAGAATTGAAATAGCATAGTCTCACAAATTCGGTATTAGTTTGGAGAATTTATTCGCGTATGAGCGAAAATAAATTTGAAATAGCATACTTTTTCAAATTTGGCTTTAGTTGGGAAATTTTAATTGCGTTTGAGCGAAAATAAATTGAAGTAGCATAGTTTCTTAAAGTTTACTTATTTCTACAAATTCATTTGAGCGAAAATAAATTCGAAATAGCATAGTCTCACAAATCCGGTCTTAGTTTGGAGAATTTACTCGCGTATGAGCGAAAATAAATTCGAAATAGCATGGTTTTTGCAAATTTGGCTTTAGTTGGGAAAATTTACTCGCGTTTGAGCGAAAATAAATTGAAGTAGCATAGTTTCTTAAAGTTTACTTATTTTTACAAATTCATTTTAGTTTGGAGAATTTACTCGCGTATGAACGAACATAAATTTGAAATAGCATAGTCTCACAAATTCGGTCTTAGTTTGGAGAATTTACTCGAGTATGAGCGAAAATAAATTCGAAATAGCATAGTTTGTCAAATTTGGCTTCAGTTGGGAAAATTTAATTGCGTTTGAGCGAAAATAAATTGAAGTAGCATAGTTTCTTAAAGTTTACTTATTTCTACAAATTCATTTTAGTTTGGAGAATTTACTAGTGTATGAGCGAAAATAAATTTGAAATAGCAAAGTCTCACGAATTCGGTCTTCGTTTGGAGAATTTACTCGCATATGAGCGAAAATAAATTCGAAATAGCAGAGTTTTTGCAAATTTGGCTTTAGTTGGGAAAATTTAATCGCGTTTGAGCGACAATAAATTGAAATAGCATAGTTTCTTAAAGATTACTTAATTTTACAAATTCATTTTAGTTTGGAGAATTTACTAGTGTATGGACGAAAATAAATTTTTAATAGCAAAGTCTTACAAATTCGGTCTTAGTTTGGAGAATTTACTCGCATATGAGCGAAAATAAATTCGAAATAGCATAGTTTTTGCAAATTTGGCTTTAGTTGGGAAAATTTACTCGCGTTTGAGCGACAATAAATTGAAGTAGCATAGTTTCTTAAAGTTTGATTAATTTTACAAATTCATTTTAGTTTGGAAAATTTACTAGCGAATGAGGAAAAATAGATTTGAAATAGCATAGTCTCACAAATTCAGTCTTAGTTTGGAGAATTTACTCGCGTATGAGCGACAATAAATTCGAAATAGCACAGTTTTTGCAAATTTGGCTTTAGTTGGGAAAATTTAATAGCGTTTGAGCGAAAATAAATTGAAGTAGCATAGTTTCTTAAAGTTTACTTATTTCTACAAATTCATTTTAGTTTGGAGAATTTACTAGTGTATGAGCGAAAATAAATTTGAAATAGCAAAGTCTCACGAATTCGGTCTTCGTTTGGAGAATTTACTCGCATATGAGCGAAAATAAATTCGAAATAGCATAGTTTTTGCAAATTTGGCTTTAGTTGGGAAAATTTAATCGCGTTTGAGCGACAACAAATTGAAGTAGCATAGTTTCTTAAAGTTTGATTAATTTTACAAATTCATTTTAGTTTGGAAAATTTACTAGCGAATGAGGAAAAATAGATTTGAAATAGCATAGTCTCACAAATTCAGTCTTAGTTTGGAGAATTTACTCGCGCATGAGCGAAAATAAATTCGAAATAGCACAGTTTTTGCAAATTTGGCTTTAGTTGGGAAAATTTAATAGCGTTTGAGCGAAAATAAATTGAAGTAGCATAGTTTCTTAAAGTTTACTTATTTCTACAAATTCATTTTAGTTTGGAGAATTTACTAGTGTATGAGCGAAAATAAATTTGAAATAGCATAGTCTCACAAATTCGGTCTTAGTTTGGAGAATTTACTCGCATATGAGCGAAAATAAATTCGGAATATCAGAGTTTTTGCAAATTTGGCTTTAGTTGGGAAAATTTAATCGAGTTTGAGCGAGAATAAATTGAAGTAGCATAGTTTCTTAAACTTTACTTATTTTTACAAATTCATTTTAGTTTGGAGAATTTACTCGCGTATGAGCGAAAATAAAATTGAAATAACATAGTCTCTCAAATTCAGTCTTAGTTTGGAGAATTTACTCGCGTATGAGCGAAAATAAATTCGAAATAGCATGGTTTTTGCAAATTTGGCTTTAGTTGGGAAAATTTACTCGCGTATGAGCGAAAATAAATTCGAAATAGCATGGTTTTTGCAAATTTGGCTTTAGTTGGGAAAATTTAATCGCGTTTGAGCGAAAATAAATTGAAGTAGCATAGTTTCATAAAGTTTGCTTAATTTTACAAAATCTTTTTAGTTTGGAGAATTTACTCGCGTATGAGCGGAAATTAGAATTGAAATAGCATAGTCTCACAAATTCGGTCTTAGTTTGGAGAATTTATTCGCGTATGAGCGAAAATAAATTCGAAATAGCATGGTTTTTGCAAATTTGGCTTTAGTTGGGAAAATTTACTCGCGTATGAGCGAAAATAAATTCGAAATAGCATGGTTTTTGCAAATTTGGCTTTAGTTGGGAAAATTTAATCGCGTTTGAGCGAAAATAAATTGAAGTAGCATAGTTTCATAAAGTTTGCTTAATTTTACAAAATCTTTTTAGTTTGGAGAATTTACTCGCGTATGAGCGAAAATAAAATTGAAATAGCATAGTCTCACAAATTCAGTCTTAGTTTGGAGAATTTACTCGCGTATGAGCGAAAATAAATTCGAAATAGCATGGTTTTTGCAAATTTGGCTTTAGTTGGGAAAATTTACTCGCGTATGAGCGAAAATAAATTCGAAATAGCATGGTTTTTGCAAATTTGGCTTTAGTTGGGAAAATTTAATCGCGTTTGAGCGAAAATAAATTGAAGTAGCATAGTTTCATAAAGTTTGCTCAATTTTACAAAATCTTTTTAGTTTGGAGAATTTACTCGCGTATGAGCGGAAATTAGAATTGAAATAGCATAGTCTCACAAATTCGGTCTTAGTTTGGAGAATTTACTCGCGTATGAGCGAAAATAAATTCGAAATAGCATGGTTTTTGCAAATTTGGCTTTAGTTGGGAAAATTTACTCGCGTATGAGCGAAAATAAATTCGAAATAGCATGGTTTTTGCAAATTTGGCTTTAGTTGGGAAAATTTAATCGCGTTTGAGCGAAAATAAATTGAAGTAGCATAGTTTCATAAAGTTTGCTTAATTTTACAAAATCTTTTTAGTTTGGAGAATTTACTCGCGTATGAGCGAAAATAAAATTGAAATAGCATAGTCTCACAAATTCAGTCTTAGTTTGGAGAATTTACTCGCGTATTTGCGAAAATAAATTCGAAATAGCATGGTTTTTGCAAATTTGGCTTTAGTTGGGAAAATTTAATCGCGTTTGAGCGAAAATAAATTGAAGTAGCATAGTTTCATAAAGTTTGCTTAATTTTACAAATTCATTTTAGTTTGGAGAATTTACTAGCGAATGAGGAAAAATAGATTTGAAATAGCATAGTCTCACAAATTCAGTCTTAGTTTGGAGTATTTACTCGCGTATGAGCGAAAATAAATTCGAAATAGCACAGTTTTTGCAAATTTGGCTTTAGTTGGGAAAATGTAATAGCGTTTGAGCGAAAATAAATTGAAGTAGCATAGTTTCTTAAAGTTTACTTATTTCTACAAATTCATTTTAGTTTGGAGAATTTACTAGTGAAGTAGCATAGTTTCTTAAAGTTTACTTATTTTTACAAATTCATTTTAGTTTGGAGAATTTACTCGCGTATGAGCGAAAATAAAATTGAAATAGCATAGTCTCACAAATTCAGTCTTAGTTTGGAGAATTTACTCGCGTATGAGCGAAAATAAATTCGAAATAGCATGGTTTTCGCAAATTTGGCTTTAGTTGGGAAAATTTACTCGCGTATGAGCGAAAATAAATTCGAAATAGCATGGTTTTTGCAAATTTGGCTTTAGTTGGGAAAATTTAATCGCGTTTGAGCGAAAATAAATTGAAGTAGCATAGTTTCATAAAGTTTGCTTAATTTTACAAATTCATTTTAGTTTGGAGAATTTACTTGCGAATGAGCAAAAATAGATTTGGATTAGCATAGTCTCACAAATTCAGTCTTAGTTTGGAGAATTTACTCGCGTATGAGCGAAAATAAATTCGAAATAGCACAGTTTTTGCAAATTTGGCTTTAGTTGGGAAAATTTAATAGCGTTTGAGCGAAAATAAATTGAAGTAGCATAGTTTCTTAAAGTTTACTTATTTCTACAAATTCATTTTAGTTTGGAGAATTTACTAGTGTATGAGCGAAAATAAATTTGAAATAGCATAGTCTCACAAATTCGGTCTTAGTTTGGAGAATTTACTCGCATATGAGCGAAAATAAATTCGAAATATCAGAGTTTTTGCAAATTTGGCTTTTGTTGGGAAAATTTAATCGCGTTTGAGCGAGAATAAATTGAAGTAGCATAGTTTCTTAAAGTTTACTTTTTTTTACAAATTCATTTTAGTTTGGAGAATTTACTCGCGTATGAGCGAAAATAAAATTGAAATAGCATAGTCTCACAAATTCGGTCTTAGTTTGGAGAATTTACTCCCGTATGAGCGAAAATAGATTCGAAATAGCATAGTTTTTGCAAATTTGGCTTTAGTTGGGAAAATTTAATTGCGTTTGAGCGAAAATTAATTGAAGTAGCATAGTTTCTTAAAGTTTACTTATTTCTACAAATTCATTTTAGTTTGGAGAATTTACTAGTGTATGAGCGAAAATAAAATTGAAATAGCATAGTCTCACAAATTCGGTCTTAGTTTGGAGAATTTACTCGCGTATTTGCGAAAATAAATTCGAAATAGCATGGTTTTTGCAAATTTGGCTTTAGTTGGGAAAATTTAATCGCGTTTGAGCGAAAATAAATTGAAGTAGCATAGTTTCATAAAGTTTGCTTAATTTTACAAATTCATTTTAGTTTGGAGAATTTACTAGCGAATGAGGAAAAATAGATTTGAAATAGCATAGTCTCACAAATTCAGTCTTAGTTTGGAGTATTTACTCGCGTATGAGCGAAAATAAATTAGAAATAGCACAGTTTTTGCAAATTTGGCTTTAGTTGGGAAAATTTAATAGCGTTTGAGCGAAAATAAATTGAAGTAGCATAGTTTCTTAAAGTTTACTTATTTCTACAAATTCATTTTAGTTTGGAGAATTTACTAGTGAAGTAGCATAGTTTCTTAAAGTTTACTTATTTTTACAAATTCATTTTAGTTTGGAGAATTTACTCGCGTATGAGCGAAAATAAAATTGAAATAGCATAGTCTCACAAATTCAGTCTTAGTTTGGAGAATTTACTCGCGTATGAGCGAAAATAAATTCGAAATAGCATGGTTTTCGCAAATTTGGCTTTAGTTGGGAAAATTTACTAGCGTATGAGCGAAAATAAATTCGAAATAGCATGGGTTTTGCAAATTTGGCTTTAGTTGGGAAAATTTAATCGCGTTTGAGCGAAAATAAATTGAAGTAGCATAGTTTCATAAAGTTTGCTTAATTTTACAAATTCATTTTAGTTTGGAGAATTTACTTGCGAATGAGCAAAAATAGATTTGGATTAGCATAGTCTCACAAATTCAGTCTTAGTTTGGAGAATTTACTCGCGTATGAGCGAAAATAAATTCGAAATAGCACAGTTTTTGCAAATTTGGCTTTAGTTGGGAAAATTTAATAGCGTTTGAGCGAAAATAAATTGAAGTAGCATAGTTTCTTAAAGTTTACTTATTTCTACAAATTCATTTTAGTTTGGAGAATTTACTAGTGTATGAGCGAAAATAAATTTGAAATAGCATAGTCTCACAAATTCGGTCTTAGTTTGGAGAATTTACTCGCATATGAGCGAAAATAAATTCGAAATATCAGAGTTTTTGCAAATTTGGCTTTTGTTGGGAAAATTTAATCGCGTTTGAGCGAGAATAAATTGAAGTAGCATAGTTTCTTAAAGTTTACTTTTTTTTACAAATTCATTTTAGTTTGGAGAATTTACTCGCGTATGAGCGAAAATAAAATTGAAATAGCATAGTCTCACAAATTCAGTCTTAGTTTGGAGAATTTACTCGCGTATGAGCGAAAATAAATTCGAAATAGCATGGTTTTTGCAAATTTGGCTTTAGTTGGGAAAATTTACTCGCGTATGAGCGAAAATAAATTCGAAATAGCATGGTTTTTGCAAATTTGGCTTTAGTTGGGAAAATTTAATCGCGTTTGAGCGAAAATAAATTGAAGTAGCATAGTTTCATAAAGTTTGCTTAATTTTACAAATTCATTTTAGTTTGGAGAATTTACTAGCGAATGAGCAAAAATAGATTTGGAATAGCATAGTCTCACAAATTCGGTCTTAGTTTGGAGAATCATAGTTTCTTAAAGTTTACTTATTTCTACAAATTCATTTTAGTTTGGAGAATTTACTCGCGTATGCGCGAAAATAAAATTGAAATAGCATAGTCTCACAAATTCGGTCTTAGTTTGGAGAATTTACTCGCGTATGAGCGAAAATAAGTTCGAAATAGCATGGTTTTTGCAAATTTGGCTTTAGTTGGGAAAATTTAATCGCGTTTGAGCGAAAATAAATTAGTTTCTTAAAGTTTGCTTAATTTTACAAATTCATTTTAGTTTGGACAATTTACTAGCGAATGAGCAAAAATAGATTTGAAATAACATAGTCTCACAAATTCGGTCTTAGTTTGGAGAATTTACTCGCGTATGAGCGGAAATAAATTCGAAATAGCATGGTTTTTGCAAATTTGGCTTTAGTTGGGAACATTTAATCGCGTTTGAGCGAAAATAAATTAGTTTCTTAAAGTTTGCTTAATTTTACAAATTCATTTTAGTTTGGAGAATTTACTAGCGAATGAGCAAAAATAGATTTGAAATAACATAGTCTCACAAATTCGGTCTTAGTTTGGAGAATTTACTCGCGTATGAGCGAAAATAAATTCGAAACAGCATGGTTTTTGCAAATTTGGCTTTAGTTGGGAAAATTTAATCGCGTTTGAGCGAGAATTAATTGAAGTAGCATAGTTTCTTTAAGTTTACTTATTTCTACAAATTCATTTTAGTTTGGAGAATTTACTCCCGTTTGAGCGAAAATAAATTCGAAATAGTATAGTTTTTGCAAATTTGGCTTTAGTTGGGAAAATTTACTCGCGTATGAGCGAAAATAAATTCGAAATAGCATGGTTTTTGCAAATTTGGCTTTAGTTGGGAAAATTAAATCGCGTTTGAGCGAGAATAAATTGAAGTAGCATAGTTTCTTAAAGTTTACTTATTTTTACAAATTCATTTTAGTTTGGAGAATTTACTCGCGTATGAGCGAAAATAAAATTGAAATAGCATAGTCTCACAAATTCGGTCTTAGTTTGGAGAATTTACTCGCGTATGAGCGAAAATAAATTCGAAATAGCACAGTTTTTGCAAATTTGGCTTTAGTTGGGAAAATTTAATAGCGTTTGAGCGAAAATAAATTGAAGTAGCATAGTTTCTTAAAGTTTACTTATTTCTACAAATTCATTTTAGTTTGGAGAATTTACTAGTGAAGTAGCATAGTTTCTTAAAGTTTACTTATTTTTACAAATTCATTTTAGTTTGGAGAATTTACTCGCGTATGAGCGAAAATAAAATTGAAATAGCATAGTCTCACAAATTCAGTCTTAGTTTGGAGAATTTACTCGCGTATGAGCGAAAATAAATTCGAAATAGCATGGTTTTCGCAAATTTGGCTTTAGTTGGGAAAATTTACTAGCGTATGAGCGAAAATAAATTCGAAATAGCATGGGTTTTGCAAATTTGGCTTTAGTTGGGAAAATTTAATCGCGTTTGAGCGAAAATAAATTGAAGTAGCATAGTTTCATAAAGTTTGCTTAATTTTACAAATTCATTTTAGTTTGGAGAATTTACTTGCGAATGAGCAAAAATAGATTTGGATTAGCATAGTCTCACAAATTCAGTCTTAGTTTGGAGAATTTACTCGCGTATGAGCGAAAATAAATTCGAAATAGCACAGTTTTTGCAAATTTGGCTTTAGTTGGGAAAATTTAATAGCGTTTGAGCGAAAATAAATTGAAGTAGCATAGTTTCTTAAAGTTTACTTATTTCTACAAATTCATTTTAGTTTGGAGAATTTACTAGTGTATGAGCGAAAATAAATTTGAAATAGCATAGTCTCACAAATTCGGTCTTAGTTTGGAGAATTTACTCGCATATGAGCGAAAATAAATTCGAAATATCAGAGTTTTTGCAAATTTGGCTTTTGTTGGGAAAATTTAATCGCGTTTGAGCGAGAATAAATTGAAGTAGCATAGTTTCTTAAAGTTTACTTTTTTTTACAAATTCATTTTAGTTTGGAGAATTTACTCGCGTATGAGCGAAAATAAAATTGAAATAGCATAGTCTCACAAATTCAGTCTTAGTTTGGAGAATTTACTCGCGTATGAGCGAAAATAAATTCGAAATAGCATGGTTTTTGCAAATTTGGCTTTAGTTGGGAAAATTTACTCGCGTATGAGCGAAAATAAATTCGAAATAGCATGGTTTTTGCAAATTTGGCTTTAGTTGGGAAAATTTAATCGCGTTTGAGCGAAAATAAATTGAAGTAGCATAGTTTCATAAAGTTTGCTTAATTTTACAAATTCATTTTAGTTTGGAGAATTTACTAGCGAATGAGCAAAAATAGATTTGGAATAGCATAGTCTCACAAATTCGGTCTTAGTTTGGAGAATCATAGTTTCTTAAAGTTTACTTATTTCTACAAATTCATTTTAGTTTGGAGAATTTACTCGCGTATGCGCGAAAATAAAATTGAAATAGCATAGTCTCACAAATTCGGTCTTAGTTTGGAGAATTTACTCGCGTATGAGCGAAAATAAGTTCGAAATAGCATGGTTTTTGCAAATTTGGCTTTAGTTGGGAAAATTTAATCGCGTTTGAGCGAAAATAAATTAGTTTCTTAAAGTTTGCTTAATTTTACAAATTCATTTTAGTTTGGACAATTTACTAGCGAATGAGCAAAAATAGATTTGAAATAACATAGTCTCACAAATTCGGTCTTAGTTTGGAGAATTTACTCGCGTATGAGCGGAAATAAATTCGAAATAGCATGGTTTTTGCAAATTTGGCTTTAGTTGGGAACATTTAATCGCGTTTGAGCGAAAATAAATTAGTTTCTTAAAGTTTGCTTAATTTTACAAATTCATTTTAGTTTGGAGAATTTACTAGCGAATGAGCAAAAATAGATTTGAAATAACATAGTCTCACAAATTCGGTCTTAGTTTGGAGAATTTACTCGCGTATGAGCGAAAATAAATTCGAAACAGCATGGTTTTTGCAAATTTGGCTTTAGTTGGGAAAATTTAATCGCGTTTGAGCGAGAATTAATTGAAGTAGCATAGTTTCTTTAAGTTTACTTATTTCTACAAATTCATTTTAGTTTGGAGAATTTACTCCCGTTTGAGCGAAAATAAATTCGAAATAGTATAGTTTTTGCAAATTTGGCTTTAGTTGGGAAAATTTACTCGCGTATGAGCGAAAATAAATTCGAAATAGCATGGTTTTTGCAAATTTGGCTTTAGTTGGGAAAATTAAATCGCGTTTGAGCGAGAATAAATTGAAGTAGCATAGTTTCTTAAAGTTTACTTATTTTTACAAATTCATTTTAGTTTGGAGAATTTACTCGCGTATGAGCGAAAATAAAATTGAAATAGCATAGTCTCACAAATTCGGTCTTAGTTTGGAGAATTTACTCGCGTATGAGCGAAAATAAATTCGAAATAGCATGGTTTTTGCAAATTTGGCTTTAGTTGGGAAAATTTACTCGCGTATGAGCGAAAATAAATTCGAAATAGCATGGTTTTTGCAAATTTGGCTTTAGTTGGGAAAATTTAATCGCGTTTGAGCGAAAATAAATTGAAGTAGCATAGTTTCATAAAGTTTGCTTAATTTTACAAATTCATTTTAGTTTGGAGAATTTACTAGCGAATGAGCGAAAATAGATTTGGAATAGCATAGTCTCACAAATTCGGTCTTAGTTTGGAGAATTTACTCGCGTATGAGCGAAAATAAATTCGAAATAGTATAGTTTTTGCAAATTTGGCTTTAGTTGGGAAAATTTAATTGCGTTTAAGCGAAAATAAATTGAAGTAGCATAGTTTCTTAAAGTTTACTTATTTCTACAAATTCATTTTAGTTTGGAGAATTTACTCGCGTATGAGCGAAAATAAGTTCGAAATAGCATGGTTTTTGCAAATTTGGCTTTAGTTGGGAAAATTTAATCGCGTTTGAGCGAAAATAAATTAGTTTCTTAAAGTTTGCTTAATTTTACAAATTCATTTTAGTTTGGAGAATTTACTAGCGAATGAGCAAAAATAGATTTGAAATAACATAGTCTCACAAATTCGGTCTTAGTTTGGAGAATTTACTCGCGTATGAGCGAAAATAAATTCGAAATAGCATAGTTTTTGCAAATTTGGCTTTAGTTGGGAAAATTTAATTGCGTTTGAGCGAAAATTAATTGAAGTAGCATAGTTTCTTAAAGTTTACTTATTTCTACAAATTCATTTTAGTTTGGAGAATTTACTAGTGTATGAGCGAAAATAAAATTGAAATAGCATAGTCTCACAAATTCGGTCTTAGTTTGGAGAATTTACTCGCGTATGAGCGAAAATAAATTCGAAATAGCATGGTTTTTGCAAATTTGGCTTTAGTTGGGAACATTTAATCGCGTTTGAGCGAAAATAAATTAGTTTCTTAAAGTTTGCTTAATTTTACAAATTCATTTTAGTTTGGAGAATTTACTAGCGAATGAGCAAAAATAGATTTGAAATAACATAGTCTCACAAATTCGGTCTTAGTTTGGAGAATTTACTCGCGTATGAGCGAAAATAAATTCGAAATAGCATGGTTTTTGCAAATTTGGCTTTAGTTGGGAAAATTTAATCGCGTTTGAGCGAAAAGAAATTAGTTTCTTAAAGTTTGCTAATTTTACAAATTCATTTTAGTTTGGAGAATTTACTAGCGAATGAGCAAAAATAGATTTGAATTAACATAGTCTCACAAATTCGGTCTTAGTTTGGAGAATTTACTCGCATATGAGCGAAAATAAATTCGAAATAGCAGAGTTTTTGCAAATTTGGCTTTAGTTGGGAAAATTTAATCGCGTTTGAGCGAGAATTAATTGAAGTAGCATAGTTTCTTTAAGTTTACTTATTTCTACAAATTCATTTTAGTTTGGAGAATTTACTCCCGTATGAGCGAAAATAAATTCGAAATAGTATAGTTTTTGCAAATTTGGCTTTAGTTGGGAAAATTTACTCGCGTATGAACGAAAATAAATTCGAAATAGCATGGTTTTTGCAAATTTGGCTTTAGTTGGGAAAATTTAATTGCGTTTGAGCGAAAATAAATTAGTTTCTTAAAGTTTGCTTAATTTTACAAATTCATTTTAGTTTGGAGAATTTACTAGCGAATGAGCAAAAATAGATTTGGAATAGCATAGTCTCACAAATTCGGTCTTAGTTTGGAGAATTTACTCGCGTATGAGCGAAAATAAATTCGAAATAGTATAGTTTTTGCAAATTTGGCTTTAGGTTGGAAAATTTAATTGCGTTTAAGCGAAAATAAATTGAAGTAGCATAGTTTCTTAAAGTTTACTTATTTCTACAAATTCATTTTAGTTTGGAGAATTTACTCGCGTATGCGCGAAAATAAAATTGACATAGCATAGTCTCACAAATTCGGTCTTAGTTTGGAGAATTTACTCGCGTATGAGCGAAAATAAGTTCGAAATAGCATGGTTTTTGCAAATTTGGCTTTAGTTGGGAAAATTTAATCGCGTTTGAGCGAAAATAAATTAGTTTCTTAAAGTTTGCTTAATTTTACAAATTCATTTTAGTTTGGACAATTTACTAGCGAATGAGCAAAAATAGATTTGAAATAGCATAGTCTCACAAATTCGGTCTTAGTTTGGAGAATTTACTCGCGTATGAGCGAAAATAAATTCGAAATAGCATGGTTTTTGCAAATTTGGCTTTAGTTGGGAAAATTTAATCGCGTTTGAGCGAAAATAAATTAGTTTCTTAAAGTTTGCTTAATTTTACAAATTCATTTTAGTTTGGACAATTTACTAGCGAATGATCAAAAATAAATTTGAAATAGCATAGTCTCACAAATTCGGTCTTAGTTTGGAGAATTTACTCGCATATGAGCGAAAATAAATTCGAAATATCAGAGTTTTTGCAAATTTGGCTTTAGTTGGGAAAATTTAATCGCGTTTGAGCGAGAATAAATTGAAGTAGCATAGTTTCTTAAAGTTTACTTATTTTTACAAATTCATTTTAGTTTGGAGAATTTACTCGCGTATGAGCGAAAATAAAATTGAAATAGCATAGTCTCACAAATTCAGTCTTAGTTTGGAGAATTTACTCGCGTATGAGCGAAAATAAATTCGAAATAGCATGGTTTTTGCAAATTTGGCTTTAGTTGGGAAAATTTACTCGCGTATGAGCGAAAATAAATTCGAAATAGTATAGTTTTTGCAAATTTGGCTTTAGTTGGGAAAATTTAATTGCGTTTAAGCGAAAATAAATTGAAGTTGCATAGTTTCTTAAAGTTTACTTATTTCTACAAATTCATTTTAGTTTGGAGAATTTACTCGCGTATGCGCGAAAATAAAATTGACATGGCATAGTCTCACAAATTCGGTCTTAGTTTGGAGAATTTACTCGCGTATGAGCGAAAATAAGTTCGAAATAGCATGGTTTTTGCAAATTTGGCTTTAGTTGGGAAAATTTAATCGCGTTTGAGCGAAAAAAAATTAGTTTCTTAAAGTTTGCTTAATTTTACAAATTCATTTTAGTTTGGAGAATTTACTAGCGAATGAGCAAAAATAGATTTGAAATAACATAGTCTCACAAATTCGGTCTTAGTTTGGAGAATTTACTCGCGTATGAGCGAAAATAAATTCGAAATAGCATGGGTTTTGCAAATTTGGCTTTAGTTGGGAAAATTTAATCGCGTTTGAGCGAAAATAAATTAGTTTCTTAAAGTTTGCTTAATTTTACAAATTCATTTTAGTTTGGAGAATTTACTAGCGAATGAGCAAAAATAGATTTGAAATAACATAGTCACACAAATTCGGTCTTAGTTTGGAGAATTTACTCGCGTATGAGCGAAAATAAATTCGAAATAGCATGGTTTTTGCAAATTTGGCTTTAGTTGGGAAAATTTAATTGCGTTTGAGCGAAAATAAATTGAAGTAGCATAGTTTCTTAAAGTTTACTTATTACTACAAATTCATTTTAGTTTGGAGAATTTACTAGTGTATGAGCGAAAATAAATTTGAAATAGCATAGTCTCACAAATTCGGTCTTAGTTTGGAGAATTTACTCGCGTATGAGCGAAAATAAATTCGAAATAGCATAGTTTTTGCAAATTTGGCTTTAGTTGGGAAAATTTAATTGCGTTTGAGCGAAAATTAATTGAAGTAGCATAGTTTCTTAAAGTTTACTTATTTCTACAAATTCATTTTAGTTTGGAGAATTTACTAGAGTATGAGCGAAAATAAAATTGAAATAGCCTCACAAATTCGGTCTTAGTTTGGAGAATTTACTCGCGTATGAGCGAAAATAAATTCGAAATAGCATGGTTTTTGCAAATTTAATCGCGTTTGAGCGAAAATAAATTAGTTTCTTAAAGTTTGCTTAATTTTACAAATTCATTTTAGTTTGGACAATTTACTAACGAATGAGCAAAAATAGATTTGAAATAACATAGTCTCACAAATTCGGTCTTAGTTTGGAGAATTTACTCGCGTATGAGCGAAAATAAATTCGAAATAGCATGGTTTTTGCAAATTTGGCTTTAGTTGGGAACATTTAATCGCGTTTGAGCGAAAATAAATTAGTTTCTTAAAGTTTGCTTAATTTTACAAATTCATTTTAGTTTGGAGAATTTACTAGCGAATGAGCAAAAATAGATTTGAAATAACATAGTCTCACAAATTCGGTCTTAGTTTGGAGAATTTACTCGCGTATGAGCGAAAATAAATTCGAAATAGCATGGTTTTTGCAAATTTGGCTTTAGTTGGGAAAATTTAATCGCGTTTGAGCGAAAAGAAATTGGTTTCTTAAAGTTTGCTTAATTTTACAAATTCATTTTAGTTTGGAGAATTTACTAGCGAATGAGCAAAAATAGATTTGAATTAACATAGTCTCACAAATTCGGTCTTAGTTTGGAGAATTTACTCGCATATGAGCGAAAATAAATTCGAAATAGCTGAGTTTTTGCAAATTTGGCTTTAGTTGGGAAAATTTTATCGCGTTTGAGCGAGAATTAATTGAAGTAGCATAGTTTCTTTAAGTTTACTTATTTCTACAAATTCATTTTAGTTTGGAGAATTTACTCCCGTATGAGCGAAAATAAATTCGAAATAGTATAGTTTTTGCAAATTTGGCTTTAGTTGGGAAAATTTAATTGCGTTTGAGCGAAAATAAATTGGAGTAGCATAGTTTCTTAAAGTTTACTTATTTCTACAAACTCATTTTAGTTTGGAGAATTTACTAGTGTATGAGCGAAAATAAATTTGAAATAGCATAGTCTCACAAATTCGGTCTTAGTTTGGAGAATTTACTCCCGTATGAGCGAAAATAAATTCGAAATAGCATAGTTTTTGCAAATTTGGCTTTAGTTGGGAAAATTTAATTGCGTTTGAGCGAAAATTAATTGAAGTAGCATAGTTTCTTAAAGTTTACTTATTTCTACAAATTCATTTTAGTTTGGAGAATTTACTAGTGTATGAGCGAAAATAAAATTGAAATAGCATAGTCTCACAAATTCGGTCTTAGTTTGGAGAATTTACTCGCGTATGAGCGAAAATAAATTCGAAATAGTATAGTTTTTGCAAATTTGGCTTTAGTTGGGAAAATTTAATTGCGTTTAAGCGAAAATAAATTGAAGTAGCATAGTTTCTTAAAGTTTACTTATTTCTACAAATTCATTTTAGTTTGGAGAATTTACTCGCGTATGCGCGAAAATAAAATTGATATAGCATAGTCTCACAAATTCGGTCTTAGTTTGGAGAATTTACTCGCGTATGAGCGAAAATAAGTTCGAAATTGCATGGTTTTTGCAAATTTGGCTTTAGTTGGGAAAATTTAATCGCGTTTGAGCGAAAATAAATTAGTTTCTTAAAGTTTGCTTAATTTTACAAATTCATTTTAGTTTGGAGAATTTACTAGCGAATGAGCAAAAATAGATTTGAAATAACATAGTCTCACAAATTCGGTCTTAGTTTGGAGAATTTACTCGCGTATGAGCGAAAATAAATTCGAAATAGCATGGTTTTTGCAAATTTGGCTTTAGTTGGGAAAATTTAATCGCGTTTGAGCGAAAATAAATTAGTTTCTTAAAGTTTGCTTAATTTTACAAATTCATTTTAGTTTGGAGAATTTACTAGCGAATGAGCAAAAATAGATTTGAAATAACATAGTGTCACAAATTCGGTCTAAGTTTGGAGAATTTACTCGCGTATGAGCGAAAATAAATTCGAAATAGCATGGTTTTTGCAAATTTGGCTTTAGTTGGGAAAATTTAATCGCGTTTGAGCGAAAAGAAATTAGTTTCTTAAAGTTTGCTTAATTTTACAAATTCATTTTAGTTTTGAGAATTTACTAGCGAATGAGCAAAAATAGATTTGAATTAACATAGTCTCACAAATTCGGTCTTAGTTTGGAGAATTTACTCTCATATGAGCGAAAATAAATTCGAAATAGCAGAGTTTTTGCAAATTTGGCTTTAGTTGGGAAAATTTAATCGCGTTTGAGTGAGAATTAATTGAAGTAGCATAGTTTCTTTAAGTTTACTTATTTCTACAAATTCATTTTAGTTTGGAGAATTTACTCGCGTATGAGCGAAAATAAATTCGAAATAGCATAGTTTTTGCAAATTTGGCTTTAGTTGGGAAAATTTAATTGCGTTTGAGCGAAAATTAATTGAAGTAGCATAGTTTCTTAAAGTTTACTTATTTCTACAAATTCATTTTAGTTTGGAGAATTTACTAGTGTATGAGCGAAAATAAAATTGAAATAGCATAGTCTCACAAATTCGGTCTTAGTTTGGAGAATTTACTCGCGTATGAGCGAAAATAAATTCGAAATAGCATGGTTTTTGCAAATTTGGCTTTAGTTGGGAAAATTTAATCGCGTTTGAGCGAAAATAAATTAGTTTCTTAAAGTTTGCTTAATTTTACAAATTCATTTTAGTTTGGACAATTTACTAGCGAATGAGCAAAAATAGATTTGAAATAACATAGTCTCACAAATTCGGTCTTAGTTTGGAGAATTTACTCGCGTATGAGCGAAAATAAATTCGAAATAGCATGGTTTTTTCAAATTTGGCTTTAGTTGGGAAAATTTAATCGCGTTTGAGCGAAAAGAAATTAGTTTCTTAAAGTTTGCTTAATTTTACAAATTCATTTTAGTTTGGAGAATTTACTAGCGAATGAGCAAAAATAGATTTGAATTAACATAGTCTCACAAATTCGGTCTTAGTTTGGAGAATTTACTCGCATATGAGCGAAAATAAATTCGAAATAGCTGAGTTTTTGCAAATTTGGCTTTAGTTGGGAAAATTTAATCGCGTTTGAGCGAGAATTAATTGAAGTAGCATTGTTTCTTTAAGTTTACTTATTTCTACAAATTCATTTTAGTTTGGAGAATTTACTAGTGTATGAGCGAAAATAAAATTGAAATAGCATAGTCTCACAAATTCGGTCTTAGTTTGGAGAATTTACTCGCTTATGAGCGAAAATAAATTCGAAATAGTATAGTTTTTGCAAATTTGGCTTTAGTTGGGAAAATTTAATTGCGTTTGAGCGAAAATAAATTGAAGTAGCATAGTTTCTTAAAGTTTACTTATTTCTACAAATTCATTTTAGTTTGGAGAATTTACTAGTGTATGAGCGAAAATAAATTTGAAATAGCATAGTCTCACAAATTCGGTCTTAGTTTGGAGAATTTACTCCCGTATGAGCGAAAATAGATTCGAAATAGCATAGTTTTTGCAAATTTGGCTTTAGTTGGGAAAATTTAATTGCGTTTGAGCGAAAATTAATTGAAGTAGCATAGTTTCTTAAAGTTTACTTATTTCTACAAATTCATTTTAGTTTGGAGAATTTACTAGTGTATGAGCGAAAATAAAATTGAAATAGCATAGTCTCACAAATTCGGTCTTAGTTTGGAGAATTTACTCGCGTATGAGCGAAAATAAATTCGAAATAGTATAGTTTTTGCAAATTTGGCTTTAGTTGGGAAAATTTAATTGCGTTTAAGCGAAAATAAATTGAAGTAGCATAGTTTCTTAAAGTTTACTTATTTCTACAAATTCATTTTAGTTTGGAGAATTTACTCGCGTATGCGCGAAAATAAAATTGATATAGCATAGTCTCACAAATTCGGTCTTAGTTTGGAGAATTTACTCGCGTATGAGCGAAAATAAGTTCGAAATAGCATGGTTTTTGCAAATTTGGCTTTAGTTGGGAAAATTTAATCGCGTTTGAGCGAAAATAAATTAGTTTCTTAAAGTTTGCTTAATTTTACAAATTCATTTTAGTTTGGAGAATTTACTAGCGAATGAGCAAAAATAGATTTGAAATAACATAGTCTCACAAATTCGGTCTTAGTTTGGAGAATTTACTCGCGTATGAGCGAAAATAAATTCGAAATAGCATGGTTTTTGCAAATTTGGCTTTAGTTGGGAAAATTTAATCGCGTTTGAGCGAAAATAAATTAGTTTCTTAAAGTTTGCTTAATTTTACAAATTCATTTTAGTTTGGAGAATTTACTAGCGAATGAGCAAAAATAGATTTGAAATAACATAGTCTCACAAATTCGGTCTTAGTTTGGAGAATTTACTCGCGTATGAGCGAAAATAAATTCGAAATAGCATGGTTTTTGCAAATTTGGCTTAGTTGGGAAAATTTAATCGCGTTTGAGCGAAAAGAAATTAGTTTCTTAAAGTTTGCTTAATTTTACAAATTCATTTTAGTTTTGAGAATTTACTAGCGAATGAGAAAAAATAGATTTGAATTAACATAGTCTCACAAATTCGGTCTTAGTTTGGAGAATTTACTCGCATATGAGCGAAAATAAATTCGAAATAGCAGAGTTTTTGCAAATTTGGCTTTAGTTGGGAAAATTTAATCGCGTTTGAGCGAGAATTAATTGAAGTAGCATAGTTTCTTTAAGTTTACTTATTTCTACAAATTCATTTTAGTTTGGAGAATTTACTCCCGTATGAGCGAAAATAAATTCGAAATAGTATAGTTTTTGCAAATTTGGCTTTAGTTGGGAAAATTTAATTGCGTTTGAGCGAAAATAAATTGAAGTAGCATAGTTTCTTAAAGTTTACTTATTTCTACAAATTCATTTTAGTTTGGAGAATTTACTAGTGTATGAGCGAAAATAAATTTGAAATAGCATAGTCTCACAAATTCGGTCTTAGTTTGGAGAATTTACTCTCGTATGAGCGAAAATAAATTCGAAATAGCATAGTTTTTGCAAATATGGCTTTAGTTGGGAAAATTTAATTGCGTTTGAGCGAAAATTAATTGAAGTAGCAAGTTTCTTAAAGTTTACTTATTTCTACAAATTCATTTTAGTTTGGAGAATTTACTAGTGTATGAGCGAAAATAAAATTGAAATAGCATAGTCTCACAAATTCGGTCTTAGTTTGGAGAATTTACTCGCGTATGAGCGAAAATAAATTCGAAATAGCGTGGTTTTTGCAAATTTGGCTTTAGTTGGGAAAATTTAATCGCGTTTGAGCGAAAATAAATTAGTTTCTTAAAGTTTGCTTAATTTTACAAATTCATTTTAGTTTGGACAATTTACTAGCGAATGAGCAAAAATAGATTTGAAATAACATAGTCTCACAAATTCGGTCTTAGTTTGGAGAATTTACTCGCGTATGAGCGAAAATAAATTCGAAATAGCATGGTTTTTGCAAATTTGGCTTTAGTTGGGAACATTTAATCGCGTTTGAGCGAAAATAAATTAGTTTCTTAAAGTTTGCATAATTTTACAAATTCATTTTAGTTTGGAGAATTTACTAGCGAATGAGCAAAAATAGATTTGAAATAGCATGGTTTTTGCAAATTTGGCTTTAGTTGGGAAAATTTAATAGCGCTTGAGCGAAAAGAAATTAGTTTCTTAAAGTTTGCTTAATTTTACAAATTCATTTTAGTTTGGAGAATTTACTAGCGAATGAGGAAAAATAGATTTGAATTAACATAGTCTCACAAATTCGGTCTTAGTTTGGAGAATTTACTCCCGTATGAGCGAAAATAAATTCGAAATAGCATAGTTTTTGCAAATTTGGCTTTAGTTGGGAAAAATTAATTGCGTTTGAGCGAAAATTAATTGAAGTAGCATAGTTTCTTAAAGTTTACTTATTTCTACAAATTCATTTTAGTTTGGAGAATTTACTAGTGTATGAGCGAAAATAAAATTGAAATAGCATAGTCTCACAAATTCGGTCTTAGTTTGGAGAATTTACTCGCGTATGAGCGAAAATAAATTCGAAATAGTATAGTTTTTGCAAATTTGGCTTTAGTTGGGAAAATTTAATTGCGTTTGAGCGAAAATAAATTGAAGTAGCATAGTTTCTTAAAGTTTACTTATTTCTACAAATTCATTTTAGTTTGGAGAATTTACTAGTGTATGAGCGAAAATAAATTTGAAATAGCATAGTCTCACAAATTCGGTCTTAGTTTAGAGAATTTACTCGCATATGAGAGAAAATAAATTCGAAATAGCAGAGTTTTTGCAAATTTGGCTTTAGTTGGGAAAATTTAATCGCGTTTGAGCGAGAATAAATTGAAGTAGCATAGTTTCTTAAAGTTTGCTTAATTTTACAAATTAATTTTAGTTTGGAGAATTTACTCGCGTATGAGCGAAAATAAAATTGAAATAACATAGTCTCACAAATTCGGTCTTAGTTTGGAGAATTTACTCGCATATAAGCGAAATTTAATCGCGTTTGAGCGAGAATAAGTTGAAGTAGCATCGTTTCTTAAAGTTTACTTATTTTTACAAATTCATTTTAGTTTGGAGAATTTACTCGCGTATGAGCGAAAATAAAATTTAAATAGCATAGTCTCACAAATTCAGTCTTAGTTTGGAAAATTTAATCGCGTTTGAGCGAAAAGAAATTAGTTTCTTAAAGTTTGCTTAATTTTACAAATTCATTTTAGTTTGGAGAATTTACTAGCGAATGAGCAAAAATAGATTTGAATTAACATAGTCTCACAAATTCGGTCTTAGTTTGGAGAATTTACTCGCATATGAGCGAAAATAAATTCGAAATAGCAGAGTTTTTGCAAATTTGGCTTTAGTTGGGAAAATTTAATTGCGTTTGAGCGAAAATAAATTGAAGTAGCATAGTTTCTTAAAGTTTACTTATTTTTACAAATTCATTTTAGTTTGGAGAATTTACTCGCGTATGAGCGAAAATAAAATTGAAATAGCATAGTCTCACAAATTCAGTCTTAGTTTGGAGAATTTACTCGCGTATGAGCGAAAATAAATTCGAAATAGCAGAGTTTTTGCAAATTTGGCTTTAGTTGGGAAAATTTAATTGCGTTTGAGCGAAAATAAATTGAAGTAGCATAGTTTCTTTAAGTTTACTTATTTCTACAAATTCATTTTAGTTTGGAGAATTTACTCCCGTATGAGCGAAAATAAATTCGAAATAGTATAGTTTTTGCAAATTTGGCTTTAGTTGGGAAAATTTAATTGCGTTTGAGCGAAAATAAATTGAAGTAGCATAGTTTCTTAAAGTTTACTTATTTTTACAAATTCATTTTAGTTTGGAGAATTTACTCGCGTATGAGCGAAAATAAAATTGAAATAGCATAGTCTCACAAATTCGGTCTTAGTTTGGAGAATTTACTCGCATATGAGCGAAAATAAATTCGAAATAGCAGAGTTTTTGCAAATTTGGCTTTAGTTGGGAAAATTTAATTGCGTTTGAGCGAAAATAAATTGAAGTAGCATAGTTTCTTAAAGTTTACTTATTTTTACAAATTCATTTTAGTTTGGAGAATTTACTCGCGTATGAGCGAAAATAAAATTGAAATAGCATAGTCTCACAAATTCAGTCTTAGTTTGGAGAATTTACTCGCGTATGAGCGAAAATAAATTCGAAATAGCATGGTTTTGCAAATTTGGCTTTAGTTGGGAAAATTTACTCGCGTATGAGCGAAAATAAATTCGAAATAGCATGGTTTTCGCAAATTTGGCTTTAGTTGGGAAAATTTAATCGCGTTTGAGCGAAAATAAATTGAAGTAGCATAGTTTCATAAAGTTTGCTTAATTTTACAAATTCATTTTAGTTTGGAGAATTTATTAGCGAATGAGCAAAAATAGATTTGGAATAGCACAGTCTCACAAATTCGGTCTTAGTTTAGAGAATTTACTCGCATATGAGCGAAAATAAATTCGAAATAGCAGAGTTTTTGCAAATTCGGCTTTAGTTGGGAAAATTTAATCGCGTTTGAGCGAGAATAAATTGGAGTAGCATAGTTTCTTAAAGTTTACTTATTTTTAAAAATTCATTTTAGTTTGGAGAATTTACTCGCGTATGAGCGAAAATAAAATTGAAATAACATAGTCTCACAAATTCGGTCTTAGTTTGGAGAATTTACTCGCAAATAAGCGAAATTTAATCGCGTTTGAGCGAGAATAAATTGAAGTAGCATCGTTTCTTAAAGTTTACTTATTTTTACAAATTCATTTAAGTTTGGAGAATTTACTCGCGTATGAGCGAAAATAAAATTTAAATAGCATAGTCTCACAAATTCAGTCTTAGTTTGGAGAATTTACTCGCGTATGAGCGAAAATAAATTCGAAATAGCATGGTTTTTGCAAATTTGGCTTTAGTTGGGAAACTTTACTCGCGTTTGAGCGAAAATAAATTGAAGTAGCATAGTTTCTTAAAGTTTGCTTAATTTTACAAATTCATTTTAGTTTGGAGAATTTACTAGCGAATGAGCAAAAATAGATTTGAAATAACATAGTCTCAGAAATTCGGTCTTAGTTTGGAGAATTTACTCGCGTATGAGCGAAAATAAATTCGAAATAGCATAGTTTTTGCAAATTTGGCTTTAGTTGGGAAAATTTAATTGCGTTTGAGCGAAAATAAATTGAAGTACCATAGTTTCTTAAAGTTTACTTATTTCTACAAATTCATTTTAGTTTGGAGAATTTACTAGTGTATGAGCGAAAATAAATTTGAAATAGCATAGTCTCACAAATTCGGTCTTAGTTTGGAGAATTTACTTGCATATGAGAGAAAATAAATTTGAAATAGCAGAGTTTTTGCAAATTTGGCTTTAGTTGGGAAAATTTAATCGCGTTTGAGCGAGAATAAATTGAAGTAGCATAGATTCTTAAAGTTTACTTATTTTTACAAATTCATTTTAGTTTGGAGAATTTACTCGCGTATGAGCGAAAATAAAATTTAAATAGCATAGTCTCACAAATTCAGTCTTAGTTTGGAAAATTTAATCGCGTTTGAGCGAAAAGAAATTAGTTTCTTAAAGTTTGCTTAATTTTACAAATTCATTTTAGTTTGGAGAATTTACTAGCGAATGAGCAAAAATAGATTTGAATTAACATAGTCTCACAAATTCGGTCTTAGTTTGGAGAATTTACTCGCATATGAGCGAAAATAAATTCGAAATAGCAGAGTTTTTGCAAATTTGGCTTTAGTTGGGAAAATTTAATTGCGTTTGAGCGAAAATAAATTGAAGTAGCATAGTTTCTTAAAGTTTACTTATTTTTACAAATTCATTTTAGTTTGGAGAATTTACTCGCGTATGAGCGAAAATAAAATTGAAATAGCATAGTCTCACAAATTCAGTCTTAGTTTGGAGAATTTACTCGCGTATGAGCGAAAATAAATTCGAAATAGCAGAGTTTTTGCAAATTTGGCTTTAGTTGGGAAAATTTAATTGCGTTTGAGCGAAAATAAATTGAAGTAGCATAGTTTCTTTAAGTTTACTTATTTCTACAAATTCATTTTAGTTTGGAGAATTTACTCCCGTATGAGCGAAAATAAATTCGAAATAGTATAGTTTTTGCAAATTTGGCTTTAGTTGGGAAAATTTAATTGCGTTTGAGCGAAAATAAATTGAAGTAGCATAGTTTCTTAAAGTTTACTTATTTTTACAAATTCATTTTAGTTTGGAGAATTTACTCGCGTATGAGCGAAAATAAAATTGAAATAGCATAGTCTCACAAATTCGGTCTTAGTTTGGAGAATTTACTCGCATATGAGCGAAAATAAATTCGAAATAGCAGAGTTTTTGCAAATTTGGCTTTAGTTGGGAAAATTTAATTGCGTTTGAGCGAAAATAAATTGAAGTAGCATAGTTTCTTAAAGTTTACTTATTTTTACAAATTCATTTTAGTTTGGAGAATTTACTCGCGTATGAGCGAAAATAAAATTGAAATAGCATAGTCTCACAAATTCAGTCTTAGTTTGGAGAATTTACTCGCGTATGAGCGAAAATAAATTCGAAATAGCATGGTTTTGCAAATTTGGCTTTAGTTGGGAAAATTTACTCGCGTATGAGCGAAAATAAATTCGAAATAGCATGGTTTTCGCAAATTTGGCTTTAGTTGGGAAAATTTAATCGCGTTTGAGCGAAAATAAATTGAAGTAGCATAGTTTCATAAAGTTTGCTTAATTTTACAAATTCATTTTAGTTTGGAGAATTTATTAGCGAATGAGCAAAAATAGATTTGGAATAGCACAGTCTCACAAATTCGGTCTTAGTTTAGAGAATTTACTCGCATATGAGCGAAAATAAATTCGAAATAGCAGAGTTTTTGCAAATTCGGCTTTAGTTGGGAAAATTTAATCGCGTTTGAGCGAGAATAAATTGGAGTAGCATAGTTTCTTAAAGTTTACTTATTTTTAAAAATTCATTTTAGTTTGGAGAATTTACTCGCGTATGAGCGAAAATAAAATTGAAATAACATAGTCTCACAAATTCGGTCTTAGTTTGGAGAATTTACTCGCAAATAAGCGAAATTTAATCGCGTTTGAGCGAGAATAAATTGAAGTAGCATCGTTTCTTAAAGTTTACTTATTTTTACAAATTCATTTAAGTTTGGAGAATTTACTCGCGTATGAGCGAAAATAAAATTTAAATAGCATAGTCTCACAAATTCAGTCTTAGTTTGGAGAATTTACTCGCGTATGAGCGAAAATAAATTCGAAATAGCATGGTTTTTGCAAATTTGGCTTTAGTTGGGAAACTTTACTCGCGTTTGAGCGAAAATAAATTGAAGTAGCATAGTTTCTTAAAGTTTGCTTAATTTTACAAATTCATTTTAGTTTGGAGAATTTACTAGCGAATGAGCAAAAATAGATTTGAAATAACATAGTCTCACAAATTCGGTCTTAGTTTGGAGAATTTACTCGCGTATGAGCGAAAATAAATTCGAAATAGCATAGTTTTTGCAAATTTGGCTTTAGTTGGGAAAATTTAATTGCGTTTGAGCGAAAATAAATTGAAGTACCATAGTTTCTTAAAGTTTACTTATTTCTACAAATTCATTTTAGTTTGGAGAATTTACTAGTGTATGAGCGAAAATAAATTTGAAATAGCATAGTCTCACAAATTCGGTCTTAGTTTGGAGAATTTACTTGCATATGAGAGAAAATAAATTTGAAATAGCAGAGTTTTTGCAAATTTGGCTTTAGTTGGGAAAATTTAATCGCGTTTGAGCGAGAATAAATTGAAGTAGCATAGATTCTTAAAGTTTACTTATTTTTACAAATTCATTTTAGTTTGGAGAATTTACTCGCGTATGAGCGAAAATAAAATTGAAATAACATAGTCTCACAAATTCGGTCTTAGTTTGGAGAATTTAGCATGGTTTTTGCAAATTTGGCTTTAGTTGGGAAACTTTACTCGCGTTTGAGCGAAAATAAATTGAAGTAGCATAGTTTCTTAAAGTTTGCTTAATTTTACAAATTCATTTTAGTTTGGAGAATTTACTAGCGAATGAGCAAAAATAGATTTGAAATAACATAGTCTCACAAATTCGGTCTTAGTTTGGAGAATTTACTCGCGAGCGAAAATAAATTCGAAATAGCATAGTTTTTGCAAATTTGGCTTTAGTTCGGAAAATTTAATTGCGTTTGAGCGAAAATAAATTGAAGTACCATAGTTTCTTAAAGTTTACTTATTTCTACAAATTCATTTTAGTTTGGAGAATTTACTAGTGTATGAGCGAAAATAAATTTGAAATAGCATAGTCTCACAAATTCGGTCTTAGTTTGGAGATTTTACTTGCATATGAGAGAAAATAAATTTGAAATAGCAGAGTTTTTGCAAATTTGGCTTTAGTTGGGAAAATTTAATCGCGTTTGAGCGAGAATAAATTGAAGTAGCATAGATTCTTAAAGTTTACTTATTTTTACAAATTCATTTTAGTTTGGAGAATTTACTCGCGTATGAGCGAAAATAAAATTGAAATAACATAGTCTCACAAATTCGGTCTTAGTTTGGAGAATTTACTCGCGTATGAGCGAAAATAAATTCGAAATAGTATAGTTTTTGCAAATTTGGCTTTAGTTGGGAAAATTTAATTGCGTTTGAGCGAAAATAAATTGAAGTAGCATAGTTTCTTAAAGTTTGCTTAATTTTACAAATTCATTTTAGTTTGGAGAATTTACTAGCGAATGAGCAAAAATAGATTTGAAATAGCATAGTCTCACAAATTCGATCTTAGTTTGGAGAATTTACTCGCGTATGAGCGAAAATAAATTCGAAATAGCATGGTTTTTGCAAATTTGGCTTTAGTTGGGAAAATTTAATCGCGTTTGAGCGAAAATAAATTGAAGTAGCATAGTTTCTTAAAGTTTGCATAATTTTACAAATTCATTTTAGTTTGGAGAATTCACTAGCGAATGAGCAAAAATAGATTTGAAATAGCATAGTCTCACAAATTCGGTCCTAGTTTGGAGAATTTACTCGCGTATGAGCGAAAATAACTTCGAAAAAGCATGGTTTTTGCAAATTTGGCTTTAGTTGGGAAAATTTAATCGCGTTTGAGCGAAAATAAATTGAAGTAGCATAGTTTCTTAAAGTTTGCTTAATTTTACAAATTCATTTTAGTTTGGAGAATTTACTAGCGAATGAGCAAAAATAGATTTGAAATAGCATAGTCTCACAAATTCGGTCTTAGTTTGGAGAATTTACTCGCGTATAAGCGAAAATAAATTCGAAATAGCATGGTTTTTGCAAATTTGGCTTTAGTTGGGAAAATTTAATCGCGTTTGAGCGAAAATAAATTGATGTAGAATAGTTTCTTAAAGTTTACTTATTTTTACAAATTCATTTTAGTTTGGAGAATTTACTCACGTATGAACGAAAATAAATTTGAAATAGCATAGTCTCACAAATTCAGTCTTAGTTTGGAGAATTTACTCGCGTATGAGCGAAAATAAATTCGAAATAGCATAGTTTTTGCAAATTTGGCTTTTGTTGGGAAAATTTAAATTGAAGTACCATAGTTTCTTAAAGTTTACTTATTTCTACAAATTCATTTTAGTTTGGAGAATTTACTAGTGTATGAGCGAAAATAAATTTGAAATAGCATAGTCTCACAAATTCGGTCTTAGTTTAGAGAATTTACTCGCATATGAGCGAAAATAAATTCGAAATAGCAGAGTTTTTGCAAATTTGGCTTTAGTTGGGAAAATTTAATCGCGTTTGAGCGAGAATAAATTGAAGTAGCATAGTTTCTTAAAGTTTACTTATTTTTACAAATTCATTTTAGTTTGGAGAATTTACTCGCGTATGAGCGAAAATAAATTCGAAATAGTATAGTTTTTTTGCAAATTTGGCTTTAGTTGGGAAAATTTAATTGCGTTTGAGCGAAAATAAATTGAAGTAGCATAGTTTCTTAAAGTTTACTTATTTCTACAAATTCATTTTAGTTTGGAGAATTTACTAGTGTATGAGCGAAAATAAATTTGAAATAGCATAGTCTCACAAATTCGGTCTTAGTTTAGAGAATTTACTCGCATATGGGCGAAAATAAATTCGAAATAGCAGAGTTTTTGCAAATTTGGCTTTAGATGGGAAAATTTAATCGCGTTTGAGCGAGAATAAATTGAAGTAGCATAGTTTCTTAAAGTTTACTTATTTTTACAAATTCATTTTAGTTTGGAGAATTTACTCGCGTATGAGCGAAAATAAAATTGAAATAACATAGTCTCACAAATTCGGTCTTAGTTTGGAGAATTTACTCGCATATAAGCGAAATTTAATCGCGTTTGAGCGAGAATAAATTGAAGTAGCATCGTTTCTTAAAGTTTACTTATTTTTACAAATTCATTTTAGTTTGGAGAATTTACTCGCGTATGAGCGAAAATAAAATTTAAATAGCATAGTCTCACAAATTCAGTCTTAGTTTGGAGAATTTACTCGCGTATGAGCGAAAATAAATTCGAAATAGCATGGTTTTTGCAAATTTGGCTTTAGTTGGGAAACTTTACTCGCGTTTGAGCGAAAATAAATTGAAGTAGCATGGTTTCTTAAAGTTTGCTTAATTTTACAAATTCATTTTAGTTTGGAGAATTTACTAGCGAATGAGCAAAAATAGATTTGAAATAACATAGTCTCACAAATTCGGTTTTAGTTTGGAGAATTTACTCGCGTATGAGCGAAAATAAATTCGAAATAGCATGGTTTTTGCAAATTTGGCTTTAGTTGGGAAAATTTAATCGCGTTTGAGCGAAAATAAATTAAAGTAGCATAGTTTCTTGAAGTTTGCTTAATTTTACAAATTCATTTTAGTTTGGAAAATTTACTAGCGAAAGAGGAAAAATAGATTTGAAATAGCATAGTCTCTTACAAATTCAGTCTTAGTTTGGAGAATTTACTCGCGTATGAGCGAAAATAAATTCGAAATAGCATAGTTTTTGCAAATTTGGCTTTAGTTGGGAAAATTTAATTGCGTTTGAGCGAAAATAAATTGAAGTACCATAGTTTCTTAAAGTTTACTTATTTCTACAAATTCATTTTAGTTTGGAGAATTTACTAGTGTATGAGCGAAAATAAATTTGAAATAGCATAGTCTCACAAATTCGGTCTTAGTTTGGAGAATTTACTTGCATATGAGAGAAAATAAATTTGAAATAGCAGAGTTTTTGCAAATTTGGCTTTAGTTGGGAAAATTTAATCGCGTTTGAGCGAGAATAAATTGAAGTAGCATAGATTCTTAAAGTTTACTTATTTTTACAAATTCATTTTAGTTTGGAGAATTTACTCGCGTATGAGCGAAAATAAAATTGAAATAACATAGTCTCACAAATTCGGTTTTAGTTTGGAGAATTTACTCGCGTATGAGCGAAAATAAATTCGAAATAGCATAGTTTTTGCAAATTTGGCTTTAGTTGGGAAAATTTAATCGCGTTTGAGCGAAAATAAATTGAAGTAGGATAGTTTCTCAAAGTAGCATAGTCTCTCAAATTCGGTCTTAGTTTGGAGAATTTACTCGCGTATGAGCGAAAATAACTTCGAAAAAGCATGGTTTTTGCAAATTTGGCTTTAGTTGGGAAAATTTAATCGCGTTTGAGCGAAAATAAATTGAAGTAGCATAGTTTCTTAAAGTTTGCTTAATTTTACAAATTCATTTTAGTTTGGAGAATTTACTAGCGAATGAGCAAAAATAGATTTGAAATAGCATAGTCTCACAAATTCGGTCTTAGTTTGGAGAATTTACTCGCGTATAAGCGAAAATAAATTCGAAATAGCATGGTTTTTGCAAATTTGGCTTTAGTTGGGAAAATTTACTCGCGTTTGAACGAAAATAAATTGAAGTAGAATAGTTTCTTAAAGTTTACTTATTTTTACAAATTCATTTTAGTTTGGAGAATTTACTCGCGTATGAACGAAAATAAATTTGAAATAGCATAGTTTTTGCAAATTTGGCTTTAGTTGGGAAAATTTAATTGCGTTTGAGCGAAAATAAATTGAAGTAGCATAGTTTCTTAAAGTTTACTTATTTCTACAAATTCATTTTAGTTTGGAGAATTTACTAGTGTATGAGCGAAAATAAATTTGAAATAGCATAGTCTCACAAATTCGGTCTTAGTTTAGAGAATTTACTCGAATATGAGCGAAAATAAATTCGAAATAGCAGAGTTTTTGCAAATTTGGCTTTAGTTGGGAAAATTTAATCGCGTTTGAGCGAGAATAAATTGAAGTAGCATAGTTTCTTAAAGTTTACTTATTTTTACAAATTCATTTTAGTTTGGAGAATTTACTCGCGTATGAGCGAAAATAAAATTGAAATAACATGGTCTCACAAATTCGGTCTTAGTTTGGAGAATTTACTCGCATATGAGCGAAATTTAATCGCGTTTGAGCGAGAATAAATTGAAGTAGCTTCGTTTCTTAAAGTTTACTTATTTTTACAAATTCATTTTAGTTTGGAGAATTTACTCGCGTATGAGCGAAAATAAAATTTAAATAGCATAGTCTCACAAATTCAGTCTTAGTTTGGAGAATTTACTCGCGTATGAGCGAAAATAAAATTGAAATAACATAGTCTCACAAATTCGGTCTTAGTTTGGAGAATTTACTCGCATATGAGCGAAATTTAATCGCGTTTGAGCGAGAATAAATTGAAGTAGCATCGTTTCTTAAAGTTTACTTATTTCTACAAATTCATTTTAGTTTGGAGAATTTACTAGTGTATGAGCGAAAATAAAATTGAAATAGCATAGTCTCACAAATTCGGTCTTAGTTTGGAGAATTTACTCGCGAATGAGCGAAAATAAATTCGAAATAGCATGGTTTTTGCAAATTTGGCTTTAGTTGGGAAAATTTACTCGCGTTTGAACGAAAATAAATTGAAGTAGAATAGTTTCTTAAAGTTTACTTATTTTTACAAATTCGTTTTAGTTTGGAGAATTTACTCGCGTATGAACGAAAATAAATTTGAAATAGCATAGTCTCACAAATTCGGTCTTAGTTTAGAGAATTTACTCGCATATGAGCGAAAATAAATTCGAAATAGCAGAGTTTTTGCAAATTTGGCTTTAGTTGGGAAAATTTAATCGCGTTTGAGCGAGAATAAATTGAAGTAGCATAGTTTCTTAAAGTTTACTTATTTTTTCAAATTCATTTTAGTTTGGAGAATTTACTCGCGTATGAGCGAAAATAAAATTGAAATAACATAGTCTCACAAATTCGGTCTTAGTTTGGAGAATTTACTCGCATATGAGCGAAATTTAATCGCGTTTGAGCGAGAATAAATTGAAGTAGCATCGTTTCTTAAAGTTTACTTATTTTTACAAATTCATTTTAGTTTGGAGAATTTACTCGCGTATGAGCGAAAATAAAATTTAAATAGCATAGTCTCACAAATTCAGTCTTAGTTTGGAGAATTTACTCGCGTATGAGCGAAAATAAAATTGAAATAACATAGTCTCACAAATTCGGTCTTAGTTTGGAGAATTTACTCGCATATGAGCGAAATTTAATCGCGTTTGAGCGAGAATAAATTGAAGTAGCATCGTTTCTTAAAGTTTACTTATTTCTACAAATTCATTTTAGTTTGGAGAATTTACTAGTGTATGAGCGAAAATAAAATTGAAATAGCATAGTCTCACAAATTCGGTCTTAGTTTGGAGAATTTACTCGCGTATGAGCGAAAATTAATTCGAAAAAGCATGGTTTTTGCAAATTTGGCTTTAGTTGGGAAAATTTAATCGCGTTTGAGCGAGAATAAATTGAAGTAGCATCGTTTCTTAAAGTTTACTTATTTCTACAAATTCATTTTAGTTTGGAGAATTTACTAGTGTATGAGCGAAAATAAATTTGAAATAGCATAGTCTCACAAATTCGGTCTTAGTTTGGAGAATTTACTTGCATATGAGAGAAAATAAATTTGAAATAGCAGAGTTTTTGCAAATTTGGCTTTAGTTGGGAAAATTTAATCGCGTTTGAGCGAGAATAAATTGAAGTAGCATAGATTCTTAAAGTTTACTTATTTTTACAAATTCATTTTAGTTTGGAGAATTTACTCGCGTATGAGCGAAAATAAAATTGAAATAACATAGTCTCACAAATTCGGTTTTAGTTTGGAGAATTTTCTCGCGTATGAGCGAAAATAAATTCGAAATAGCATAGTTTTTGCAAATTTGGCTTTAGTTGGGAAAATTTAATCGCGTTTGAGCGAAAATAAATTGAAGTAGCATAGTTTCTCAAAGTAGCATAGTCTCTCAAATTCGGTCTTAGTTTGGAGAATTTACTCGCGTATGAGCGAAAATAACTTCGAAAAAGCATGGTTTTTGCAAATTTGGCTTTAGTTGGGAAAATTTAATCGCGTTTGAGCGAAAATAAATTGAAGTAGCATAGTTTCTTAAAGTTTGCTTAATTTTACAAATTCATTTTAGTTTGGAGAATTTACTAGCGAATGAGCAAAAATAGATTTGAAATAGCATAGTCTCACAAATTCGGTCTTAGTTTGGAGAATTTACTCGCGTATAAGCGAAAATAAATTCGAAATAGCATGGTTTTTGCAAATTTGGCTTTAGTTGGGAAAATTTACTCGCGTTTGAACGAAAATAAATTGAAGTAGAATAGTTTCTTAAAGTTTACTTATTTTTACAAATTCATTTTAGTTTGGAGAATTTACTCGCGTATGAACGAAAATAAATTTGAAATAGCATAGTTTTTGCAAATTTGGCTTTAGTTGGGAAAATTTAATTGCGTTTGAGCGAAAATAAATTGAAGTAGCATAGTTTCTTAAAGTTTACTTATTTCTACAAATTCATTTTAGTTTGGAGAATTTACTAGTGTATGAGCGAAAATAAATTTGAAATAGCATAGTCTCACAAATTCGGTCTTAGTTTAGAGAATTTACTCGAATATGAGCGAAAATAAATTCGAAATAGCAGAGTTTTTGCAAATTTGGCTTTAGTTGGGAAAATTTAATCGCGTTTGAGCGAGAATAAATTGAAGTAGCATAGTTTCTTAAAGTTTACTTATTTTTACAAATTCATTTTAGTTTGGAGAATTTACTCGCGTATGAGCGAAAATAAAATTGAAATAACATGGTCTCACAAATTCGGTCTTAGTTTGGAGAATTTACTCGCATATGAGCGAAATTTAATCGCGTTTGAGCGAGAATAAATTGAAGTAGCTTCGTTTCTTAAAGTTTACTTATTTTTACAAATTCATTTTAGTTTGGAGAATTTACTCGCGTATGAGCGAAAATAAAATTTAAATAGCATAGTCTCACAAATTCAGTCTTAGTTTGGAGAATTTACTCGCGTATGAGCGAAAATAAAATTGAAATAACATAGTCTCACAAATTCGGTCTTAGTTTGGAGAATTTACTCGCATATGAGCGAAATTTAATCGCGTTTGAGCGAGAATAAATTGAAGTAGCATCGTTTCTTAAAGTTTACTTATTTCTACAAATTCATTTTAGTTTGGAGAATTTACTAGTGTATGAGCGAAAATAAAATTGAAATAGCATAGTCTCACAAATTCGGTCTTAGTTTGGAGAATTTACTCGCGAATGAGCGAAAATAAATTCGAAATAGCATGGTTTTTGCAAATTTGGCTTTAGTTGGGAAAATTTACTCGCGTTTGAACGAAAATAAATTGAAGTAGAATAGTTTCTTAAAGTTTACTTATTTTTACAAATTCGTTTTAGTTTGGAGAATTTACTCGCGTATGAACGAAAATAAATTTGAAATAGCATAGTCTCACAAATTCGGTCTTAGTTTAGAGAATTTACTCGCATATGAGCGAAAATAAATTCGAAATAGCAGAGTTTTTGCAAATTTGGCTTTAGTTGGGAAAATTTAATCGCGTTTGAGCAAGAATAAATTGAAGTAGCATAGTTTCTTAAAGTTTACTTATTTTTTCAAATTCATTTTAGTTTGGAGAATTTACTCGCGTATGAGCGAAAATAAAATTGAAATAACATAGTCTCACAAATTCGGTCTTAGTTTGGAGAATTTACTCGCATATGAGCGAAATTTAATCGCGTTTGAGCGAGAATAAATTGAAGTAGCATCGTTTCTTAAAGTTTACTTATTTTTACAAATTCATTTTAGTTTGGAGAATTTACTCGCGTATGAGCGAAAATAAAATTTAAATAGCATAGTCTCACAAATTCAGTCTTAGTTTGGAGAATTTACTCGCGTATGAGCGAAAATAAAATTGAAATAACATAGTCTCACAAATTCGGTCTTAGTTTGGAGAATTTACTCGCATATGAGCGAAATTTAATCGCGTTTGAGCGAGAATAAATTGAAGTAGCATCGTTTCTTAAAGTTTACTTATTTCTACAAATTCATTTTAGTTTGGAGAATTTACTAGTGTATGAGCGAAAATAAAATTGAAATAGCATAGTCTCACAAATTCGGTCTTAGTTTGGAGAATTTACTCGCATATGAGCGAAATTTAATCGCGTTTGAGCGAGAATAAATTGAAGTAGCTTCGTTTCTTAAAGTTTACTTATTTTTACAAATTCATTTTAGTTTGGAGAATTTACTCGCGTATGAGCGAAAATAAAATTTAAATAGCATAGTCTCACAAATTCAGTCTTAGTTTGGAGAATTTACTCGCGTATGAGCGAAAATAAAATTGAAATAACATAGTCTCACAAATTCGGTCTTAGTTTGGAGAATTTACTCGCATATGAGCGAAATTTAATCGCGTTTGAGCGAGAATAAATTGAAGTAGCATCGTTTCTTAAAGTTTACTTATTTCTACAAATTCATTTTAGTTTGGAGAATTTACTAGTGTATGAGCGAAAATAAAATTGAAATAGCATAGTCTCACAAATTCGGTCTTAGTTTGGAGAATTTACTCGCGAATGAGCGAAAATAAATTCGAAATAGCATGGTTTTTGCAAATTTGGCTTTAGTTGGGAAAATTTACTCGCGTTTGAACGAAAATAAATTGAAGTAGAATAGTTTCTTAAAGTTTACTTATTTTTACAAATTCGTTTTAGTTTGGAGAATTTACTCGCGTATGAACGAAAATAAATTTGAAATAGCATAGTCTCACAAATTCGGTCTTAGTTTAGAGAATTTACTCGCATATGAGCGAAAATAAATTCGAAATAGCAGAGTTTTTGCAAATTTGGCTTTAGTTGGGAAAATTTAATCGCGTTTGAGCAAGAATAAATTGAAGTAGCATAGTTTCTTAAAGTTTACTTATTTTTTCAAATTCATTTTAGTTTGGAGAATTTACTCGCGTATGAGCGAAAATAAAATTGAAATAACATAGTCTCACAAATTCGGTCTTAGTTTGGAGAATTTACTCGCATATGAGCGAAATTTAATCGCGTTTGAGCGAGAATAAATTGAAGTAGCATCGTTTCTTAAAGTTTACTTATTTTTACAAATTCATTTTAGTTTGGAGAATTTACTCGCGTATGAGCGAAAATAAAATTTAAATAGCATAGTCTCACAAATTCAGTCTTAGTTTGGAGAATTTACTCGCGTATGAGCGAAAATAAAATTGAAATAACATAGTCTCACAAATTCGGTCTTAGTTTGGAGAATTTACTCGCATATGAGCGAAATTTAATCGCGTTTGAGCGAGAATAAATTGAAGTAGCATCGTTTCTTAAAGTTTACTTATTTCTACAAATTCATTTTAGTTTGGAGAATTTACTAGTGTATGAGCGAAAATAAAATTGAAATAGCATAGTCTCACAAATTCGGTCTTAGTTTGGAGAATTTACTCGCGTATGAGCGAAAATTAATTCGAAAAAGCATGGTTTTTGCAAATTTGGCTTTAGTTGGGAAAATTTAATCGCGTTTGAGTGAAAATAAATTGAAGTAGCATAGTTTCTTGAAGTTTGCTTAATTTTACAAATTCATTTTAGTTTGCAAAATTTACTAGCGAATGAGGAAAAATAGATTTGAAATAGCATAGTCTCACAAATTCGGTCTTAGTTTGGAGAATTTACTCGCGTATGAGCGAAAATAACTTCGAAAAAGCATGGTTTTTGCAAATTTGGCTTTAGTTGGGAAAATTTAATCGCGTTTGAGCGAAAATAAATTGAAGTAGCATAGTTTCTTAAAGTTTGCTTAATTTTACAAATTCATTTTAGTTTGGAGAATTTACTAGCGAATGAGCAAAAATAGATTTGAAATAGCATAGTCTCACAAATTCGGTCTTAGTTTGGAGAATTTACTCGCGTATAAGCGAAAATAAATTCGAAATAGCATGGTTTTTGCAAATTTGGCTTTAGTTGGGAAAATTTACTCGCGTTTGAACGAAAATAAATTGAAGTAGAATAGTTTCTTAAAGTTTACTTATTTTTACAAATTCATTTTAGTTTGGAGAATTTACTCGCGTATGAACGAAAATAAATTTGAAATAGCATAGTTTTTGCAAATTTGGCTTTAGTTGGGAAAATTTAATTGCGTTTGAGCGAAAATAAATTGAAGTAGCATAGTTTCTTAAAGTTTACTTATTTCTACAAATTCATTTTAGTTTGGAGAATTTACTAGTGTATGAGCGAAAATAAATTTGAAATAGCATAGTCTCACAAATTCGGTCTTAGTTTAGAGAATTTACTCGAATATGAGCGAAAATAAATTCGAAATAGCAGAGTTTTTGCAAATTTGGCTTTAGTTGGGAAAATTTAATCGCGTTTGAGCGAGAATAAATTGAAGTAGCATAGTTTCTTAAAGTTTACTTATTTTTACAAATTCATTTTAGTTTGGAGAATTTACTCGCGTATGAGCGAAAATAAAATTGAAATAGCATAGTCTCACAAATTCAGTCTTAGTTCGGAGAATTTACTCGCGTATGAGCGAAAATAAATTCGAAATAGCATGGTTTTCGCAAATTTGGCTTTAGTTGGGAAAATTTACTCGCGTATGAGCGAAAATAAATTCGAAATAGCATGGTTTTTGCAAATTTGGCTTTAGTTGGGAAAATTTAATCGCGTTTGAGCGAAAATAAATTGAAGTAGCATAGTTTCATAAAGTTTGCTTAATTTTACAAATTCATTTTAGTTTGGAGAATTTACTTGCGAATGAGCAAAAATAGATTTGGATTAGCATAGTCTCACAAATTCAGTCTTAGTTTGGAGAATTTACTCGCGTATGAGCGAAAATAAATTCGAAATAGCACAGTTTTTGCAAATTTGGCTTTAGTTGGGAAAATTTAATAGCGTTTGAGCGAAAATAAATTGAAGTAGCATAGTTTCTTAAAGTTTACTTATTTTTTCAAATTCATTTTAGTTTGGAGAATTTACTCGCGTATGAGCGAAAATAAAATTGAAATAACATAGTCTCACAAATTCGGTCTTAGTTTGGAGAATTTACTCGCATATGAGCGAAATTTAATCGCGTTTGAGCGAGAATAAATTGAAGTAGCATCGTTTCTTAAAGTTTACTTATTTTTACAAATTCATTTTAGTTTGGAGAATTTACTCGCGTATGAGCGAAAATAAAATTGAAATAACATAGTCTCACAAATTCAGTCTTAGTTTGGAGAATTTACTCGCATATGAGCGAAATTTAATCGCGTTTGAGCGAGAATAAATTGAAGTAGCATCGTTTCTTAAAGTTTACTTATTTCTACAAATTCATTTTAGTTTGGAGAATTTACTAGTGTATGAGCGAAAATAAAATTGAAATAGCATAGTCTCACAAATTCGGTCTTAGTTTGGAGAATTTACTCGCGTATGAGCGAAAATTAATTCGAAAAAGCATGGTTTTTGCAAATTTGGCTTTAGTTGGGAAAATTTAATCGCGTTTGAGCGAAAATAAATTGAAGTAGCATAGTTTCTTGAAGTTTGCTTAATTTTACAAATTCATATTAGTTTGGAGAATTCACTAGCGAATGAGCAAAAATAGATTTGAAATAGCATAGTCTCACAAATTCGGTCTTAGTTTGGAGAATTTACTCGCGTATGAGCGAAAATAACTTCGAAAAAGCATGGTTTTTGCAAATTTGGCTTTAGTTGGGAAAATTTAATCGCGTTTGAGCGAAAATAAATTGAAGTAGCATAGTTTCTTAAAGTTTGCTTAATTTTACAAATTCATTTTAGTTTGGAGAATTTACTAGCGAATGAGCAAAAATAAATTTGAAATAGCATAGTCTCACAAATTCGGTCTTAGTTTGGAGAATTTACTCGCGTATAAGCGAAAATAAATTCGAAATAGCATGGTTTTTGCAAATTTGGCTTTAGTTGGGAAAATTTACTCGCGTTTGAACGAAAATAAATTGAAGTAGAATAGTTTCTTAAAGTTTACTTATTTTTACAAATTCATTTTAGTTTGGAGAATTTACTCGCGTATGAGCGAAAATAAAATTGAAATAACATAGTCTCACAAATTAGGTCTTAGTTTGGAGAATTTACTCGCGTATGAGCGAAAATAAATTCGAAATAGCATAGTTTTTGCAAATTTGGCTTTAGTTGGGAAAATTTACTCGCGTTTGAGCGAAAATAAATTGAAGTAGCATAGTTTCTTAAAGTTTGCTTAATTTTACAAATTCATTTTAGTTTGGAGAATTTACTAGCGAATGAGCAAAAATAGATTTGAAATAGCATAGTCTCACAAATTCGGTCTTAGTTTGGAGAATTTACTCGCGTATGAGCGAAAATAAAGTCGAAATAGCATGGTTTTTGCAAATTTGGCTTTAGTTGGGAAAATTTAATCGCGTTTGAGCGAAAATAAATTGAAGTAGCATAGTTTCTTAAAGTTTGCATAATTTTACAAATTCATTTTAGTTTGGAGAATTCACTAGCGAATGAGCAAAAATAGATTTGAAATAGCATAGTCTCACAAATTCGGTCTTAGTTTGGAGAATTTACTCGCGTATGAGCGAAAATAACTTCGAAAAAGCATGGTTTTTGCAAATTTGGCTTTAGTTGGGAAAATTTAATCGCGTTTGAGCGAAAATAAATTGAAGTAGCATAGTTTCTTAAAGTTTGCTTAATTTTACAAATTCATTTTAGTTTGGAGAATTTACTAGCGAATGAGCAAAAATAAATTTGATATAGCATAGTCTCACAAATTCGGTCTTAGTTTGGAGAATTTACTCGCGTATAAGCGAAAATAAATTCGAAATAGCATGGTTTTTGCAAATTTGGCTTTAGTTGGGAAAATTTACTCGCGTTTGAACGAAAATAAATTGAAGTAGAATAGTTTCTTAAAGTTTACTTATTTTTACAAATTCATTTTAGTTTGGAGAATTTACTCGCGTATGAACGAAAATAAATTTGAAATAGCATAGTCTCACAAATTCGGTCTTAGTTTGGAGAATTTACTCGCGTATAAGCGAAAATAAATTCGAAATAGCATAGTTTTTGCAAATTTGGCTTTAGTTGGGAAAATTTACTCGCGTTTGAGCGAAAATAAATTGAAGTAGCATAGTTTCTTAAAGTTTAGTTATTTCTACAAATTCATTTTAGTTTGGAGAATTTACTAGTGTATGAGCGAAAATAAATTTGAAATAGCATAGTCTCACAAATTCGGTCTTAGTTTAGAGAATTTACTCGCATATGAGCGAAAATAAATTCGAAATAGCAGAGTTTTTGCAAATTTGGCTTTAGTTGGGAAAATTTAATCGCGTTTGAGCGAGAATAAATTGAAGTAGCATAGTTTCTTAAAGTTTACTTATTTTTACAAATTCATTTTAGTTTGGAGAATTTACTCGCGTATGAGCGAAAATAAAATTGAAATAACATAGTCTCACAAATTCGGTCTTAGTTTGGAGAATTTACTCGCATATGAGCGAAATTTAATCGCGTTTGAGCGAGAATAAATTGAAGTAGCATCGTTTCTTAAAGTTTACTTATTTCTACAAATTCATTTTAGTTTGGAGAATTTACTAGTGTATGAGCGAAAATAAAATTGAAATAGCATAGTCTCACAAATTCGGTCTTAGTTTGGAGAATTTACTCGCGAATGAGCGAAAATAAATTCGAAATAGCATGGTTTTTGCAAATTTGGCTTTAATTGGGAAAATTTACTCGCGTTTGAACGAAAATAAATTGAAGTAGAATAGTTTCTTAAAGTTTACTTATTTTTACAAATTCATTTTAGTTTGGAGAATTTACTCGCGTATGAACGAAAATAAATTTGAAATAGCATAGTCTCACAAATTCGGTCTTAGTTTAGAGAATTTACTCGCATATGAGCGAAAATAAATTCGAAATAGCAGAGTTTTTGCAAATATGGCTTTAGTTGGGAAAATTTAATCGCGTTTGAGCGAGAATAAATTGAAGTAGCATAGTTTCTTAAAGTTTACTTATTTCTACAAATTCATTTTAGTTTGGAGAATTTAATCGCGTATGCGCGAAAATAAAATTGAAATAGCATAGTCTCTCAAATTCGGTCTTAGTTTGGAGAATTTACTCGCGTATGAGCGAAAATAAATTCGAAATAGCATGGTTTTTGCAAATTTGGCTTGAGTTGGGAAAATGTAATCGCGTTTGAGCGAAAATAAATAGAAGTAGCATAGTTTCTTAAAGTTTACTTATTTTTACAAATTCTTTTTAGTTTGGAGAATTTACTCGCGTATGAACGAAAATAAATTTGAAATAGCATAGTCTCACAAATTCGGTCTTTGTTTGGAGAATTTACTCGCGTATGAGCGAAAATAAATTCGAAATAGCATGGTTTTTGCAAATTTGGCTTTAGTTGGGAAAATTTAATCGCGTTTGAGCGAAAATAAATTGAAGTAGCATAGTTTCTTAAAATTTGCTTAATTTTACAAATCCATTTTAGTTTGGAGAATTTACTCGCGTATGAACGAAAATAAATTTGAAATAGCATAGTCTCACAAATTCGGTCTTAGTTTGGAGAATTTACTCGCGTATAAGCGAAAATAAATTCGAAATAGCAGAGTTTTTGCAAATTTGGCTTTAGTTGGGAAAATTTAATCGCGTTTGAGCGAGAATAAATTGAAGTAGCATAGTTTCTTAAAGTTTACTTATTTTTACAAATTCATTTTAGTTTGGAGAATTTACTCGCGTATGAGCGAAAATAAAATTGAAATAGCATAGTCTCACAAATTCAGTCTTAGTTTGGAGAATTTACTCGCGTATGAGCGAAAATAAATTCGAAATAGCATGGTTTTCGCAAATTTGGCTTTAGTTGGGAAAATTTACTCGCGTATGAGCGAAAATAAATTCGAAATAGCATGGTTTTTGCAAATTTGGCTTTAGTTGGGAAAATTTAATCGCGTTTGAGCGAAAATAAATTGAAGTAGCATAGTTTCTTGAAGTTTGCTTAATTTTACAAATTCATTTTAGTTTGGAAAATTTACTAGCGAATGAGGAAAAATAGATTTGAAATAGCATAGTCTCTTACAAATTCAGTCTTAGTTTGGAGAATTTACTCGCGTATGAGCGAAAATAAATTCGAAATAGCATAGTTTTTGCAAATATGGCTTTAGTTGGGAAAATTTAATCGCGTTTGAGCGAGAATAAATTGAAGTAGCATAGTTTCTTAAAGTTTACTTATTTCTACAAATTCATTTTAGTTTGGAGAATTTAATCGCGTATGCGCGAAAATAAAATTGAAATAGCATAGTCTCTCAAATTCGGTCTTAGTTTGGAGAATTTACTCGCGTATGAGCGAAAATAAATTCGAAATAGCATGGTTTTTGCAAATTTGGCTTGAGTTGGGAAAATGTAATCGCGTTTGAGCGAAAATAAATAGAAGTAGCATAGTTTCTTAAAGTTTACTTATTTTTACAAATTCTTTTTAGTTTGGAGAATTTACTCGCGTATGAACGAAAATAAATTTGAAATAGCATAGTCTCACAAATTCGGTCTTTGTTTGGAGAATTTACTCGCGTATGAGCGAAAATAAATTCGAAATAGCATGGTTTTTGCAAATTTGGCTTTAGTTGGGAAAATTTAATCGCGTTTGAGCGAAAATAAATTGAAGTAGCATAGTTTCTTAAAATTTGCTTAATTTTACAAATCCATTTTAGTTTGGAGAATTTACTCGCGTATGAACGAAAATAAATTTGAAATAGCATAGTCTCACAAATTCGGTCTTAGTTTGGAGAATTTACTCGCGTATAAGCGAAAATAAATTCGAAATAGCAGAGTTTTTGCAAATTTGGCTTTAGTTGGGAAAATTTAATCGCGTTTGAGCGAGAATAAATTGAAGTAGCATAGTTTCTTAAAGTTTACTTATTTTTACAAATTCATTTTAGTTTGGAGAATTTACTCGCGTATGAGCGAAAATAAAATTGAAATAGCATAGTCTCACAAATTCAGTCTTAGTTTGGAGAATTTACTCGCGTATGAGCGAAAATAAATTCGAAATAGCATGGTTTTCGCAAATTTGGCTTTAGTTGGGAAAATTTACTCGCGTATGAGCGAAAATAAATTCGAAATAGCATGGTTTTTGCAAATTTGGCTTTAGTTGGGAAAATTTAATCGCGTTTGAGCGAAAATAAATTGAAGTAGCATAGTTTCTTGAAGTTTGCTTAATTTTACAAATTCATTTTAGTTTGGAAAATTTACTAGCGAATGAGGAAAAATAGATTTGAAATAGCATAGTCTCTTACAAATTCAGTCTTAGTTTGGAGAATTTACTCGCGTATGAGCGAAAATAAATTCGAAATAGCATAGTTTTTGCAAATTTGGCTTTAGTTGGGAAAATTTAATTGCGTTTGAGCGAAAATAAATTGAAGTACCATAGTTCCTTAAAGTTTACTTATTTCTACAAATTCATTTTAGTTTGGAGAATTTACTCGCGTATGAGCGAAAATAAAATTGAAATAACATAGTCTCACAAATTCGGTCTTAGTTTGGAGAATTTACTCGCGTATGAGCGAAAATAAATTCGAAATAGCATGGTTTTTGCAAATTTGGCTTTAGTTGGGAAAATTTAATCGCGTTTGAGCGAAAATAAATTGAAGTAGCATAGTTTCTTAAAATTTGCTTAATTTTACAAATCCATTTTAGTTTGGAGAATTTACTCGCGTATGAACGAAAATAAATTTGAAATAGCATAGTCTCACAAATTCGGTCTTAGTTTGGAGAATTTACTCGCGTATAAGCGAAAATAAATTCGAAATAGCAGAGTTTTTGCAAATTTGGCTTTAGTTGGGAAAATTTAATCGCGTTTGAGCGAGAATAAATTGAAGTAGCATAGTTTCTTAAAGTTTACTTATTTTTACAAATTCATTTTAGTTTGGAGAATTTACTCGCGTATGAGCGAAAATAAAACTGAAATAACATAGTCTCACAAATTCGGTCTTAGTTTGGAGAATTTACTCGCATATGAGCGAAATTTAATCGCGTTTGAGCGAGAATAAATTGAAGTAGCATCGTTTCTTAAAGTTTACTTATTTTTACAAATTCATTTTAGTTTGGAGAATTTACTCGCGTATGAGCGAAAATAAAATTTAAATAGCATAGTCTCACAAATTCAGTCTTAGTTTGGAAAATTTACTCGCGTATGAGCGAAAATAAATTCGAAATAGCATGGTTTTTGCAAATTTGGCTTTAGTTGGGAAACATAGTCTCACAAATTCGGTCTTAGTTTGGAGAATTTACTCGCATATGAGCGAAATTTAATCGCGTTTGAGCGAGAATAAATTGAAGTAGCATCGTTTCTTAAAGTTTACTTATTTTTACAAATTCATTTTAGTTTGGAGAATTTACTCGCGTATGAGCGAAAATAAAATTGAAATAACATAGTCTCACAAATTCAGTCTTAGTTTGGAGAATTTACTCGCATATGAGCGAAATTTAATCGCGTTTGAGCGAGAATAAATTGAAGTAGCATCGTTTCTTAAAGTTTACTTATTTCTACAAATTCATTTTAGTTTGGAGAATTTACTAGTGTATGAGCGAAAATAAAATTGAAATAGCATAGTCTCACAAATTCGGTCTTAGTTTGGAGAATTTACTCGCGTATGAGCGAAAATTAATTCGAAAAAGCATGGTTTTTGCAAATTTGGCTTTAGTTGGGAAAATTTAATCGCGTTTGAGCGAAAATAAATTGAAGTAGCATAGTTTCTTGAAGTTTGCTTAATTTTACAAATTCATTTTAGTTTGGAAAATTTACTAGCGAATGAGGAAAAATAGATTTGAAATAGCATAGTCTCTTACAAATTCAGTCTTAGTTTGGAGAATTTACTCGCGTATGAGCGAAAATAAATTCGAAATAGCATAGTTTTTGCAAATTTGGCTTTAGTTGGGAAAATTTAATTGCGTTTGAGCGAAAATAAATTGAAGTACCATAGTTCCTTAAAGTTTACTTATTTCTACAAATTCATTTTAGTTTGGAGAATTTACTAGTGTATGAGCGAAAATAAATTTGAAATAGCATAGTCTCACAAATTCGGTCTTAGTTTGGAGAATTTACTTGCATATGAGAGAAAATAAATTTGAAATAGCAGAGTTTTTGCAAATTTGGCTTTAGTTGTGAAAATTTAATCGCGTTTGAGCGAGAATAAATTGAAGTAGCATAGATTCTGAAAGTTTACTTATTTTTACAAATTCATTTTAGTTTGGAGAATTTACTCGCGTATGAGCGAAAATAAAATTGAAATAACATAGTCTCACAAATTAGGTCTTAGTTTGGAGAATTTACTCGCGTATGAGCGAAAATAAATTCGAAATAGCATAGTTTTTGCAAATTTGGCTTTAGTTGGGAAAATTTACTCGCGTTTGAGCGAAAATAAATTGAAGTCGCATAGTTTCTTAAAGTTTGCTTAATTTTACAAATTCATTTTAGTTTGGAGAATTTACTAGCGAATGAGCAAAAATAGATTTGAAATAGCATAGTCTCACAAATTCGATCTTAGTTTGGAGAATTTACTCGCGTATGAGCGAAAATAAATTCGAAATAGCATGGTTTTTGCAAATTTGGCTTTAGTTGGGAAAATTTAATCGCGTTTGAGCGAGAATAAATTGAAGTAGCATAGTTTCTTAAAGTTTACTTATTATTACAAATTCATTTTAGTTTGGAGAATTTACTCGCGTATGAGCGAAAATAAAATTGAAATAACATAGTCTCACAAATTCGGTCTTAGTTTGGAGAATTTACTCGCATATGAGCGAAATTTAATCGCGTTTGAGCGAGAATAAATTGAAGTAGCATCGTTTCTTAAAGTTTACTTATTTCTACAAATTCATTTTAGTTTGGAGAATTTACTAGTGTATGAGCGAAAATAAAATTGAAATAGCATAGTCTCACAAATTCGGTCTTAGTTTGGAGAATTTACTCGCGAATGAGCGAAAATAAATTCGAAATAGCATGGTTTTTGCAAATTTGGCTTTAATTGGGAAAATTTACTCGCGTTTGAACGAAAATAAATTGAAGTAGAATAGTTTCTTAAAGTTTACTTATTTTTACAAATTCATTTTAGTTTGGAGAATTTACTCGCGTATGAACGAAAATAAATTTGAAATAGCATAGTCTCACAAATTCGGTCTTAGTTTAGAGAATTTACTCGCATATGAGCGAAAATAAATTCGAAATAGCAGAGTTTTTGCAAATTTGGCTTTAGTTGGGAAAATTTAATCGCGTTTGAGCGAGAATAAATTGAAGTAGCATAGTTTCTTAAAGTTTACTTATTTTTACAAATTCATTTTAGTTTGGAGAATTTACTCGCGTATGAGCGAAAATAAAACTGAAATAACATAGTCTCACAAATTCGGTCTTAGTTTGGAGAATTTACTCGCATATGAGCGAAATTTAATCGCGTTTGAGCGAGAATAAATTGAAGTAGCATCGTTTCTTAAAGTTTACTTATTTTTACAAATTCATTTTAGTTTGGAGAATTTACTCGCGTATGAGCGAAAATAAAATTTAAATAGCATAGTCTCACAAATTCAGTCTTAGTTTGGAAAATTTACTCGCGTATGAGCGAAAATAAATTCGAAATAGCATGGTTTTTGCAAATTTGGCTTTAGTTGGGAAACATAGTCTCACAAATTCGGTCTTAGTTTGGAGAATTTACTCGCATATGAGCGAAATTTAATCGCGTTTGAGCGAGAATAAATTGAAGTTGCATCGTTTCTTAAAGTTTACTTATTTTTACAAATTCATTTTAGTTTGGAGAATTTACTCTCGTATGAGCGAAAATAAAATTTAAATAGCATAGTCTCACAAATTCAGTCTTAGTTTGGAGAATTTACTCGCGTATGAGCGAAAATAAATTCGAAATAGCATGGTTTTTGCAAATTTGGCTTTAGTTGGGAAACTTTACTCGCGTTTGAGCGAAAATAAATTGAAGTAGCATGGTTTCTTAAAGTTTGCTTAATTTTACAAATTCATTTTAGTTTGGAGAATTTACTAGCGAATGAGCAAAAATAGATTTGAAATAACATAGTCTCACAAATTCGGTCTTAGTTTGGAGAATTTACTCGCGTATGAGCGAAAATAAATTCGAAATAGCATGGTTTTTGCAAATTTGGCTTTAGTTGGGAAAATTTAATCGCGTTTGAGCGAAAATAAATTGAAGTAGCATAGTTTCTTGAAGTTTTCTTAATTTTACAAATTCATTTAATTTGGAAAATTTACTAGCGAATGAGGAAAAATAGATTTGAAATAGCATAGTCTCTTACAAATTCAGTCTTAGTTTGGAGAATTTACTCGCGTATGAGCGAAAATAAATTCGAAATAGCATAGTTTTTGCAAATTTGGCTTTAGTTGGGAAAATTTAATTGCGTTTGAGCGAAAATAAATTGAAGTACCATAGTTTCTTAAAGTTTACTTATTTCTACAAATTCATTTTAGTTTGGAGAATTTACTCGCGTATGAGCGAAAATAAATTCGAAATAGCATAGTTTTTGCAAATTTGGCTTTAGTTGGGAAAATTTAATTGCGTTTGAGCGAAAATAAATTGAAGTAGCATAGTTTCTTAAAGTTTACTTATTTCTACAAATTCATTTTAGTTTGGAGAATTTAATCGCGTATGCGCGAAAATAAAATTGAAATAGCATAGTCTCTCAAATTCGGTCTTAGTTTGGAGAATTTACTCGCGTATGAGCGAAAATAAATTCGAAATAGCATGGTTTTTGCAAATTTGGCTTTAGTTGGGAAAATTTAATCGCGTTTGAGCGAAAATAAATTGAAGTAGCATAGTTTCTTAAAATTTGCTTAATTTTACAAATCCATTTTAGTTTGGAGAATTTACTAGCGAATGAGCAAAAATAGATTTGAAATAGCATAGTCTCACAAATTCGGTCTTAGTTTGGAGAATTTACTCGCATATGAGCGAAATTTAATCGCGTTTGAGCGAGAATAAATTGAAGTAGCATCGTTTCTTAAAGTTTACTTATTTCTACAAATTCATTTTAGTTTGGAGAATTTACTAGTGTATGAGCGAAAATAAAATTGAAATAGCATAGTCTCACAAATTCGGTCTTAGTTTGGAGAATTTACTCGCGAATGAGCGAAAATAAATTCGAAATAGCATGGTTTTTGCAAATTTGGCTTTAATTGGGAAAATTTACTCGCGTTTGAACGAAAATAAATTGAAGTAGAATAGTTTCTTAAAGTTTACTTATTTTTACAAATTCATTTTAGTTTGGAGAATTTACTCGCGTATGAACGAAAATAAATTTGAAATAGCATAGTCTCACAAATTCGGTCTTAGTTTAGAGAATTTACTCGCATATGAGCGAAAATAAATTCGAAATAGCAGAGTTTTTGCAAATTTGGCTTTAGTTGGGAAAATTTAATCGCGTTTGAGCGAGAATAAATTGAAGTAGCATAGTTTCTTAAAGTTTACTTATTTTTACAAATTCATTTTAGTTTGGAGAATTTACTCGCGTATGAGCGAAAATAAAACTGAAATAACATAGTCTCACAAATTCGGTCTTAGTTTGGAGAATTTACTCGCATATGAGCGAAATTTAATCGCGTTTGAGCGAGAATAAATTGAAGTAGCATCGTTTCTTAAAGTTTACTTATTTTTACAAATTCATTTTAGTTTGGAGAATTTACTCGCGTATGAGCGAAAATAAAATTTAAATAGCATAGTCTCACAAATTCAGTCTTAGTTTGGAAAATTTACTCGCGTATGAGCGAAAATAAATTCGAAATAGCATGGTTTTTGCAAATTTGGCTTTAGTTGGGAAACATAGTCTCACAAATTCGGTCTTAGTTTGGAGAATTTACTCGCATATGAGCGAAATTTAATCGCGTTTGAGCGAGAATAAATTGAAGTTGCATCGTTTCTTAAAGTTTACTTATTTTTACAAATTCATTTTAGTTTGGAGAATTTACTCTCGTATGAGCGAAAATAAAATTTAAATAGCATAGTCTCACAAATTCAGTCTTAGTTTGGAGAATTTACTCGCGTATGAGCGAAAATAAATTCGAAATAGCATGGTTTTTGCAAATTTGGCTTTAGTTGGGAAACTTTAATCGCGTTTGAGCGAGAATAAATTGAAGTTGCATCGTTTCTTAAAGTTTACTTATTTTTACAAATTCATTTTAGTTTGGAGAATTTACTCTCGTATGAGCGAAAATAAAATTTAAATAGCATAGTCTCACAAATTCAGTCTTAGTTTGGAGAATTTACTCGCGTATGAGCGAAAATAAATTCGAAATAGCATGGTTTTTGCAAATTTGGCTTTAGTTGGGAAACTTTACTCGCGTTTGAGCGAAAATAAATTGAAGTAGCATGGTTTCTTAAAGTTTGCTTAATTTTACAAATTCATTTTAGTTTGGAGAATTTACTAGCGAATGAGCAAAAATAGATTTGAAATAACATAGTCTCACAAATTCGGTCTTAGTTTGGAGAATTTACTCGCGTATGAGCGAAAATAAATTCGAAATAGCATGGTTTTTGCAAATTTGGCTTTAGTTGGGAAAATTTAATCGCGTTTGAGCGAAAATAAATTGAAGTAGCATAGTTTCTTGAAGTTTTCTTAATTTTACAAATTCATTTAATTTGGAAAATTTACTAGCGAATGAGGAAAAATAGATTTGAAATAGCATAGTCTCTTACAAATTCAGTCTTAGTTTGGAGAATTTACTCGCGTATGAGCGAAAATAAATTCGAAATAGCATAGTTTTTGCAAATTTGGCTTTAGTTGGGAAAATTTAATTGCGTTTGAGCGAAAATAAATTGAAGTACCATAGTTTCTTAAAGTTTACTTATTTCTACAAATTCATTTTAGTTTGGAGAATTTACTCGCGTATGAGCGAAAATAAATTCGAAATAGCATAGTTTTTGCAAATTTGGCTTTAGTTGGGAAAATTTAATTGCGTTTGAGCGAAAATAAATTGAAGTAGCATAGTTTCTTAAAGTTTACTTATTTCTACAAATTCATTTTAGTTTGGAGAATTTAATCGCGTATGCGCGAAAATAAAATTGAAATAGCATAGTCTCTCAAATTCGGTCTTAGTTTGGAGAATTTACTCGCGTATGAGCGAAAATAAATTCGAAATAGCATGGTTTTTGCAAATTTGGCTTTAGTTGGGAAAATTTAATCGCGTTTGAGCGAAAATAAATTGAAGTAGCATAGTTTCTTAAAATTTGCTTAATTTTACAAATCCATTTTAGTTTGGAGAATTTACTAGCGAATGAGCAAAAATAGATTTGAAATAGCATAGTCTCACAAATTCGGTCTTAGTTTGGAGAATTTACTCGCGTATAAGCGAAAATAAATTCGAAATAGCATGGTTTTTGCAAATTTGGCTTTAGTTGGGAAAATTTACTCGCGTTTGAACGAAAATAAATTGAAGTAGAATAGTTTCTTAAAGTTTACTTATTTTTACAAATTCATTTTAGTTTGGAGAATTTACTAGTGTATGAGCGAAAATAAATTTGAAATAGCATAGTCTCACAAATTCGGTCTTAGTTTAGAGAATTTACTCGCATATGAGCGAAAATAAATTCGAAATAGCAGAGTTTTTGCAAATTTGGCTTTAGTTGGGAAAATTTAATCGCGTTTGAGCGAGAATAAATTGAAGTAGCATAGTTTCTTAAAGTTTACTTATTTTTACAAATTCATTTTAGTTTGGAGAATTTACTCGCGTATGAGCGAAAATAAAATTGAAATAACATAGTCTCACAAATTCGGTCTTAGTTTGGAGAATTTACTCGCATATGAGCGAAATTTAATCGCGTTTGAGCGAGAATAAATTGAAGTAGCATCGTTTCTTAAAGTTTACTTATTTCTACAAATTCATTTTAGTTTGGAGAATTTACTAGTGTATGAGCGAAAATAAAATTGAAATAGCATAGTCTCACAAATTCGGTCTTAGTTTGGAGAATTTACTCGCGAATGAGCGAAAATAAATTCGAAATAGCATGGTTTTTGCAAATTTGGCTTTAATTGGGAAAATTTACTCGCGTTTGAACGAAAATAAATTGAAGTAGAATAGTTTCTTAAAGTTTACTTATTTTTACAAATTCATTTTAGTTTGGAGAATTTACTCGGGTATGAACGAAAATAAATTTGAAATAGCATAGTCTCACAAATTCGGTCTTAGTTTAGAGAATTTACTCGCATATGAGCGAAAATAAATTCGAAATAGCAGAGTTTTTGCAAATTTGGCTTTAGTTGGGAAAATTTAATCGCGTTTGAGCGAGAATAAATTGAAGTAGCATAGTTTCTTAAAGTTTACTTATTTTTACAAATTCATTTTAGTTTGGAGAATTTACTCGCGTATGAGCGAAAATAAAACTGAAATAACATAGTCTCACAAATTCGGTCTTAGTTTGGAGAATTTACTCGCATATGAGCGAAATTTAATCGCGTTTGAGCGAGAATAAATTGAAGTAGCATCGTTTCTTAAAGTTTACTTATTTTTACATATTCATTTTAGTTTGGAGAATTTACTCGCGTATGAGCGAAAATAAAATTTAAATAGCATAGTCTCACAAATTCAGTCTTAGTTTGGAAAATTTACTCGCGTATGAGCGAAAATAAATTCGAAATAGCATGGTTTTTGCAAATTTGGCTTTAGTTGTTAAACATAGTCTAACAAATTCGGTCTTAGTTTGGAGAATTTACTCGCATATGAGCGAAATTTAATCGCGTTTGAGCGAGAATAAATTGAAGTTGCATCGTTTCTTAAAGTTTATTTATTTTTACAAATTCATTTTAGTTTGGAGAATTTACTCTCGTATGAGCGAAAATAAAATTTAAATAGCATAGTCTCACAAATTCAGTCTTAGTTTGGAGAATTTACTCGCGTATGAGCGAAAATAAATTCGAAATAGCATGGTTTTTGCAAATTTGGCTTTAGTTGGGAAACTTTACTCGCGTTTGAGCGAAAATAAATTGAAGTAGCATGGATTCTTAAAGTTTGCTTAATTTTACAAATTCATTTTAGTTTGGAGAATTTACTAGCGAATGAGCAAAAATAGATTTGAAATAACATAGTCTCACAAATTCGGTCTTAGTTTGGAGAATTTACTCGCGTATGAGCGAAAATAAATTCGAAATAGCATGGTTTTTGCAAATTTGGCTTTAGTTGGGAAAATTTAATCGCGTTTGAGCGAAAATAAATTGAAGTAGCATAGTTTCTTGAAGTTTTCTTAATTTTACAAATTCATTTTAGTTTGGAAAATTTACTAGCGAATGAGGAAAAATAGATTTGAAATAGCATAGTCTCTTACAAATTCAGTCTTAGTTTGGAGAATTTACTCGCGTATGAGCGAAAATAAATTCGAAATAGCATAGTTTTTGCAAATTTGGCTTTAGTTGGGAAAATTTAATTGCGTTTGAGCGAAAATAAATTGAAGTACCATAGTTTCTTAAAGTTTACTTATTTCTACAAATTCATTTTAGTTTGGAGAATTTACTCGCGTATGAGCGAAAATAAATTCGAAATAGAATAGTTTTTGCAAATTTGGCTTTAGTTGGGAAAATTTAATTGCGTTTGAGCGAAAATAAATTGAAGTAGCATAGTTTCTTTAAGTTTACTTATTTCTACAAATTCATTTTAGTTTGGAGAATTTACTCCCGTATGAGCGAAAATAAATTCGAAATAGTATAGTTTTTGCAAATTTGGCTTTAGTTGGGAAAATTTATTTGCGTTTGAGCGAAAGTAAATTGAAGTAGCATAGTTTCTTAAAGTTTACTTATTTCTACAAATTCATTTTAGTTTGGAGAATTTACTAGTGTATGAGCGAAAATAAATTTGAAATAGCATAGTCTCACAAATTCGGTCTTAGTTTGGAGAATTTACTCGCGTATGAGCGAAAATAAATTCGAAATAGCAGAGTTTTTGCACATTTGGCTTTAGTTGGGAAAATTTAATCGCGTTTGAGCGAGAATAAATTTAAGTAGCATAGTTTCTTAAAGTTTACTTATTTTTACAAATTCATTTTAGTTTGGAGAATTTACTCGCGTATGAGCGAAAATAAAATTGAAATAACATAGTCTCACAAATTCGGTCTTAGTTTGGAGAATTTACTCGCATATGAGCGAAATTTAATCGCGTTTGAGCGAGAATAAATTGAAGTAGCATCGTTTCTTAAAGTTTACTTATTTTTACAAATTCATTTTAGTTTGGAGAATTTACTCGCGTATGAGCGAAAATAAAATTTAAATAGCATAGTCTCACAAATTCAGTCTTAGTTTGGAGAATTTACTCGCGTATGAGCGAAAATAAATTCGAAATAGCATGGTTTTTGCAAATTTGGCTTTAGTTGGGAAACTTTACTCGCGTTTGAGCGAAAATAAATTGAAGTAGCATGGTTTCTTAAAGTTTGCTTAATTTTACAAATTCATTTTAGTTTGGAGAATTTACTAGCGAATGAGCAAAAATAGATTTGAAATAACATAGTCTCACAAATTCGGTCTTAGTTTGGAGAATTTACTCGCGTATGAGCGAAAATAAATTCGAAATAGCATGGTTTTTGCAAATTTGGCTTTAGTTGGGAAAATTTAATCGCGTTTGAGCGAAAATAAATTGAAGTAGCATAGTTTCTTGAAGTTTGCTTAATTTTACAAATTCATTTTAGTTTGGAAAATTTACTAGCGAATGAGGAAAAATAGATTTGAAATAGCATAGTCTCTTACAAATTCAGTCTTAGTTTGGAGAATTTACTCGCGTATGAGCGAAAATAAATTCGAAATAGCATAGTTTTTGCAAATTTGGCTTTAGTTGGGAAAATTTAATTGCGTTTGATCGAAAATAAATTGAAGTACCATAGTTTCTTAAAGTTTACTTATTTCTACAAATTCATTTTAGTTTGGAGAATTTACTCGCGTATGAGCGAAAATAAATTCGAAATAGCAGAGTTTTTGCAAATTTGGCTTTAGTTGGGAAAATTTAATCGCGTTTGAGCGAGAATAAATTGAAGTAGCATAGTTTCTTAAAGTTTACTTATTTTTACAAATTCATTTTAGTTTGGAGAATTTACTCGCGTATGAGCGAAAATAAAATTGAAATAACATAGTCTCACAAATTCGGTGTTAGTTTGGAGAATTTACTCACATATGAGCGAAATTTAATCGCGTTTGAGCGAGAATAAATTGAAGTAGCATCGTTTCTTAAAGTTTACTTATTTTTACAAATTCATTTTAGTTTGGAGAATTTACTCGCGTATGAGCGAAAATAAAATTTAAATAGCATAGTCTCACAAATTCAGTCTTAGTTTGGAGAATTTACTCGCGTATGAGCGAAAATAAATTCGAAATAGCATGGTTTTTGCAAATTTGGCTTTAGTTGGGAAAATTTAATCGCGTTTGAGCGAGAATAAATTGAAGTAGCATAGTTTCTTAAAGTTTACTTATTTTTACAAATTCATTTTAGTTTGGAGAATTTACTCGCGTATGAGCGAAAATAAAATTGAAATAACATAGTCTCACAAATTCGGTCTTAGTTTGGAGAATTTACTCGCATATGAGCGAAATTTATTCGCGTTTGAGCAAAAAAAAAATTGAAGTAGCATGGTTTCTTAAAGTTTGCTTAATTTTACAAATTCATTTTAGTTTGGAGAATTTACTAGCGAATGAGCAAAAATAGATTTGAAATAACATAGTCTCACAAATTCGGTCTTAGTTTGGAGAATTTACTCGCGTATGTGCGAAAATAAATTCGAAATAGCATGGTTTTTGCAAATTGGGCTTTAGTTGGGAAAATTTAATCGCGTTTGAGCGAAAATAAATTGAAGTAGCATAGTTTCTTGAAGTTTGCTTAATTTTACAAATTCATTTTAGTTTGGAAAATTTACTAGCGAATGAGGAAAAATAGATTTGAAATAGCATAGTCTCTTACAAATTCAGTCTTAGTTTGGAGAATTTACTCGCGTATGAGCGAAAATAAATTCGAAATAGCATAGTTTTTGCAAATTTGGCTTTAGTTGGGAAAATTTAATTGCGTTTGAGCGAAAATAAATTGAAGTACCATAGTTTCTTAAAGTTTACTTATTTCTACAAATTCATTTTAGTTTGGAGAATTTACTAGTGTATGAGCGAAAATAAATTTGAAATAGCATAGTCTCACAAATTCGGTCTTAGTTTGGAGAATTTACTTGCATATGAGCGAAAATAAATTCGAAATAGCATGGTTTTTGCAAATTTGGCTTTAGTTGGGAAAATGTAATCGCGTTTGAGCGAAAATAAATTAGTTTCTTGAAGTTTGCTTAATTTTACAAATTCATTTTAGTTTGGAAAATTTACTAGTGTATGAGCGAAAATAAATTTGAAATAGCATAGTCTCACAAATTCGGTCTTAGTTTGGAGAATTTACTCGCGTATGAGCGAAAATAAATTCGAAATAGCATAGTTTTTGCAAATTTGGCTTTAGTTGGGAAAATTTAATTGCGTTTGAGCGAAAATAAATTGAAGTAGCATAGTTTCTTAAAGTTTACTTATTTCTACAAATTCATTTTAGTTTGGAGAATTTACTCTCGTATGAGCGAAAATAAAATTGAAATAGCGTAGTCTCACAAATTCGGTCTTAGTTTGGAGAATTTACTCGCGTATGAGCGAAAATAAATTCGAAAAAGCATGGTTTTTGCAAATTTGGCTTTAGTTGGGAAAATTTAATCGCGTTTGAGCGAAAATAAATTGAAGTAGCATAGTTTCTTAAAGTTTACTTAAATTTACAAATTCATTTTAGTTTGGAGAATATACTAGCGAATGAGCAAAAATAGATTTGAAATAGCATAGTCTCACAAATTCGGTCTTAGTTTGGAGAATTTACTCGCGTATGAGCGAAAATAAATTCGAAAAAGCATGGTTTTTGCAAATTTGGCTTTAGTTGGGAAAATTTAATCGCGTTTGAGCGAAAATAAATTGAAGAAGCATGGTTTCTTAAAGTTTGCTTAATTTTACAAATTCATTTTAGTTTGGAGAATTTACTAGCGAATGAGCAAAAATAGATTTAAAATAGCATAGTCTCACAAATTCGGTCTTAGTTTGGAGAATTTACTTGCATATGAGAGAAAATAAATTCGAAATAGCAGAGTTTTTGCAAATTTGGCTTTAGTTGGGAAAATTTAATCGCGTTTGAGCGAGAATAAATTGAAGTAGCATAGTTTCTTAAAGTTTACTTATTTTTAGCGAATGAGCAAAAATAGATTTGAAATAGCATAGTCTCACAAATTCGGTCTTAGTTTGGAGAATTTACTCGCGTATGAGCGAAAATAAATTCGAAAAAGCATGGTTTTTGCAAATTTGGCTTTAGTTGGGAAAATTTAATCGCGTTTGAGCGAAAATAAATTGAAGAAGCATAGTTTCTTAAAGTTTGCTTAATTTTACAAATTCATTTTAGTTTGGAGAATTTACTAGCGAATGAGCAAAAATAGATTTAAAATAGCATAGTCTCACAAATTCGGTCTTAGTTTGGAGAATTTACTTGCATATGAGAGAAAATAAATTCGAAATAGCAGAGTTTTTGCAAATTTGGCTTTAGTTGGGAAAATTTAATCGCGTTTGAGCGAGAATAAATTGAAGTAGCATAGTTTCTTAAAGTTTACTTATTTTTACAAATTCATTTTAGTTTGGAGAATTTACTCGCGTATGAGCGAAAATAAAATTGAAATAGCATAGTCTCACAAATTCGGTCTTAGTTTGGAGAATTTACTCGCGTATAAGCGAAAATAAATTCGAAATAGCATGGTTTTTGCAAATTTGGCTTTAGTTGGGAAAATTTACTCGCGTTTGAACGAAAATAAATTGAAGTAGAATAGTTTCTTAAAGTTTACTTATTTTTACAAATTCATTTTAGTTTGGAGAATTTACTAGTGTATGAGCGAAAATAAATTTGAAATAGCATAGTCTCACAAATTCGGTCTTAGTTTAGAGAATTTACTCGCATATGAGCGAAAATAAATTCGAAATAGCAGAGTTTTTGCAAATTTGGCTTTAGTTGGGAAAATTTAATCGCGTTTGAGCGAGAATAAATTGAAGTAGCATAGTTTCTTAAAGTTTACTTATTTTTACAAATTCATTTTAGTTTGGAGAATTTACTCGCGTATGAGCGAAAATAAAATTGAAATAACATAGTCTCACAAATTCGGTCTTAGTTTGGAGAATTTACTCGCATATGAGCGAAATTTAATCGCGTTTGAGCGAGAATAAATTGAAGTAGCATCGTTTCTTAAAGTTTACTTATTTCTACAAATTCATTTTAGTTTGGAGAATTTACTAGTGTATGAGCGAAAATAAAATTGAAATAGCATAGTCTCACAAATTCGGTCTTAGTTTGGAGAATTTACTCGCGAATGAGCGAAAATAAATTCGAAATAGCATGGTTTTTGCAAATTTGGCTTTAATTGGGAAAATTTACTCGCGTTTGAACGAAAATAAATTGAAGTAGAATAGTTTCTTAAAGTTTACTTATTTTTACAAATTCATTTTAGTTTGGAGAATTTACTCGCGTATGAACGAAAATAAATTTGAAATAGCATAGTCTCACAAATTCGGTCTTAGTTTAGAGAATTTACTCGCATATGAGCGAAAATAAATTCGAAATAGCAGAGTTTTTGCAAATTTGGCTTTAGTTGGGAAAATTTAATCGCGTTTGAGCGAGAATAAATTGAAGTAGCATAGTTTCTTAAAGTTTACTTATTTTTACAAATTCATTTTAGTTTGGAGAATTTACTCGCGTATGAGCGAAAATAAAACTGAAATAACATAGTCTCACAAATTCGGTCTTAGTTTGGAGAATTTACTCGCATATGAGCGAAATTTAATCGCGTTTGAGCGAGAATAAATTGAAGTAGCATCGTTTCTTAAAGTTTACTTATTTTTACATATTCATTTTAGTTTGGAGAATTTACTCGCGTATGAGCGAAAATAAAATTTAAATAGCATAGTCTCACAAATTCAGTCTTAGTTTGGAAAATTTACTCGCGTATGAGCGAAAATAAATTCGAAATAGCATGGTTTTTGCAAATTTGGCTTTAGTTGTTAAACATAGTCTCACAAATTCGGTCTTAGTTTGGAGAATTTACTCGCATATGAGCGAAATTTAATCGCGTTTGAGCGAGAATAAATTGAAGTTGCATCGTTTCTTAAAGTTTATTTATTTTTACAAATTCATTTTAGTTTGGAGAATTTACTCTCGTATGAGCGAAAATAAAATTTAAATAGCATAGTCTCACAAATTCAGTCTTAGTTTGGAGAATTTACTCGCGTATGAGCGAAAATAAATTCGAAATAGCATGGTTTTTGCAAATTTGGCTTTAGTTGGGAAACTTTACTCGCGTTTGAGCGAAAATAAATTGAAGTAGCATGGATTCTTAAAGTTTGCTTAATTTTACAAATTCATTTTAGTTTGGAGAATTTACTAGCGAATGAGCAAAAATAGATTTGAAATAACATAGTCTCACAAATTCGGTCTTAGTTTGGAGAATTTACTCGCGTATGAGCGAAAATAAATTCGAAATAGCATGGTTTTTGCAAATTTGGCTTTAGTTGGGAAAATTTAATCGCGTTTGAGCGAAAATAAATTGAAGTAGCATAGTTTCTTGAAGTTTTCTTAATTTTACAAATTCATTTTAGTTTGGAAAATTTACTAGCGAATGAGGAAAAATAGATTTGAAATAGCATAGTCTCTTACAAATTCAGTCTTAGTTTGGAGAATTTACTCGCGTATGAGCGAAAATAAATTCGAAATAGCATAGTTTTTGCAAATTTGGCTTTAGTTGGGAAAATTTAATTGCGTTTGAGCGAAAATAAATTGAAGTACCATAGTTTCTTAAAGTTTACTTATTTCTACAAATTCATTTTAGTTTGGAGAATTTACTCGCGTATGAGCGAAAATAAATTCGAAATAGAATAGTTTTTGCAAATTTGGCTTTAGTTGGGAAAATTTAATTGCGTTTGAGCGAAAATAAATTGAAGTAGCATAGTTTCTTTAAGTTTACTTATTTCTACAAATTCATTTTAGTTTGGAGAATTTACTCCCGTATGAGCGAAAATAAATTCGAAATAGTATAGTTTTTGCAAATTTGGCTTTAGTTGGGAAAATTTAATTGCGTTTGAGCGAAAGTAAATTGAAGTAGCATAGTTTCATAAAGTTTACTTATTTCTACAAATTCATTTTAGTTTGGAGAATTTACTAGTGTATGAGCGAAAATAAATTTGAAATAGCATAGTCTCACAAATTCGGTCTTAGTTTGGAGAATTTACTCGCGTATGAGCGAAAATAAATTCGAAATAGCAGAGTTTTTGCACATTTGGCTTTAGTTGGGAAAATTTAATCGCGTTTGAGCGAGAATAAATTTAAGTAGCATAGTTTCTTAAAGTTTACTTATTTTTACAAATTCATTTTAGTTTGGAGAATTTACTCGCGTATGAGCGAAAATAAAATTGAAATAACATAGTCTCACAAATTCGGTCTTAGTTTGGAGAATTTACTCGCATATGAGCGAAATTTAATCGCGTTTGAGCGAGAATAAATTGAAGTAGCATCGTTTCTTAAAGTTTACTTATTTTTACAAATTCATTTTAGTTTGGAGAATTTACTCGCGTATGAGCGAAAATAAAATTTAAATAGCATAGTCTCACAAATTCAGTCTTAGTTTGGAGAATTTACTCGCGTATGAGCGAAAATAAATTCGAAATAGCATGGTTTTTGCAAATTTGGCTTTAGTTGGGAAACTTTACTCGCGTTTGAGCGAAAATAAATTGAAGTAGCATGGTTTCTTAAAGTTTGCTTAATTTTACAAATTCATTTTAGTTTGGAGAATTTACTAGCGAATGAGCAAAAATAGATTTGAAATAACATAGTCTCACAAATTCGGTCTTAGTTTGGAGAATTTACTCGCGTATGAGCGAAAATAAATTCGAAATAGCATGGTTTTTGCAAATTTGGCTTTAGTTGGGAAAATTTAATCGCGTTTGAGCGAAAATAAATTGAAGTAGCATAGTTTCTTGAAGTTTGCTTAATTTTACAAATTCATTTTAGTTTGGAAAATTTACTAGCGAATGAGGAAAAATAGATTTGAAATAGCATAGTCTCTTACAAATTCAGTCTTAGTTTGGAGAATTTACTCGCGTATGAGCGAAAATAAATTCGAAATAGCATAGTTTTTGCAAATTTGGCTTTAGTTGGGAAAATTTAATTGCGTTTGATCGAAAATAAATTGAAGTACCATAGTTTCTTAAAGTTTACTTATTTCTACAAATTCATTTTAGTTTGGAGAATTTACTCGCGTATGAGCGAAAATAAATTCGAAATAGCAGAGTTTTTGCAAATTTGGCTTTAGTTGGGAAAATTTAATCGCGTTTGAGCGAGAATAAATTGAAGTAGCATAGTTTCTTAAAGTTTACTTATTTTTACAAATTCATTTTAGTTTGGAGAATTTACTCGCGTATGAGCGAAAATAAAATTGAAATAACATAGTCTCACAAATTCGGTCTTAGTTTGGAGAATTTACTCACATATAGCGAAATTTAATCGCGTTTGAGCGAGAATAAATTGAAGTAGCATCGTTTCTTAAAGTTTACTTATTTTTACAAATTCATTTTAGTTTGGAGAATTTACTCGCGTATGAGCGAAAATAAAATTTAAATAGCATAGTCTCACAAATTCAGTCTTAGTTTGGAGAATTTACTCGCGTATGAGCGAAAATAAATTCGAAATAGCATGGTTTTTGCAAATTTGGCTTTAGTTGGGAAAATTTAATCGCGTTTGAGCGAGAATAAATTGAAGTAGCATAGTTTCTTAAAGTTTACTTATTTTTACAAATTCATTTTAGTTTGGAGAATTTACTCGCGTATGAGCGAAAATAAAATTGAAATAACATAGTCTCACAAATTCGGTCTTAGTTTGGAGAATTTACTCGCATATGAGCGAAATTTAATCGCGTTTGAGCAAAAAAAAAATTGAAGTAGCATGGTTTCTTAAAGTTTGCTTAATTTTACAAATTCATTTTAGTTTGGAGAATTTACTAGCGAATGAGCAAAAATAGATTTGAAATAACATAGTCTCACAAATTCGGTCTTAGTTTGGAGAATTTACTCGCGTATGTGCGAAAATAAATTCGAAATAGCATGGTTTTTGCAAATTGGGCTTTAGTTGGGAAAATTTAATCGCGTTTGAGCGAAAATAAATTGAAGTAGCATAGTTTCTTGAAGTTTGCTTAATTTTACAAATTCATTTTAGTTTGGAAAATTTACTAGCGAATGAGGAAAAATAGATTTGAAATAGCATAGTCTCTTACAAATTCAGTCTTAGTTTGGAGAATTTACTCGCGTATGAGCGAAAATAAATTCGAAATAGCATAGTTTTTGCAAATTTGGCTTTAGTTGGGAAAATTTAATTGCGTTTGAGCGAAAATAAATTGAAGTACCATAGTTTCTTAAAGTTTACTTATTTCTACAAATTCATTTTAGTTTGGAGAATTTACTCGCGTATGAGCGAAAATAAATTCGAAATAGAATAGTTTTTGCAAATTTGGCTTTAGTTGGGAAAATTTAATTGCGTTTGAGCGAAAATAAATTGAAGTAGCATAGTTTCTTTAAGTTTACTTATTTCTACAAATTCATTTTAGTTTGGAGAATTTACTCCCGTATGAGCGAAAATAAATTCGAAATAGTATAGTTTTTGCAAATTTGGCTTTAGTTGGGAAAATTTAATTGCGTTTGAGCGAAAGTAAATTGAAGTAGCATAGTTTCTTAAAGTTTACTTATTTCTACAAATTCATTTTAGTTTGGAGAATTTACTAGTGTATGAGCGAAAATAAATTTGAAATAGCATAGTCTCACAAATTCGGTCTTAGTTTGGAGAATTTACTCGCGTATGAGCGAAAATAAATTCGAAATAGCAGAGTTTTTGCACATTTGGCTTTAGTTGGGAAAATTTAATCGCGTTTGAGCGAGAATAAATTTAAGTAGCATAGTTTCTTAAAGTTTACTTATTTTTACAAATTCATTTTAGTTTGGAGAATTTACTCGCGTATGAGCGAAAATAAAATTGAAATAACATAGTCTCACAAATTCGGTCTTAGTTTGGAGAATTTACTCGCATATGAGCGAAATTTAATCGCGTTTGAGCGAGAATAAATTGAAGTAGCATCGTTTCTTAAAGTTTACTTATTTTTACAAATTCATTTTAGTTTGGAGAATTTACTCGCGTATGAGCGAAAATAAAATTTAAATAGCATAGTCTCACAAATTCAGTCTTAGTTTGGAGAATTTACTCGCGTATGAGCGAAAATAAATTCGAAATAGCATGGTTTTTGCAAATTTGGCTTTAGTTGGGAAACTTTACTCGCGTTTGAGCGAAAATAAATTGAAGTAGCATGGTTTCTTAAAGTTTGCTTAATTTTATAAATTCATTTTAGTTTGGAGAATTTACTAGCGAATGAGCAAAAATAGATTTGAAATAACATAGTCTCACAAATTCGGTCTTAGTTTGGAGAATTTACTCGCGTATGAGCGAAAATAAATTCGAAATAGCATGGTTTTTGCAAATTTGGCTTTAGTTGGGAAAATTTAATCGCGTTTGAGCGAAAATAAATTGAAGTAGCATAGTTTCTTGAAGTTTGCTTAATTTTACAAATTCATTTTAGTTTGGAAAATTTACTAGCGAATGAGGAAAAATAGATTTGAAATAGCATAGTCTCTTACAAATTCAGTCTTAGTTTGGAGAATTTACTCGCGTATGAGCGAAAATAAATTCGAAAAAGCATAGTTTTTGCAAATTTGGCTTTAGTTGGGAAAATTTAATTGCGTTTGATCGAAAATAAATTGAAGTACCATAGTTTCTTAAAGTTTACTTATTTCTACAAATTCATTTTAGTTTGGAGAATTTACTCGCGTATGAGCGAAAATAAATTCGAAATAGCAGAGTTTTTGCAAATTTGGCTTTAGTTGGGAAAATTTAATCGCGTTTGAGCGAGAATAAATTGAAGTAGCATAGTTTCTTAAAGTTTACTTATTTTTACAAATTCATTTTAGTTTGGAGAATTTACTCGCGTATGAGCGAAAATAAAATTGAAATAACATAGTCTCACAAATTCGGTGTTAGTTTGGAGAATTTACTCACATATGAGCGAAATTTAATCGCGTTTGAGCGAGAATAAATTGAAGTAGCATCGTTTCTTAAAGTTTACTTATTTTTACAAATTCATTTTAGTTTGGAGAATTTACTCGCGTATGAGCGAAAATAAAATTTAAATAGCATAGTCTCACAAATTCAGTCTTAGTTTGGAGAATTTACTCGCGTATGAGCGAAAATAAATTCGAAATAGCATGGTTTTTGCAAATTTGGCTTTAGTTGGGAAAATTTAATCGCGTTTGAGCGAGAATAAATTGAAGTAGCATAGTTTCTTAAAGTTTACTTATTTTTACAAATTCATTTTAGTTTGGAGAATTTACTCGCGTATGAGCGAAAATAAAATTGAAATAACATAGTCTCACAAATTCGGTCTTAGTTTGGAGAATTTACTCGCATATGAGCGAAATTTAATCGCGTTTGAGCAAAAAAAAAATTGAAGTAGCATGGTTTCTTAAAGTTTGCTTAATTTTACAAATTCATTTTAGTTTGGAGAATTTACTAGCGAATGAGCAAAAATAGATTTGAAATAACATAGTCTCACAAATTCGGTCTTAGTTTGGAGAATTTACTCGCGTATGTGCGAAAATAAATTCGAAATAGCATGGTTTTTGCAAATTGGGCTTTAGTTGGGAAAATTTAATCGCGTTTGAGCGAAAATAAATTGAAGTAGCATAGTTTCTTGAAGTTTGCTTAATTTTACAAATTCATTTTAGTTTGGAAAATTTACTAGCGAATGAGGAAAAATAGATTTGAAATAGCATAGTCTCTTACAAATTCAGTCTTAGTTTGGAGAATTTACTCGCGTATGAGCGAAAATAAATTCGAAATAGCATAGTTTTTGCAAATTTGGCTTTAGTTGGGAAAATTTAATTGCGTTTGAGCGAAAATAAATTGAAGTACCATAGTTTCTTAAAGTTTACTTATTTCTACAAATTCATTTTAGTTTGGAGAATTTACTAGTGTATGAGCGAAAATAAATTTGAAATAGCATAGTCTCACAAATTCGGTCTTAGTTTGGAGAATTTACTTGCATATGAGCGAAAATAAATTCGAAATAGCATGGTTTTTGCAAATTTGGCTTTAGTTGGGAAAATGTAATCGCGTTTGAGCGAAAATAAATTAGTTTCTTGAAGTTTGCTTAATTTTACAAATTCATTTTAGTTTGGAAAATTTACTAGTGTATGAGCGAAAATAAATTTGAAATAGCATAGTCTCACAAATTCGGTCTTAGTTTGGAGAATTTACTCGCGTATGAGCGAAAATAAATTCGAAATAGCATAGTTTTTGCAAATTTGGCTTTAGTTGGGAAAATTTAATTGCGTTTGAGCGAAAATAAATTGAAGTAGCATAGTTTCTTAAAGTTTACTTATTTCTACAAATTCATTTTAGTTTGGAGAATTTACTCTCGTATGAGCGAAAATAAAATTGAAATAGCGTAGTCTCACAAATTCGGTCTTAGTTTGGAGAATTTACTCGCGTATGAGCGAAAATAAATTCGAAAAAGCATGGTTTTTGCAAATTTGGCTTTAGTTGGGAAAATTTAATCGCGTTTGAGCGAAAATAAATTGAAGTAGCATAGTTTCTTAAAGTTTACTTAAATTTACAAATTCATTTTAGTTTGGAGAATTTACTAGCGAATGAGCAAAAATAGATTTGAAATAGCATAGTCTCACAAATTCGGTCTTAGTTTGGAGAATTTACTCGCGTATGAGCGAAAATAAATTCGAAAAAGCATGGTTTTTGCAAATTTGGCTTTAGTTGGGAAAATTTAATCGCGTTTGAGCGAAAATAAATTGAAGAAGCATGGTTTCTTAAAGTTTGCTTAATTTTACAAATTCATTTTAGTTTGGAGAATTTACTAGCGAATGAGCAAAAATAGATTTAAAATAGCATAGTCTCACAAATTCGGTCTTAGTTTGGAGAATTTACTTGCATATGAGAGAAAATAAATTCGAAATAGCAGAGTTTTTGCAAATTTGGCTTTAGTTGGGAAAATTTAATCGCGTTTGAGCGAGAATAAATTGAAGTAGCATAGTTTCTTAAAGTTTACTTATTTTTAGCGAATGAGCAAAAATAGATTTGAAATAGCATAGTCTCACAAATTCGGTCTTAGTTTGGAGAATTTACTCGCGTATGAGCGAAAATAAATTCGAAAAAGCATGGTTTTTGCAAATTTGGCTTTAGTTGGGAAAATTTAATCGCGTTTGAGCGAAAATAAATTGAAGAAGCATAGTTTCTTAAAGTTTGCTTAATTTTACAAATTCATTTTAGTTTGGAGAATTTACTAGCGAATGAGCAAAAATAGATTTAAAATAGCATAGTCTCACAAATTCGGTCTTAGTTTGGAGAATTTACTTGCATATGAGAGAAAATAAATTCGAAATAGCAGAGTTTTTGCAAATTTGGCTTTAGTTGGGAAAATTTAATCGCGTTTGAGCGAGAATAAATTGAAGTAGCATAGTTTCTTAAAGTTTACTTATTTTTACAAATTCATTTTAGTTTGGAGAATTTACTCGCGTATGAGCGAAAATAAAATTGAAATAGCATAGTCTCACAAATTCTGTCTTAGTTTGGAGAATTTACTCGCGTATGAGCGAAAATAAATTCGAAATAGCATAGTTTTTGCAAATTTGGCTTTAGTTGGGAAAATTTAATTGCGTTTGAGCGAAAATAAATTGAAGTAGCATAGTTTTTTAAAGTTTACTTATTTCTACAAATTCATTTTAGTTTGGAGAATTTACTCTCGTATGAGCGAGAATAAAATTGAAATAGCGTAGTCTCACAAAGTCGGTCTTAGTTTGGAGAATTTACTCGCGTATGAGCGAAAATAAATTCGAAAAAGCATGGTTTTTGCAAATTTGGCTTTAGTTGGGAAAATTTAATCGCGTTTGAGCGAAAATAAATTGAAGTAGCATAGTTTCTTAAAGTTTGCTTAATTTTACAAATTCATTTTAGTTTGGAGAATTTACTAGCGAATGAGCAAAAATAGATTTGAAATAGCATAGTCTCACAAATTCGGTCTTAGTTTGGAGAATTTACTCGCGTATGAGCGAAAATAAATTCGAAATAGCATAGTTTTTGCTAATTTGGCTTTAGTTGGGAAAATTTAATTGCGTTTGAGCGAAAAAAAAATTTAAGTAGCATAGTTTCTTAAAGTTTACTTATTTCTACAAATTCATTTTAGTTTGGAGAATTTAATCGCGTATGAGCGAAAATAAATTGAAGTAGCATAGTTTCTTGAAGTTTTCTTAATTTTACAAATTCATTTTAGTTTGGAAAATTTACTAGCGAATGAGGAAAAATAGATTTGAAATGGCATAGTCTCTTACAAATTCAGTCTTAGTTTGGAGAATTTACTCGCGTATGAGCGAAAAAAAAATTCGAAATAGCATAATTTTTGCAAATTTGGCTTTAGTTGGGAAAATTTAATTGCGTTTGAGCGAAAATAAATTGAAGTACCATAGTTTCTTAAAGTTTACTTATTTCTACAAATTCATTTTAGTTTGGAGAATTTACTAGTGTATGAGCGAAAATAAATTTGAAATAGCATAGTCTCACAAATTCGGTCTTAGTTTGGAGAATTTACTTGCATATGAGAGAAAATAAATTCGAAATAGCAGAGTTTTTGCAAATTTGGCTTTAGTTGGGAAAATTTAATCGCGTTTGAGCGAGAATAAATTGAAGTAGCATAGTTTCTTAAAGTTTACTTATTTTTACAAATTCATTTTAGTTTGGAGAATTTACTCTCGTATGAGCGAAAATAAAATTGAAATAGCGTAGTCTCACAAATTCGGTCTTAGTTTGGAGAATTTACTCGCGTATGAGCGAAAATAAATTCGAAAAAGCATGGTTTTTGCAAATTTGGCTTTAGTTGGGAAAATTTAATCGCGTTTGAGCGAAAATAAATTGAAGTAGCATAGTTTCTTAAAGTTTGCTTAATTTTACAAATTCATTTTAGTTTGGAGAATTTACTAGCGAATGAGCAAAAATAGATTTGAAATAGCATAGTCTCACAAATTCGGTCTTAGTTTGGAGAATTTACTCGCGTATGAGCGAAAATAAATTCGAAAAAGCATGGTTTTTGCAAATTTGGCTTTAGTTGGGAAAATTTAATCGCGTTTGAGCGAAAATAAATTGAAGAAGCATAGTTTCTTAAAGTTTGCTTAATTTTACAAATTCATTTTAGTTTGGAGAATTTACTAGCGAATGAGCAGAAATAAAATTGAAATAGTCTCACAAATTCTGTCTTAGTTTGGAGAATTTACTCGCGTATGAGCGAAAATAAATTCGGAATAGCATAGTTTTTGCAAATTTGGCTTTAGTTGGGAAAATTTAATTGCGTTTGAGCGAAAATAAATTGAAGTAGCATAGTTTCTTAAAGTTTACTTATTTCTACAAATTCATTTTAGTTTGGAGAATTTACTCTCGTATGAGCGAAAATAAAATTGAAATAGCGTAGTCTCACAAATTCGGTCTTAGTTTGGAGAATTTACTCGCGTATGAGCGAAAATAAATTCGAAAAAGCATGGTTTTTGCAAATTTGGCTTTAGTTGGGAAAATTTAATCGCGTTTGAGCGAAAATAAATTGAAGAAGCATAGTTTCTTAAAGTTTGCTTAATTTTACAAATTCATTTTAGTTTGGAGAATTTACTAGCGAATGAGCAAAAATAGATTTGAAATAGCATAGTCTCACAAATTCGGTCTTAGTTTGGAGAATTTACTCGCGTATGAGCGCAAATAAATTCGAAATAGCATAGTTTTTGCTAATTTGGCTTTAGTTGGGAAAATTTAATTGCGTTTGAGCGAAAAAAAATTTAAGTAACATAGTTTCTTAAAGTTTACTTATTTCTACAAATTCATTTTAGTTTGGAGAATTTAATCGCGTATGCGCGAAAATAAAATTGAAATAGCATAGTCTCACAAATTCGGTCTTAGATTGGAGAATTTACTCGCGTATGAGCGAAAATAAATTCGAAATAGCATGGTTTTTGCAAATTTGGCTTTAGTTGGGAAAATGTAATCGCGTTTGAGCGAAAATAAATTAGTTTCTTAAAATTTGCTTAATTTTACAAATTCATTTTAGTTTGGAGAATTTACTAGCGAATGAGCAAAAATAGATTTGAAATAGCATAGTGTCACAAATTCGGTCTTAGTTTGGAGAATTTACTCGCGTATGAGCGAAAATAAATTCGAAATAGAATAGTTTTTGCAAATTTGGCTTTAGTTGGGAAAATTTAATTGCGTTTGAGCGAAAATTAATTGAAGTAGCATAGTTTCTTAAAGTTTACTTATTTCTACAAATTCATTTTAGTTTGGAGAATTTACTCCCGTATGAGCGAAAATAAATTTGAAATAGCATAGTCTCACAAATTCGATCTTAGTTTGGAGAATTTACTCGCGAATGAGCGAAAATAATTTCGAAATAGCATAGTTCATTCAAATTTGGCTTTAAATGGGAAAATGTACTCGCGTTTGAGCGACAATAAATTGAAAACGCATAGTTTCTTAAAGATTACTTATTTTTATAAATTCATTTTATTTTGAATTCGAAATAGCATAGTTTTTGTAAATTTGGCTTTAGTTGGGAAAATTTACTCGCGTTTGAGCGTAAATAAACTGAAGTAGCATAACTTCTTAAAATTTACCTTTTTTTACTCGCGTATGAACGAAAATAAATTTGAAATAGCATAGTCTCACAAATTCGGTCTTAGTTTGGAGAATTTACTCGCGTATGAGCGAAAATAAATTCGAAATAGCATGGTTTTTGCAAATATGGCTTTAGTTGGGAAAATTTAATCGCGTTTGAGCGAAAATAAATTGAAGTAGCATAGTTTCTTAAAGTTTGCTTAATTTTACAAATTCATTTTAGTTTGGAGAATTTACTAGCGAATGAGCAAAAATAGATTTGAAATAGCATAGTCTCACAAATTCGGTCATAGTTTGGAGAATTTACTCGCGTATGAGCGAAAATAAATTCGAAATAGCATAGTTTTTGCAAATTTGGCTTTTGTTGGAAAATTTAATTTCGTTTGAGCGAAAATTAATTGAAGTAGCATAGTTTCTTAAAGTTTACTTATTGCTACAAATTCATTTTAGTTTGGAGAATTTACTAGTGTATGAGCGAAAATAAAATTGAAATAGCATAGTCTCACAAATTCGGTCTTAGTTTGGAGAATTTACTAGCGTATGAGCGAAAATAAATTCGAAATAGCATGGTTTTTGCAAATTTGGCTTTAGTTGGGAAAATTTACTCGCGTTTGAGCGAAAATAAATTGAAGTAGCATAGTTTCTTAAAGTTTGCTTAATTTTACAAATTCATTTTAGTTTGGAGAATTTACTAGCGTATGAGCAAAAATAGATTTGAAATGAACGAAAATAATTTCGAAATAGCATAGTTTTTGCAAATTTGGCTTTAGTTGGGAAAATGTACTCGCGTTTGAGCGACAATAAATTGAAATAGCATAGTTTCTTAAAGATTACTTAGTTTTATAAATTCATTTTATTTTGAATTCGAAATAGCATAGTTTTTGTAAATTTGGCTTTAGTTGGGAAAATTTACTCGCGTTTGAGCGAAAATAAACTGAAGTAGCATAATTTTTTAAAATTTACCTTTTTTTACTCGCGTATGAACGAAAATAAATTTGAAATAGCATAGTCTCACAAATTCGGTCTTAGTTTGGAGAATTTACTCGCGTATGAGCGAAAATAAATTCGAAATAGCATGGTTTTTGCAAATTTGGCATTAGTTGGGAAAATTTACTCGCGTTTGAGTGAAAATAAATTGAAGTGGCATAGTTTCTTAAAGTTTACTTATTTTTACAAATTCATTTTAGTTTGAAGAACTTACTCGCGTATGAGCGAAAATAAATTTGAAATAGCATAGTCTCACAAATTTGGTCTTAGTTTGAATAATTTACTCGCGTATGAGCGAAAATAATTTCGAAATATCATAGTTTTTGCAAATTTGGCCTTAGTTGGGAAAATTTACTCGCGCTTGAGCGAAAATAAAGTGAAGTAGCATAATTTCTTAAAATTTACCTTTTTTTACAAATTCATTTTAGTTTGGAGAAATTACTCACGTATGAGCGAAAATAAATTCGAAATAGCATAGTCTCACAAATTCGGTCTTAGTTTGGAGAATTTACTAGCGTATGTGCGAAAATAAATTCGGAATAGTTTATTTTCGGTTTTAGTTTGGAGAATTTACTCTCGTATGAGCGAAAGGAAATTCGAAGTAGCTTATTTTCACAAATTCGGTTTTAGTTGGGAAATTGATGGTGTATTAACGAGATGAAATTCGAAATGGCATAATTTTATGATCTGTTTGGGAGGTTACGTTATCGATCGGTTTGGATTTACGCGGTGGACATCTGGCCGAGATTCGGAACACGAAAGAAGCAGGAATGCAGAGATTTTAATTGATGTATAAATTGAATCCTAGTTAGTAAGAATCTAAGAAAAGTGAAAAAAAATAATAAAACATCTGAAATTACTAAAATTTATACGAGTTTGCCATTATCGAAGTTGTCCCATCAAACAAATATTTTGTAACGGACTTTGGACACCGCTGGCCTAACCTCGGTAAAATACCTCGTTACAAAACCAAGAGTAGGATTACATTTTAGGTAATTCATCCGCGTCTATGTTCGAATGAGCGCTTTTTTGGTTGCTCATGATGGAAAGCTGAAAGATTGACTTAGGCCTTTTTGACTCAGTCCCAACTTACAAATTTGTTATTTTTCGTATGGAAATTATTGTATTTTTCAAACACTTTTCAAAGCAAAAAGTTAAAAAATATATTTTTGAATGAGATTTAAAATTGACCAACTCCTTTGGAACTCTTTTGTTTAGATTTCGTTGTTTTTTAATATACTGAAGAAAACCTCGTGTGCCTTTAAAAAAGTTATGCATCCAAAATTTAGCATTTCTTCCAATCATTTTTGAACGCGACGAGAGATTCAATGATACCATTGTGACCAGGACCCCAAATTTTATTAGACCTCAAAATTACAGCGATGGCAAATTTATCGTAACTGGTACATTTTTAGAAAATCCTTTTTTTTATTCCAAATGGTTCCTTAGCATGTGGTGCATCTTTCCACGTACAGAGAATATGCAACATGTACATGAAACAGTAAAAAAATTAGCTGACAATTCGTATCTCATTGTTTTCATACAAAATTCATCGGCAAAAAACTGTAAGTACAAAAAACCGTTTCCTCTAATAAATCAAAATTTTACATACGATAAATCCGTTAGGGGACGATATTATAACTATGTATAATTAAAAAAAGTCGTAAATGTTGTAATAAAACTGTGTGTTAGGGCTTTTTTAATTTCTAGAAATGTTTGCGTGATGATAGGGCTTTTACAAAACCGTTAATAAAAACGTAGGCTTTCGATGTATGGCTCCAAAATTCGGTAAAGATGCAGGTGAATCATAATCCATCAAAAAGTCGATTTTGTAAAAAGTGCGAGTTACGGCCTTTACAAATTAGGACAGCGATATAAATGTATGTAGATCAACGAACTAACTGCAGCATTGTGTTTTATGTAGTAAACAAAAATTAAAAAACATGAAACTTGACCATTTCATTATGCAAATCCTTTTTTGTATTGTCTCAATATACTTTTTTCCATAATAAACATTAAGGGAGTTCACAAGCAATCATAAAGTTATATTGTCATATTTGAAAAAATACGACAGTTGAGAGCGCACTCATTTCAAATTAAACTCTCTTACATTACAAATGTCGAACCTAACCTAATTCGTTGGCCGCGAGGAGCACGCCACCAATCGCATAGAAGGTGATGCAACCCAAATCAACGGTTGGAAGTAATTCTGTGGTTCAGGTGAGCTTTGTTTCAATATTTTCAAGCAGTCGCGCATGTTTAATGCATTGAAAATGCTTTCAAAATCCTCTGGGCCCGGCATTCGTGTGCACGGTAGTGCAAGTGGCCAAAGTTGATGGTCGGAAGAGTTTTGGTGGTCTCCACGATCTTTGTTGCAATATTTTCGGCAAGTTGTCGCGGCATTAATTTGCGACTGGTGTTGTTTTTTTTTTGTTTTGCCCCATTGCGTGATGCTAGGCTGGAGAGGAGGATTCAGGCTCCTCCCCAGGGTTCGTTTAGGTGTTTTAGTTGTGGGCGGCCTGGACATGTTTAGCCCAACTGCCCTAGGGGTATTTATTGTTATGGGTGTAGCCTGGCAGCATGGCGTGATGAAGCGTGATTGCACCCGATGCACTCAGAGAGCAGGGCAATTAAAGGAGCGCTCGGACAGGGAGGCGGCCCCGAGAGCGGCTCCAAGGGCCCGCGAAGAGTCGGGAAATGGGGAGCGAGTCCTTGTGGTAGCAGGGCAAGAAGTTCGCGAGGTTTAGGTAGGTTGCCTGCGGGCAACCAGCTGGCTAGGGTAAATAGAAATTGGCCTCAGAGGCAACGTCCGTCCGAAGTTTGTCTGAGTTTTACGTTGTTAGGTAGAGAATTAGATAATAGGCCATATTTAGGTGTTAAAATTTTTGGGGTGCGTATGTTAGGGCTTTTAGATTCTGGGGCCACCAGGACGATTCTTGGTAGGTGGGACACGTTGAAGTCCTGGGGGTGGAGTTTGGTAGCGTCTGCGGTCAGCAAGGTTGCGCTTGCTGATGGTGAACAAGTTCCGGGTAGGGGGGAGTTTCGGTTCCTTTCGAGGTAGAGGGCAAATCGGTCCTCGTTGAATGCCTCGTAATACCGGATTTGCCCCAATCATTGATTCTTGGAGTAGACTTTTGGTCTAAGGCCGGTGTAGTGCCACATTTGGCCAAGAATCAATGGAGGTTTTCCGACCAAGTTTAGGTATCGTCAGTAGCGGCGGTAGTTGATAGGTCTTCGTTGTCAACTAGGGAAATATCGGTTCTTGAGGAGTTAGTCGTTGAAGTTTTTAGAGCTATGCCTGAGGGACTTGGTTGTACACATTTGGTCGAACATCGGATTCGTATAAAGCCAAATGTTGAACCAGTCAAGCAGCGATACTACTAGCTGCACTCTTTCCCCTACAGGGGGCACGGGTGCACCACTATCACCTGCCTGTGGGTGTAGGACGCATCCTGGCGGTGACGTTGTACGAAGTACTCCTCACGCAATGTCCGATAAGAAGACACCAGGATTGGACGGCATCCCCAACGTGGCGATGAAAACGGCAATCAGAGCGAGCCCGGAGACATTTGCAAAAATGTATACCGCATGCCTCAACGAAGGAACGTTCCCTACATTCTGGAAGTGCCAAAGATTGGTGCTACTATTGAAACCCGGAAAACAACCCGACCAGCCATCTGCGTATCGACCACTCTGCATGCTCGACTCGCTAGGAAAGGTACTGGAGAGCATAATCGTGAACCGACTTCACGATTCGCTAGAAAAGCCTGCTGCCTTATCCACGCAGCAATTTGGATTCCGCCGAGGAAATTCCACGGTCGACGCCATCCAGGCGGTGATGAGGATTGCTCGTGAGGCGACAAGCGGAGATAGGTGGAAAGGGGGCGACAAGAAGTACTGCGCAGTAGTAACGCTGGACATCAAAAACGCCTTCAACTCAGCGTGCTGGACGCGAATAATGCAAGCGCTAGGCAATTTCGGAGTACCGGGGTACTTGCAGCGAATCATCGCCAACTACTTCGAAGGCAGAGTGTTGCTATATGACACCGACGACGGCGTAAAAACGTACGAGGTCACTAGAGGCGTCCCTCAAGGTTCGGTGCTTGGGCCAACATTGTAGAATGTGATGTACAATGCGTTCTGACTGTCGATCTTCCCACGGATACCACTCTGATCGGCTATGCGGATGACATCGCACTGGTGGTAGTAGCGAAACACATCCACACGCTGGAGACGAGATGTAGCGACGCTGCATCGAGAGTGATGAGGTGGTTGGACGGTGCGGATTTGAATCTGTCAGCGCAAAGAACTGAGGCGGTTCTCTTGAGCACCCGGAAAAAGCGTGAGGTCTTCAGAGTGGGAGACCACGAAATAATATCGCAACCGTATCTTCGGTATCTTGGCGTGCTGATAGACACACGAATGTCCTTTAAGGATCATTTATTGGCGGTCAGCGAAAAGGCTTCAAGGGTGAACGGTGCATTGTCACGCATCATGGCGAACATTGGAGGACCACGCTCCAGCAGGCGGAAACTCTTGGCAAGAGTGACAAGCTCTATTATGCTTTACGCTGCACCAGTGTGGGCAGACGCCACGCAGACGGCTTTATACATAGCTGGCATAAGGGTGACATATCGGCATAGCGCACTGAGAGTCGCCAGTGCCTTCCGCACAGTGTCGGATGATGCCATCGGTGTGATCGCGGCAATGCCACCGGTAGATATTCTGGCTTGCGAACTCCAACGCATCTACGCAGCAGGCAAGAACGCAACAAGGGAGGACGAGCGAAGACGCAGCATCAGTGAATGGCAACGACGGTGGGAAAGGTCGGAAAATGGAAGATGGACATTTGCCCTGATTCCAGATGTCACCTTTTGGATGGAACGCAAACACGGAGAGGTTGACTATTACATGACACAGTTGCTCAGTGGCCATGGTTGCTTCAAGCAATATCTTCATCGCTTCAAGCATGAAGATGACCCGTTTTGTACCAACTGTCCCAATGAGATTGAAGATGCCAGGCACATCCTGCTGTATTGTCCACGCTTCTGTAAGGAGAGATCAGATTTGACGGTGGCATTCGATGAGGTCCCGACCCTAACGAATACGGTGTCCCATATTTGCGAAACATCACAAAAATGGGAATCCTTCAAGGAAACAGCAGCGAAAATCATGATCGAGCTTCGACGCATTGAACGCAGTAGACATACTGAACGAACACGTTCACGCCACGCAGGCAACACTCCCGATGCAACGAGAACTGTTGACTGATGACCCAAAACTGACGATTGAGTAATAAAGCTCCTACGGCCTCCCGACGAAATACCTGACGGTGGTACCTGGAGGACCCACCCGTACGCGAGAGGAGATATTTAGTGAGTTGAAGGCTATTACTCCTCATTAAAAAAAAAAAAAAACCCCTCCCCTTATATTTTGGCTACTTTAGATAAGCTAAAGGACGCTAAATATCTCTCTAGTTTGGATATAAAATCCGCTTATTGGCAGATCCCAGTAGAGAAGGAGTGTAGGGCCTTTGGACGATATTATTATTGTTACAAATACATTTGACAAGCATGTTGAGGTTCTGAAGGAGGTCCTGATGAGGATTTGTTCGGCAGGGCTTAGATTGAATAGGGAAAAATTTAATTTTTGTCTTTCTTCGCTACGGTATCTAGGTTATGTTGTTCATCGACAGGGCTTGCATGTTGACCCAGAAAAAGTTGAGGCAACGCTGACAATTCCAGCGCCCAAAAATGTAAGGGAAGTTCTTTCGTTTGTTGGCACGATTTCTTGGTATCGTAGGTTTGTTTGGAATTTCACAGATTTCGTTAAACCTCTAACTGATCTTCTAAAGAAGAAGAACAGGTTTAGATGGTCGCCGGAGTGTGAGGACAGCTTTTTGAGGGCCAAGGAGTGTCTAGTGACGGCGACGGTCCTGAGCTGCCCCGATTTCGAACGACCCTTCGTAGTTCAAACTGATGCTTCCGATTTTGGAATAGCTGCCGTTTTGACACATCAGTTTGATGAAGGGGTGCGAGAGGAATGTTGATGTTATGTTCTTTAGTTGTTTTTGAGCAGAGACAAAGGAAAGTGCAAAAGTTTTAGATTTTTGAATTAATTGATTTTTGAATAATTTGTTTGGATAACTTTTGATAATTTGCATTCTTTTTTAATTGTATTTTTTTTTGAGTGGGGAAGTAGAAGCGGTTGCCGCCATCGTTGGATTGTGGCTGGAGGACAATTGTTAAAAAGGGAGTTTTTTTCCGTGCTGGTTTAGTTTTGCCAGCTAGTGTTTTTTTTTTGCTTTATTTTATTTGTGTCAGTCGGCCATTTAGTTTTTTTGAATTTGAGAAATTTAATAGAGTTTAATAGGTTGTGCTCGGTCGTAATTTGTTTTGGTGAAGTGTTTCCGTCCTGGGAATTTCAATTTGTTTGCTTGGAATTTGTTTGGCCGTTTCCCCCTCTTCCTTATTCCTTTTTTTGTTTGTGTCGTACCGCATCTGAGCCAAGTGGTTGCTGGACATCGTTTTTATCGAAGTCCAGCTGGTGAATTGATTCTGCAAAGAATCGTGCGAGGGATTTCAGACAGGTCGGTCTGGTCCCGCAAATCAAATGCGTTTAAAAAAATATAATTTTTGGTGAACAAATAATTTCTTTTGGTTATTTGTCGTTTTGTGTCAATTTTGCAAAGGGTTCCGTTTGTGTTCGGTATTATTTTCGTTGTGTCGGGAAATTTTCTTTTTATACATATATATTTATATACTTATATATATATCGCGGCGGTTTCGGTGTAGTTTTTATAAAGTTTATTTATCGGGTTTTCGCGTGTTCGTTCGACCGGGGATATCATATCGCTAGGGTCGGCTCTAATCCCACGCTTCGCGACTGTGCTATTCGGGCAAGTAGTGCGGTTAAAAATAGCGCGATAAAGTCCTGCACGTTTTATGCATTCAAAATGGCACTATTCCCACAAATTCCTACAACTTTTTTTGGCAACAACTTTAAATGAGAGGAATAGTGAGTATGAGAGTCGAAAAACACAGCTTGGTCGTAAAATTTTTTGTATGGAAAAAAGCAACAACATTTTTATGACTATTGTATATTTATACAACAATATGACTTTATGACCAATATGAGGCCTTTGTGAACTCCCTTATTCTATAATTGCACGTACAACATACACATATGCATATATGTGTATGTTATTATCAGATGCCAAAAAACACCTTCAGCAAATAGAAATTGTAAGTCGCATCAAACTACGCACCAATAACCAATACAAAAAAAAAGATGTAAAAAGTATATCAAAAAACACAATTGGTAAAACTTTTAATTTTTACAAGAATATCAAAAGTATATAAAAAACCGTTATGTCCAAAATTATTTTGTAAAAACTAAACTATTTGGAGGAAAATACCATAAGGGTATTCATTTAAAGTGGGAAACCCCTCGAAAACGCGCAGTTGCTTAACCCTCTAACCGACGACTTTGGAAAAGTTAATAAAAAATAGTCGGATAGCTTTTTTTAGGATAATTATGACCCAATAAACTGAAAAAAAACCAAACATCCGCAATTCATTTGCTAATTTGGTTTAAGAGACAGGTAAAAAAAAGGTGAAGCGTGCCTCAGGGCACTGTTGCGGGTTCCCGGCAAAAAAAACAATCAGGTGTACATTTTTATTTATGATATATTTTTATTGAAAAATGTACAGTAGAAAAAAGTTATGAAAATAAGTTTTACTTTCTGCGATGATAATCATGGAAACAGTTTTTGTTATTTGAGAATCACAAACGAATGTTGCATTTAGAACAAACACATTGTGTTTGATTTGTTACATAGTTTTCACCATATTTTGCCACCTACCTTACCTAACCATATTGGAAAGTGTCCGATGTTGTCGTAGCGTAGGTCTTCAATTGGATGTTTCGCTCTTTGACCAACTTTTGAATTACATGGTTGTGGATCTTCTTGTGGAGTAGCTGGGCTTGTGTTTTGGGCCCACTGCTTGGACGGCACGTTTTGTTTTGTATGTCACAAGACCAGCAGCAATTTCATCTCGAAATGAGCAAAGCTGGGCATTAACTAGTTAAATCGTTAATAGTTAATTAACGAAGTTAAATTTTTGGTTAACTTTTAACGTTTCAGTTAATTTCGGAAACCAATAACTTTTTCATTTAGTTAAGTTAAATTTCTTCGAATAACTAGCATTAGTTAAATTTGAAACGAAAAAAATTTTTCATACTATTTTTAATAATCTACCTAGCCACACGGTTGAAAAATTGTAAACACAGAACTCTTTCGTGTTGTTGACAAAAATTTAAAGTTCCAAGTCGAGACGGCGTGCCTAGCCCGTCGTCAAATGTATCGGCTTGGTCGGCGGCGAATAATTGAGTCAATTGTGTCGGCTCAACCGATATTGACATCGATTTGTTCGCACGCGGATTGTAAAATTTTTACAAAGTTTTCATTTTTTAAGTTAAATTTGCATATAGAGGGCTGAAATCGATCGAAAAAAGGGTCTGTGAGTGCAGGCATTAAAATGTATATAGTTAAAATGTTTTTTTTATGCGTTTTTTGGAAAAAAAAAAATTTTTCTATAGAGAATTTAACTATTTAATTTAACTTTTAACGAAGTAAACTTTTCAACGCAATTAACTTTTTAATTTAACGAAGTTAAATTTTTGATTAACTATTTCCGGATTAACGAAGTTAAATTCTCGATTAACTATGCCCAGCTTTGGAAATGAGTTAACTGGAGCAACTGTCTTCAGCAAACATTGTTGGAATCGTTACATTTTTCGGCGTGTATGCGTCGATACAAAATGAAGGCGTTCGTTGTTGCCATATCGATGAAATGGTAAAAAAGAACTTACCAGCACCAATGAAACCGCCAGCAGAAGGTACAATTGTTGGATCAGTAATTTCCAGCAATGGTAACGGAGGGCGAGGTCTTTTAGCTGGTTTTTCAATTTCGCTTTCCTTTTGTGGATTCAATGATGACCCCGAAGGTGCGTCAAGTGCACTTATATTTATAGATATGTTCAGTGCCTCGGCAATAAACAAAGAACTATTTTGCATTTCATCAATGCATTGGGAAATGCATCGTTCGTCTTCTGGACTGATTTCATCAGGCGAGTAACTTGGATCATTCCTTTCATCGTCGCTATCGAAATCTTCTTCTTCGTCGGTTTCTATCGAATTCATAAGTTGAACCAATTTATCATCGGTCAAATTACAAAATTTGATCAGTCTGCGGTTCCTATCGGTCATTTCTATACATTTCTTTGAAAGAAATAGACAAACGGTGGCGAACAGTGGAAAATTATACAACTAAAGGTAATGAACGAAATTTGCCTGGAACCCGCAACAGTGCCCTGATATAATATAATTTTTTTTTTCACATTCACTACCTTTGCAAAAAAAATTGTTACAACTCGATGTTACAATTAGAATGAAATAAAATTATTGAATGAAAAAAAACGTGCAAAATTTCATGTGCTCCAATTTTTTCTTTTCACGCAACACTGTTCACAGAAGCTAAACCTAATGTCAGAACAGGTATGACCATGAGAGAGAAATATCACTATATCAATTATCAAAAGCAATGTTATCATTTACAAAACAAATAAATTGACTTTGGAGTAAATGAATCGCCCTGATATTCTTTAGCGAAAAAGCAAAAGTCTTCAGCGGTAAACAGAAATAACTCGAGTTGCTTCTTTTTTCCCCTCGGCGATAGTTTATTACATGTCCCATTTCGTTGAATTTGTTGTTTTATTTTTCGTAAAATTTTTATAACCCGAGGGGTTGGACTATTTGGGTGGACTATATATATATATATATAATCTGCGGCGACATTTTTCATACACTTCCACATAAGCTAGAGAGCTGAAATTTGGTACACCGATAGAACTCGGTTGACAATGCATTTTGGGGTCCATCAGAAGCGTAGGGGGCCGTGGGGGGACTCAAATCCCTTTTTCATAACTTCCGATTCCTTCAGGCTACAATGATGAAATTTGGAATTTAAAATGAATGGTTTTTGGCGACTTCAAAATCTGCAATGATATTAGGAAGAAAGTCGCCAAAAACCATTAATTAAAATCGAAATTGCGGAAATAATTTAAAGGAAATTTGTTTTCAGCTTTTTAGTCGGTTAAAGGGTTATATTTTAAAAAACTGTTTTTTTACTCTTTTTTTATTTTCCTTTTTTTGCGCCTACATTTTTTTTCGTTTTTTATACCCTGTGTCCGAGGGTATATTGTTTTTGTCACACCGTTTGTATCGCCCATAAGATGGCGTGTCCGGTATGGAAAATTATATATATTCTTGATCAGCATCACCTCCTGAGTCGATTAGGCCTTCCGTCTGTCCGTCTGTCTGTCATTTCGCACGATAACTGTCGTAGCTTTCGAGCTACCTAATTTTGGGATTCCTCTTATTTTGGCGAATGATTGGACGGTATTGAAAATGGGCAACATCGGATAAGAACCACGCCTACCTCCCATACAAAATTGCCACCGATCGCCTCCAAATTTTGGCGAATAATTGGGCGGTAATGAAAATGGGCAACATCAGATAAGAACCACGCCTAAAAAAAAAAAAAATTTCGATTAAATATCGACAAATTCTTATATCTCCCATACAAAAAAACCGCCAAATTTGTACTTTTTTCCTTTACAAAATAGAATTGGAACAAAATTGTAAAATGAATCGGGAATGAAGTGGAAATGAAAATTATCGACAATCAATAGAAAAATTTCGATAAAATATTTTAGACTACTTTTCAAAAACACATTAAAAATAAATTCTTATATTTTCCAACATCCGCGCAGTGAAATATATGCGTAAAAATACCTGAAGAAGAAGGCTGCGTACTCACGTTTTCACTTTACTAAAAATGTTCAAACAAAAATTAAAAATGCAAATATAAAAATTTTAATTTTTTACTTCTTGCAACCACAATCTTAATTCAGCTGACTTGGAAATATTTTGGAAAGCGATGTAGAATTTTTACTACTTGCAGATGATATATTAGTATCAATACGGTAGTAAAAATAATAATGAATATCCATTTTCAGTACCCAATGCCCCATTGTGCGGCGGTTTCAAATCGGAGAGAAAAAGTTAAAATAAACGCCAGTCTAATGTATATTTATGTTGTCTTTTCCTTCTTGAAAATAAATTATTTTTGCCATAATATTGTGTTTTTCTATTTAAGAAAAATCATATTGAGCGTGCTTATGCATGCATATTTCGCACTTATTTTGCCCGAATTTTGTGCTTATTTGCTTGCTTGTTTTAAAAATGTTTGTGCTGTTTTTTCCAAGCTCTAGTAAATTAGCCTACTCATTTTTTAGAAATGGCTAAATCGCAAAGTAAAAAATATAAAGTTGGGTTTTTTTAAAAATGTTTAAAAAAATATTTAATAAAAAATAAATTTTTTTTGTCAAAAATTAAAAAAAAATTTAAAACCTATTTTTGCAAAAAAAAAACCGGTCTGCATTTGCCGATTTTAATTTTGCTTGCATTTTTCAAGTCAGGGATGTCGATTTCAAGAAATCTAGATGAGGCGGAGCGAAACAGATCCCGGATTCGTTATTAGCGACCCCGATTTACCCTTCTAGAACTCACAAATTGTTTTGTCAGTCGAAATCAGTGATGGCCGCTAAAAATTGTTTGACGTCAACACGTGACGTCAAATTTTACGCGTACAATTATTTTGTTGACGTCAAATTTTTAATGGTGCTATATCATTAAAAATATGGGACGATAAGCTCTTAAATGTAATATTTTTTACTTATTTTCAACATAAGAACCGATCTAAATTAGCCAACAATTAATGTAGAAAAAACACATTGAAATATGACAGGTTGCTCACAAATGTCATATTTTTTCAAATATGATTATACGCCATAGGACTTTATGAGACCTTTGTGAACTCCCTTATAATATGTATTGTGTGAAAGTATATTATACTCTGGAATATGATTGCCGCGTTCCGAACCCTGTCGCTATGCTATCAGTATGTTTTATCCCTTACATTCCTTTCGAAATGTTAACTGATTCGATAAATATATCGAGATGAAAAAGAAACCATGTTACTTTGAGGTTAATTTCTCAAATTTTATTTTTTTTCTTCAATTTTTTAGACATACATGAAGAATTTGATAATATTTAAGTTTCTAAAACCCACCTTAATAAAAGACAAATCAATATTTAATTATATTATAAAACCATTTACAGAATAGATTTCTAACAATTATTAAGGGAGTTCACAAAGGTCTTATATTATTCATAAAGTCATATTGCTGTAAAAATATATAATAGACATACAAATTTTGTTGCTTTTTTCCATACAAAAAATTTGACGACCAATACATCTCTGCAACCTGTGTTTTTGAAGGTTGTATTGAATCAGCTGTCAAATTTATTTTTTTTTTTTGTGCACGCAAAATGTAAATTATTTGCTTTTTTTTTTGCAATCAGCTTTAATTTTCCTTGCTTTATTTTTGCGATCAGCTGATTAATGTAGAAATAACACATTGAAATATGACAGGGTGCTCACAAATGTCATATTTTTTCAAATATGATTATACTCCATAGGACTTTATGATACCTTGGTGAACTCCCTTATTTTATTGTTTGTGTCATTATTAAGCAGCAACAGATGCCATAATTCTTGGACAGTTTGGTATAGCACATCTCATCGAAGTCAATTCATTAGAATTGCTCTCTTGTATGACATCTGTTATGTTTTCGCTATTACAAAACAGACATCCAGAAGGACAGGTAGGTACTTTCATTGGCAAATCTAAAATAGTCCATGCTTTTTTCATATCGTTAACCAGAGTATTCATCATATCGAATGTATGGAATGGTGTTGGAGCTAAACGTAATTTTTCCTCGCCTCGAGCAACTGTTGGGTAATTTATTGCTTGAATATAATGTCCAAACTGATTCAACAATAAATTCGAAATTTCGGAATTTTTCAAAGGATCGCCGATTTTAATGGGAATAATGTGGCTCCGACTTTCTTCAACTGGAAAACCTGAAATAAATTAAAAATAGAAAGTTATATGCAGAAACAATCTCAGGCCCGAACACAAGGGGCTATTAATACCGAACATTTTTGACAATATCGGGATTTTCGGAATGGAAATGTATATCCAATTTTTTCTATAAAAAATAATTTGCATTGTATTGAAGTTTATCTTAAAATACTCTCCGGATATTCCTAAAATATATACATGACAAATACTGTAGAAAGAGTATGAAAATTTAGAATAGTTTTCCTAATAAAGTTAATTTGACCGTGCCAATTATTTATACCAAGCGGAGACCGAAAGAGACGAGATGTGGTTCGGGTGAATGAATTTAACACGTGATTTATTCAATTTGAGCTTAGCCTAATATATGTATGAGTGTATGTGAATTCATGTATAGTGGAATGTAATTTTGTACAATGTAATAGATTGTACCGAGTCCATGTCCGTACTAATTCAGTGTTGTAACATGAACATTAAACCGCCTCACGTTGTATGGACGGAAAAAAAGATGCCCGGGTCACCCCCTGGAAATGTATTTTGGTTTAATTTATGGTGATTCTCCAAATATTTCGACTCTAGCAACTGTAATCCGTTGGCAGTAATTTACACAAACCTCTATAAAACATGTTTTTTGCATGCACGTCTTTCTATATACTGCTTTGGGTCAAATAAACTTTACGAAATAATAGACATTGAAAACCTACTAACCTAACATTTTCAAATGCAAACAAAAAATCGCAAAAATAATGGACTTGTACTGGTTTGTGCAGTTTTTCAATGTCTATTATTTCATAAAGTTTATTTGACCCAAACAGCATATAGAGGGACATGTTTTATAGAGGTTTTTTGTAAATTGTCCAGCTCAAGGATTTAAGTTGCTAGAGTTGAAATATTTGGAGAATCACCATAAAATAAAATAAAGTACATTTCCAGGGGGTGACCCAGGCAACTTTTTTATCGAGGTGGTTTAATTATCATGGACACGGCACACACTAATTGAATATAATAGAATATAAAAATGAAATAATAAAAATAAAATTAAAATGTAATACTGCAATCTGGTTTGACACAGGCCGCGTTGAAGAGCTGTGCTGCTTCAATCTTCTTTTGGAAGCAAGCTTGTGTATGGCACGCCGAATTGAATTTTTCGTTGTTTTAACGTCTGCGACTCTGACTTTGTTGTCCTGCCCTACGGTTACGCCAGTTATTCTGCTGAGTATCCACTGTTTTGGAGGCACGTTGTCTTCGTGGACCACGACGAGTTCGCCGACGACGATATTTGGTTTCTGGTGCGCCCACTTGTTGCTCGCCTGCAGACGCAGCAGGTAATCCCTCGACCAAGCTTGAGACAGCAAACAATCTACCATCTGTCTAAGCAGGCCATTTTGTCCGAGACCTGTTCCGGTGGAATTGACCGCAGCGGGCCGCCTATTACCAGATGCGCTGGGGTTAGTTCCTGTCCGTCGCTTGGGTCCAGCCCGCCGCAGTGCGGAGCCCGCACTGGTATATAGGCGAAGTTGAACCCTTCTTCCGCTGCATACTGCCGAATTGGTCCTTGGTGACTCAGAAGTTAGATCAGAAACAATCTCTAAGTGGATCGCTTTGGAAGTGAAAAATACGAATACGGCAATGTAGGTTTTAACCAGTGGTCGACCGCGAATTTTTAATGTAGTGTATACGGGTCTGTAGTGTATAATGGCCACACATTTTCTCGCAACAGAGATACCAACGCTTTGGAGTCTTCATGATGATTGCGAATGTGCAAATACCTCAAGAATATTTTTACGAAATGTGAATCTTTTGTTAACAGCAGAGGAAACTTAGCTTCTTATGTAATCGGTGCATTTAACAGATGACCACCTACTCGGAGTAGCTTATACGAAATACTATCTGGTTAAGCTTCTGCAGACTAGGCGGAATTGCGGTATTCTTATCGATTTTCTTAATTTCACCTTGAAACTCAAACCTTTGGACAATCTCGCCTTATTTTAAAAAACTTAGGCGCATTTCATTTGCCGTTGGCGCCGTACTAAGTTTTGACTTTTCACCCCGTAACTTCTGTATGAATCGTATGACATAGGCAAGACTTCGAAGTAACTTTTGATAGGATGAATATTTTCCAATAAATTCGATGAATGGTTACGACACAACATTGGCGCTATTTTTGTCCATAATTTGGACAATAAATGCGCTGTGCACAGCTCCAAGCGCGGGAGCGACTTGGTCTTCAACGGAGCAACCTTCGACTTGGCTATTGACAATGTTGACTTGACATCACCAGCATCATGGCTGCTTACGTATATGCAACAACCATATGCTCTCATGGTTTTTTCAAACACCTGACCGTAAAAAACGGCGCTGGAGATGTGCTTTTCACACGATTGTTGCTCAGGTGTGTAATATGTCCTATTTCGTTCAACTGGAATTTCTTCTAACGACCAGGGGCGCAATCGTATACCTCGATATTCAACGAAGACGAGGTTCTGCACATCGTTTTTGTTTCACGTAAACCAATTCTCGTTCGAAAACGTTTAAATTCTCGATTGCTTCGCACGACATCACTTTACATGTCGTTTTCACTTGTTTTAAGAAGTTTTCAAGCAAAAAAAAAAATTGCTCTAAAAAATTAAAGATGTAAGTTGTAAATTTTATTTATTGTTAAACTTTGATTCAATAAAATTATTTTTTAGGGTTCAACAAAGCAATCAAACACAAATAAAAGTGATGATCGAGTTCATGGAGAAGCATTCGTGGATTGCAAAAAATGCATTGCAAAACACTGAACATCGGAAGGAATAAAAACAAAAATAATGGAACAAGTTGCTTGCTATGCTAAACAGTAATGGCGCAGTTGGTTGGAGTGCATAATGTTGAACGTTCTGCTCAGGAGCGGTTGTTGAGCCTTCCTGTTCCACTTCGAAGGCAGTTGCTAATCAATGAGCAATTCTTTCGACCTTACTGGATGATGGTGCAACATGCAGCACCTCCTTTCACGCAATTCCAATGGACTTGAAGCATCCGTTAGTATCCTTCGCTGCCTGGCAATGTTATCTGCCTCGTCGCTTTCGTCAAGAAGGAAATATCTTGTAATCATTGAATTATAACACACACAAAATTTTACAATTTTAATCTTCACAATCGCGAAGTGTTCGGAAAGTGCTTTTTCATAAAAATCGCGGAAGGGTTCGGAAAGTGTTTTTGGATAAAAGTAAAACGAGAATCGACAGTAAAGTTACGTGAAGCAAACTTTGAGAATCGAGCCGTTGATCACGTTTTCAACTATCAGTGAAAACGTGAATAGTGGTCGAGTTACACGATTGCACCCCAGAATTCGTTTAAAGTAGAATCTATAGACGATAATTCTTCGGATTGACAGATATTGCTTGCAACTTGGAACTGAGGATTTTAACCTTTTTTATATTTACCGGACACAATCCACCCAAGAAGCGTTTTTTGTAATGCTCTATAATTTGGATCCTCTTTTATTGTACCTACTGCTAATAAATCGAAAAATGTTTCAGCTCCCAAAAGAATATCGACTCTTTTAGAAGTGTGGAAGCACGGATCAGCTAGTTGAATGTTGGATGGAATATTCCAATCCGTTGTATACTGCATGATCTCGTTGGCAACCCGCTATCGAGAGAAGGATCGAAAATTCTGACGAAAACTTATATTCATTTACTCGAGATTTTACAAAAGCGTTAACACTTGCCCGCACCGTCATTTGTGCTTTCCCTATGCCAAATATATCTAAACTTTTTTCATCTCTGGGCAGGCGAAGCCTCTGAGCAAGCTCTTCAGTCATGAAGATTACTTGTGACCCAGAATCGAAAAGCATGCGAGCTGGAATGTATTCACCAGATTGGCTTGAGAAGTTGAATGTTGAATGGCATGAGAAGTTGAAGGTCGCATAGCATGGGAAGTCGAAGGTTGAATTGATAATGGCTGACTCTCAAATGTCACTGGGTATTGATGAAACATCGAATGATGCGATCGATAGCACACACGACACCGGGTACCTTTACATTTTGAACCAGTGTGAACCTTTTTGAGACAATTTATGCACAATAGTGCCGATTTAGCAAAGTCAAATCTCTGTTGCAAGAGCCGTGAAGGCAGAGTAGTTTGTAATGTAATGATCAACTGCATTGCAATAGAGGCACTTCGCACTTTGCTTCAAAGCAGTCGCAGGTCGCAGTGAATTACGATTTGAACCACCATCTTGTTTTGACTTATCACCAGTATTCTTTGATTTAGAAGTCGAAGCTTCATCAGCTGCAATGTGCTAATACCGTCTATTCAGAGCAGCTTCACAATCGCTCCACGATTCAAAAAATTCATTGTCGTAGACAATATTGAAAAAATATAATTATAATTACATTTAAGGCCTGCGCACACAGAGGCGATATTCGCTATCTAATTTCAGAACCATTTCGATATTTAAAAAATCTAGCTTCGAAAACGCAAAGTGCCTCACACAGGCAGCGATTTCACCGCAGTAGATTTTGTTTGTTATTTATTATATTGCTATGGAAACAATCAAAAAGTCTGACTGGTTCTGAAACTGACTATTTTGTTTGTTATTTATTAGACTACTATGGAAACTGATTCGAATTGGTTTTTAAACTGGCTTTTTGTGTTTGTTATTTATTGTATTGCTATGGAAACAGGCTTTATTTTCGAAAATACAATTATTTGTGACAAAATTAATTTCGAAACCGCCTGCGTCACGAATAACGCCTCTGTGTGCGCAGGCCTTTAAATGTCTTACTATAAATTTTGAAATAAAAAAATTTGCACTTGCGACAGTGTTGATCACATAGTAGCTTCTTGTATTGAATTTGACTTGGAGCCACACAACGCCAAACACCTTAAAATCAGATCAAAAATAGATAAGCTACGATCATCAGAGTGACCAAAAGTTGCAATTTTAAGTCTATAATTAAAAAATGCATTTAAAAAAAATTATGTGATAGAAATATTCTGTAAACGCAGAAAGTAGGGGGAAAAGCCTGTACATAAATAATTTTTTTTTAAAATATTTTACAAAAAATCAAAACAAATTAAAAAAAGTACCCACTAATTAAATTCGACCAGTTAACCACACCACAAAATAACCACACCAAGTGAAGCAGCGACGTTGCCCTTGCGGCCCTTTGAAAATAGTTTTGTAGCGGTATTTGCACCGGTGAATTTTCTTTTTATCAAATTCGTTTGAGGAGGACGTCTATGCTGTCCTTCTCCCAACAATAAGTTTTATGTAGTTTGGTGCTTTTTAATTTGACTGTAATTTTTTTTAATTGCGGCATAAAATTGTAATGTGTTTATATAATTGTGTTCTTTTTAATAAAATTTTTATTTTACTTCTATATTCTCGTATAGTTTTTATATATAAATGGACTATTCTAAACACAATGGTATTCTCAGTTTTTCGCCATCACGTCAGGTTTTTTGAGAAATTGCAAAAATGCAATATCCTATCTTTACATCGTTTTATACTCTTGAAATATTCAGCTATAGCACGTCGTTTTTATACTATAACTCTTGAAATAATGCAGCTATAGCACTTTCGACAGACAATTGAATACCCAATAACTTAAATAGTAAACCTTTTTTTAATTGAAGCTAAACCATGGCTAAAGATAAAAGGGTTGTTCCACTTCAGACAAAATGACAGAAATAAAGATTCTGACGTTTAATTTAGTGTTCACAAAGTTGCCACATTATTTAAAATTTTTTAAGAAACTTGTTGGCGTTGCTAAATATTTTTCATAACTTATTGTCACTCTTCCCAAGTTTTTTTTTAGTTTTGCTGGCATAAAGTAAAATTTAAGGGTCAGATTTTGCAAATGTAACATCGTTTTATGTTGCCATTGCATAAATTCGTCACAAAATCAGGTTTTAACTTGGAAAAATTACGACAAATCGCCACATCTGGCAGCACATTTCTTGGAATTTTTTCAAATAGATCTGGTAGTACAAACCTTTTTTATGTTAAATTTCTTACTTTTTTAATTTTTTACAACATTATTTTATATTGATATATTACTTCTAGACCGTTATTTAGACGTCTGACGGAAAACCTTTGTATGGCAAACTTGTAGAGAATTTTTCAAAGAACAACACAATTAAAAACTTTTTAAAGATAAAACTCTATTTTTTTTATTTGCCCACAAGTTACCATTTTTTTTTCCAAAAAATTGATTTTTTTACTTTGAGGTAATATAATTTTTTAAAATTAAATTAAAAAAAGTGAGTAAGATTCAGTCGGGCAAGCCGACTTATATATACCCTACACCTATTGATCCATATTGGAGCCGCCATTTTGGTTCCGCCATCTTGAATATTTAAATTCCGACATCAAATTCGAAATCAGCGACCCCGAAAACCCCACTATACAAAATTTCATACTGTTTTGATGAAATCTTAAAATTTCGGTAAAAACACGATTTTCACTTATATGGGAGGTAGGCGTGGCAGTCGACCGATTTCGCCCATTTGCAATACCAACTCCTTCTAGGGCCTAAAAAGAATAAATCCAAAATTTGGGATCCCTAGCTTTCTTCTAGCTCCTGCAATCGTGTTTACAAGAAAAGAGTACGGACGGACAGACAGGGAGGTAGGCGTGGCAGTAGACCGATTCCTCCTATTTTCAATACCAAATCCTTCTAGGGCCTAAGAAGGATAAATCCAAAATTTGGGATCCCTAGCTTTCTTCTAGCTCCTGCAATCGAGTTTACAAGAAAAGAGGACGGACAGACGGATAGGGCTAAATCACCTCAGGAGGTGACGCTGATCAAGAATATATATACTTTTCCATACCGGTCACGCCTCCTTCTTGGTGTTACAAACATCAGACCAAATTGAATATACCCATACCTCATGAGGTGTAGGGTATACAAAGTTCTATGATAAGAATAAAGAAGTACTACCATGTCGGCCTGTGTTATTTCTGCCAAGCGGAGAATGAAAGAGACGAGATGTGGTTCGCGTGAAAGAATTTAACAATTTGAGCTTAGCCTAACATATGTATGAGTGTATGTGATGTAAAGTGGAATGTAATTATGTACAATGTAATATATTGTACTGATTCCATGTCCGTACTAATTTAGTGTTGTAACATGAACATGGAATCGTCTTTAAGTAATAATAAATTAATGAAAACAATTGTTAAATATATTTATAGCGAACCCAAGTGTAGCATTTTGAAATATTGAATTGTATGTGTAGAATTGAGGTTAGAATTGAAAGCATAAAACCATGTGCCGGTGAAGAATATTCACTGGGAGCCCACATGTAGCATTTTGAAGTAAGTATTGACTTGTATGTACGGGGCCACACCCAAAGAAAAAAAACACATTTATTCAATAGAAACTGACAATGCGAAAAGGACACCTGTCCAACTGCACAGCGCCTAAGTCAAGTTGAGACATTGATGATCGCACCACAGCGCCATCTGTATTTTTATCTCCATAACTGCTATATCAGAAAATCACTCAAAATGTAATTTTTGTTAACGAATTTTACGATTTTTCGTGTTTTTCCAAGCATTGCATAGGTTTTTCCTCCTTTACATCGTCTAAAAGAATGAAATCATACAGACAAATTTTAAATGTAATCAATGTTATTGGTACGATGTAATTCACAAATTCCTTTACGCCGTAATTTCTGATACGCTCAAATGCATATATGTAAATAAGAATGCCATTTTATCCTCTCCCTTCCGTTTTCGCTTTAGCTTTATAAAATCCCAATTATAAAGCAATCAAATTGCAAAGTTGTTCAATTGTTGGTATTTAAAAACCACTGAAAAACACAAGTGTATGTATTACATATGAAAATTTGTTATTATAAGAAATGAAATAAATTAATAAACTTGCAGATTTTAGCTGCTGTGTACGTTTTTTGTTAAAAATACCAAGCGACCGAACATTTCTAAAATAGTTCGGCTTATACTTCGCCACCTGGAGTTCGCGTAGCGCCCGCTGCAAATATTGCAACCGTTGTCACCAAGGTAAAAGCACCAGCATCAACTCCAAAATCGTAAGTTATGGTAGGAAACTCATCATTTAAAATTACTCTTCCTTTCACTCGCTCTGGTCTTAGGCGTAAAGAGGCTTATACTTCGCCATCTGGAGTTCGCGTAGCGCCCGCTGCAAATATTGCGACCGTTGTCACCAAGGTAAAAGCACCAGCATCAACTCCAAAATCGTAAGTTATGGTAGGAAACTCTTCATTTAAAATTGCTCTTCTTTTCACTCGCTCTGGTCTTAGGTGTAAAGAGCCAATCGCTAAAAGCATTCGCACTTCTACTAAGCTCAATACCGAAACCAGCAAAGATCAACAGGTTATGTTCAATTATTTAAAACAGTGCCAAGAGCAAATTCATTCTTTATCAATCGCACATGTGGTACATGTCATTTTAGGTATATATATTCTTGATCAGCGTTACCTCCTTAGTTGATTTAGCCCTATCCGTCTGTCCGTCCTCTTTTCTTGTAAACACGATTGCAGGAGCTAGAAGAAAGCTAGGGGTCCCAAATTTTGGGTCGCTGATTTCGAATTTGATGTCGCATTTTCAAAATTCAAGATGGCGGATACAATATGGCCCAGTAGGTGTAGGGTATATATAAGTCGGCTTGCCCGACTGAAACTTACTCACTTGTTAAATTTAAAAAAGTTGTTCAATTGTTGGTATTTAAAAACCACTGAAAAACACAAGTGTATGTATTATATAGACAATAATGTATACACAAGATGCGTACTTTGTACGTATCATGTATTTAGGTAGTTTTAAAATGATATAAATAAAGGCTTTTGACAACCGAAGCATCACTTATTCTCAAACCACCACCGCATTCTTACTATAGTAACATTTTGGTGACCCCGCGTTTTTAAATTAAAAAAAAAAAAAATTTTTAGAAAGTGTTTTTTTACAGTTGGTTCTTTGTTTTCAAATTTTACAAAAGAAGCACCGCAGAGGCGCGTGGGGAGGATAAAGTCAAGGATAGGAAGGGACACGATAAGAAATCCGGATTGGTCCGGCGATTTCAATTCGTGTTAGGAGAATGTCGAGGCTTTCCAATTAGGTGAGGAAAGTCTCGAGACTTTAAAACAATCTAGGAATATAGCGCAGGTTATATTTCTAGAATTCGACGACGATGAGTTAGCAGAAACGTTCAACTCTCTCAAAGAAAGTTGCGACTTACTTTGTAAGAAGAATAGAACTAAGAGTAAAGCTTCTGAAAACGCCGATACTAACATGCACTATACTCTCCCACAAGTTGAGTTACCCACATTTGAGGGAGACTACTCAAAGTGACATTCAAAGAATTGTTTGTTCAAATGGTAGCATCAAGGGGTATTCCTAATACACAGAAAATGTGTATTTTGAAAACTGTGCTGAAGGATTCTGCAGCTATGAGTATTGCAAATACCAGCTTTTGGATGCCCTCATGAATTATATTCTGATTAGGTAACTGGATGATAATTTGAGAGTGAAATATGAAGGTTCACTCACAAATTCAAGGGATATTTCAATGTTAAAATCCTTGACAAAATTTTTAGACCATGAGTACTATGCTCTAGAAGCTGTGCAAGGACAGCTAAGACAAATATTGGTATGCAAAAGATGTCAGGTAAGACAGCATCCCAATGTCTGATGGGCTGTAGTACTAATCTTGCTGAACTATGTAGTGAGTTCAAGAGTCTGTCAGTAAATGACAGGTATTCAAAGGCATTGGCGAATAGGCAATGCCTCAAATGTTTGAAATGCGGTAATTCGAGAATGTCTTGCAAAAGTTATAATTGTATGACATGTGATGGGGATCATCACGTTTTACTGCATAAGGAAACTCAGAAAGTTAAGAGTGCTGCAGTAAAACAAACTAAGAAGAATGTGAATAACCAAGGGGATAGCCACATTCAATGTGAAAGGTGGAAATGGTAAGTCTGTAAAAGCACGGGTTCTGTTGGATAACGGATCCCAAGTTAACTTAATAACTCACAATTTTAAGAATAAATTGGGGTTAAATTTGAAGCGGGGCAATAATACAAAAGTTACCATTGAAGGGATAGGTAACAATCTTACAGAAATTTCTGATAAAATTAATGCATGCATTGGAGAATTGGTTTCAGATTTCAAAAGTGAAATTAGTGTGTGGCTTGTTCCGAACATCGTGTCTAATCAGCCATCACAAAAAATTGTTAAGGGAAACATACCGGAAGATATTGCTTTAGCTGATCCACAATTTGATATTCCCGGACGAATTGACATTTTGCTATGAGCAGAATTATTTTACAAGTTGATAAAACAGGGTCAAATAAATTTCGAAGAACATGAGTATGTACTTCAAAATAGTGTGTTAGGTTGGATAGCCAGTGGACCTGCAATTATAGACTCGTCCACAGTGTATTGTGGCATACTTACATGTAATGACAAGTTTTCGAAAATTAGGAAGATTACTAATGCAAAAAATTTTCAAATTCAGAAAGGTAAACATTTTTTGAATAAGGTAAAACGATCTCATGTTGTGAAAGTGGTGGGTGCCTTGCTATCCAAAACTATGTTGGAACGGTGGTGCGGTAGGTCAGAAAAAACGGGGATTTCTATCGCAGGAAATAAATATGGAAAACAACCCATCTCTAAAAGAAAAAGATAGTGATTATATGAGAGGACATACTGGCATGGGTCATATGGAAAGTGTAGGAAATGAAATTTGGCATTCCACTGAATTGTGTTGTGCGACCTGAAAGTTCAACAACCAAATTGAAAGTTGTTTTCAATGCTTTTTGTAAAGTGTCAATGAACGAAATGTTATACGCCAGTCTAATTTTACAAAATATGTTTAATATTCTTTTAATTTTTTACAAGCATCCAGCATATATCGTAAAGATTTACAGGCATGTATGGATTTCAACCGTTCCGAACCCAGCTGTCAAGTGTCATAAAAAGGTTGGCAAAAATGGAAGGTAAAGTATATCCAGTATCTTCGGAGTGCATTAAGACTGACATGAACGAATTAAGGACGGGTGGAGAATGTATTGGAAAAGTTACAGAGTTAAAAAAAGTTATAAAGGCCGTACTTCCAAAATATGAATTTTGTTTATGGAAATGGTTTATGGAAATGGAAACCATATTGGACCACTTCACAATAGCCCTCCGCAAGAACGGGAAAGTAGGAGTACAATGAAAGCGTTAAGTGTTGACGAGCTGGGTGTAAAACGTAATTGGGAAGGGAAAGATAAAGTATTAAAAAGAAAAAAGGAACATTTGGAAGTCATTTAAATGTTTTGTAAGGAATTATGGGAATTAAAGTTTGGTTGGGACATGCATATACCGATCAGATCTCCTCGTGTGGGAGGACTGGGTCCGTCCGTGGATATTGAAGGGGTTATTTTCAAGGAAGAAAATCTGGCCACGATGAATTGGAGAAGGGGACGGATTATTCATACAATCTGCTAATTGTGCCGAATGCTAGATGTAAGGACCAGCACTGGTTCATCGAAACAATCGATACACAATGTTTGTCCTTTTACTACGGAAGAAAATGATAATGAGAAAACTAAAGAAGATACCAAAAATAAAGACTCCAAATTAGGTATAAGAAAATCGAAGAGATTAAAGAACAATAATGTTGTGTTAACTATTTTAAGTTTATTATGTATTATGCCTATAATAAAGGGTCAAGTAGAAGTATTTTATGTAAAAGATTTGCCAGGGCTATTTATTGAAGAAATAGGGCAACGTTGAGCGACGAGCCATATCTAGCGGAATCCGCGAATCAGCTTTATGAACGATATTCTCGAATCAAACAAAAGCACGATATCATCGTTTACAACTACGAGAAGAAGGTATCAAGAGCCCGGCGAGCACCACTCAAATTTATAGGGAAGATCTTCAACGCACTATTTGGAATGATGGATGAAGACCATGCTGACGAACTGGTACATAAGATAAAGCAGAGAACGAAGAATATTTATTGGCTTTGGCACGCAACCAGTCGTCACTACAAGATATGACCAACGAGGTGCTAAAGGGTCAAACGAAGTTGTTTGGAAGAATTTTAAGTTTATAAACAATTCCATTCACACACCAATAGTGAAGCACTTATCAGTGCTATCTCTAACACACCACTTGCTATGGAATCATTTGAAGAAATCCAAAGCGCCATTCTAGATGTAATCTGGAATTCAAAGGGTAACTTCCTGGAAAAGTGCTGCCGTTACAGAAATTCGAGCAAATTTGAATGAGCATTTAATGCTACCTGAAACTAATCCCATTGAATTATCTAAAGTAGCAAGTACAACGACCAGGACAACTGCAGAGCTCATATTATTCAACATCGGTATCCCACTGATCAGCAAGGAGAAGCTTCAAGCCTACGCAATTTACGCTTATATAACTTTGCATGATGATTTCTTCGTTAGTATTCGTCCTACGTTCAAATATATTCTTCTGGACGACCGAAAAACTATGTATTATGGTCTAACAGACAACAACTTTGACCATTGTCAGCGCATGTCAACGCTGATGTTACGCCCACAAACGCACCCATTGTACAACATCGGACCAGTATCGAAATGTGAGGTGCAACTGTTCTTGCGACAGCGGGAAATACCGAGAAATTACGATGTCAACATTATGGCATTGCATAACGTCTGCGATCAACTCCATGCTACTAACACCTGGACATTTCCTATGAGTGAAGAATCATCGGTAGAGATTAGTTGCTCAAGTTAATGCCGAATTGCCATCTTCAAGATCTGGATGTCAACTTATGGGCTTATGATGCGTATGCCTCCGAGGTAAAGTTCGTGCTCCCTTGGATAAATATAACGGATCATCTACCACCCCTTTAACATTTTGAGGCATTTACTTTTGGTCGCTAACACTTATTAGTTAGGGGTGAGATTAAGTTTTTTGGTAAATTTGAGTCAATAGTAATTAAATAATAATTGAACAATAATTGAATAACAATTGAATAGAATTAGAAATAAATTGAATTGTAAGCAAATTTAAAGAAGAGTAAAAAATTATGCCAATATGTATTTAGTTAAAAGCCTGCAATGTTTCAATGAGGGCAGTATGTTCAATTATTTAAAACAGTGCCACTCACAAGCGCCATTTACTTCTGTACCATCTCACGCGATCTCCTTTCCATACAGCAATAATTTGAGTTGCACTCAGCCCAATATGAATCCCTTATTTAACTATATGCAATCAACGAAAAGATGCGGATTTACCGACCAAAAAAAAACTTAATTCGACTCACATTACAACGAGTAGACATTGTTTGTTTTGATAGCTGGCTCTATAACTTAGCTACTTCTGCATCTCAAGTAACTATTTTCTCGCCGCAAGTAGCAGAAAAGAGAGCGCGTACTAGTCCACGACGTCATCTACGACAACGGAGCTAATTCTCCACCGATGTTATGTTTCAAATGCAAAAACAATCATCGCTTATTTGAGTGCCCCTATTTCATCGCCTTGAGGGTGAACGAAAGGTGGAATTTTATTCTTTCCGACTAGAGATGGGCTTGTGAGTAAATTTCGCTCACGATCACGCACGCTCACGTGAGACAAAAAATTAATCACGCACACTCACGCACGACTAAAAACCACAGGGAAAAAACCTCCACAAAGACACGGTTGAGCGGACCATAATGGGTTCCCAACAACAACAACAACTAAAAACCACTTACGAACCGCTAAGAGACAGTCACGAAAATTCAATAAGGCAAATCAATATTTAAAAAAAACACAATTTTATTTTTTTTTCATCTAACTTAAGCCAAAAAACACAGTTTCGAGATATTCACCATTTTGTAAAAATTTTTGCATGGAGTTGCTCTAAAAATGTTTTAGAAAAGTCTTCATTACTTTTTTTCTAAGTGTTTTTAGAGGGTCTAACTGAATTCGAATTCAGTGATTACTGCTTTTCGCCATAGATATATATTTAGGAAAAAAACCAGTCTCGATCTGGCAATCGCCGCGAATATACGTGTTTTCTTCATTCCTCCGTTTCTCGTTCTAGACTATCTCGCGCTCTGTGTTGTTCAAATACGGTTTTTTTCGCTACTGCGAACAACGGTTCTTGTCTTTCTGTTTGATGTTTTTTTTTTTACATATTTTTGTTGCTAAGGAAAAAGAAGTAAACTTTAAGGGATTATCGAATCCAAAAAATGGACGGGTGTGAGCCCATTTATCGCAACAGATAAATTCAATTCAGCAGATAAATTGACCAGTAAACTCACAAACTGGCTCAAATATCGGCAGTATATAAGCTCTCACATTAACCCAAATGTGTCACTAAAAACGAAAGATGAAATAAACACAGCTGTTAGTAATTTCACACTCTTGCTTTCCCAAGCAGCTACAACGGCCACTCCCGCCCAAATCCCGAAAAGCTCAACTCGCAGCTATGCAAAATGTACCCCAAGGGACATAGAGCAGTTAATAAAAAAAAAGGAAAATAAGTCGCGAATGGCAAAAAGATCCCCAAATCTGAAAAAACAACTCAATGACATCACTCTAACTCTACAAAAACAGCGAAAGAGACTTCCAACAATTTGTTGAACATCTCGCACCCACAAAATCAACAAACTACTCTCTCTGACGAGCTGCTAAAAATATGAAAAAACCAGTACTGGCAGAACCTCCCATACGGCTGCCAAATGGAAACTGGGCCAGAAGCGATGCAACAAAAGGTGCTGCTTTTGCCAACCACCTAAAAACAGTATTCACCCCGAACGAGACAACTGGATATATCCCATTACCAACATTAATCGCACTCAATAACTCCTGTAGAGTCGCTATGAAAAGAAATTAACTTATGGAGGCAATAAATAAATGCCTGGATCGAAAAAAAGCACCAGGACCGGACTTCATGATAAAAGAACTGCCATCAGTTGTAATAACCCATTTATTGCACATATTTAACGCAATCCTTAGAACAGGTCACTACCCAGATGATTGTAAACTTTCTCAAGTTACAATGATTCCCAAACCTGGAAAAAATCCCAACAATGTGACCTCATACCGCCCCATAAGTTTGCTCTTTGTGTTATCGAAACTCTTCGAAAAACTACAAATAAAATTGATTTCACCCAAAATTACAGAAAAACAAGTGATTCCCGATCACCAGTTTGGCTTCCGCGAAAAGCATGGCACTATCGAACAAGTGCACCGTATTGTAGACTCAATAAAAAACACTTTTGAAATGAAACCGTACTGCTCCGCTGTTTTCCTCCAGGCCTTCGATAAAGTCTGGCACGAAGGACTTATTTACAAATTAAAGCATATTCTCCCCGCTAATATGCACTGCCTACTTAAAAATTATCTCACGAATAGAAAATTTGTAGTAAAATATAAAAGCTTTGTCTCCCGAAAATACGAAATACTGGCCGGAGTACCACAAGGAAGTGTGGTACTTGCGCCCCTGTTATATATTCTCTATACTACAAATATGCCCAAAAGTGATAGAACTCTTATACCTTTTGCTGACGACACTGCTATCCTGTGCTCTCACTCAAACCCAGACATGGCAACTCTTTACGTGCAAACACATTTGGACAATCTAAGTAATTGGTTGTCACGATGGAAAATCAAAGTCAACGAATCAAAAACCTGCCACTTAACCTTCACCCTAAGAAGGGGCACGTGTCCTGCTCTGAAGATAAACGGCCAAGTTGTCCGTGAAAGTTCCGAAACAAAGTATCTTGGAATGCACCTCGATCGCCGACTCACATGGTATAAGCACATTCAATCAAAAATCACCCAGATTAAACTAAAACAATTGGAACTAAATTTACTAATGTCAAAGGCATCTAAGCTAAATCTCACATACAAAGTCCAAATATACAAAAGTAAAATAAAACCCATATGGACATATGGAATTGAGCTCTGGGGCACTGCCTGTCCCTTAAACGTGCAACAACTCCAGAGAGTCCAATCTGAAATCCTGAGACAAATTGCCAGAGCCCCTTGGTTTATAAGAAATGATAACATCCTTAATGATTTGAACATCCCTGCAGTAAAAGACGAAATTCCGAAACTTACCTCGAAGTACAAGCAGAAGCTTATGTTTAATTCAAACATTCTAGCTAGGAATTTATTGAGACCTCTGAATCCCTCACGTCTCAAACGAAACTAATATATTCTCCATATATTAGTTACGACAACCAAATTCAATGCAGTTTGGGGGATGTCAATGCGCGATATAGATTTAAGTGAATTTAAAAACAAAAAAAACATTGAAATACTATTGTTAGATCTAAGTAAATATTCTTAGATGATTCAATAAATAATCTAATTAATTTTAAAAAAAAAATAATTTTTTTATTTTGAAAATCTTCGGTTTCTCCAAGTGTGGCAAGCCTAATCAGATGTTCGCAAGTAAGATACAAATTAGATACCTCATTGCTCTGTTTGTTGTTAATTTGTTGCTGACGTCACACGTGTAATTTGCTTGCATTTTTCCTTTATTTGGCATTTTCATTGCTTGAAAATAAGTTTTTTACTTTATTTTTCTTATTAAAAAAACAGAAAACTACCAAACAATCAATAAGAAAATGTTACATTTTTTTACTCGTACACGTGAAAAAATATGTATTATTTTTACCTTTCTTTATACATATGAGTCGTCAGGAATCAAAAGAGTTTTTCTGCACCCCACCCAAAAAAATTTAAATAATGATGCAGTTTTGTTCCCAAAAAAAGAGAAAATAAGATATAAATCTATTAACCGCGAAAAATTCATGCAAAAAATGTATATATATAAATGTATGTATTAATCTCAAAGGCATCTAAGCTAAATCTCACATACAAAGTCCAAATATACAAAAGTAAAATAAAACCCATATGGACATATGGAATTGAGCTCTGGGGCACTGCCTGTCCCTTAAACGTGCAACAACTCCAGAGAGTCCAATCTAAAATCCTGAGACAAATTGTCAGAGCCCCTTGGTTTATAAGAAATGCAAACATCCACAATGATTTGAATATCCCTGCAGTAAAAGACGAATTCCGAAACATACCTCGAAGTACAAGCAGAAGCTTATGTTTCATCCAAACATTCTAGCTAGGAATTTATTGAGACCGCTGAATCCCTCACGTCTCAAACGAAACTAATATATTCTCCATATATTAGTTACGACAACTCCGCATTGCCAAATTCAATGGAGTTTAGGCAATGTCAATACGCGATATAGATTTAAGTGAATTTAAAAAAAAAAAAACATTGAAATACTATTGTTAGATCTAAGTAAATATTCTTAGATGATTCAAAAAATAATCTAATTTAAAAAAAAAAAACTGAAATACCCCCACACAGTAGAAGTTTAGAAATACCTCAACATAAAAAATTTGGTCTCAAAACCCCATTTTGAACCATTTAAGTATATGTGGTTTTGGAAGCTTGGACCATGTCGAAAATCCATTTCTAAACATTTTCAATCGAAAACAGCTATAAAAAAGACTTGGAAAAGGTTGACCTTTTTTTTCGTTATATGGGAGCCAGGCCCATTTTGTGTCCGATTTGGCTGATTCTCAAACTTGCTCTTACTTATGAAGTGAAAAACATGATCCCAAAGTTTCAAGTTAATATCTCCAAAACTACGACCGCTATCGTGCAGACAGACAGACGAACATGGCTAAATCGACTCCGGCGGTGATGCTGACCAAGAATATATATACCTGTCCTTCGGACACGCCTCCTTATGGGCGTTACAAACGTTGTGTCAAAGTTATGATACCCTGCCACAGTGGGTGTGGGTGTATAAAAACTAAATAAAAATAGCACTGGTTGACAGTACTTTTGTTAAATTATAAAACTTAGTTGTTTCTTATGTATTTTGCCACGCTGAATTCGAAAATAACCATGAAATTTGTTAAGCACGCACCATTTTTCCGCAAACGCCAAAAAGATTTTCAAAGGAAATTGCCAACGCTACAACTTTGTCCAACATAACTTTTTTGTATCATTTATGGTTTTTAAGATAAGAGAGCTCAAACGCAAAAAATACAAAAAATGTTTACCCTTTTAAAATTACGGAATTGTCCTTCTAATGGAAATTCATTTTGTTAAATAAGAAACTATAACTTTTTCTTATGTATTTTTTCACGCTGAATCCGAATATAATAATTTAGAGCTATAATTGTATAAAAAATGTTTAGTTATTTGTATAGGTCGAAGTACATTTGGATATAGTTCCGTGGCCATGGATTTCTTCCCAATGGCATCGCCAATATATATTGTTCGAAGTATTTTTATTGATGTAAATTCACTATTTAAAAAAAAATACCCTTTATACAAAAAGTTAATAAAATTGGGGCTCTAAATAACTGAGCATAACTTTAAAACTATGCGTGCTATGAATTGCCATTAAAAGGAAAATTCCGTAATTTTAAAAGGGCAAAAATTTACAAATATTTCGTATTTTCTGCGATTGAGCTCTTGTATCTTAAAAACCATAAAAGATACAAAAAAGTGATGCTCGACAAAGTTGTATGGCTGACAATTTTCTTTAAAAATCTTTAAAATTTTTAGAATCAATGTATCCATTTCAAAGTTGCAGTATGAAAACCACAAAAAGGAAATTTTTGGCGTTTGCGAAAAAATAGTGCGTGCTGAACAAATTTCATGGTTATTTTTGGATTCAGCGTGGCAAGTTAGGTAAGAATTTGTCAATCAAGTCCATTTAACACACAAAAAGTTCAGTTTTGTCGACCAGTGTACCATTCGACCATCCAACTAAATTGTGACGTCAAAATTGTATGGGTTCCAGGCCATATAGGAATAACTGGAAACGAAATGGCAGATATCGCAGCTAAAAATGCACAAACTTTACCACTAATTTCATCGGTTCCTTATTTGAAATCAATTTTGATTAACTTTAATAAAATGGTCCAACAGGATGCTGAAAATGAGCGTTGGCGTAACTCTGGTACGTTCCTTCAAACTCATAATCCATCCATTATAAGGCCAACATACAACACCTATTACACACGTGATGATTGCATACAAATTGCTCACTTTAGAGTTGGCACGACGAAGTTCACCCCAAGTCATTACTACAACAGATCTTCTCCAAGAAAATGCAGTTATTGTTTAATAATTGTATCCATTCAACATATGCTTCTTATTTGCCCTAGGTCCAGGACTCATATTCCACTCGAAGTAGCTCTTCACTGCAGTAATCCAGATACAATAAAGATGATAGATGAACAATTAGAAAAACACAGTTTAAATTATGAAGTGTAAAAAATAATTAGCTGTTACATACCCGGCGTTGCACGGGTTGTATAAAATTTTAAAATAAATATATACAGGAATTTGCGCCAACTTCAATGGACGCTGAAGTTGATGGTTAATTCCCCCCGTGAAACTTGGTGCCAGTTGTAATTCCACCAGTCATGATTCACAAAAACAATGGCCAAGGACGTCCTTGGTGGCAGCTGTAATCCCACCCGTTACGATTCACCCAAAAAATGTCCAAGGACGCACTTGGTGGCAGTAGTAATCCCACACCGTATGATTCACCCAAAAAATGTGCAAGGCATGTTTGATCCAAAATATGTCCAAGGACTCGCTTGGCGGCAGCTGTAATCCCACCCGTTATGATTCACTCAAAAAATGAGCAAGGACGCAGTTGGTGGCATGGACAACTCAATATTCGATAGTTACTATGTTACATTTTAATTATATTTTTTGTTGTATGGGAGGTGCCACGCCCCGTTGTCCAAATCCAACCTCTTATGTCTTATGCAAATTCCATTAGTAACACAATTTTACCTTAAAATTTCAATAAAATCAGTAAAGCCGTTTAACCGTGATATGGGGTAGAAAATTGTATGGGCGGTGCCACGCCCCTTGTCCAATTATTCCCATATTCGACACATAGCAGCACAGCTCCATTCCAAATTTCATTAAAATATATCCAATAGTTGCTTAATTAGCTGGTATTTAAGTTATGTGTTGTGTGGGAGGTGCCACGACCCTTTGTCCAATTATTCCCATATTCGACGCATAGCTGGGAAAACATACTGGACAACTCCATTCCAAATTTCATTAAAATATGTCCAATAGTCGCTTAATTAGCTGTTATTTAAGTTACGTTTGTGTGGGCGGTGCCACGACCCTTGTCCAATTATTCCCATATTCGACACATAGCAGAGAAAACATACTATGTTAGGTTAGGTTAGGTTAGGTTAGAGGGTAGATGGCACCATTGCAGCATAAATACTCCAATCGTGCCATCACACTTAGGCCAAAAAAGTTGACCCATTGTAATGCCCGTAATTTAAGAGGTGGGATAGGCCCACATTCGTCAAACCATAAGTTGGTTATCCAACCACCCAGAATTTCGTACAAAGGCGAGCATATCAGATAACTCCGCCAGGTCATCGAAAAAGTATTCCCCCAGGGTTCTACGCCTAAGATGTTGTAGCCTTGACATCGACAGAGGAAGTGGTGGGTATCTTCCTCGACTTCCTCGTCCCCACAGCCCCTACAAACGTCATTTTGGGTAAGACCAAGTCTCCTAGCATGAGCTCCTGAAAGGTTGTGACCCGTTAATGTGCCCATGACGACAGATATGGATTTCCTATCAAACTGCAGGAGCTTGACCGTACGTCATTCATTGCGTAGTGGCCATAGTTTGCGAGAGGTCTCACAGGTGGAGAGTTGTCTCCATCTGATGTTGGCCTGCCTCGCAAACTGTTTTTCTAGTCGTTCCCTAATACTATAGAGTGGGATTTTTACAGAACGGTCCGCTAGGTCAGCACTAATTGCCGAACCAATTCCGAGCCAATTCATCGGCTGCTTCATTTCCAGGTATTCCCTCATGCCCCGGCACCCTGCAGAGCCTAACGCGATGCTGTGAGCCAAGAACCTGCAGCTCTTCGTGACAGCGCCTGACAAGCTTTGACTTGATGTAGACGGCAGATAACGCTTTTATTGCTGCCTGGCTATCAATGAAAAAGGTGATATCATCATGTGGTATCTCCACCATTGAGGTCGCCTTGGCCGCCTCCGACACTGCCAGTATCTCCGCTTGGAAGACACTGCTGTTGTCTGGCAGACGGATGTATCCCGTGATCCCTAATTTTTCGCAGGTGTAACCCGCACCGGTACCAATGTTCATTTTGGACCCATCAGTGAAGACTGATATGGGTACGTTTCTTGATAGGTCATTTCCCTCCCACTCTTTCCTGGTGGGAAAGTGACTGGAGAAGGGAATATTGAAGTCTGGGAAAACATACTATACAACTACATTCGAAATTTCATTAAAATATATGCAATAGTTGCTTCATTAGCTGTTATTTAAGTTACGTGTCCCTTTATGCTTGTCCAATTATACTCATTTTTGGCATAAAGCTTGGAAAAGTTATTATGCAACTTCGTGCCAAATTTCGTCTTTATATATTCAATATTCGATTCAAATTCAATTCAATAGTTACTAAATAACCTTGTAGACATATTTTGTGTTGTATGGGAGGTGCCACTCCCCATTGTCCAATCCTAACCGCATATACCCTATGTTACATGTCGATACCTATAGAATTTATCCTGAATGTTTCAAGAGAATCGGTACAGCCGTTTAGCCGTGATGTTCGGACAAACAGACATACAGTTTTATAATATATTTTATTTTATAATATATATAGGGATTTAAAAACTAGAGAGTGGACAATCTTCGGCTATGCCGAAGCTGAAATACTCCCATACAGTAGAAATATTGAAGTACCTCAAATATAAAAATATTTTGTCTCTAGACCCCATTTATAGGTGGTCTCGGAGACTCAGAATACGTTCAAAATCCGTTTCTAAAAATTTCCAATCAAATCCACAAAAAAAAGAATTTGGTCTCAAGACCCCATTTTGACCCTTATATATATGGTTTCGGAACCTCGGACCATGTAAAAAATACGCTTCTAAACATTTCTAATCGAATACAACAATAAAAAAAAAGTTGGAAAAAAAATTAATTTTTTTTATATGGGAGCCCACCCTAGTTTTTGTCCGATTTGGCTGATATTCGAACTTGCTCTTACTTTTGAAGTAAAAAATGTTCCCAAAATTTCAAGTCGATATCTTCAAAACTGCGACCGCAATCGTGTAGACAGACAGGCGGACATGGCTATATCGACTCAGTTTTCGATGCTGATCAAGAATATATATACTTTTCCATACCGGACACGCCTCCTTATGGGCGTTACAAACGTTGTGGCAAAGTGAGTATACCCTGCCACAGTGAGTGTGGGGGTATAATAAAAATTTTTATACTAGTCATTGGGGTGCAACATGGAGCTGCCCAGCGCCTTATAAAATATTGTAAATAAATTAAATTAAATTTATTTAGAAAATTTGTAATATATTTTTTTATATGAGTCGTCAGGAATCAAATGAGTTTATCTGCAAACTTTTTCGTATCGAGAAAAACATAAAAAACTGCTGATTTTAAAAAACTTTTTTTTTATTCTTTTTTATTATATTCTGCATTACTATTAGACAGCTCTCGTATGCAATGCAAAACCAATGCCGGCATACGTGCCGAAAACTCTGTCTGCGGGAAGAAAGGAGTGTCCTGTTACTGGGAAAATAATGTTCACAGCTGTAATACGTCGAAGTGCAATTTTAACCAACCAAAAGACTACCATTCGCATCCGTCTGCAAACATTCTTACAGTGTTTAATTCACAGTACTCGAAATCTACGCCCCAATAAACAATCTTATAGCCAGTAGTCGTTTTGATACAGAGAGATTTTGAAGTACCGCCATATTGGGTTAACCATTGTGAATTTTCGGCTTTTAGCTGCAAATTCGTGATCAACTATACCAAGCAAGTTTAATACAGATACCATGAATTTTGACCTTTTTTGTATGTCTACTGGTCAATAACGCGGCATTTCTCAAAGTCTATAACCTCATGTCCACCACCCAACATTTACCACCACAAATTAGCGGTTTCGGTCCACCAAGGTCGGAGTTATGCCATTTTGGTTACCGATCACTGTAGATTACGCTGAGGGTGCCTTCAGAGTATGGAAACAATTTAACAACTCCAGCCGCCGGGCTTGGACTGTGAACTGATGAATATCTCAATAAATCACCCATCAATATATCAGTCTATAGATACGAGTAGATAACCAGTTTTGATTCAGTATTTTGTAAATAAACACTTTTGTTTCAGTATTTTGTAGATAAACACTTTTGATTCAGTTTTTTGTACATAACCAATTTTGATTCAACTAAAATGTATGCAGATAACAAACTTTGAAACAGTATACATTTTTTGCATGAATTTTTCGCGGTTAATAGATTTATATCTTATTTTCTCTTTTTTTTTGAACAAAACTGCATCATTATTTAAATTTTTTTGGGTGGGGTGCAGAAAAACTCTTTTGATTCCTGACGACTCATATGTATAAAGAAAGGTAAAAATAATACATATTTTTTCACGTGTACGAGTAAAAAAATGTAACATTTTCTTATTGATTGTTTGGTAGTTTTCTGTTTTTTTAATAAGAAAAATAAAGTAAAAAACTTATTTTCAAGCAATGAAAATGCCAAATAAAGGAAAAATGCAAGCAAATTACACGTGTGACGTCAGCAACAAATTAACAACAAACAGAGCAATGAGGTATCTAATTTGTATCTTACTTGCGAACATCTGATTAGGCTTGCCACACTTGGAGAAACCGAAGATTTTCAAAATAAAAAAATTAATTTTTTTTTTTAAATTAATTAGATTATTTATTGAATCATCTAAGAATATTTACTTAGATCTAACAATAGTATTTCAATGTTTTTTTTGTTTTTAAATTCACTTAAATCTATATCGCGCATTGACATCCCCCAAACTGCATTGAATTTGGTTGTCGTAACTAATATATGGAGAATATATTAGTTTCGTTTGAGACGTGAGGGATTCAGAGGTCTCAATAAATTCCTAGCTAGAATGTTTGAATTAAACATAAGCTTCTGCTTGTACTTCGAGGTAAGTTTCGGAATTTCGTCTTTTACTGCAGGGATGTTCAAATCATTGAGGATGTTATCATTTCTTATAAACCAAGGGGCTCTGGCAATTTGTCTCAGGATTTTAGATTGGACTCTCTGGAGTTGTTGCACGTTTAAGGGACAGGCAGTGCCCCAGAGCTCAATTCCATATGTCCATATGGGTTTTATTTTACTTTTGTATATTTGGACTTTGTATGTGAGATTTAGCTTAGATGCCTTTGACATTAGTAAATTTAGTTCCAATTGTTTTAGTTTAATCTGGGTGATTTTTGATTGAATGTGCTTATACCATGTGAGTCGGCGATCGAGGTGCATTCTAAGATACTTTGTTTCGGAACTTTCACGGACAACTTGGCCGTTTATCTTCAGAGCAGGACACGTGCCCCTTCTTAGGGTGAAGGTTAAGTGGCAGCTTTTCGATTCGTTGACTTTGATTTTCCATCGCGATAGCCAATTACTTAGAGTGTCCAAATGTTTTTGCACGTAAAGAGTTGCCATGTCTGGGTTTGAGTGAGAGCACAGGATAGCAGTGTCGTCAGCAAAAGTCAATATAAGAGTTCTATCATTTTTGGGCATATCTGCAGTATAGAGAATATAAAGCAGGGGCGCGAGGACACTACCTTGTGGTACACCGGCCAGTATTTCGTATTTTCGGGAGACAAAGCTTTTATTATTTCATTATTTATTTATTGTGAAATATTTTACAAATAAATTTATAAAATATTATATAGTGCAGGGCAGCTAGGCCATGTTGCACCAATAGTATTCAGAACGAATCTTTCCTGCTACAGTCCAAAAGGGTTTCCAGTTGTTGATTATATTTTGATAGAGGGCATTCCAGCAATACGTGTTGGACACACATAGTTGTTGTACAATGACTACATTGCATTGGATCCGTTTTTGTGTATAAGTGTTTTGTGCTGAATAACGTTTTACCGAGTCGCATTCTAGCCATAGTAATGTAATCATATCGCGTAAGGTCTATGTTGTAATTTGGCCTTGTAAGGGTCGCGTTGTGCTTTCTCAAAAAGGAGTTTGAGGATTCCCAGGCTTTCTGAGATTCTAGTTTTTGGGCTGCATAAAAACAGCAAGTAATCATTGAGTCCAAACAAGGGATTTCAAAAATAAGTGGAAGCATATGTGCTTCTTTGGCAGCAGCATCGGCTTCTTCATTTCCAGGTATTCCTGAATGTCCCGGAATCCACATGATTTTGATATCGTTGTTACACAGTAGACTCTCGAAAATAAATGTATATGCATTACTTTACTTATTCGTTAATGCTTTTAGAACGCTAAGACGCTAAGACTGTCTTTTGAACAGCGTATTTGACAGCGAAGTGAATCGCAACAAGCTCAGCAACAAAAATTCCCGAAACCATAGGCAAAAGACTTTGTTGAACTTTTTCGAAATTATTAGAAGTTTGTCTGCAAACTGCGTAAGAAGTTGTGCCATCTTGAAAGGAACCATCCGTATAAAGAGTAATTTCAGGGGCAAAATCCAATGCCGTTTGAAGAAATAATTGTTTGAAGATGCAGGAATTTGTGTTATTCTTAGCGTAATGACACAACGAAGTATCAATGGAAACAGTTTGATCCAATGTGTTGCTTGAGTTCGTTTTTGGTTTCTCAGATATAGGTATTTTATGTTCAAGCAATAAATAAATTATACTTTTAACACTACATAAATCCCTTCCACAAGTACCTTCCACCGTACAAGTGTTTGATGTTATTGATTTTGAAGCAAGCTTTATGCATCTGTTGTTTTGTAATATTTGAAAATTTTTAAATCGAGCTTCGATCTTTAAGGCGTCTAAAGGTGTTCATATAAGTATTCCACAAGCTGTTCTGAAGCACTTATTAAGAGCAGTATCTAATTTCCTTTATTTGTTGTAGTAGTCCAGCCGTAAATAGTAATGCAGTGCTGAACTAAACCAACTGTTAGAGATCTACATATTCCAATTGCAGTGTCTATGTTGGGACCTTTTTTTCTTGAACAAATGACTTTCAACAGATTATTTATTTTCATTAATTTATTAATAACAAGATTTGTATGCTCATTCCATAGTAAGGTTTTTGTAAAAGTCATACCGAGAATTCTCATTTTTTTTCTTGATTTGAACGCTTTGCTCCCTTAATCACAATGTTGAACTCACACAGCTGTGTTTTCTGCAGACGTGAAGTATTTCAGCTTTATTAGCAGGAATGATAGCTCCTCTTTTGAGTGCCCATTGATTTATGTTGTTGTCAAAAACTTGTAATTTGTGTGCAACCTCTCCTATCGATCCCGATGCAACTGCGAAGAGGTTATCAGAGAGTTTGCGTAAGCGTTGTACAAAAAAACTGACAAAGGAGATCCTTGGGGAACATCATTATCCAGCAACAATTTTTTGCAAAAATTACCATCAATTCGTACCGTTATTTGTCGATTGGTAAGGAATGATAAAATAATTTTAAGCATTTTTTTTGGGATCCCCCATTTATGCAGTTCTCGTATAACAAATGTTGACACAGCTCGATCAAAAACCTTCTCGAGATCCTCAGACAAAACCAAACTGTGTTTTTTATTTCTCAAATTTTCTTTGAGTTTACTTTTTAGTAAATGACATAGTGTATGAACTCCATGGTTCGGTTCAAGTAGCCTTTTCGCAACAATCTTACACAGGAAGTAACGAAATTGGTACATACCCATTTAAGGAGTTAGGATTGGTACCTGGATTAGGTATTGGCAACAAGATGGCGTGCTTCCAGTCGTGTGGATATATCCCAGTGTCTAGTATGTTGTTATATAATTTACAAATTCTAGTTTTTAGCTTAATTGAGTCATTTTTCAGCATAGAGTATGTAATTTTATCTAGACACGGGCTAGTTTCTTTAGCAGACTGGAGAATCAGATCTAAATCGGATGTTGTTACTTCAAGGATAGTATTGGTTAAAGAAGGCTTAACGTCAGGTAACATATCAATATTTAATGCAATTTTCTCATCAATTAAATCTGTGTCGAATGAGCTATTGTTGCTAATAGAGCACCAAAAATTTGCAAACTTGTCAACTATCTCTCTGGGGTGAGTAACAACTACGCCTTGTAAACAAATTGTAGGAAAATTTTCCACTTTAGTACTTCTTATGTTGTTAACTTTCTTCCAAAGTACTCTTATGTCCATCATAGGATTAAGAGAGTTCAGGAAACTCTGCCAAGCATTTCTTTTCGCTGCTTTACATTCTCTTTTAACTTTAGAACAAATCCTCCTATAATTTATTATGCTCGAAATATCTCTCATTCTTCTGAAAAGCTTCCATGCTAAATTGACTGATTTCCTGATAATTCTTCGAATTTGAGCAGCCTCTTTATTAATGTTGTTACTTTTGTTATATTCATCACATACATTAATGGTGTTTGTGTTGTATCTAAGCCAATCTGCTTTTTGATCTAAAAATCTTGCCACAACTTTTTTATTATTAGTTGCAAGACTATTAAATATTAAAATAGGAAAATGGTCACTCGCATCTGGTTGTGAAAGACGAGACCAAGTAAGTGTTGGTGCTAGGTCAAGAGTAGCCATTGAAACATCAACAGCGGTGAGCGTATTTCTGGTGCTCAACAAAGTGGGAGAACCATCGTTTAAAATTGTGAGTTGGCGATCATCTGTTAAATTTTCCCAAATTACACCACTGTGAGATATTCTTTGTGAACCCCATAACGTATGTTGTCAATTCAGATCTCCAATAATTAAGTGATGACCCGAATTGTATTCCGGAATATCACCAACTATCTCAGGTGTTAGATAAACATCGCATTCTTTATATACAATAGTTATGTGTAGATCAGAATTCCCCTTTATGGTTATAATATGAAAAAGTAGGTTTCCTTGCGAAACACTATGTTGAGTTACATTTAGATTATTTTTGATTAGCATAGCTACGCCCGACTTAGCGTAACAATAGTCTTTGTTATGACTATAGATGTTGTACATGGGAAGGTGCGACAGGTGCAAGTTTTTATAAATGATATGTGTCTCCTGAATGGCAATAATATCGGGCTTATGTTTGGCAACTAAATTTTCGAGTGCAAACTTATTATTTATATATCCCTAGTCGAATATCCATTAATATTGAGTTTAAAAGAAAAATAATTAAGTAATTAGGAAGTGTATTTTGGCAGATTTAAGATTTTTTGTTTTGTTGGGATGACATAGTATTTCTCAAAGTGTTGGGTGTTATAATGACTTTTAAATATGGCATTTTATCATATAACTGTGAGCATGGTGTCATTACGATGTCATTGTTAGCATTACTGCTAGATCTAGGTGGTGTTTGTTCAGCATTAAATGTTTCCATGACTTCGATATTTGATGCGATTTCGTTAGATTTAGAATTTGTTAGTGTAGATTTATTTTTGTCTTTTTTAGGTGAAGATTTTTGTATTATTGTTTCGTTTTTGTTTGTAGAGTTGATTTTGTGTGTTTTTGTAATTGTGAGTGATTTAGTTTGCGTATTGTTTTGTTGAACTTTGGCTAGTGTACTAGCATTGTTGGTATATAAATGAATGGGTTCGCCAAATCGCAGGTACGAGGCTCAGTACTGTTTTTTTGTTGTGCGGTAGATTGTATTGTTGTTTGTAAAGAGTCTTTAATGATTTCTGCCATTGCTTTTTCAGTTGCTTTTTTTCTGTACGGCTGGAGTTTATGACCTTCAGGATTACTCTTGTAAATTCTCCATGCATCTCGTGGGGTGCACCTGTTATTGATTTTAATATTATTGACAGCTTTGTGTTTCAAAAAGGTTGGACATGACGAATCAAATGAGGCATGCTCCTCATTATTACAATTTACACAGAATTTTCTTGTACATGACTCATGTGGTGACTGTAAAGCGCACTCTTTGCAGAGCTCCACATTGCGGCATCTATTTTTAGTATGACCGAGTTTCTGGCAGTTTACACATCGCATAGGATTCGGAATGTGTTCTTGAAAACGAATCTTCTCCCATCCCAATTTGAGGCAATCTGGACGACGAATCAAAATAAAGGTGATAATTGCCGCACCGGTAGGTACTAGTACATCCTTATCTTTTTTCATAATTTTTTTAACACTCATCACTTTTTGATCTGCCAAGGAATCAACAAGATCTTGTTCTGAAATGTCCATAATTTTTCTAGAAAAGATACGTCCTTGTGTTGAGTTAAGATTGACATGTGAAGATATTTTAACGGGAACACAGTCGACAAAAGTTGCTTTTAAAAATATTTCAGCAGTTTTGAGATCTTTTGTTTTAAGTAATAAGTCTCCTGATCGTAGTTCAGTAACTTCACTATAGTCTCGTGATATAAATTTTAGTCCCTTTTCAATCTGGAAAACGTTTTATGATGCTATAGGACGGACATTTTCTTCATTGGCAAATCCAATGGAGGATATCACTAAGTAGCGAGGAATATGATCATCATTTTGTCCAGTCTCAGGGAGAGCAACGAAATCAGCGGCTCGGAGAAGTTTATTTTTAGTGAAGGGGCAGGATCAGGATCTAAGATACTGAACCTGTTTTTAAATGGGGGGTCCACCCCATTCATGGCAAAGCAGTTTTAGCTGCCTTAATTTTTTAAAGCGTTCTAACGATTGTTTTTTTTTTTATTGTTGAACAAAAATAGAGGAAAATTGTTATTTTATTGCAACAGTAAGTTGTTAGTGTCGCAAAGAAAAATTGTTATTGTATCGCTCGAAAACAAGAACACAAAAGTAGTCTGTACGAAAATCACGACGAAGAAACCGTTGCTTACGCGGCGATTGCCTGAACAAGACTGACAAAGCTTTTATATTTTACTGCAAATTTTCTATTCGTGAGATAATTTTTAAGTAGGCAGTGCATATTAGCGGGGAGAATATGCTGTAATTTGTAAATAAGTCCGTCGTGCCAGACTTTGTCGAAGGTCTGGGAGATATCGAGGAAAACAGCGGAGCAGTACTGTTGCATTTCAAAAGTGCTTTTTATTGAGTCTACAATACGGTGCACTTGTTCGATAGTGCCATGCTTTTCGCGGAAGCCAAACTGATGATCGGGAATCACTTATTTTTCTGTAATTTTGGGTGAAATCAATTTTATTTGTAGTTTTTCGAAGAGTTTCGATAACACAGAGAGCAAACTTATGGGGCGGTATGAGGTCACATTGTTGGGATTTTTTCCAGGTTTTGGAATTATTAGAGCGATTCATTTAAAGTGTGAGACCCCTCTGAAACGATTCAGTTGTGCAGATGAGCAGTCAAAATATATGAAATTTGACAGTTCTTTTAAGCAAACTTCGCGTTTTCGAGGGGTTTCCCACTTAAAATGAATACCCTTATTGTAACTTGAGAAAGTTTCCCATCATTGCGTTAAATGTGTGCAATAAATGGGTTATTGCAACTAATGGCAGTTCTTTTATCATTGTGGGCGTTATCAAGTCCGGTCCTGGTGCTTGGATACATGCATTTATTTATTGCCTCCATAAGTTAATTTTTTTAAATCGCGACTGTACAGGAGTTATGAGTGCGATTAAAGTTGGTAATGGGATATCACCAGTTGTTACGTTCGGGGTGAATACGGTTTTTAGGTGGTTGGCAAAAGCAGCACCTTTTGCTGCATCGCTTCTGGCCCAGTTTCCATTTGGCAGCCGTATGGGAGGTTCTGCCAGTACTGGTTTTTTCATATTTTAAGCAGCTCGCCAGAGAGAGTAGTTTGTTGATTTTGTTGGAAATATCTTTCGGATTTCCACTTTAGCTGTTTTTGTAGAGTTCGAGTGATGTCATTGAGTTGTCTTTTCATATTTGGGGATCTGTTGTTTTAACTGCTCTATGTCCTTTGGGGTACATTTTGCATAGCTGCGAGTTGAGCTATTTGGGATTTAAGCGGCAGTGGTGGCTGTGAAATTGTTGTCTGGGCGGATAGTATATAGCTGTTAATGTTCATCGAGAGAAATACTTATTGCTTGAATATATTCTGTGCAATAATTTTGAAGAGCATAATGCTTTATTCTGCTTTTTATGAGATTAGCAAAACCACCTCTAGCGTTTCCGCTTGGATGCTTTGTGTCATAGAGTCTATATCCTGGGAGGTTGAAAAAGTGTTTCTCAGTGAAGTGAGTTTCAGAGAACAGCATAACGTCTATGCTGGACTCTTTCCAGAACTGGAGAAGTTCTAGTTTGTGAAGACACAGGCCATTTGCATTCCAGAATGATATTTTTAAACAATTCATGGTTTAGACATGATATGTTGTAGTAAAAGAATTTTATTTTTAATCAGTTCTTGCATCATATTTTGCATACCAGATAAGAATTGGGACATGTTTTGCATGAAAATTTGTAGAATTTGTTCAAGGCTACTACTAGGAGCAGTTTGAATGTTTACAGGAACAGAGTCACCGCTTTTTAAGGCGCTATCGTAGGAAACACCTTGTTTTCTAATGGTGCTTACAAGAGATTTACCATCGGGTTGCGGGGGATTTGGGGTTTTCCTTGCTTCCTCTTTTTGAGTCGAGTTTACCGTCTTATTTAAAAAACTTTGATAAACTGCGCAGCCTCCATAGTTGGCAGTGTGATTGCCCCCACAATTACTACATTTTTTAATAGTCGAATCTTCTTTTTATTTTGTACACATACCTGTTCCGTGACGGTCTCCACAAATTACGCACAAGCTGGGAAGTGAGCAGTATGACTTTGTGTGGCCATATTCTTGGCAGTTATGACACTGAATCGGTCCACGGCGCATGTGGGGTTCTTCAATTGTAATTCTGCCGTGCAAGAGATATCGCAGAGAGTATATTGGGTGGGGTTCACCTTTTTTAAGAGTTTTTGTGTCGAACTCTAGTTCCACACGGAATAGGGATTGTGGGACTTTGTTTCGATTTTGTATATTGAATACAAAGCATTCATGGGTTAGAGCATTTTTGATTTCGTCACATTCTACGAAATATTCAATACCTTTCACTACGACTGAGAGTCCTTTGGAGCTTTTGAGCTGGAAAGTGTAGTAGCTCTTTTTGAGTTTATCAAAGAGATTGAGAATTTTCCTAAAGTTTGGCTCACTATAAATCTGAATTTTCGTTTGATTTATTTTTCTCTTTAGGATGGAAATCACGTGGAAAATATTATCACCAATGTGTTTGGTAATTTCTTTTACGAGCGAATTAGAGTTTCGCTCGGGTAGATATATAGGTGGGGGTTTTTGCGTTTTCGGATTGGGAGCTGGATTTTTTTCTTCAGCAAGAATCGCAAATCGATTTTGCACAAGCTCAAGAGACGGTTTATTGGGATTCGTCTTTTGAATTTTAGCCGAGTTCTTATTTCCATTAGAGGGGACGTGATACCTCGCTTTGGAAAGTAAATATCAATACCTTTTTGCTTTGGAGGCAATGTGCTGGGTTGATCTGTAGGGCGGGTATTGCCCTTTGCCCTGCGGTTTGCGACAATGGTAGATCTATTAATTGCATCATGCGCATCAGACACGGGGGTGATGCAGAGGGGGATTTGAATATATTTACTAGGAGTATATATATGAGAAATAGTTGATACAGAGTTACTTGAGTTTGTGTGTGTAGATACAACAGGCAGAAGAGAGTCCACTTGTTGCAGAGTTTGCAGTGTTGGTAGTTGATGAATGGTGTGTTGAGTTGGCAGAAGTTACTGTTGTATTTGCCGTGGTTGTTATTGGTGCAATGGCATTTGTTGATGTAATTGCTCTTGTTGCACATATTATTGTTGTGATAGCTGTTGTTGTAGTAATTGTTGTGGTTGTAACAGTACTTGTTCTTGTAATTGTTATTGTTGTAGCTGATTCTGCATATTGGAATCGTTTATAACTACGTTTGAATTACTGTCGTCAAGAGTAGGTGAGTGATTCACCACCATGGCTTTGGCTCACTGGGTTACGATCGAGCTTGGATTGTGGCTTTGATAGCCAGCACCGCAGCTTGTGACTGCAAGAGCGCGCTGGTACTCTAATTTCGAGTGAAAAACTTTTTGGGATTTTTTTTGTTGGTTTTATTTTTAGAGGGAAATATAAACCATACACGTCACTATCGTTTTTTTTTTGTTTGGAGTCTCAATTCACGTAAACAATTGGTAATTCAAAATAGCCTGACACTACACTGCACTTCGTGCTCTTGCGAATCAGGGGAAAATGCGCTTTCTAAGCACACATATTGTTTTCCGTATCGCACTTTAGATTTTTATAAGAACCGAGAGTATTAAAAATATTGAACTTCACTACGCTAGAGCTGCCAACATAATTAAATAAAATGTGTTGAACTATCATAAGTATATCGAATGCCACAGATATTTATATATGAAATTATAAAGTGACTCACGCTCACGCTCGAACGTAATCACGAATGACCGCTCACAATCACGCACACTCACGCACGAATGGAAATTTTAACTCACGCTTACGCATATCACGCCGTGACGCGGCAAAATCACGCGTGACTCACGACACCTGCCCATCTCTAGTTCCAACTATTTGTGTTTGCGCTGTTTTAAAAGGCACGATATAAAGAGATGCAATTCTAAAAGACAATGTGGAGTGGATAATTGCAAAATGCCGCACAACTCATTATTACATAGCCGAAATGCTATGTAAGCTATCAAGCTCTCCTCTTTCATGCAAGGGAAAAGGTTCTATTCAAGTACATTCCTGTAACTCTTTTCGGCAATGGCTGCGCTCAATTTGAGGCAATCTGGACGACGAATCAAAATAAAGGTGATAATTGCAGCACCGGTAGGTACTAGTACATCCTTATCTTTTTTCATAATTTTTTTAACACTCATCACTTTTTGATCTGCCAAGGAATCAACAAGATCTTGTTCTGAAATGTCCATAATTTTTCTAGAAAAGATACGTCCTTGTGTTGAGTTAAGATTGACATGTGAAGATATTTTAACGGAAACACAGTCGACAAAAGTTGCTTTTAAAAATATTTCAGCAGTTTTGAGATCTTTTGTTTTAAGTAATAAGTCTCCTGATCGTAGTTCAGTAACTTCACTATAGTCTCGTGATATAAATTTTAGTCCCTTTTCAATCTGGAAAACGTTTTATGATGCTATAGGACGGACATTTTCTTCATTGGCAAATCCAATGGAGGATATCACTAAGTAGCGAGGAATATGATCATCATTTTGTCCAGTCTCAGGGAGAGCAACGAAATCAGCGGCTCGGAGAAGTTTATTTTTAGTGAAACCCGGGGCAGGATCAGGATCTAAGATACTGAACCTGTTTTTAAATGGGGGGTCCACCCCATTCATGGCAAAGCAGTTTTAGCTGCCTTAATTTTTTAAAGCGTTCTAACGATTGTTTTTTTTTTTATTGTTGAACAAAAATAGAGGAAAATTGTTATTTTATTGCAACAGTAAGTTGTTAGTGTCGCAAAGAAAAATTGTTATTGTATCGCTCGAAAACAAGAACACAAAAGTAGTCTGTACGAAAATCACGACGAAGAAACCGTTGCTTACGCGGCGATTGCCTGAACAAGACTGACAAAGCTTTTATATTTTACTGCAAATTTTCTATTCGTGAGATAATTTTTAAGTAGGCAGTGCATATTAGCGGGGAGAATATGCTGTAATTTGTAAATAAGTCCGTCGTGCCAGACTTTGTCGAAGGTCTGGGAGATATCGAGGAAAACAGCGGAGCAGTACGGTTGCATTTCAAAAGTGCTTTTTATTGAGTCTACAATACGGTGCACTTGTTCGATAGTGCCATGCTTTTCGGGGAAGCCAAACTGATGATCGGGAATCACTTATTTTTCTGTAATTTTGGGTGAAATCAATTTTATTTGTAGTTTTTCGAAGAGTTTCGATAACACAGAGAGCAAACTTATGGGGCGGTATGAGGTCACATTGTTGGGATTTTTTCCAGGTTTTGGAATTATTAGAGCGATTCATTTAAAGTGTGAGACCCCTCTGAAACGATTCAGTTGTGCAGATGAGCAGTCAAAATATATGAAATTTGACAGTTCTTTTAAGCAAACTTCGCGTTTTCGAGGGGTTTCCCACTTAAAATGAATACCCTTATCGTAACTTGAGAAAGTTTCCCATCATTGCGTTAAATGTGTGCAATAAATGGGTTATTGCAACTAATGGCAGTTCTTTTATCATTGTGGGCGTTATCAAGTCCGGTCCTGGTGCTTGGATACATGCATTTATTTATTGCCTCCATAAGTTAATTTTTTTAAATCGCGACTGTACAGGAGTTATGAGTGCGATTAAAGTTGGTAATGGGATATCACCAGTTGTTACGTTCGGGGTGAATACGGTTTTTAGGTGGTTGGCAAAAGCAGCACCTTTTGCTGCATCGCTTCTGGCCCAGTTTCCATTTGGCAGCCGTATGGGAGGTTCTGCCAGTACTGGTTTTTTCATATTTTAAGCAGCTCGCCAGAGAGAGTAGTTTGTTGATTTTGTTGGAAGTATCTTTCGGATTTCCACTTTAGCTGTTTTTGTAGAGTTCGAGTGATGTCATTGAGTTGTCTTTTCATATTTGGGGATCTGTTGTTTTAACTGCTCTATGTCCTTTGGGGTACATTTTGCATAGCTGCGAGTTGAGCTATTTGGGATTTAAGCGGCAGTGGTGGCTGTGAAATTGTTGTCTGGGCGGATAGTATATAGCTGTTAATGTTCATCGAGAGAAATACTTGTTGCTTGAATATATTCTGTGCAATAATTTTGAAGAGCATAATGCTTTATTCTGCTTTTTATGAGATTAGCAAACCCACCTCTAGCGTTTCCGCTTGGATGCTTTGTGTCATAGAGTCTATATCCTGGGAGGTTGAAAAAGTGTTTCTCAGTGAAGTGAGTTTCAGAGAACAGCATAACGTCTATGCTGGACTCTTTCCAGAACTGGAGAAGTTCTAGTTTGTGAAGACACAGGCCATTTGCATTCCAGAATGATATTTTTAAACAATTCATGGTTTAGACATGATATGTTGTAGTAAAAGAATTTTATTTTTAATCAGTTCTTGCATCATATTTTGCATACCAGATAAGAATTGGGACATGTTTTGCATGAACATTTGTAGAATTTGTTCAAGGCTACTACTAGGAGCAGTTTGAATGTTTACAGGAACAGAGTCACCGCTTTTTAAGGCGCTATCGTAGGAAACACCTTGTTTTCTAATGGTGCTTACAAGAGATTTACCATCGGGTTGCGGGGGATTTGGGGTTTTCCTTGCTTCCTCTTTTTGAGTCGAGTTTACCGTCTTATTTAAAAAACTTTGATAAACTGCGCAGCCTCCATAGTTGGCAGTGTGATTGCCCCCACAATTACTACATTTTTTAATAGTCGAATCTTCTTTTTATTTTGTACACATACCTGTTCCGTGAAGGTCTCCACAAATTACGCACAAGCTGGGAAGTGAGCAGTATGACTTTGTGTGGCCATATTCTTGGCAGTTATGACACTGAATCGGTCCACGGCGCATGTGGGGTTCTTCAATTGTAATTCTGCCGTGCAAGAGATATCGCAGAGAGTATATTGGGTGGGGTTCACCTTTTTTAAGAGTTTTTGTGTCGAACTCTAGTTCCACACGGAATAGGGATTGTGGGACTTTGTTTCGATTTTGTATATTGAATACAAAGCATTCATGGGTTAGAGCATTTTTGATTTCGTCACATTCTACGAAATATTCAATACCTTTCACTACGACTGAGAGTCCTTTGGAGCTTTTGAGCTGGAAAGTGTAGTAGCTCTTTTTGAGTTTATCAAAGAGATTGAGAATTTTCCTAAAGTTTGGCTCACTATAAATCTGAATTTTCGTTTGATTTATTTTTCTCTTTAGGATGGAAATCACGTGGAAAATATTATCACCAATGTGTTTGGTAATTTCTTTTATGAGCGAATTAGAGTTTCGCTCGGGTAGATATATAGGTGGGGGTTTTTGCGTTTTCGGATTGGGAGCTGGATTTTTTTCTTCAGCAAGAATCGCAAATCGATTTTGCCCAAGCTCAAGAGACGGTTTATTGGGATTCGTCTTTTGAATTTTAGCCGAGTTCTTATTTCCATTAGAGGGGACGTGATACCTCGCTTTGGAAAGTAAATATCAATACCTTTTTGCTTTGGAGGCAATGTGCTGGGTTGATCTGTAGGGCGGGTATTGCCCTTTGCCCTGCGGTTTGCGACAATGGTAGATCTATTAATTGCATCATGCGCATCAGACACGGGGGTGATGCAGAGGGGGATTTGAATATATTTACTAGGAGTATATATATGAGAAATAGTTGATACAGAGTTACTTGAGTTTGTGTGTGTAGATACAACAGGCAGAAGAGAGTCCACTTGTTGCAGAGTTTGCAGTGTTGGTAGTTGATGAATGGTGTGTTGAGTTGGCAGAAGTTACTGTTGTATTTGCCGTGGTTGTTATTGGTGCAATGGCATTTGTTGATGTAATTGCTCTTGTTGCACATATTATTGTTGTGATAGCTGTTGTTGTAGTAATTGTTGTGGTTGTAACAGTACTTGTTCTTGTAATTGTTATTGTTGTAGCTGATTCTGCATATTGGAATCATTTATAACTACGTTTGAATTACTGTCGTCAAGAGTAGGTGAGTGATTCACCACCATGGCTTTGGCTCACTGGGTTACGATCGAGCTTGGATTGTGGCTTTGATAGCCAGCACCGCAGCTTGTGACTGCAAGAGCGCGCTGGTACTCTAATTTCGAGTGAAAAACTTTTTGGGATTTTTTTTGTTGGTTTTATTTTTAGAGGGAAATATAAACCATAAACGTCACTATCGTTTTTTTTTTGTTTGTAGTCTCAATTCACGTAAACAATTGGTAATTCAAAAAAGCTTGACACTACACTGCACTTCGTGCTCTTGCGAATCAGGGGAAAATGCGCTTTCTAAGCACACATATTGTTTTCCGTATCGCACTTTAGATTTTTATAAGAACCGAGAGTATTAAAAATATTGAACTTCACTACGCTAGAGCTGCCAACATAATTAAATAAAATGTGTTGAACTATCATAAGTATATCGAATGCCACAGATATTTATATATGAAATTATAAAGTGACTCACGCTCACGCTCGAACGTAATCACGAATGACCGCTCACAATCACGCACACTCACGCACGAATGGAAATTTTAACTCACGCTTACGCATATCACGCCGTGACGCGGCAAAATCACGCGTGACTCACGACACCTGCCCATCTCTAGTTCCAACTATTTGTGTTTGCGCTGTTTTAAAAGGCACGATATAAAGAGATGCAATTCTAAAAGACAATGTGGAGTGGATAATTGCAAAATGCCGCACAACTCATTATTACATAGCCGAAATGCTATGTAAGCTATCAAGCTCTCCTCTTTCATGCAAGGGAAAAGGTTCTATTCAAGTACATTCCTGTAACTCTTTTCGGCAATGGCTGCGCTCTTAACACTTATGCGTTAATTGATGAAGGTGCATCTTGCTCTTTAATTGAGAGCGAATTAGATGAGCAGCTTGGACTCGATGGTCCCATCGACGAATTGTGTTTGCAATGGACTGGCGAAATAATGCAAAAAGAAGAACAATCAAAAACAGTTTCTTTGTACATATCTGATCGTAAAATTATTCTAAATTATTGTTGAATAAAGTGCGCACAATTAACAAACTTGATTTACCAGTGCAGAGTTTAACCAAAATGCAGATTGATAATTGCAATCACTTGAAAAGCTTGCCAATTATGCCATATAATTCAGCAAAGGCAAGGCTCATTATTGGTCTCGACAACGCTAAATTGTGTTCCCCATTCAAATCATAGAGAATGACGACGACGAGCTAATCGCTACACGGTGCCGTATAGGATGGGGGTGTACGGACGACAGCAGGCAGGTAATATAGCCAGCCATCGAGTTCTGCACATCCGTTCATGCTGTTGCATTAACAACAATTTGGACAATTAAAAAATTATTTTTCTTTGGACCCTGTAGGTGTTAAATTAAATCAAAATTCACTTTACTCAAAGGAAGATGCTCGCGCAAAGAGAATCATGGAAAGTCAAACAAAGTTTTGAAGCAACGAACATCGTTGGGAGACTGGCCTTTTATGGAAACATGACAAAATAAGTTTGCCCAACTCGCTTGCAATGGCTAGGGTGCGACCGCTCTTTGAGGCCAAAATGCAGCGTGACCAACAACTGAAATATGTATTGTTCAGAAAATTCGAGATTACGAGAAAAATGGATACATTCGGAAGCTGCTGCCCAGCGAAATTCACAACGACAGCCAATCGTGGTACATTCCAATATTTACGGTAAGATGCAGTCGCTGCTGTCGACAATGTGTCATTGAATTCTGTGTTATTAAAGGGCCCCGACTTGCTAAAATCTCTCGTTGCCGTATTAATCAGATTTCGTGAGAAGTTAGTGGCCATCTGCGGTGACATTCGTGATATGTTTCACCAAATCAGAGTGCGCAAGGAAGATCAAAGTTTTCAACAATTTTTATGGCGTGATGGAGACACAACGCGCGCAATCGATGTTTTCGCAATGACCGTGATGGCGTTTGGAGCATCATGCTCTCCATCTTTAGCAAACTACGTCAAGAACAAAACGCCGAGCGCTTCGCCGAAGAGTATCCGATTGCAGTACAAGCAATTTTGGACAATACGTTCGTAGACGACTGGCTGCAAAGTGTGGACACCGAGGATGAGATGAGGGAATTGGTTATAGTGGTCCACTCAATTCATCAACAAGGCGGATTTGAGATGCGCAATTGGCTCTCAAACTCTCAAAAGGTCTTAAAGGGATTAGGCGAAAACAACGAAAACTCCATGGCAAAAGAAAGAAGGTAGTGCCGCTGTCATTTACTTTGATTAAAATGCCGATTTTTTTAGGTATGTTTGTTTGAAACAAATCAAACAGCTTTGCCACCCGCTGAAAAATATTTGAAATATTTTTCGGAATTAAAAAATTTCTTAAAATCTTGTGGATAAAATTTTAAATGTCTCTACAATTAAAAGGTTTAATGGATGTAGGCTGTATTAACATACAAATTATTTCAAAAAAATAAGTTTTAAAGTTTTTTATTTAACTTTTTTCAAAAAAAAATTGTGGCTATGTCTTCTTTGAAGCTTCTGAATCTTCAAAACTATCATCAAAACTTATTTTTGGGATGGATTATAGGCAAGAAATAACCCTTGCCATTTAAATTTTGGCAAAAAGTCAATTTTGAAATTTGGGATTTTTTCGCAACAATCCGGTAGCCCGAAATGTCATAATCGGCTTAAACGTCAGATGGTTAAGATGGCTGCTAAGAATTGAGAGCGGCACTACCTTCTTTCTTTTGCCATGGAAAACTCAATGAAATTATTTAAAGAACCCGAAGGTAAATTTGAAAAGGTGTATTCGACGAAAATTTTCGGCTATCAAACATGATAGCAAATGATTTTTGGAAGCGCTGGCTTCGCGAGTATTGGCCATGCTTGACCAGACGCACGAAGTGGTTCGACTCTTCGGCCCAACAAATCACTGTTGTCGACATCGTCTTAATCGTCGTTGGATTCTCATGGCAATCGGGTCTACGAACCGGAATCCACCCGGGCATTTTTGTCCTGCCAAGGATTGCCAAAATCAGCTACAGCTGTTACAACAACAACAATGACAATGCCAAGCGAAACGAGTGGTTGAAGGGTGCTGTAGTTGAAGTACACCGCGGCAAGGATGATACTGTCCGCAGTGCTGTTGTGAAGACGCAAACTGGTTTATCTACACGCCCTGTGGTAAAACTAGCCAAGCTAGACGTTAAATTGTAAACTGCATCTAAATGTACGAAGTTTACGGGAGGGACTATGTTACGGTGTAATTCATGAATTCCTTTACGCCGTAATTTCTGATACGCTCAAATGCATATATGTAAATAAAAAAGAGTAAAAAAAAAGTTTTTTAAAATATAACCCTTTAACCGACCAAAAAGCAGAAAATAAATTCCCTTTAAATTAATTTCGGCAATTTCGATTTAAAATTAAGGGTTTTTGGCTGGTTATGTCAGATTTTGAAGTGGCCAAAAAAACCATTAATTTTAAATCGAAATTGCGAAAATTAATTTAAATGGAATTAATTTTTTGCTTTTTAGTCGGTTAAATTTTATATTTTAAATAACGTAAGTGTACCGAATTCCGGACACTGATCGCCAGGCCAACTTAAATCCTCTGGAAGATCCATTTAAAACATTCAAAAACAGGAACGAATATTTTTATCACATAGTCTCGGGTATTAACTTTTATTAAATATAAGTGTTTTTTCCAAATGGTTGAGGTTTCTAATGAAAATAAATAATTTTAACTCTTGCGAGCGAAACAAAAAAAATGCTCCCAATTCCGGCCACTGATTTCAGTTGTTCCAAATTCCGGCCACCTGCGCTCCTAATTCCGGCCAACCAGATTTTCAAAGACAAACTAGGTTACAAAATGCTATTGATTAGCAAAATAATTTATTTTTTTAAACTATAAAATTAAAAATAAATAAATAAATAAAAAATTATTCATTATTTAACATTTGGTTTATCTATTTGGTTTTTAAAAATCATGCAGTAACTCGCAGAAGTATTTTGCATATTCTTTTCCATGTACAGTGGCTCTTAGTCAAAATTTATTGAATCTATATTGGTATCATTGGAAAGGTCATTGGAAACATTACAACAACAAAGCTGCAATAAGCACCGAAACATAACAACAAAGCTACAATAAGCATTGAAATATTACAACAACAACAACATGTAACTGTATTAAAATAGTTGTGATATTGTTGTGATGTTTAAAAAGTACCAACAAATAATAGTGCCCAAAATTAGTGAAGACACCTTTTCAAAAGTCACCAATTATACAGGAAAATGAAGAACAAATTGAACACTTTATATGAGAGAAATCGTAACTGTTAAACTTTATATCTCGGAAAGTAGATTTTTCCGACCAAATATGTTTGCAGATTTAGGATGTCAAAATACATAATACAAAAATAAATGAAGGGCAAAAATCGAATGGGCCCTCAAGTACATTTAAGCCAAATCTGACACAGTTGCACCCTCCGCCACAATTGAGAGTTTTCTTGTTGTTGCGCCCACTTTTTCCAAATTATTTTTGGAATCAATTAGTTAAGACCCATACAAAAATAATGGACAAAAAATAGATGAAGTTATAAATTCGAAGTACCGGCCACTGGCCGGATTCCGGAGCACTTCATTTTCACTTTGTAGTGCAACCCAATTTCGGTCACTTTTATTTTGTCTAAAAGTTATCTAACTTTATATTACCGATTTAAAAAACTAAATGAAAGGCATAAAGAACTTAATTTTTTAAGCTTTTTCATGTAAAAGATCAATTAAAATCGAATTTACAATTAAATTTTCACAGAGTCAAAACTGCCTTTTCTTAGGAAATTTACATAAGTATGTTAGAATTGAAAAGCTGATTGCATAAAATCTGTAACACATAGCCTATGACGGATTCAGGTCCTTGTGTACATGAATGTGTAAACAATCAAATAAAAAAAGAAAAAAAAATCATATTGAGTAAAATATATTATTTAGAAACATTATTGTGACAAGCTTGAAAACAACGAAGTTCCGGCCACTGGACGGAATTCGGAACACTTAACTTTTTAGTGGTACCCAATTCCGGCCACTTCTATTTTGTTAATAATTTATTGTATTTTATGTTTACAACTTAAAGTATTGTATTTTTGTGAGCTCAATAATAAACGTATGCACTACATAAAAAAAACTAACAGTTTCCTTTTTTTATCTTGTGGAAAACTTGATTTAAAATTTTTCTACTTTTTAGCATTTTCCACATTGAAATCCACTCAAAACGATCGTTTCGTGACAACGAAAATTCTTGTAATGAAATCAAAAACAAATCTGTCAATGTTTTTTTGCAGAATGATGTGCAAAGGCGTGGTCTACCATAAGAAATAATTTGAAATTTCATTTTCGATGGATAAATTGTAAATAAAGGCAAATAAGTAAAGTGGCCGGAATTAGGCACTATGACGGAATTCGGTACACTTACGTTAACTTGTTTTTTACTCTTTCTTGTTTTTCCCTTTTTTAAAAAATTTTTTTATTCTTATTTTAAAAAAATTTCCCCCACCTTTTTCCCCTTTTTTTCTCTTATTATTGGATACCTTACAAAAGTAGTACCCTACAAAAGTAATTTTTAAATCTGCATCAACGCTTGGTGAAAATGTTTTTCAAACGGACCTACCACTTCCAAGACTTGCCAAGCAGACATCACGAACACATCCTGGCACTTCATCCGTTGAAGGGTGCATTTATTCATACCTTGTGATGAAGGTCTAATTCAAAATATATCCGATAGATTTATTTCACTTTCAGGTGAGGATATTCCAGCACCTGCTATTCAGTTATATGTACTAGCTTATGGCCACAGCATGGCAAAAGAAAGAAGGTAGTGCCGCTCTCAATTCTTCTTCTTCTTCTTCTTATATGCCGTTAACAATGAACGGCATATTTTGCGAAAATGGCTACGTTAAACACGAGGTTTTTCTTGTAGCCTTTGGTATATATGTATATAAGTTATGTTATATCTGGTTGTGTTGTTAATTTTCGATGTTCTTTTATAATGTTGAATATTTTGTTGATTTAATGTTTTTTTTGTGGGGTGATTTATTTTTAAATGTAATACATGGAGTTTCGTCCTGACCATCAAACTGAAATCAGCATTTCATGAGGCTTACAATTCTTATAAGAACATGTAGCCTAACAAAACGATGCGTTCAGCATGACGGCCAGGACGGAACTCCGCTCTCAATTCTTAGCAGCCATCTTAACCACCTGACGTTTAAGCCGATTATGACATTTCGGGCTACCGGATTGTTGCGAAAAAATCCCAAATTTCAAAATTGACTTTTTGCCAAAATTGAAATGGCAAGGGCAATTTCTTACCTATAATCCATCCCAAATATAAGTTTTGATGATAGTTTTGAAGATTCAGAAGCGACAAAGAAGACATAGCAACAATTTTTTTTTTGAAAAAAGTTAAATAAAAAACTTTTAAGCTGATTTTTTTGAAATAATTTGTATGTTAATACAGCCTACATCCATTAAACCTTTCAATTGTAGAGACATTTAAAATTTTATCCACAAGATTTTAAGAAATTTTTTATGGCAAAAGAAAGAAGGTAGTGCCGCTGTCACTTACTTTGATTAAAATGCCGGTTATTTTTAGGTATGTTTGTTTTGAAACAAATCAAACAGCTTTGCCACCCGCTAAAAAATATTTGAAATATTTTTCGGAATTAAAAAATTTCTTAAAATCTTGTGGATAAAATTTTAAATGTCTCTACAATTGAAAGGTTTAATGGATGTAGGCTGTAGTAACATACAAATTATTTCAAAAAAATAAGTTTTAAAGTTTCTCATTTAACGTTTTTCAAAAAAAATTCGTGCTATGTCTTCTTTGTCGCTTCTGAATCTTCAAAACTATCATCAAAACTTATTTTTGGAATTATTGGAATTATTGAAATTTTTGGATTATAGGCAAGAAATGGCCCTTGCCATTTCAATTTTGGCAAAAAGTCAATTTTGAAATTTGGGATTTCTTCGCAACAATCCGGTAGCCCGAAATGTCATAATCGGCTTAAAAGTCAGATGGTTAAGATGGCTGCTAAGAAGTGACAGCGGCACTACCTTCTTTCTTTTGCCATGCGTCATGTATATATGTATATATGTACCTATTACAGTGTGCAACAATTTGAGGCCAATTTTATAGGGCATCAACCAAATTTTTGTGGTATGATAGTATTGTATGTGGGAGTAAAACCCTAGTTGGGTTTTGCTCCACCTCATCACATTTTTTTTAGACGTCATCATGTTTTTGAAGCTGGGCCTAAAAAACTTTAATAGTTGCATTGTTAAACTTATCCTATAAGCAAATTTTTTCCCTGAAACCGAAAGGTACAAATTTCACTGAAGTTAAAACCCACAGATATGGTAACGCTGTTTGGGTGGGGAGAAATTAAGTCCTAGGTGGCAACCAAGTAGATTGTTGATCTTATGGTATTTGCTATAAAAGTTTCTGCAAAAATGTGAGAAATACTTATTTTCTAACTTGTGGGCGGTAAAAATGGGAGTGTCAAAACCTATCCCATGTTACGACTCACGACCCTTTGGACACATATATAAATTTTGGTGAGAATCGGTGCTGTATTTTTTGCGTCTACTCGTGACAAACATACACGTCTCTTTCAAAAGTTCCACATTCAAATTTCAATTTCTCAACAACTACGATTTTCAACTCCCACATACAATACTATGTGGGAGTTGACAACGCACAAGCGTTGCAGTTAAAAGCCTCTGCACTCTCTGATCATGCATCGCAACTTACTCTCGTGTTCCCTGCCAACAATGCTACTCAAGCTGAAAATACAATTTTGAAGAGTCGCTCTGCAGAGGCTCTCTTTGCAAGCTCTGTCGCATCACCATCCGTTCCTTGGCGAGAACAATGCAAAACCCCAACACCGTTAACCCAGCAAAAAATGTTTTAGTTTTAAATGAAGGCAGCAGCAACATCAAAATCGACTTTGGCAAGTACAAATACTCTTAATACCCTTACGTAAAGTCAATTCTCTCGCGCTTACTAACTGGTTCGGCAGTGCAGACATGCATGCATCGCTACCTGCAAAAGCCAGACCCTACAATGCAAAAACGTCAAGCGACCCCTCCAGAAAATACCAACACGCCTAAGATTATTAAAATCAAATCGAAAATCCAGCCCGTAAATCTTGGCCAAAATAGATATTCTTTATTGTATGAAGAAGAAAATTCAGACCCTAAACCCAAAAAGTTGAAGCCGCGCCATTTTATCTCAGAGAAAAAAACTCAAATTCTCTTGTCAATCTGATAACACAGCTTGCTGCTGCCAACAGATTTCATGTGATGCCCATTCTCAAAGGCGCTATCCATAAAATAAAAATTCAAATTTACAATGAGGTAGATTTTCGAAAAGTTATTGATCATTTCGATAAGTGTGTTGCAGATCTCAATACCCTCTTATGTATACTACTTATTTCATTTAATATTTCACAAAAGTACTATTTATAATTGACTGTTTTTTTGCAACTCTTGATAAGAGATTGCAACCCCGAAAAGTGACATGAAATATATAAACACTTTACCACTGAATTCTGAAGTCGCTGGAACGACAAAATAAAACTTAAGTTAAGCAAAAAGCGATTCGTTTATTTTTCTCCTCCAGCCCACGAGAACCCAAAGTGGTGACCCCGACGCTCGTTGAGAACGAGAATTATTTCGAAAAATTGGGTAAAAAATGCATTCTCGAGCGGTTCGCGGATATCGAACAAAAGCCAATACATAAACTGCTTTCGGAAATAGACTTAGGTGATAGGCGCCCTACACAATTACTCAGCGAATTAAGCGATATCGCCAAAAACAGAGTAAACGATGACTTCCTCAGATCATTGTGGTTGGAACGGCTACCATCCCATACTAGAGCGATTCTACAAGCATCCACCGCGGACTTACCAGGCTTAGCCATGTTGGCGGATAAGATTATGGAGATCGCCGAATGCAATCACCCCGCTGCCATTGCGGCTACCACTTCTCAAGTTTCTCTGCCGTCTGAAGTCGCGGAAATCGGTTTGCGAATTGAACGCATGGAGCGCCGCTTTGAACAGTTACTAAGAAGCGATTCCAGGGACGGCCGAAACATGTCACGGCAAAATACAGTGTCAGTTTTACCTCCTCGTCACTCCGATAAGTCGAATTTTGCACATTCAATGAAGTTTTTCGCAGCGAATGGATCGCCCATTCGAACATACGGCGAGCGGGGCGCTAAACTATTACTTGGTTTGCACAGTGTTTTCGAATGGGTTTTTATCATTGCCGACGTCACAACGCCGATAATTGGTTCCGATTTTTTGAAGAATTTGGATTTGTTGGTAGACATCAAACGAGGAAGGTTGATCGATAGGAAGACGTTGTTAGAATCAGGGCATATGCCGTCCCTCAAAAAGTAATTGGTCCAGTCCGCTTAATTTAGTGCGCAAGGCCAACGGCGACTGGAGGCCATGCGGCGACTCAACGCAAAAACAATGCCAGACAGGTACCCCATTCCTTTCTTGCAAGACGTCACGAACATCCTCTTTGGAAAGAAGATTTTTTTCTTCAATCGACCTGCAGCGGGCGTACCATACGATTCTCATTGAACCGCAAGACATTTCGAAGACAGCAATTATTACGCCGTTTGGCCTATACGAGTTCTTCTATATGACTTTTGGCTTTCGAAATGCTGCCCAAACGTTTCAGCGGCACATACACGACTTTCTGCGCGGACTGAATTTAGTTTTCGCGTATATCGATGATATTTTGAACACTTCGGACAATGCGAAGAAGCATGAGTAACCTGTCAATCAATGCTACAAAGTGCCAATTTGGAAAATCGAAAATTAATTTCCTGGGTCATTCTATTGCAGCAGAGGGCTTGAAACAAACTGAGGAGAAGGTCGAAGTGATACGAAACTTTTCAAGGCCCCAAATAGCTAAGGATTTAAAAAAGTTTCTGGGCATGATCAACTTTTATAGATCGTTTATTCCTCGTGCGACGGTCCACCAAAGTTCATTGCAATACTTAATTTGCGGCAACAAGGAAAACGACACCTCTGCTGTTAAATGGACTCCGGACACGGTTAAGGCCTTTGACGCCTGCAAAGCTCAGTTAGCTAACGCCATGCTCCTGGGCTACCTCGCTCCGAATGCACAACTCACATTGACCACCGTCGCCTCCGATCAGGCGGTAGGAGCAGTTGTACATCAGATTATTGACGGTCACGCTCAGCCACTGGGTTTTTATTCGAAGAAGCTTACTGGCGCCCAGCTCAAATACAGCACGTACGACAGGGAGCTCGTAGCGATTTATCAGGCTATACAACACTTCAAGCATGTCCTCGAGGGCAGCTTGATTTATGCGTTCCGGCATAAATCAAGCTGCCCTCGAGTGGCAACGATTCACCACGAAGATCACGGCAACTCGATTATATCAGTCAATTTTCAACCGATTTACGTTTCAAGCCTGGATAGAGCAACGACATCGCTTATTGGTTATCTCGCATATGCGCAGTTTTCGACGATGCAATCGATTTCGAGCAAAGCAACGACGCGTGGCTGCAGACTGCCATATCCACGGGTGAGCAGGGTTCACTGTTGCTAAAAAAGATACCCCCGTTCGAATCAAGAACAACGGTATATTGCGACATATCGAACGGTAGGGAGCGTCCATACGAACCACTTAGCTTTCGGCAAAGATAATGCGGGCGATGCATAGCTTGGCCCATCCAGGTATCAAGGCAACGCACTGAAATGCGGAAGAATAAAAAGGAAGGCGTACGTTGTTGTATTGCGTGCCAGCGAGTCAAAGTTCAACGGGACCAACAGGTCAGCTTTGGGACAGTACCCCCAGGTTGACAAGCGTTTCGAGCACATAAATGTGGACATTATCGGGCCATTACCAACGTCCAGAGGTAACCGTTATTGTTTGACATGCGTAGATAGATTTTCCAAGTGGCCAGTAGCAGTTCCAATTCCTGACATTTCTGCGGAAACAGTCAACGACGTCGAGTAGCGAGCCGACTGACGCCTCCGCTCAAGTTACGCGATCAGGAAGACGAGTACACTTTCCGCAAGGGTATCGTTAGCTTCGCAACTAGCAAGGGGGTTCTGTGGCAGATCTCAATACCCTCTTATGTATACTACTAATTTCATTTACTTTTTCACAAAAGTACTATTTGTAATTGACTGTTTTTTTGGAACTCTTGATAAGAGATTGCAACCCCGAAAAGTGACATGAAATATATAACCACTTTACCACTGAATTCTGAAGTCGCTGGAACGACAAAATAAAACTTAAGTTAAGCAAAAAGCGAGACGTTTATATTTCTCCTCCAGCCCACGAGAACCCAAAAGTGCAAAAGGAACTATTTCACATACCAGCTCAAAAGCAGCAAAGGTCTTATGGTTGTAATAAGTGGAATACTCTTTTATTAAATGCGATGAACTAAAAGCCGCATTAACATTAACAAAAATTTCAGGTTAGATCTGTGTCTAACATAAAAAACAGAGATACATTACTCCAACCCCTCTTCCGCATTGAACGCGAATTGGACCCAAAGACCCTAAAAAAGGCGAGCCCCACCCCATATACAATCTGTGGTATTTATTACACCGTAAAGTTAGTGTTGAGGAGCCGCGTAAAAGCCGTGGTCCAATACAATGCCAAAATTGCAAAGAATTTCGCCCCACACAAAAATATTGTACACTGTGTTTCTGTTATTTGCCGTGACTTGCACCATATCCAATGATGCCCGAAATCTAGGAACGATGCAACCGCAGGTACAAATCACACTGCAAATTATAGAGCAGGGGTGCCCACTAGGCCGTATCACCTTATAAGGGGAAAAAAAAAGTTAACCGCACACCATCTAATTTGAAGCAAATTTGGAAGGAGATTCCGAAAAAAAATTTCGTTTAGCGCCATTTTATGCTACACACGAAAAACTTATTTTCAGTAGTTTCAGTATTATAGCGGGAACAGATACACGAATTGTTGTTTAAAACTATTGAAATTGGTGTCCATTCAGAAGTAAAGCCATACAAAACCATTTATCCAATTCGTAAAGTTTTCAATATACGGTCAACAAAATAATTTTAACATATATCTTTTTTGTAAAAAAAAATTGTTTAAATTGAAAAAATTTGATTCAGATCGATAAAAATTGTTTGTTAACCGTTATTGACAAAAATTTTGACAATTTTTTTGTGTTTTTAGCACTAAATCTGCAAAAGTGGGTTTTTTAAATTTACCAATTAGATTGAAAGTAAATGCACAAAAGTATTTTTGTGGAAAAACGTCAAAAATATCTTAAACAATGCATAAAAAATGCATTTTTTGAATCCCGGGATTCAGGACTCAAAATCCCGGGTTTCCGGGATTGAGAAAACGTCCGGGATCCCGGGATTCGGGATCCCGGGATTGAATGCCTTATATGGCATAGAGGATAGGTATCGAAACTACAGAAACTATTACCTGCAAGCATGCACATTTCGCTTGACACCTACTTGACCCACAGAAAATTTGTAGATAAACATAAAAGTTTCGTTTCTCGTAGATTTGATATTCTTGCAGGCGTACCCCAAGTTAGCGTCCTCGGCCCTCTACTGTTTATACTCTATACAGCTGATATGCCCATTTATGATCAGACCCTCATCTCAACATTCGCCGACGACGCTGCAATATTGTGCTCACAATCAGACCCCAAAATGGCATCACTACACGTGCAACAGCATTTAAACACATTGCAAAATTCAGTGGAGAATTAAAGTCAATGAGTCTAAGTGCGTCCATCTAACCTTCACCCTAAGGAAAGATACTTGCCCCACCCTTAAAATAAATGGTAGTGTAATACCACAGTGTCGTGAAACCAAATACCTTGGTATGCATCTCGATCGCAAACTCACTTGGAAAAGGCACATCGAAGCTAAAATTATACAAATCAAATTAAAAAAACTCGAACTAAATTGGTTCCTTTCGAAGCAATTAAAACTCAATACCACAAAATCCTTTTATACAAAGGCGTAATTAAACCCATACGGACATATGGAAATGAGCTCTGGGGAACAGCACCTCTATCAAATGTTGAGAAACTACAAAGAATGCAGTCGAAAGTTCTGCGTCAAATCGTAGCAGCTCCATGGTTTATGAGAAATGCACAAATCCATTGAGATTTACAAATACCGACAATTTCCGATGAGATCCCTAAGCGTACATCAAAGTACAAAGATAAGCTTAAGCTGCATCCAAATATTCTAGCTAGAAATTTGGTTAGACCCACCCGATCCCTACGTCTAAAGCGTAACTATTCTATTGTATTTGAATAGATAGCCCCGTAACCGTCAGCAATTACATTGAAGATTTCGATTTTAAATTCATAATATTCGACTAACCGAATATCAACGGTTAACCGACTAGTGTACAGTGAACGGTTAATCGAATAGTCGAATGCGATCGACTAGTCGAATACTTCTAATGGAATAGTAATAGTCGAATAGTTAGGTATCCGGTTTATTCGGGTAATCGATTGTTCGAATAAAAAGAGCCCCGAATGACACCTACATTGGTTGTCCAAATCGCTAGATTGGGTCAACCAGTAAATTAAAATTTGAAATAGGTATATACAGGCATGTTCTGACTATCGTTATCGAACGAAAATCATAACGAAATCGAAACACCCCTGTTCTACATTTCGTTTCGATATCATATTTTTCGAACATGAAATCGAAAGAAATGTCATGTTCTAGAAATCGAATTTCCCGTTTTTTCATTGAATTTAAATCGGTTGGCTTTTTTGTTGGTGATTTCAAAGCGTTCAGAAGAAATTTCAAAGCATTGGTAGCAAAATGTAAGTTTTCATAAATTTGTATTAAAATTCACACAGTTCATCAAATAATTGACCAATTTATTTCAGGGGAAAGCATAAAAATGGAGCTCAAGAGGAAATTTTTATAAAATTTATGGAAAAACACCAAGATTTGGCTAACAATTTTGACAAAGGTGATCGGACAATTGCAGAATCGTTATGGACAGAGTTGGCCAAAAAACTAAATAGTGAGGGGCCGCCACAAAAAGATGTAAGTGGCTGGAAAAAAGTAAGAGTATACAAATTATGCAGTTACGATAATTGTGTTGCATTCCATATAGATTTAGTCAGATTAGAAGTGCACCATTCGCAAAAAAATTTCTCACAATAAATGTGAAAACAGGCAACAGGCGGTGGGCCTTTTAACAAGTTCGTTATATCTCGCAGTTGCAAAAGTGTGTGGTATTTACGTCACAGTAAGCGGAATAGAAGCATCGAGTGTTCCTATCACTCCCCACCAAGAAAAAGGGTACGAGCAGATACATTTGTCGGTCTCAGTATTGCTCTATACACTTACGCTGATTCTGGGATTTCCAAAGGGTTGGAATGATCCCTGAGGATGCGTCTCCATATTTGTTGATCATTATACCTTTTCCGTTCATTTAAGAAATACACCGACACAATAAATGCGCTCATTTCATCTACAGAAAATCAAAAAAATGCAAAATTTATCAATTGTATTTTTTTTTTTTTTCTTGAAATGTCAAAAATTCTGTAACACCTGTTTCGAAGTTTATTTCGAATTTTACAAAATCGTTCGATTTTCAGAACACCCATATTGAAATCGTTCGATTCAAAATTTCGCTATTGATTTACAATCGAACGATAGTCAGAACATGCCTGATAATGTGAAATTTGTACCGTTAAAAATTATTGTTAGTTCTAAGTTTTAGAAGATCATATAAGGCTGTGCCCATGGCAAAAGAAAGAAGGTAGTGCCGCTCTCAATTCTTAGCAGCCATCTTAACCATCTGACGTTTAAGCCGATTATGACATTTCGGGCTACCGGATTGTTGCGAAAAAATCCCAAATTTCAAAATTGACTTTTTGCCAAAATTGAAATGGCAAGGGCAATTTCTTGCGTATAATCCATCCCAAAAATAAGTTTTGATGATAGTTTTGAAGATTCAGAAGCGACAATTTTTTTTTGAAAAAAGTTAAATAAAAAACTTTAAAACTGATTTTTTTGAAATAATTTGTATGTTAATACAGCCTACATCCATTAAACCTTTCAATTGTAGAGACATTTGAAACTTTATCCACAAGATTTTAAGAAATTTTTTAATTCCGAAAAATATTTCAAATATTTTTTAGCGGGTGGCAAAGCCGTTTGATTTGTTTCAAACAAACATACCTGAAAATAATCGGCATTTTAATCAAAGTAAGTGACAGCGGCACTACCTTCTTTCTTTTGCCATGGGCTGTGCCCAAAAACCAAAAATTAACATCGAATGAGTACAAGCCTAAAAAATTGCGAAAATCGCCCTAAAAATTATGAATTTTCGCCCAAAAGTTAAAATGAACAATCTCCCAATGAATAGTAACCCAAAAACCAAATGAACAATCGCTAAAACAATTTTTATTTTTTTTTAAGGCCTGCGCACACAGAGGCGGGTTCGAAATTAATTTTGTTTAAAAATATATTTTTTTTCGTAAATAGAGCGTTTTTATAAAGCCTGTTTCCATAGCAATACAATAAATAACAAACACAAAAAGCCAGTTTCCAAACCATTTCGAATCAGTTTGAAAATAAACTTTTTGACTGTTTCCATAGTAAAAAAAAAAGAAAACAACTTTTCATATTTTGATTTTTGGGAAATTGTTCATTTTAAACAATCGCCCGAGTTTAAGTTTTATAAAAATTTGGAGAGTGGCAATTGACGCATCGTGAATTTTCTCAATCACCCCTCTGCCCATTCAGCACCTAAAATAGGGCCCGAGTTATACCCCTATAAAAATATGGGGGTGTCAGACATTGAAGTACCATGAATTTTCAGTCAACCCTCTGCCCATTCACCACACAGCACCATCCCTTAAATAGTAAACGAGTTACAGAGATTTACAAATTTTAGGGCGTGGAAGTGGGCGGGCCTCAAATTTTCAGAGTCAGCACTCTGCCAACTTATCACCCAAGTAAAAAATTTCAGCGAAATCGGTTAAACACTGCATTTTAGAATAATATTTGCCACGCTCTCATCGAACGCCCAAAGTTTATGTAATGGCATATAGGCTAGACCAATGAAATTACCTACATTTTGATATGTGTTTCATTTCGGTAAAGTATTTCTTGAGTTATAACCCTGTCTGAATTCAATCAACTGGTTTACAAAAATAGCTATCTTCTTTCTAACTATATAAGAACTCAGTTTCAAGTGATTGAAAAGTCGTGTTGAGATAGTCAGTTTGAAAATAGAGTTTCTGTGTTGTGCTTTGTTTTATTTCAATTCGAACGTAGCAAAAATTTGCTTTTAGAGATCTGAAAAATACTGCTTGTTTAGCCTGGAGTGTAGGCGTCCGGTTCACATTACAAACGTCGTTGGTTCGAGCCCCGGAAAATTCAATTAAAATTTTTATTAATACAAAAATTTTTAAAAAGTAATTTATAGAAATGAAAGAGAGATGAGAGAAAAAAAATTTGCATAAAATTCTTGTGAAGTCTAAACTCAACTGACTACCGCCTAGGACATCCCCATGTTAAAAAAGTGAGTTCGTAACAAAGGAAATAATGACTTTATAGTGTGTACTGACTATTAAATAACTAATTTATAGTTAGAAATAAATGGGTTCAATTTCCGACAGGAAAGGGAACAACCCCACATACATACATGCACATGTACAGTTTCAAGGGTGTCAAACCCAACCAAAAAATGGTTCGGTCCCTGTATTATCGACCAGCCAATAATTAACCGATTTTAATAATTTTCTTTTAATGTTCATCTAGTTGTCATTAATTTTTGAAATATTTAACATTCAAATCTTCACTACCCATACAAAACAAGAATGACGACCAGCGCCGCCAGACTTTTGTAATTTATTTGAGTAAATGTGGTCCAGTAAATGTAATAGGGCGATTCATTCAAAGTGGGAAACCCCTCGCAACCGATTCAGTTGTGCAGTCAAAACATATGAAAATTTGACAGTTATTTTAAGCAACTGCGCTTTTTCGAGGGGTTTCCCACTATAAATGAATACCCTTAATATTTCACAGAAGGGACTTGAATGCAGAAGTACTGTAATTAATGTTTGAAATCACAAATCTCCTAGAGTAATCGATTCCTAACGGACATTAAGAAATTATTAAGATCAGTCAAGAATTGATCAATAATACCAGTCTTTCCCCAAAAAATAAATAAAATCGGGGTGTTGGCTAGGCGCTTCATTTGTTCGCTATTTACCTTCGCGATGTAGCAAACTCCTTAAGTATTTGACATTTCTCTGGTGTTTAGCACGCAGCTCTCGTCCTTCATCCGATGCAAGAATATTTATTGCCTCTAAAGAGCCACAAAGAACAGTGGGGGGTAGTGAAGTAGTGAATATGAAGCCAGCGGCATATGAACGAATCATATCAATAAGATTGGAAGATCCGACGATATAGCCACCAATGTTGCCGAATGCCTTGCCCAAAGTGCCCGATATTATATCCATCTTATGTAGTATATGCTCGCGTTCACCTATACCAGCACCATGATCGCCATATAATCCTACAGCATGTACCTCGTCGATGAATGTGATCGCACCGTGTGCATGTGCAACGTCTAAAAGTTCCTCTAATGGACAAACAGCACCAGTCATAGAGTGTACAGTCTCGAAAGCGACAATTTTAGGTACGTAATGATCCAATTGGCTTAGCATCTCACTTAAATGTGCTACGTCATTGTGACGAAATATGTGTTTTGGAACACCGCTATTGCGGATACCTTGAATCATGGAGGCGTGATTTCCAGCATCCGAAAATATATGGCAATTGGGCAAAAGCTTTGCAAGAGTAAATAATGTTGAATCGTTTGCCACAAAACAAGATGTGAAGAGTAGACCAGCTTCCTTTTCATGTAGTAATGCCAAGCGTTCTTCAAGACGCTCATGATGCAATGAGTTGCCCGAAATGTTTCTTGTTCCTCCAGCGCCTGCACCATGATACTCTAGAGCGTCTGCTACAGCTCTTTTTACTCTTGGATGGGCCGACATGCCCAAGTAATCATTTGAACACCAAACCGTAATTGGTCTTTCTTTGTCGGAGTATTCTAAAGCATGAGGGAACAAGCCTGTTCCAGCCAAACGGTTAACTTTTTTGAAAACTCTATACGAATGATCATACTTCTTCTTTAAGATTTGTTCGTCAAAGAAACTATTGTATGAAAATGTCTCAGAGGTAGGCTTTTTAGACGTTGGTAATGTCTTATCATCGCTGCATTTATTTTTAAAAATATTTTTCATCGGTTGAAGTGTTGAAAAGGAACGTTTTACAGAGGAATTTGACCTTGAGAATGGACTATCTGGTTGAAGCTTAACGATGGACTGACCATGGTAGTTCCTACTCGAGACAGGGCAGTATGATCCATAAACTTGAAATAATATTTCCGAGTAGCTGCGAACATAGCTCTTACTGAAGCGATTGAGAAATGGACACGGCATTTTCTATAAATTTTATTTTTGTCGCGTCACCAAAACAATTGTACAAGTGTCTATTACGCAAAAATGTTTAGCAGTAGTGCTGCCAGAATTTTCGGAAATCAGTATTATCTGGTTTTTAGGCCAAATAAAAAAAGTTGCGGCGAAAAATTAAATTTCACTTCAACTACAAAGTCTGACCCTAATGCATTAAACAGAATTACAGCGGATGCCGGCTATGCTGCTGTCATTCCACTTTTGTCATTTCACTTTAAAATTTTCATATTCCACTTTTTTATTCCAGTTGGAAAATTAAATATTAAGGGTATTCATTTAAAAGTGGAAGTTGTGCAGTTGGTGACTAGCGCAGTTTTCCCCGGTTTGTTTCATGAACGCACCAGAAAATTATTTGTGACATTCTTTTGAGCTTTTGAGCGAATTCTCTTCTGATGTGGTCGCAAAATTTTCCGCTCCACACAAAAGAAAAAATAAACTCGAAAGTGTTTCCCAAATCAAATACAAACTCCGCGAAAAAAGAAAATAAAGTGATCGCGACTTTTTACACGCAGTCGGCATCGTCGGAGCCGCTGCAAAACACTAAAAAAAAAACAATTATAAATATAAATTATTTCTGCAAAAAATGGGAATAAAGCATTCCCCGAAAAAATCGAGCGCGTCTCTCACGCCGTTTTCTGCTTCCCGCTCAGACGAAAGCGAAACAGAAGAAAGTGCGACACAATTAAAACAACAACAAGAAAGTGCGAGAACGGCGAAAATTCATGTGTCCCCGCTTGCCCCCAATAGCGATGACGCTCTTCGTCCATCATTGCAGAATGCAACGCTCTCTAAGCATTCTGTATCGCTAATGTTACCAACTACTCCAGTTCAATATCCCGCATTGATTACATCACACGCTGAATCTCTCACGCCTGCTCTAACATGGAGTCAAGAGTGTGTTACTCCAAACACACACACAGGTAACTCTGTTTCGCCTTTTGTTCTAGAAATCCCATTTCATCACAGCATGCAAATTCCCTTTTGCGTTACTCCCGCTCAGAACTTAAATGAGCAAAAAAAATTTGTCGATAAGTTAAAAACAACAAAACTTCAAAGTAGCTCTATCTCTAGAGAGCAAAATATAAAGGCAACGGCAGCGCAGACAGGCATTGACGCCTACTTCAAACGAAGAGGTTCTCCTCCTGGAAATGTGAAATCTTCTAAAATGCAAAAGACTAATCCCAAAAAGTCTATTGAGTTAGGGCACAACCGATTTGCCATTCTGGCCGAATCCACAAGTTCGGAACCGATTCCGAAATTCCAAAAACCCCCACCAATTTACTTACGTGAAAAAAACTCAAATTCCCTAATAAAAACAATTTCTCAAATAATTGGTGATCACACATTTCATGTAATCCCTATTCTTAAGGGAAGAATCCATGAGACTAAAATTCAAATCTATAACGAGGCAAATTATAGAAAAATTATCGAATCCCTCGATAAATCAAAAAAGAGCTATTACACATATCAGCTCAAAAGCTCTAAAGGTCTCTCCGTTGTCATAAAAGGCATTGACTCGTTTGTTGAATGCAATGAAATCAAAAGCGCTTTAATCGAAGAGCGCTTCCACGTTAAATCCGTTTTTAACATACAAAATCGAGATAAAATTCCCCAACCACTATTCCGAGTGGAACTGGAATTTGATCCGAAGTCCCTAAAAAAGGGGGAATCTCACCCAATTTACTCACTGCGGTATCTCCTCCATCGCAAAATTACAGTGGAAGAGCCTCATAAGCGCCGAGGACCAATTCAGTGCCAAAATTGCCAAGAATACGGCCACACAAAATCGTATTGCACACTTCCCAGCGTGTGCGTAATATGTGGCGATCTCCACCCCACAAACTTGTGCAAAAAAACTAAAGAGGATGCAATTGTTAAAAAATGCAGCAACTGCGGTGGCAACCATACAGCAAACTATAGAGGTTGTCCAATCTACAAATCCTTCAAAAGCAATGCTATTCCCAAAGCTGATGTTTTCCCTCCAAAACAGGATTTAAGAAAAATCCCAACAAATCCCTCACAATCCATTGTCCCTACTTATGTAAATCCCAATATAAATCAAGGCGTTTCCTACGCCAGTGCTTTAAAAGGACAAAACTCTGTCCCCGAGTTCACGCAACCTGCTCCTCCTAGCAGTTCTCTCGAACAAACTCTGCAAGTGTTTATACAAAATATGTCACAATTTATGTCTGGTATGCAAAATATGATGCAAGAAATGATTAAAAATCAAAGTCTTTTACTGCAACATCTCATGTCTAAACCATGAATGGTTTAAAAATATCATTTTGGAATGCAAACGGCCTGTGTCTTCACAAACTAGAACTTCTCGAGTTCTTGAAAGAGTCCAGCATTGACGTTATGCTAATTTCTGAAACTCACTTCACCGAAAAACACTTTTTCAATCTTCCGGGATATAGACTCTATGACACAAAGCATCCAAGCGGAAACGCTAGAGGTGGTTCCGCTATTCTCATAAAAAGCCGAATAAAGCATTATGCTCTACAGAATTATTGCACAGAATACATTCAAGCGACAAGTATTTCTCTCGATGAATACTTAAAAGGCCTAACATTAACAGCTATATACTGCCCGCCCAGACACAAAATAACTGAGCAACAATTCCAGACTTTTTTCAATTCTCTAGGATCAAAGTTTCTCGTTGCCGGCGACTTCAACGCCAAACATACATACTGGGGCTCTCGGCTTATATCACCAAAGGGCAGGCTCCTGTTGAACACTGTCAACAGCCTCGGCCTTGACGTTGTCTCCTCTGGCACTCCAACTTACTGGCCAACTGACAGCCGAAAAACTCCCGACGTCATTTACTTTGCAGTATTTAAAACTGTAAGAAGGAGCCAATTGACTATAGAATCTTCTCTAGATCTCTCATCAGACCATACGCCTACTATTATCACAATAAAGTACATCCCAAGCTCTGAGGTCAACCCACCAGATAAATTGACTAGTAAACTCACAAACTGGCTCAAATATCGGAAGTATATAAGCTCTCACATTAACCCTAAAGTGTCACTAAAAACGAAAAACGAAATAAACACAGCTGTTAGTAAATTCACACTTTTGCTTTCCAAAGTAGCTGCAGCGGCCACTCCCTCCCAAATCCAAAATAGCTCAACCCGAAGCTATACAAAATGTACTCCAAAACATATAGAGCAGCTTCTAAAAAATAAAAGAAAAATACGTCATGAATGGCAAAATCACAGATCGCCCACCTTGAAAAAACAGTTAAAAGATATCACTCGAAATCTACAAAAACAGCTTAAATGGAAATCCGAAAGAGACTTTCAACAACTCGTTGAACATCTCGCACCCACAAAATCAACAAATTACTCTCTCTGGCGAGCTGCTAAAAATATGAAAAAACCGGTACTGGCAGAACCTCCCATACGGCTGCCAAACGGAAATTGGGCCAGAAGCGATTCAGAAAAAGGTGCTGCTTTTGCCAACCACCTAAAAACCGTATTCACCCCGAACGAAACAACTGGTGATATCCCATTACCAACAATAATCCGACTCAATAACACCTGTACAGTCGCGATGAAAAAAAATGAACTAATGGAGGCAATAAATAAATGCCTGAACCAAAAAAAAGCACTAGGACCGGACTTGATAACGCCCACAATGATAAAAGAACTGCCATCAGTTGCAATAACCCATTTGTTGCACATATTTAATGCAATCCTTAGAACATGTCACTACCCAGATGATTGGAAACTTTCTCAAGTTACAATGATTCCCAAACCTGGAAAAAATCCCAACAATGTGACTTCATACCGCCCCATAAGTTTGCTCTCTGTGTTATCGAAACTCTTCGAAAAACTTCTAATAAAACTGATTACACCCAAAATTACAGAAAAACAAGTGATTCCCGATCACCAGTTTGGCTTCCGTGAAAAGCATGGCACTATCGAACAAGTACACCGTATTGTAGACTCAATAAAAAGCACTTTCGAAAAGAAACAGTACTGCTCCGCTGTTTTTCTCGATATTACCCAGGCCTTCGATAAAGTCTGGCACGAAGGACTTATTTTCAAATTACAACATATTCTCCCCGCTAATATGCACTGCCTACTTAAAAACTATCTCACGAATAGAAAATTTGTAGTAAAATATAAAAGCTTTGTCTCCCAAAAATACGATATACTGGCCGGAGTACCACAAGGTAGTGTCCTCGCGCCCCTGCTTTATATTATATATACTGCAGATATGCCCAAAAGCGACAGAACTCTTTTATCGACTTTTGCTGACGACACTGCTATGCTGTGCTCCCACTCAAACCCAGACATGGCAACTCTTTACGTGCAAAAACATTTGGACTCTCTAAGCAATTGGCTATCACGATGGAAAATCAAAGTCAACGAATCCAAAAGCTGCCACTTAACCTTCACCCTAAGAAGGGGCACGTGTCCTGCTCTGAAGATAAACGGCCAAGTTGTGCCCGAAAGCACCGAAACAAAGTACCTTGGAATGCATCTTGATCGCCGTCTCACATGGCACAAGCACATCCAATCTAAAATCACTCAGATTAAGTTAAAACAGTTGGAGCTAAATTGGCTAATCGCAAGGGCATCAAAGCTTAATCTCACATATAAAGTCCAAATATACAAAAGTATAATAAAACCCATATGGACATATGGAATTGAACTCTGGGGTACAGCCTCTCCCTCTAATGTGGAAAAACTCCAGAGAGTCCAATCTAAAATCCTGCGACAAATTACCAGAGCCCCTTGGTTTATAAGAAATGCAAACATCCACAATGATTTGAATATCCCTGCAATAAAAGACGAAATTCCGAAACTTACCTCGAAGTACAAGCAGAAGCTTATGTTTCATCCAAACATTCTAGCTAGAAATTTACTGAGACCTCTGAATCCCTCACGTCTTAAACGAAGCTAATATATATCTCATATATTAGATACGCTAACTCCACATTGCCTAAATCAATGGATGTAGGGCAATTTTTACATCTCATAGCATAGTTTAAGCCGAATTTTTCTTTTTTTTTTAGAATTAAGTAGAATTATTGAATAATCATTGTTAGACCTAAGTTAATATTGGGTGATTCAAATGAATAAATGTACATTATAAAAAAAAAAAAAAAAAAAATTCTTTTGATTCTTCTTTTTTTTTGAATTTTTGACTGTTGTTGTTTAAAGTGAAAAAATGCCTAAAATAATCGAAAAAAGAAAACTAATAAAACTATTTGAAGAAATTGCTTTCGTTGACGGCGGTAAGTAAATTTGTTTACTTAGCGCCATTTTCGAAGCAAACTATATTGGTGTTGTGAGCATACTCACTTAGACAATAAAAGAGAACCCACTTACAAGTACTCGATATTCTGAACAGCTTTTATAATTATAAATTCAATTAACTTTTATTTTCCATACAATTGTTACCTATAGTTCTTTTTTAAACTTATATATATAATTATACATTTTTCTTTTTAATTTGTAGCCGCATTTTATTACTTTTGATAATTACTTTTTTAATTAATCGAATATCAATTTTATTGTTCGACATCACTACAATCGCACAACATTTGTGCAGTTCTTTCCGCACGTAAAAACCGACGTGCAAAGTTTTCCACTTTGTGCAATTCTTTTCTCATACAATTTTTGACAGTTCTCGTCAACAACTGAACCACACGCGTTTCCCAGGGTTTTCCCACTTTAAATGAATACCCCTATTACATTTTTATTCCACTTTGTACAATATATATAAAAATATTATTCAAACAAAATATATAAAAAGAACACAAAAAGTAGATGGGACCAAAAAAAATTACACATAATATGCGAAATAAGCGCGAGATAAGCACGCGTAAGCCCGCTTATTATAATATTTTGAAAAAAATATTATATTTGAATGAAGAAAAAGACAACATAAATTTAAAATACACCTAAACGATCGCACCGAATGGCGAGGATTTAAAAAAGTCAAAATAATGTTCAAAATATACAATACCTAAACACTGTTATTATGATCTTTAAAGATGGTTTTTCCGAGCTCTAATAATATGGCACTTAAAAAGTATAATAATAATTTGATATACACAAAAGTCAAATAACTGAAGGTAGTGCTTTTTGGATGACATTTGAGGCGGCAAGGCGATGCTTTAAGCAGGAACTTTTAAAAATATAGTTGCAAAACCGGTTCTTGGCGAAGCCTGATTAAAAATAATAAAAAACCAGCAAATTCGTTATAACAAATTACTTCTTAAGAAAGCAATCCATTATACATTTTCTTGTGAGGAAAAAATAACGAAAACCGAAAAGAAAATGTCCACACATTGTAGCACCGTTAGACTTAATTTTATTTATTCAGATGCGCAGTGTTACCGGAGATTTTTTATTTGAAATGCACCAACAAAATTAATAAAATTTGCTCTAAAACGCAAAAAAAAGTGGAATATTTTTTTCTAAAAATATTCCTTTTTGAAAAAAAAATATTCCACTTTTATTTTCGAATATATTTTGAAAAGAATATATTCCACTTAGCTTAACAATGTTCCAGAAGTGGAATATTATATTCCACTCTGGTCAAGTCTCTGCGTCGTACCAAAATCCGTCCTTTGCAAAAATTTGTATAGATGTTGAAAAATTTTCGGGAGAGCCAAGGTTTAGGTTTTTGAAATATTGAATTGCATGGGCGGTGCCACGCCCGTTAGTTCAATTACGTCTATTTCTGACATTCTGCTTCGAGTTCAAAGCATACAACCATGTAGCAAAGTTCGTTGAAAAATATTTAAAGGATCCAGGTTATAGCATTTCAAAATATTGTATTACACTGGTTGACAGTACTTTTGTTAAATGATAAAACTTGGTTGTTTCTTATGTATTTTGCCACGTTGAATCCGAAAATAACCATGAAATTTTTTCAGCACGCACCATTTTTTTCCAATCGCTAAAAATAACTTTTTGAGGCTTCTTTACTGTAACTTTAAAATGAAAACATTAATCCTAAAATATTTTTAAAGAAAATTGCCAGCCCTACAACTTTGTCGAATATAGCTTTTTTTGTATCTTTTATGGTTTTTAAGATACGAAAGGTTTTAAGGTTTGTCAATTGTTACCCGTTTAAAATTACGGAATTGTTCTTCTAATGGAAATTCATTTTATTAAATAAGAAACTAGAACTTGATCTTATGTATTTTTTATAACCCTTATATTAACTTGCTTTGGGTGGACTATATATATATACTAGCTGGGTCGGACCCGCTTTGCTGGGCCTAAAAAACTTTTATAATGTAATAAAACCTCTGCACCTGTGCTATGTTCTGTTGTTCAGTCACAGAAAACAAATGAAAAGAAAAACATGAAACGGCAGTTAGCGCAATTGTGAAGCTGTGATCTTTTCAGCACGGCGGTGCCAGAAACAAAACATCTCACCACGGTGTCACGTGTTGTGTATGCAACAAACATCTCACCACGGCGCCACTTATAATCTATGGATCTGATCTATACTAACAGAAAGTATGCAATGGTGTGCGGCAGTACTTGCATTAATAACGACGATCCTGCAAGCACGCAAGCCTTTCGCTTACAAATATATGAAGGCGACCCAGAACTATGCAGTGAAGTGGCTATTTTCACGATTTTCACACTTTTCCGGGTGCATTTTTCGGGTTTTCTTGACCGACATAGAATCGTACTACCAAGACGAAGGCAACACAAAAGAAATTATCCAGCTCGGGTGCTCCGTTGATTTCTGATATATATATATATATATATATATATATATATATGTATATATATATATATATATGTATATATATATAAAACAAAGTCTCGAAAAAAATTAAAATTAAGGGTTTTTGACGACTATAAAATCTGCAATGATATTAGGAAGAAAGTAGTCAAAAACCCTTAATTTTAAATCGAAATTGCGGAAATTAATTTAAAGTAAATTTATTTTCTGCATTTTAGTCGGTTAAAGGGTTATGTTTTAAAAAACTTGTTTTTTACTCTTTTTTTATTCACGCTGAATTTCATTTAACAAAATTAATTTCCATTAGAAGGAAAATCATTTAAATTTTTTAGAATCAATGTATCCATTTTAATGTTACAGTATGAAAACCACAAAAGGGTAATTTTTGGCGTTTGCGGAAAAATGGTGTGTGCCTAAAAAAGTTCATGGTTTTTTTCGGATTCAGCGTGGCAAATTACATAAGAATTTGTCCATCAAGTCCATTTAACACACAAAAAGTTCAGTTTTGTCCACCAGTGTTATTGAATATAGAGAAAATAGTATCACACCGTTTCACCATGAAACTCTAGGGTCAATTGAGAGAAATTACATTGTTCTAAATGAATATTTGATGAGTTTAGGATTCAAAAAATCTTGCGAAGACTGCCTACTGTTTAATCTCATGTACGAACTGATGTTCGCGTCGTTTGAGTATTTTTAAGGTACTGATTTTATTTTAATAAAACACCTAAATATATAGGCACAAAAATGCACTTAAAACTAGACAGAATTAGAATATTATCAGCACGATAAGCGTCCCCGCATAGGCTATAAACTATTTATTACTTGTGTGTGTACTTTTCTAAATAGCGATAATAATAGAATACATTAGAATTGTAAATGGCCACACGGCCTCAACTCAAACTGAGTGTTACTAAACATAGATTATGATGTGTGAGAAACATCTTCTGTTTGACATTTTTTATTACTAGCGATAACTATAGATGTGTGAGAAACATCTTCTGTTTGACATTTTTTTATTACTAGCGATAATTATAGATAATATTAGAAATGTAAATTACCACATGTACAAGTGTCATATTTGGACATTCTGCCGGGGGGCAGAAAAGACGATAGATGGAATCGATCTCTTGACATTAATTTTTCTTACGATAAAAATAGCTAATATAATAATAAGCAAAACTACCAGAATCAAAGAAGTATGCCCGCTGAGGTTATGGAAGTTTAGACCTTTGAGATGTAGATTATCCGCATGCAGTTGGGAAATTTGCTTCTTGAGTTGATCAATTTCCTTGGTGTGATTGATGACAACCGATCCTAGAGGTTTCATGGAATGCTCGGATAAGTTTTCAATTTCCTTCGTCAAAGATGTGGAAAATGTGTTGTTAATACCCGAAAAGACATTATGGGGTGCGATTAGCGTGGCTCCTGGAATGTGCACAGTACATCCTGCTTCCAGAGTTAAAATTCCTTGATTCGGTAATTCGATGATTTTCTGATGGGCAGAACTACACTGTATTTGTGCTGCAGTTCTTTTAAAGTTCTTAAACAGTCATTTGTTTTTGCTGTGAAGCTCTTTCCAGAATGGCGATGTTTTCATTTCTATAAATGTGCAGTCGTACGGGTTAAGCGGCTTTAAAGGTGATATTTCGCAGGAATTGTCGTTAGCCTCAATCCATGCCCAGCTGTTTTCGCAGACGAGATGTTGGTCCGAAAATTTGTTACATTGATTGATAGTGACTTCCGACATTAAATGATATGAGTCTATTTCAAAATTGTAGATTATGAATTCAGCTCGTATAGCAGAGATCATTCTCTCACCAACTCTCTCAATCGGCATTGGAATAATTTTGTATAGTTGCGACGAATAACTGTTAAGCAGCGGTATCGTAACTCTGATTACCAATTTATCTCCTATTAGCGCCCCTCTTGCTTTCAACAATTTATAGATAGCTTGAAGCTCGTTCGATTGTCTTCCAGGTAATTTCAGTTTTTCTGGAAGATGTTCTCTTATTTTTTGGATCTCTGATTTCAGCTGCGGAGGCGTGATCAAGTCTGGGTTTAGTTTTCCGTGATTGACGTCAATTAAAAGTTCGATAACTTCTGACTGAATTGTTTCGCTCTCTTCGACTATGTTGCTCAGCTGTTTGGTCATCATAAAGAACTTAACAGATTCTTGGTATACGTAGTAGTTCTCTTCCATGGTTGAAGTGATATTGTCTACTCTCATCTGTAACTCCTTAAGATGCAGATTTACTTCGTCCGTAGTGCGTTTAAGAATATTAACTGTTGAATCGACAACAGAAGTTTGGCTCTTTATCAAATGCTGCAGATCATGTTGGTTGTCTAACAAGTTCTTCATATTGCTTTCCATATATTCACGGTCATCCGCCTCCATCATTCCGAAAAGAATATGGGACATAGATCCAACAAATTCCAATGGGGCTCTCCTTCTCCTTTTATCTTTTCGTACAAACAGATATTTATTTGTGTCCTTTACCTTGTTTATTTTGATTTCAATATTGTCGATGACTGTGTTGCATTGCTCTTCAAACGCTTGCAATTTGTCACAACTTTTTCTAATTTTCTTTGAAAACGTGTCAGCATGATCCACTACTTTGAAGAATGCGTGCATGTCGTAATAAATCATCAAATTCCAAGATGAAGCTACGACCTCCATTATCCCGATATGATCCAAATATATCGCTGTATTATTTTTCAACTCTAGAACCGATCCACCAGAAGCATCCTGTTCACCTAACGGTTGTGTACAAACTCCCTTTCTTGCTAGCAGCAGCATCAGAAGCCATATTATATTTATCAGTTTTAACTTTTTCGGCTCTTTGGCATAACTGAGCATAGTTAAATAGCTTTTGCTTCGTTCCACTGGAGTTTTCGTATCTTCTTCTTTTGTTTCCAGTGGACAAACTTTATGAATTGGGCTTTTTAAGATATCATCCTGTATCTTCATTGTGACTACTCGCACCCTCCCGTCAGATCCTGGATGAGTTTCTATAATTCGACCAAGGGGCCATCTTGCCGGATGCGTATCTTCGTTTTTGATAATGACAATTTGGCCTTCAGCCAGATTTAGCTGCGGTTTCTGCCATTTATACCGCTGTTGTAAAGTTGAAAGATATTCCTCCTTCCATCTTTTCGAAAAGTCTTTTTTCATTTTTTGTATTAATTTCCAACGATCCAAAGATCCAATTGAACGGTCATCTACCGCTTCTGCTGTTCCAATAATCGGCTGGCCAATCAGAAAATGTCCTGGTGTTAACGTGTCAACTTCGTCTGTATTATTGCCAATCGCATGAAGTGGCCTTGAATTGAGAACCGCTTCAATCTGAGCTAAAAGAGTACTCAGTTCCTCGTATGTTAGTTTAGTTTCTCCAATCACCCTTTTTAGATGGTGCTTCATCGACTTCACGCTAGCCTCCCAAATCCCTCCAAAGTGAGGGCCTGCCGGGGGAATAAAATGCCATTGAACTTTATCTGCTTCCAAAACAGCAATCACTTCCGAATTATTTTTAATTGCTTGCTTAAAATCGGCATCCAACTTTCTCGCTGCTCCTACGAAGTTTGTTCCATTATCTGAATATATGTGTTGACTTTTGCCTCTTCTTGCGAAAAACCTTCGCAATGCTGCTAAGAATGAATCCGTCGTTAGATCACTTACTGCTTCTAAATGAATAGCTTTAGTTGCCATGCATACAAATACAGCTATATATCCTTTATATGACTTTTGTCCCCTTCCTTTAGAACATCTTATTTGAATAGGACCAGCATAATCGACGCCAGTATGTGTAAATGGGTGATTAATGGATGTACGGCTCTCAGGTAAATTCCCCATGATTTGCTTAGCCGTATCATTCCTGTATCGAATGCATTTTACACATGCACGCACGCGTTGCTTAATCATGTGTTTTAGTCCAATAATCCAGTACTTTCTTCTAATCGAGCTCTCGATCAGACGATTTCCGCCATGTAACGTGTTGACGTGAATGTCTTGAATTATTAAAGTCGTCAACCTGGATTTGCCAAGAATTATAGGATGTTTTTGATAGTAAGGAATATGCGAATTTTCCAGTCGACCTCCAACTCTTAAAATCCCTTTGCTATCAAGCAGTGGATTCAAATTCGCTATTTTACTTTTTTGATCCACAGATTTGTTGTTCTTCAATAACCGTATTTCGCTTGAAAACTCTGCAAGTTGCTGATTTTTTATTAACATTGTTTCGGCTGCTCGCAGTTCGTCTGCCGTTAAATATGCCGGAAACTTTTCTCCTTTCAATGCTCCTTTAAACCTCAGAATATAAGCTGCAACTCTTTCCAATTTTCTTAATGATGAGCACCTTTCTTGCAACTGAAGTAGTATATTTGGCTGCTCTGTCAGTGTTGTAGTTGCTACTAATACACTCTTTTCTGCAACTACTTCTTTTGGCCAATCATATTCATCTTGCACCAACCATGTCGGACCTCTCCACCATAAAATATTTTGTTCTAACTTAGATGGTGAAATTCCTCTTGATGCGATGTCAGCTGGGTTCTCCTTTGTACTGACATGATTCCATTTAGCTGTGGGAATCAAAGCGCTAATTTCCGTTGTCCTTGTTCTCACGAATTTATCCTTACTTCTTTTATTTCTAATCCAGCCCAATGTTATCATCGAATCGCTCCAAGCGTAAATTTGGCAGTCTCGTTTGATGATGTCTGTGACTTTGTTCAACAACCTTGCCAACAAATGAGCCGCACACAGTTCTAATTTTGGCAGCGTCTTTTTATTTTTTACTGGATTGACTTTACTTTTTGCTGCTACAATTTCTACCGAGGAACCTGCCTTCACATAAACCACCGCTGCATATGCTTTCTCCGATGCGTCTGCAAATCCGTGTAGCTGGAACGTTGCATTCTTCTTCGTCAGGAACATCCATCGAGAAATTCTAATCGTTTTTATTGCTGGCAAATGTTGTATGAAGTTATTCCATTCCTTCGTCAATACGTCGTCTAACTTGTCATCCCACTCTGTTTTAATTTTCCACAAGTTTTGTATGAACAACTTGGCAACGATTGTTATAGGTGCCAACCAGCCCAATGGATCAAATATTCGAGCAAGATATGACAATGCTTGCCGTTTTGTCACCGTTCTTCCTTCGGTAGTAGCTATGCTAAACATAAACTCGTCGGTTTTTGGACTCCATTGTAAACCCAGAGTTTTTATCGTCTCGTCCTCTTGAATCTGCAGAACTTCATTTTCACTGGTATTAGGAATGTCAGCGATAATGTCTTTGGTATTAGAACTCCATTTTCTCAAATGGAATCCAAATTTATCCAATTGATGTGATATTTTACTACGAATTCGCCTGCACTCTTCGATGGTATCTGCTCCAGTCATCAGATCGTCCATATAAAAATCTTCCTTGATGATTTTAGCTATGTCTGCATCGTCGCATTGATTTGCTATCTCGTGCAATGTTCTAATGGCAAGGAATGGTGCTGAAGTTGTTCCATATGTGACCGTTGTTAGTTCATACTGCTTTATCGGTTCCGCCTTATTCTCTCTCCAAAGTATGTATTGGTAACTCTGATCTTCTTTCGCGATTTTTACCTGACGATACATTTTCTCTACGTCTGCCATCATTATATTTTTCCAAACTCGCCACTTCACCATGATATCAAATATATCTTTCTGTAGTCTTGGCCCCACATGTAACACATCGTTGAGGCTTTTGCCATTTGATGTTTTCGCCGAAGCATCAAAAACAACTCTAACCTTAGTCGTAATACTGCTCTCACGAACCACCGCTTGATGAGGAAGATAATATTTTCCACGCTGATTGTCGTTAACTTCTTCCATATGACCGAGGTGTTGGTACTCCCGCATGAATTTAACATATTCCGTTTTTAATGCATTATTTGCTTGTAACTTTTTCTCTAAATTCAGGAATCTCGCCATTGCTTGCTTTCGAGAATCTCCGAGGGCGTTATCTTCTTTAAACGGCAAGTTAACAATGAATCTGCCATCTCTATCTGGTTTCGTTGTAGCTTTGTATTGCCGTAGACATAAATCATCATCATCTGAAGGAATAACCGAATCATTTATCTCCTCCAACTCCCAAAATCGCTCCAACCCAGTTGTCACGGATGCTGTTAATTGCTTACTCCTACTTTCTACGTTGAGTACTCCGGATAATATCCACCCAAGCTTTGTTGATTGACCCAGGATTTTATCCAATTTCAATATGCCTTCCTCTAAGATCTCTGGATACAAGTCGCCGCCGATTACTATATCAATTCGGTCTGATTTGTTAAAATTAGGATCGGCCAACGTATGATTTTTCAACTGATTGATATCATACTTAAATGATGTGCCCTCAAGGTCAGAAATTCTCCATGCGCTGTTTTTACTCGTACCTGTGCCGTTGCCAAAAGTACAGCCGGTGATGCATCGTCCTTTGTCATCATTGAAGTCGCTGACTCCTGCCTTGGTTCATTTTTTGTTTTATTTAAACCATACGTTGTTTCCCAATGCAGCAGAATGTGATGGTTTTTACCACACTTTTTGCATTTGGAAGCTCCATTGCTGCATTTCTTGTCCATCTTATGGTATAGACATACATAACACGCGTTGCTTTTCTTTGCCCAGCTGTGTCGATCTGCCACTGATAGCGCAAGGAATTTCCTGCAATTGTTCACACTATGTCCTACTGTGTTACAATATGCGCAGCTTAGTTGTCCCGTATAAAATGAATTTGTAGATTGCTGATTGCTTCGTTGCCTACTGCTTTCACTATTTCCAATCAGCTTCTTTCCTTTTACAGCTTCTAACGCTTGATATTGCAGCTCCAAAAACTGCATCACATCGCTCAGAGTTTGTATCTCCCTAGTTTTCTTCACGTTCTGCTCATATAACCGCAGCCCGTCTCTGTCCAGCTTTCTTATGATGATACGAGCAATTAGTGGCTCCGCATCATCCAATTTGATATTCATCCCTTTCAGAGCATGAACACATTCATTTGTTGTATCGAGAAGCTGCTTTATACTCGATGATGCCTCGCTGTTGACTTCAGGCTGGTCCAACATTTTGTCCACCAACTTTGTAAACAGCAACCGCCGGTTAGCGTACCGATGTGTTAACATTTCCCACGCTGCATCATAACTTGCATCAACAACATTGAAATGTTGAATTAGCCTTCCAGCTTCTCCCTTTACTAATGACTTCAATCGGTACATTTTCTCAACATTTGAATAATGGCTGACCTCATGTACCAATTTTTTGAAAATATCGTAAAAAGAGGATCATTCGTTTATATCACCAAAAAATGTTGGGATTTTGATATCCTCCAGTTTAAGAGTTGATGGCCTTTTCACTATCTCCAGTGACTGCATCTTCTTTGCTAAGTCCATTGAAGCATCGTTATACGACCTGTCCACTTGGTCTTTTTGCTCTTCTACATCGTCATCGTCTTCTCCCATATCAAATGTCAATTTTGTATAAATTGCATTTATGAGTTGCATTTTCTGCTCCCAACAAGATTTTCTGCATTCCAATTCCGCTCTGCCGGCATCATCTTCTATTCCTTCATCTAACAATAATTTCATGTTGTTCACTTGACGGAAAAATTTTCTTATCAGAATGTCTGCCGGCTTGCCTTCCAGATGTTCCCTCTTGTGCCCTTCTTGCTGCTGTCCTTCACTAGACCCAGCTGCCTCAGTTGCCTGCTTCGGCATAGGGAGGTCGACATCTGCATTTTTTATGTGTGTACGAATTCCGTACACTATTTTCTCAATCTCTTCGAAATATCTGCTCTCAAAATAACTTTCATTTGTTATTCCCGTCGACAGCAGTTTCAAGTTGATCCTCTGGAACTCATCCCAGATTTTTTCCAAGTGGGAAGTTGTCTCATCCAACGTAGTTTGACGCAGCTTTTTCTGCTGCATCTTATCATTCATGACGATGATCATCTCGCCAATCTCATTTTGGCGTTGTAACAATTTTCGCTTTTCATTCGACATTTTGTATTCGAAAATAAAAACTTGTATTAGTTAACTGTATACAACCGCTGTTTAAGCCTCGGTTACGCTTATCTCACTGTTTAGGCCGTGAGAAACGCCACTTATTTAAAATTTTAAAATTTCATTCGCACTTTAGCGAGTTAGACAATTTTAAAAATTTTACAACGACTGTGTTTCCAATTGCACTAGCTCGTTTCCTCGAAGGACCAATGTACGAACTGATGTTCGCGTCGTTTGAGTATTTTTAAGGTACTGATTTTATTTTAATAAAACACCTAAATATATAGGCACAAAAATGCACTTAAAACTAGACAGAATTAGAATATTATCAGCAGAGGCACGATAAGCGTCCCCGCATAGGCTATAAACTATTTATTACTTGTGTGTGTACTTTTCTAAATAGCGATAATAATAGAATACATTAGAATTGTAAATGGCCACACGGCCTCAACTCAAACTGAGTGTTACTAAACATAGATTATGATGTGTGAGAAACATCTTCTGTTTGACATTTTTTATTACTAGCGATAACTATAGATGTGTGAGAGACATCTTCTCTTTGACATTTTTTTATTACTACCGATAATTATAGATAATATTAGAAATGTAAATTACCACATGTACAAGTGTCATATTTGGACACTCAAGAAGATGTTGCACAGGCACTTGAACCTGGGCAACTTATTCAGGATTTGTTCGATATAACACTTGAAAAAATCTAACGGAATGTTTAAAGAACTGATTCTACTACGCCATCTTTATTGATTTCTGTCTTCTTTTTATACTTATAATTTGATTAATATAATTGTCGCAACCTTGACCGCTTGTATTGCAGTCAGCATAATCGGCGGCACTTGCATTTTTCAGTCGTTCAAACGGGAGTGTCATGTTCCCGTCTGGAGCGACAAAACTTGTGCGCCAATTATGCTAACTGTGCATTTGTTCAATGCATTGTAGTGAATTCATGGCCAAGGCCAATCGACTACAGTGCATTAACCGTCAAAGTTGCGGTGATAATTCAACATTCTCCCCACCGTTAACGAACTGTCAACACCGTGGAAATGTAGTCTCGAACGTTGATTCGTCGTCGTCATTTGAAGTTTTGGTCCGTGGGAGTGGAGTTGGTGTTTTTATTTTGATTATTGGCATCTTTAACGTGCTCGGCTTGCATCTGGATTGCAATTGCCATATTATGATGCCAAGAAGCAGAATTGTGGATAGGATGAGTGAAGTGTAGCTGACCGCATGGTGTGGTAGGTTTGTCGTAGAATATGTGAATTTCACAGGAATGTACTGATGATTGTTTTCCAAATTTTGGACCTTTGTTGTCGCAAATGTAGATGTCGTCTTTCGATACAAAACATGATCATAAATCCTTTGAGCTTAGTGGAATGTACTGATCCCGATGGGCACTTACAGCTAAGAATTCTGTATCGATTACAATGGTAATCATTGTTTTGTGTTTGACCATAGGAATGGGAATGAGGTTAAACAAATCGAAATGTTGGTCGTCAGTCAAAGGTAGCCTTATTTCGAAGATTACTTCGTTTTTAGTAAGCGGGATGGAGGAAGATGAGCCTTGATGACTCTAATTTCGTTTTTCAATTGTTGAGGCGTGAGTAACAATGAACGGATTTTTCCGTGGTGTGTGTCAGTTAGTACATTAATAATTTCTGTCTGTATTTGTTGTAAATTTGCTGCCATCAATGTTAGTTGTGTTGACATTGGTGCAAAGAGTTGGGAGTGCTTCAGTTGCTCTTCATTTGTTGTCACTTGTTTCATCACTAAGGTTATCCTCTGCTGCAGTTCTAATAATTTTGTTTCTGGGGTTCGTCCGTTTTGCTTGATGACATTAATAGTGGAGTCTATGATGGAGGTTTGATTTCGCAGTAGATTTATAATGTGACCTTCGTCTGTTTTAGCCTGGTTACTTACTTCTGACATCTGCTCAGCATAGTCAGAGTCTAGAACACCGAACAAGATGCGAGCGATATTTCCAACGATATTAAGGGCTGCTCTCGTTTTCCGATTATGCGGAAGCATGTCTCTATCCTGAAGAAGCTCGTTTCTTGTATCCTCAAAGTTTTTTCTCAGGACGTCGCAGGTGGCATTTTGCTGGAGTTTTGAGCACAACTGATGAAGGGTGGCTACTCCAATTAAAAATGTTTTCATTTCCTCTCAAAATGGATCCAAATTGTAGTAGACTATGATTTTCCATTCTGCTGTCACGATTTCTGCTGTCCCCATTCCTTCAAAGTATATTCCAGGATCTGTACCAAATTTCTCAACCAGAACTGTACTACCCAGCACTGCCGGAAGTAGCAGTAGGGAGACAAGGATTGTTAAGAGAAACGGATGGTTTGTGGATTTGTGTCGTTTGTTGGGGATGTCATCTGCGCTTTCATTGTTTGAAGGTCTTGGGTGATGTTTAGGCTGCGATTCTTGTTCTATATTTTAATCCATGGCTGTACTTTCTTCTGGATTGGATTCCGTTAATGGGAGTGGTGCAAGTCTATGAATTGGTCGCTTACAGATGCCGCTTGCAGTTTTTATGTCCGCTACTCTAACTGCATTGTCATGCCCCTGGTAGGTTTTGACTATCCTTCCCAGTGATTACCACCATCATGCCCGGTTTAACGTTATTGATTTGTCGGTATTGAAGTTCATTTAGGTAATCTCGCGACCACTGCTTCCAAAATTCGTGCTTTAGTTGCGCCACTAATTTCCATCTTGTGAGCAACGACCCCTTGGTGGATGTTGCAGTTGTATCAATTTGTGCCGTTAGCGGTTCACCAATCAGAAAGGGTCCGGGTGTCAAGGCATTTTAATCATTCGGATCGGATGACAGTGGTGTCAATGGTCGTGAGTTTAAGATTGCTTCTATCTCCACCATCACTGTCTCCAACTCTTCGAAAGTCCATGAGGCGTTTGAAACACAAATATATTCTTGGCCGATTTTACAGCTGTTTCCCATAAGCCGCCAAAATGAGGAGCTCTTGGAGGGATGAAATGGAATTGAATGCCTTTGTCGCTGCAGGTCCTCATAATGACTTCTTGTGCTTTCTCCGTGTGAAGTGTGTTCTTTAGGTCGATCAGCTGGTTTCTGGCGCCAACAAAATTTGTCGCGTTGTCACAATATAGGTTCTGACATCGTCCCCGTCATCCGATGAACCGCTTTAGGCATCCAATGAACGCTTCTGTCGTGAGATTGGTGACAAAACAACAAAATATCGCTACATATGCTTTGTGTGGCCGTTTTCCTCGAGCTTTGAAATGAATCCAGAAAGGACCACAGAAGTCTACTCCGGCATTGAATTCTTCTACTAGTTGGCTGAATTCTTGTCGCTGGCAATCCTCCCATTATTTGTTGACATAATTTTGGCTTCGCCTTGGAGCATCGCACACAGTGTTGTACTACTGATCGAGACATAGATTTCCCTTTGATGGGCCAAAATCTTTGTCGAATGGGAGCCAAAAGGGTTTGTGGTCCACAGTGAAGGTGCTCTTCATGAAACCATTTCAACAACAGTTTGGACAATGGGTCGTTGTATGGAATAACCATTGGATGTTTGGCATCGTATTTCACGTTTGCCGCCTCCAGCCTTCCGCCAACACGAATAATTCCGTTATCATCGAGGGTTGAACCCACTGATTTGGCTTGTTTTGCTTACGCATTTATGTTTGCTGAGAGACTGTATTTCGTCTTTAAAGTCTGACAGCTTCTTGGCCCTAATTATGACATTAAGGACTGCTTTTAGTTCATCAGTTGTGATTGAAATATGTTGTCTTCGATCACCTGCTCCCTTTTTGGCATGCTCTATGAACCTAAGCATGTATGCCACGATATGTAGTAATGTTCTGAATGAGTTTCCGTGGTTGATTTGGTAAATTAAAGCTTCTAAATCGTACTTGATGGCTATATTTGCATGGACTACTTTTAGCTTTCTCTTCATGGTGTTTCCACTAGCTTCATCCGGGTCGTAGATCCTTGGCCATATATTCATTTTTCCATGGAGGAACCTGGGCCCGTAGAGCCATAAGTTGCTTGTCATTATTTCTGAAGGCAACAAACCTCTCGATAGGATGTCTGCGGGATTGTCCTTTGATTGTACGGGTCGCCATTGGCTGGCCAAGGACAGTTCTTGGATTCTTGGAGTCCTCTTGGCTATGAATGTCTGGAATGATGTCGAGCTTGAGTTGATCCAGGCTAGAACGACTTTCGAATCCGTCCAGAAGTATGCGGTTTCATCTTGGATATGTAAATCTTCCTTCACACGAGCCATTAACTGTGCGCTAAGAAGCGCTGCACAAAACTCTAGCCGAGGTATTGTTTGTGCTTTTAGAGGCGCCACGCGAGATTTTGCACATAAAAGCCGCACCATTACTACTCCGTTCTTGGTAATAGTTCTGACATAAATTGCAGCACCGTATGCCTTCTGTGAAGCATCTGCGAATGCATGAAGCTGTAGTGTATCTTTTACGCCTTGTTGAAAGATGTGTCTGGGTACGTGTGCGTTATTAAGTTTCTTTAGGTTATCCTTAAACTTCATCCATTTGTCATTTAGTTCCGCGGGCAGCTCTTCGTCCCATGATAATTTGGTTTGCCACAGCTGCTGAATCAGAATTTTTGCTGTGACCACCACTGGAGCGAGAATTCCTAATGGATCGAAAATTCTGGCTACGTCGGACACAATTGTTCGCTTTGTATTGTGAGTGACTGACTTCAGATTCACCTTGATGCATAACTGGTCTGTTTTAGACAACCATGTCAGTCCCAATGCTTTTATGGCATTGTTGACATTGTGACGACCCTAAAATTTAGAGTCCCCACATTATTTCTTTTTCCTTTAATTTTGATATTTTGTCATAAAATGTTGTTTAAAATCATATGTAAAATAGTCAATAATATAAGCCAACGTAAACAACACATAAAATAGTAGTTAATACACTTTTGAATAGGGCGAACAGTGGCCAACGGCAACCCAGGTTCAACAGCAAATCATTAAACATTCACCAACGCGCGACATACATCAAAGGCGGGAGTGAGACAGAGACGACGATACAAACACGGCAACAATTCACCACGCCAACCTACAAAAATCGCGCTACAATACACCAATGATTATTGGTGAAGAAAACTATAACAAAAAGGCACGCAAAGCCTGATTCGGTCTTTTTTGATTTTCCGAAACAGGTAAGCAACATCTTAGTAAGCAGTAGGTTATATTATTGTATGTTAGTAGTTAAAATAGTTTTGTATAGGAGGATGATTCCAATGCACGGTGTGCCTCCCATAAGCGGAATGCCCATGCGCAATGGAATACTCGTGCTCAAATGCTCCATTGTAACAAAATATATAAATATTGTCCAGAACGGTGATTCCAATGCACGGTGTGCCTCCCACAATCGGAATGCCCATGTGCAATGGAATACTCGTGCTCAAACGCTCCATTAAAGATGGAATGCTGTCAAGAACGATGGTTCTAATGCACGGTGTGCCTCCCATAAGCGGAATGCCCATGCGCAATGGAATACTCGAATACGAACATAATAAAGGCCTGCGCACACAGAGGTGTTATTCGTGCTGCAGGCGGTTTCGAAATTAATTTTGTCAAAAATCATTGTTTTTTCGAAAATATACCGTTTTTTTTACAGCCTGTTTCCATAGCAATACAATAAATAACAAACACAAAACGCCAGTTTCAGAACCATTTCGAATCAGTTTGAAAATAAACTTTTTTACTGTATCCATAGTAAAAAATAAATAACAAAAGAAATAGTTAGTGTCAGAACTATTTCAAACAGACTTTTTGGTTGTTTCCGTAGCAATATAATAAATAACAAACAAAATCTACTGCTGCGAAATCGCTGCCTGTGTGAGGCACTTTGCGTTTTCGAAGCTAGATTTTTTAAATATCGAAATGGTTCTGAAATTAGATAGCGAATATCGCCTTTGTGTGCGCAGGCCTTAAAACAAATTAAATTATTGTCCAGGACGATGATACCAAGGCGGGTGAGCCTCTCACAAGCGGAATACCCATCAGCCATGGTATACTCGTGGCTCACGTAGTTATCATAAAAATAATCCAATTCTCCTTTACAGATTTATTTATAACCAATACAACTTTGTAAACTAATAAAGAAAATTTATTCCAGGGTTAATAACTAAATTGTAAATAATTTCTAATAAGCTCTTTTGATTTTCCGAATCAGAATTCCCTTTTGAATCTTTGAATCGGAAAACATATTTCCAGGCGCAGCAGCAAGGCAGTGGTTAGCAGCGAGCGAGTGAACCAACGAGGTGACATTACAACAAGGTTAAATTCACAGTCACGTTGAAGTCAATAAGTCGAAGTCATCATAGTCGTAGTTTTGCGATACGTCGAGTAACGGAGAGCGGTAGATTTCATACCGCTCGAAGTCGTAGTTTTGCGACACGTCGAGCCACGAAGAACGGTAGATTGCAGCCCGTTTCCTGGTCTGCGAGTGTCCTCACACTGCCCCATTGAAATCGTAGTCTTGCGATACGTCGAGTCACGGAGAGCAGTCTTGCGATACGACGCTCACCACCGCATCGTAATATACTCAACGCTACGCAGCCATCCAGTACCAGTCTACATCCTCCAAGTCGCGCACATCACCGAGAAGTTCATCGCCAATCATCGACTACCAAACTCCTGTGTTCGCCCTACGTATATATCCAAATATAACAACTGTAACATTCTCCTTGAAATTTGTTGAAAATAAAGATTTGTTTGCCATGCAACTTACTTGCTGGTACTGTGAGGAAATTCTTCAACCAGGCATAGTAGTAGGTTGCTATACAACAACAAGTAAAAATTCAGTTTGCTGCATTTTACCATTCGCTGCTTCAGTGAGTTGGCATGTGATGCAAAGGAGAAGCAATTCTCTTGTGCGTCATACCAATACTTACTTATATCGTCGCTTGGATAAAATAAAATGCATAAAGAGTGCTGACGAGGATCCGTGGCTGGATCTGAAACAGCTGTACACTCTGCCAGACTGAGTTTTTGCTTAGTTGTTGTACTCCCTTTCCAAAATTAATTTCTTGGAAAATGAGCTAAAACCCATAATAAATACATAAAAATCTCTGCGAATTATAAATTTTCTGTCTACGAAGCCCTGGACATCGGACGAGTTCATACCCCAGCCTTTGCGACGTTACAGATGGCGCCCGAGCAGGGACCCTAAAACAGAAGTAAACGCAAAAACATCCACTCCCAACACGCAAGAGAGAGTCACTAGGAGTAGGACAGGTATGACACAACAAGGAGAAGACTGGAAACACAATCATGGTAAAGACAACCTGGATACACTTTTTACGCAAGGAGGAACTACGCGGATTCGCAGCAGAATTCGAGTTTGACGATAGCGAAGGCGTAGAGGAGCTACGAAAGAGGTTTGTGGCCTTCGTACAAGACGAGAACGACAGTTTTGAACATACGGAACGCCTACTGGAGTTTGAGGCGAAGTACGCGTCAAGGCAGCACAAAACGGAATAGGAAGCTGATATGAAACATGTTAGCATTACCACCACCGGGGCATCTGGCGGAGAAGGCATTCATCGAGAGAATCGAGGAGATGGTGTTAACATACAACATCGATATCGACGAAATGCCACGATTATTGCCGGAATTGCTACAGGACAAGGCTATCACTTGGTACAGAAACAATAACCGGCAGTGGAAAACATGGAGCGCATTTAAGGAAAGTTTCCTGAAATTCTTTTTGCCCGGCCGCTATTTTGAGCAGCTGGATGACGCCATACGAAAGCGCACGCAGCGACAGAGGGAAAATTTCAAGGACTATGTCGTCGCATTACAAGACATGATGAGGCATGCCAGCTACAGCGAGGAGGAAAAACTGGACAGGATATTTAGGAACTGCCACCTCGATTACAGATGGTATGTAAAGCGTAAGGATTTCCAAAATTTAGATGAGCTGGTAGCTCTATCGCAGGACTTCGAAGGACTGCGCCACGACAATGAAGCGCCACGCAACGCAGCACCGAGGATACCAGAGGAGAGGCACCGGTTAGTACAACCCGCGGAACGGCGGACACACCATCCACAGCGAGGATCCGCCGAACCAGGGCAGCTGGTATGACTGCGGTACTCTATCCGATAGTGAGAGCGATGTAGGCGCACGGGCTACTGTCAACGATATCAGCATTGACTGGCCATCCAGCGACGATGAGGCTGCCGTACTGCCAATGGTAAACCTCTCCGTATCAAGAGCTCCTCACGACCACCTGACTCGGTCTCAGTAGACCAGGGTGTTCCCCGGCCAAGATCGGTGTTGATGGCAGGCACAATTATCGACCTAGTGAGCGACGAGAGCTCCAACGACACTACGGGCAATTGCCATTTGCCGTCGAGCCAAGCAGCCACGCCATCGCCTCCACCGCCGTGGTCCCGTAGGCCATCGTTGACACCAGCACCAGGCCAATCCGAAATGCCCATCTTCACGTCTCCATAATATAAGCGAACCACACACGTCACCCGTACATCCGTGCTCTCAAAAACCGGGCTGCGAACAACTGAGTGGCTCATCAAAATCAGGGAAACAACTCGGGAGTATTTTCCCAGTGAGGTCGTGAGTGCTGACGACCGCTTAGTGCGCTACGGGCCCCCTCACAAAGATTGCGAAATTACTTCGATCCCCAGTAGTCCTGAAGCGATGGGTGAAGCTACAATAACCAAAATCGCCGCCATCGGAAAGTCGACCCACCGGCTTCGCCGCAAATAATGTTCCAGCGGGCAACCAAACCCCCCGAAGTGGCCCAATAGACTCGGTTTCCGCATACACTGCCGTCCAGCCATTCGAATTCGGAAGTGGTCGCAGGCAAATCCTCCGGCGGCCCTCATCAAGACTAGTGACTGTAAGGCTGTTTGGATACAGTAGTGATGATGAAGACCTCGACGTGGTACGTCGCCGAAGGCGCACGAACCCACGGCTAAGCCCTGAACGTCATCAGGAAGTCTCAACAGCAAGACCCGTCACTCCATTCCATTTCACCCCACCTAGAACACACGACAGGACTCCAACCGCCCAAAGCCCATCGTGTTCGATAGAGCCGCCTGAAGTCGTGCTCTCGGCAAACCTGGATGGATACGACGACCGAACCAGGTGGAATCTGGTCGACATAATACGTCACTGCATAGCGGAAAAGGGCAATCGCCGTTCCGCAATTTTTATCCGGGGAGTTGGAGCACATCGATTCCGAATCCGCATCAAGGGAAACTAGCTCCACTCCGTAACCGCCATCAACCGCAAGTAAACGTAAACTGCTCTCCCACGGCTGGCACCGGAAAATCCAGGACAATGTGAGGACAAAAATCGCGGGCTCATTTTTGACTACATCAATTTATTATTATTTTCTTTATATTTCTTCTTTGCAACCGAATATGCACCTCATTTTATAAACCTAATTTAATAATAATAAGATGAAAATTATTTGAATTATTAATTAATAGTATGAATGGTATTAATTAAGTACGGAAAATGTATTAAAATAGTAGTATTAAGAAATGTTGATATGGTAACGCCATTGCGAATATCAACTGCGCAACCCTACCTACGCTGTACCCGACCAGCTGACTTTCAAGCGAAGGTGTTGAAGAAAAACGATCAGCACAGAAAACAACAGAATTTCGGTGCCGTCGGCTATAAAAGGCGAGACATTTTTGGAAATTCTTTCAGTTCTCCCGGAGTCGCGTGCGAGTAAGTCGTGTAGTGAGTAGTACCATTAGGCATATCGTGACGTTAGGACCGAACCATTAGACCAATTAGTGGTAGTAGATAATGTTATATTAATTTAGTTGATTCGTGCCTGCATGCAAAATCGCTAGTTTAGTTGATTCGGTTTCTGAATTGGTACTTCGTGCCTGTATGCAAAATCGTTAGAGTAGTTGATTTGTTGAATCGGTTTCTGCATTAGTACTTCGTGTTTGCATGCAAAATCACCAATTTAGTTGATTCGGCATTGGTACTTCGGGCCTGTATGCGAAATCCATTATTTTGTCGATTCGGTTTCTGCATTGGTACTTCGTGCCTGCATGCAAAATCGGTAATTGAGTTGATTCGGTTTCTGCATTGGCACTTCGTGCCTGTTTGCTAAATCGTTAGAGTAGTTGATTTGTTGAATCGGTTTCTGCATTGGTACTTCGTGCCTGCATGGAAAAGTCACCACTTTAGTTGATTTGGTTTTCGGCATTGGTACTTCGGGCCTGTATGCGAAATCCACAGTTGGGTTGATTCGGTTTCTGCATTGGTACTTCGTACCTGTATGCAAAGCCCGGGAGAACCTGACTGAACCCGACCGAATTTAGCCCTAACATTTGAGCCAAGAGAGTGAGAATACCGACGGCAGTAAGAAGCGCGAAGAAAACCGACGAGCGACCAACCGGACTGGAGAACACGGGAGTAATCGACGCGAAGACGACAAAGATATTGTAAATCGGGAAAACCGACAGAGACTAAGAAAATATTGTAACCGGCAAATAAACCGAAGAGGAATAAATGCGAATTAAAACCAAAAATAATAAGTTTTACTGAAATTTGTCAAATATACGGCGCTCCCAAACAAATAAATTCTTGTACACGACCCTTGACGCCGACAGCTTCAGCCCGGCTCAAAGACATCGTTACAAGTTGTTTGCCAAATTGCTCAAATTGGAATGAGGAGAACAGTGGAGCGTCATCCGACACTATTACTGTTGGGTAACCAAAAATTCTGAAAACTGACAATAAACTATTTCCTAAACTAAAAGCGTCAGTTTTTTGTAAATATTTTACAACAATATATTTACTGTACGAATCAATATAAATATATTATGTTTTGGATTCAAAATGAAAGAAATCAATATGGATTCTTTGAAAAGGGCGTTCCGACAATGGCCACTTGCTGACTACATGTTATTTTGGTACCCTTTGCGTAGATTGGCAAGTAAAATAACTCGTTACACCAAAAGGAAGTCATATGTATTGATACTGCCCTTTATGTGTGTTTATTGTAACATATTCTCTGGAAGTCTCAGATATTTTTAATTGCTGATAAGCTCCAGATAAATCAATTACACAATAATATTTACAATTTGCCAAATTAGCAAAGATATCGTCTATCCGTGGCAAAGGGTAATGCTGTGTTTCAATATATCTATTAATGGTTACTTTACAATCTATACAAATTCTAATTTTCTTTCCCGGCTTCGAAACAATTACAATCGGCGAAGCATATTTACTAAATGTTACCGGAATTAAAATACCCTCCTCACATAGCCGAGGTAATTCCTCTTCTACTTGTTTTCGCATTTTAAAAGGTATATCATACGCTTTCCTAAATATAGGCTTTGCATCAGGTTTAAGTACAATTTCGGCAGTATAATGCTCAATGTATTGGTTTGGCATACTATTTAAGACTCGTGGAAATTTAAAATCAATTTCATTTAGTATACTAAGTTCAATACTCTTTACGGCATTAAGAGTATTATTATAAAATACAGTTCTCCAATTAGGACACAAAAAATATTGAGCCAATTTCTCCCGAGAAGCGACTTAAAATCTCTTTCCGATTGTATTACAATTAATTCTAATTCGTACTTTTCATCACAATACCTCTTACTTACAGTTACATTTACTTTTCCAGCACATTTTAGAGGGTTTTCTGTTACAGGAAGAAACTTTTTTAGTACAATAATTAATTTTAAGACTTTAAATGTTCCAAATACATATTTTCTGATATTATAGTAACACATCTACCTCCATCTAGATCACTTTACCACCAACCAACAGCTCCACACACTCCGCACCGCCAACCGCAACGCCATTGATTTGAGTATCATTGTCTTCACTTGATATGCTCGTAATACTGGCTCCTTCCATCATCTCCTCCACACTTTCAGCTTCGCTGATTATTTTTACCTGATCGACACATAGCGGCAGTGTGAACTTTTTTATGGCAATTGAAACAGACCCAATTTTTAAACATTCAGTTATTCGCATCATGGCCTTTCTTTCCACATCTAAAACAGGTTGTCGAATTACTTGATTTATTATTTGATTTATTTGAGTGTCTTTTAGTTTATCTAATTGCCAATATCCTCGTCGCCACTTTTATTATGTCGTGGACAAATGAAACAAAGAGCGTTGTTGCTTGTATGTCTTTATTGCTCAGAGTCAATCATCGAACTGCACTAGTTTAACAAATGCATGATCAAGTACGCATATAAAATGTGCATATAATATGATGATACGGAAGTGGGCAAACATAATAATTTATAATACATTACAGTAAATTTACGAGAAGTATTCAGACGGCTGCGCGTTGCAAATCTAAAAATCAACATCGAGAAGTGCGAATTCTTCAAAAAAGAAATTCGATATTTGGGACATATCGTGACACCAGACGGGATACACACGGATCCAGAAAAGATCTCGGCCATACAGGAGTTAAGGCCGACCACCAACTTACGAGAACTACGGCGTTGTTTAGGAATAGCATCATGGTATCGTCGTTTTGTGCCGGACTTCGCGAAAGTGGTGCAACCGCTCACAGCATTACTCAAGAAGAATCGTCGGTCGAAGTGGGAGCAGGAGCAGCAAGAGGCATTCGAGCAGCTGAAACTACGTCTCACCGAAGCCCCGTTTCTCATTTGTCCAGATTTTTCGAAGAGATTCACGATACAAACTGACGCCAGCGAGCAAGGGCTAGGAGTGGTGCTGACGCAGAATATCGAGCAGCAAGAACGGGTCGTGGCATATGCCAGCAGGCGATTAACTACGGCAGAGATAAATTATTCATCTACGGAAAAGGAGTGTCTCGCTATCGTTTGGGGTGTACGGAAAATGAGCGAATATTTAGAAGACTATGAATTCACCATCATAACAGACCACTTATCGCTGAAATGGCTGAATTCAATCGAAAGCCCCTCAGGATGGATCGTACGTTGGGCGCTGGAGCTACAACAATTCAGGTATACCATTCAATACAGAAAAGGCAAACTCAACGTGGTCGCAGACGCTCTATCGCGACAGCCCCGAGACGAACTTTTGGCAACAGAGGTGACAGCGAGCAACACCCAGGAGTGCCGCTGGTTGTCAACACGGAAAGCAGAGGTTATGAAAAATCCCGAGAAACTCTCCGATTACATCATTCAAGGAGACCATGGAAGCTGTGTGTGGCGACTCATCAAAAGAAGCGTGTGTTAGCAGAGAACCACGATGACCCTACAGCCGGCCACCTGGGGATACGAAAGACGATAGCGCGCCTGGCTAATCGGTATTATTGGCCAGGAATGTTCAGAGAGGTTCGATACGTTAGGAGTTGTGAAAGCTGCCAAAAATACAAGCCAGAACAACAGAAACCAGCCGGGAGGAACCATTGGCGATATTGTGCGCAGACTTCGTAGGACCACTGCCCAGATCCACACATGGGAACACAATGATGCTGGTATTCGTCGATAAATTTACAAAATGGGTTAAATCGTTCCTTTACGAAAATCAACCACGGCCGAAAGGCGTTCCGTGAAAAAATTTTGCTCCGGTTTGGAGTACCAAAAGTGATGATGACGGACAATGGCACTCAGTTGACGAGCAAAGCATTCAGGAGCTACTTGGAAAATCTCAATTTACGGCACCATATACACCACAGGAAAACGCGACAGAACGGTCCAACAGGACGATAAAGACGATGGTGGCACAATTGGCCGACAACAAGCAACGGAAGTGGGATGAATTTCTGCCAGAAGTGATGCTTGCCATCAATACAGGGTTATCTGAAACAACAGGATATAGTCCTGCGTTCATGGTGCAGGGGCGTGAGCCGCGGCTACCCAAGTCTCCCTACGACGAGACCATAGTGGGTACGGGGCAAATGCAGCAGACACCAGTGGAGCGGGCAGACAAGTTACGAGAGGTTTTTAACCTCGTGCATCGGAATTTGGAAAAGGCGGCGCAGGATCAGGCGCGCCATTACAATTTGCGCAGACGGCAATGGCAACCAGAGGTTGGCCAACAAGTACTGGTGAAGCAGCACCATTTATCGAAGGCGGTAGACGGGTTCTCCGCAAAACTAGCACCCAAATACGATGGGCCGTATCAAGTCATCGACTTCATTTCACCGGTCATCGTGAGGGTCAGGAGATCGTTGGATTCGCAGGAGCGAAATGCACACATCAGCGAATTGCGGGAATACCGATAAAGAAATAGTGCGTCGGAGGCAGAGGCAACGACGTAGGCAAAGTATTGGTAAGAACGGTGTAAGAAAATCAGCGACAGAGGGAAAATTTCTGGCCCTGAGAAATAAAATATATATATATCTATATATTATAATAAGTAGTATCGTAGAAATAAATCGTAGCAAATAGAAACAATTATTTTTGTAATAATCAAACATTTGAATTCAACAGAAAATTTTATGGTTTTGATGGGCTATAGGTCCAAATTAAAAAATACTCTTTGTTGTATTTTTAATTGTTGTTTTTTTATTGTCCAATATTTCGACTTTCTTCGAAAGTCATCCTCAGGGACTACAAAATTGAATAAACAAATAACAAATAACAAAAATTAAATTAATGTTGTCCTGTGCTATGCCAATTGTCTAGTAGACAATTTTCTACTAGACAATTGTCCAATGGCTTAATGACCTGCTGATAGACACGGGAATGGCACAGGAGGTATTTTCCCCCGAACAACGAGCGCAGACACACATCTTCAGCAGCTTCCTGTTCAAGAAGCTACGAGACGGCGCAAACGACACAGCACGGCAGCGACACCAGCGTGTGTGCAGATGGACGAAGAAAATCGATATATTCACTAAGCGATATATCCTGCTACCGGTGAATGAGCATCACCACTGGTACCTCACCATCATCTGCTTCCCGGACGTGGTCGCCGGCCGACGAAAGGCCGCCCCCAACGAAAAACCATGCATCATGCTCATCGACTCCTTGGCAAGACGGCCCAGAGGGGGCGTGGTGGAAACCCAATGACGCGGAACGAAAGCTCCACCGTGGAATTGATAAGAGAACGAGCAGCAGATTTAGGCCGATGGCAGGCACACGAGGTAACCATAGCCACCACATATGAGTCGAACGCATCAGCGGAAAGCATCGGCTATCTCCTTCCGGAGGGTTTCACCCCGGCGAATGTCGACGACTACGACATAGGGGCCTCGGTAGAGATCCCAAACAGCAATGTGGCAGCCACGCCCTACGCGAACCAGCAGGTGGTCGATTACTTCATTAAGATCAGCCGCACCAACGAAGCAACCGTCCTTTTTCGTCCGGCGAAGTAGAGAGGGGTGTGACGACCCTAAAATTTAGAGTCCCCACATTATTTCCTTTTCCTTTAAATTTGATATTCAGTCATAAAATGTTGTTTAAAAACATATGTAAAATAGTTAATAATATAAACCAATGTAAACAACACATAAAATAGTAGTTAATACACTTTTGAATAGGGCGAACAGTGGCCAACGGCAACCCAGGTTCAACAGCAAATCATTAAACATTCACCAACGCGCGACATATGGCAAAAGGCGGGAGTGAGACAGAGACGACCACAACACGGCAACAATTCACCACGCCAACCTACAAAAATAGCGCTACAAAACAACAAAGATTATTGGTGAAGAAAACGAGTATAAAAAGGCACACAAAGCCTGATTCGGTCTCTTTTGATTTTCCGAATCAGGTAAGCAACATCTTACTCCAACATCTTACTAAGCAGCAAAATATTGTCAAGAACGCATGCGCAATGGAATACTCGTGCTCAAATGCTCCATTGTAACAAAATGAATAAATATTGTCCAGAACGGTGATTCCAATGCACGGTGTGCCTCCCATAAGCGGAATGCCCATGCGCAATGGAAAACTCGTGCTCAAATGTAACAAAATGAATAAACATTGTTCAGAACGGTGATTCCAATGCACGGTGTGCCTTCCACAATCGGAATGCCCATGTGCAATGGAATACTCGTGCTCAAACGCTCCATTAAAGATGGAATGCTGTCAAGAACGATGGTTCTAATGCACGGTGTGCCTCCCATAAGCGGAATGCCCATGCGCAATAGAATACTCGGGTACGAACATAATAAAACAAATAAAATATTGTCCAGGACGATGATACCAAGGCGGGTGAGCCTCTCACAAGCGGAATACCCATCAGCCATGGTATACTCGTGGCCCACGTAGTTATCATAAAAATAATCCAATTCTCCTTTACAGATTCATTTATAACCAATACAAATTTGTAAACTAATCGCCCATGCACACGTGTCCACCAAACGCCATAGCCAAACGCTTACCACCGCATCGTAATATACTCAACGCTACGCAGCCATCAAGTACCAGTCTACATCCTCCAAGTCGCCACTGTTCGCCCTACATATATATCCAACTATAACAACTGTAACACTCTCCTTTGTTGAAAATAAAGATCTGTTTTAATATAACCACCATTTCCGCAGTCGAAAACCTCCAGTCATTAAAATTTTTGTTAGTTGATTTTGAATTTCCATTGCAGTGGCCAAACTGTCCGAGCCAGCTAACCAATCGTCTACATAGAAATCATTCAGCACTGCTTCAGCGCCAAGAGGATATTTGGCACTGTACTCTTTGTAATTTGGTTGTTGGTGTCCCTTGTTAGAAGCGGTCTTACAAGTGAAGATGCGATGTTTCCAAGCCAGTACTGCAATGATGCAGATCACTACTACCAAACAGGTGTAACCCAGAGTATAATGATGAATGTCGTGCGGTCGAATTTTGTTCGGAAGGTTGATCTTTAATGTTGAAAGCTGTTGTTGGACCCTTTCTAGTTCTTCATGGTGAGATACATATTTTGATGCATACAGTTCTGCTGAGGACGTCTTTTCAGTTGGTGTGAGCAGCTTGCTTATATCAACTACTGGGATGTATGATCTTTTAATTGTGCTCTCTTGTTTTCTGTGACCTTGAATTGTAAGAAGTGGTTGCCTGATGATGCAATTGTCGCCCAGTTTTAACAGTCCGGAGGTTTGCAAATGCAGCTCTTGAAGGTTCGGTCCACATACTGCATTGATTGTTAGTTCACCAGCAACGGAATAGATGCATGTATTGGTGTCATGAAGTTGAATCCAATGAGGTCCCTGTCCGGCAGCTTCAATCGAATATGCGGTTGTTGGTTTGTGATGGAGCAGATTCAACTCGCATGAGTTTATTGTTGAACCTTGTTTATACAGTGTCATACAAATGGCGATCTCCTTCTGTCAGCATACAAGTCCTCAGCTCGTCTTCATTCAGCGGATAGTAAGTGTCGCGATGTAGATTAATCATCAGAAATGGATACGCTGGTCGGATTCTAAAGAATTTTACGTTATATTGACATGGTGTGGCTGTGAGCGTCAATAGCTCGAAGTCGTCGATGCCAATTAGCGGAAGGTTAATTTTGAAGATGAGGTGATTTTCCGTCAGCCTTCCTTGAATTGTCATTAAGTTGTAATACTTCAGCAACTCCATTGACGAGACCGGTAGTTTCAGATGACTTGGTAGATTCGCCTTGATGTTGAGCAATTCACCTTGTAATTGTTGAGGTGATAGAAGTTCGGTACTGATTTTCCCGTGGTGAGTGTCTGTCAATATGTCAAGGAGCGAATCCTGTGCGAGTTGATTTACCTTGTGCAGAAACTTTTCAGTTTTTTGAAAGACTCCTTCTATATCCCGTTGATTTTTCTTCATTATGTTTATAGTGCTGTCTAAATATGTGGTTTGGTTATGGATTAGATTGACCAGATGATCCTCATTTTGCCGAATTTGATCGATGGTGAGCGCTGCTTCCTCTGCGTAATCCGAGTTGAGAACTCCAAATAAATTGTGGGCGACGTTGCCTACCAAGTTGAATGCTCCTCTTTTAGTTCTTTATCTCTTTAGTGGGTGACGGTAAGAAGCTGGTTCTTCATGTTGACTTCATTCACAAATTGGTCGATGAGCATCACTGTTGGGGAACAATGTGTTAAAGCGTGAATTGCTTCACATGATGTGTTCAGGAGGGTTAAGTATCCCTTGACAATTTCAATTTCCTTCCAATACGCTCGCATTTCGATGTATGTGATTACTGACCAGTCACTGGTGATAACTCATGCAACACCGAGATTCTCAAAATAGATGCCGGGATTGGTGTTAAATGGTTGTACTTCGACAGAAGATGGTGAGCAGGACGGCAACAATAGGCAGGCTAGTAATAATGTAACTAACGTTGATGTTGTGTGTAGGCGTGTCTTCTTTGAAGGAAGGGAGGGTTCATGGTTAGTCCGTGGACAGCCTTGGTTGCTTGTTGATGGTTTGCTACTTGCTTGTGGACAGGCATTTCGAGTAGGTTCGTCACGTTGGCATTCCTCGTCGACTGGTAATGGCGTTAATTTATGTATTGGTCTACGTAGTACGTTGGACGCTGTAAGAACATCTGCGACACGAACGCGTCCATCTTCACCACGAAACACTTCCACTATGAGTCCCAAAGACCATTTTAAAGCTGGTAGGTTGTCGTCCTTTATAACCACCATCATCCCTGGTTTAGAGTTGTGTAATATTTTAAGGTGAACTTTGGATGTTTAAAGCGGTCCTCCGCTGTAATTTAAACTTGGGCGAAGTCGGCGCAACAAGTGAATGAAAGATGTTTTCAGTTTTAAAGCCGAAAATAATCTCTGATTTATTAGTGGCCATCGCGGCTCTTTTATACCTTTTTCATATTGGTTCTTAGTCTATCCTACTTACTTACACTACAATAATATTAGGTACTGCATTTCATTTGCACCTGTTGGCCTGAGTATGCTAATTTGGTCTTGACGAATGGTGTCGTAGGACGGTCACCGAAATTGAGTGCATTTCAATATACACTCAATTGTTGTTGACAACGTCCAGAACCATTTGTGTATATTGGGTCAGCGTACTCAAAAGTGCAGCGTTAGCATATCGATACTTTGTCGGTGCATTAGTACAAATGAAATGCAGGGGCAGGTAATGTAGACATGTATGTATACACTACAGTTGTGACATTCCTGTTTCGACTTATGGCGATGCTGCAAACTGTTGAGATATTCAGAGGACCATCTCTTCCAGAATTCCTCCCTCATTTGTGTTACCAGCTTCCACCTTGTAAGATTGTTAGCAGTGTTCCGTCCGACCACTGGATCTTCTGTTGAAGTGAGTGGTTCTCCTATTAGCAAATGTCGAGGAGTTAGAGCTTGGAAGTCATTTGGATCAGCTGTCAATGGCGTAATTAGTCGAGAATTCATTATGGCCTCTGCTTGGATCACCATCGCTTCCATTTCTTCATAAGTTAATGAAGCAGCTGCTAATGTGTGTTGCACCAGGTGTTTGGCTGATTTGACTGCTGCTTCCCAAAGTCTACCAAAGTGTGAAGCGCGGGGTGGAATAAATGAGAATTCCATGCACTTCTTATTGCATTCGCAGGTGACTTTTTCAAGCGCCTCTTTATTATGAATAGCCTTGTACAGCTCTTCAAGATAGTTTTTGGCGCCAACAAAGTTTGTTGCGTTATCGCAGTATAACTTCTTACAGTGTCCACGACGCGCTGTAAATCGTTTTATAGCTCCAATGAATGCTTCAGTTGAGAGATCTGTCAATAGCTCGAGATGTACGGCTTTTGTGTCGAAGCAACAAAATACTGCGACGTATGACTTGAGTGGTCGTTTGCCGCGAATTATAAAATGCGTCTAGACGGGTCCAAAGAAATCGACTCCGGAGATGACAAAAGGTCTTGCTGGTTGCACCCTATCTGCTGGCAGATTTCCCATTAGCTGTTGAAATAGCTTTGGTCTAGCTCTGTTGCATTGAACGCAACCTTGAACGAATGTGTAATTATATTTATCATTATTACTAGTTCATAGCTTCCCTTATCATATTTTATTAGTATAGTGCATTACCCATTACCCTATGAATTGCCATATGCACACGAATTACCCTATGTTATATTTTTAGAACATAAGTAAATACACACATTAGGTTACATGCGCTTACATTGCTACCGGCACTTTAATTGGAATTTGTCATTCCCCGTAGGTTGCACAATTGGCAAATTGGCAGCTATGCAAAGCAATTCGCATGTCGTTTATACAATCGTACCCTTAAGTAATCCGTGATTGGCAGAGCAATAGTGTGTCTGGAGGAAGTGAATTCCTCCTCATACCAAAGCACATTTTTGGAACAGAGGTTGCTCCAGGGCTGACCTCTGAATACATGTAGTTAGATTATTTTTAAGTATTTTAAAATTATTCAACGCTTCGGTGTTCGTTCAACCATCCCAGTTCGGCGTTCGACCGACCATCACCGCTTCGGCGGTAGACTCGGAACGCTCCGGGCGTTCGATTTAAAATCCTATCATCGCTTCGGCGTTCGATAGACCATCACCGCTTCGGCGGTAGACTCGCAACGCTTCGGGCGTTTGATTTAAACTCCTATCATCGCTTCGGCGGTAGACTCACAACGCTTCGTGCGTTCGATTAAAAATTATTCAACGCTTAAGCGTTCGACCGACCACCTACGCTGTGTCGTACGAAACCAGCAACGCATGTGCGTTCGCCTCCATTAATTGAAATTATTATCCAACCGAAGGCTTCATAGACCAGCCAACCCTACCGGTATAACCGAAGTACAACCGAAGTACTAGAAGGAAGAAGAAAGCCAAATTACCGAAAGCGATTCGAATATTTAAAGCTAGTTATAGTGTGTAGAGAAAAGAAATAAATAAATAAAGAGAAAACTATATTGTACAACCACATATTTCATTCTTTTCCTGCCGAAGTTAATTAGTTCTTCAGTAAAATTCTGGATCGACTTGAGCTCTATCCTCAGCCTTTGACAAAAACCCAAAAACAGATGTCGGGTGCCATCCCCGATGACATCATCACAATGGCGCCCGAGCAGGGACTTGATTCCAAATCGAATTGTGGAAAGCAAAAGACACCACCAACGATTCTGGAACAGGGAAAGCACACACCAGCACTATATCAACAAATGAATCACTCGGTTGGATATATTTACTGCGAAAGAAGCAGCTAATAAACGAATGTCGAAAGCACGACCGTGCTTTTGACATTCCACCGTGCGGCCGCACGGTGGAGGACCTGCGCTGCGACTTAAGCAGCTTCGTGAAATTAAAAAGAAATAGAAAATCAACTGAAAACCTGTTGAAGGACATAGAGGAGGAGATACGAGCGGAAGAGAAAGAGATTGTTGTGGGCCCTGTACCCGAGAGAACGACATTCTAGCTCTTTCCTAGCGGTGGAAAATTGACCCCTATACAATACTTGAAGCCAGTTAAGAACCAGTTACTACGACTTAGCGACATACTAACGTTCGGTAAATTTAGAAATTATTATCGCAAAACAATAACTCCATTTTAGTTTTTTTTTAAGGATCACTTTATTATTAAAATTGAGACCTACCGAAAGTTTCGGCCGAAACCGAAATGGCCGAAACTTTTGCATTGTATGAAACTCACATAATATTTTGAGGAGAAGATTTCTTACGATAGTAGTAGAGGAGTAGAAATCTAAAAATCATCGCGAGAGTAGTAGATCCGCTCCGATAGGGCGGAGAGAACGCTGTGAAGCGGTGAATGGATGAAGGCTGTATGCAACATACAAATTCTTTCAAGAAAATAAGTTTCAAAGTGTTTTCTTTTTATTTTTTCAATACAAATTGGGGACTTTTCTTTGTAGCTTCTGATTCTTCGAAACTATGGGCAATACTTAAATTTGTGTTACATACCGCTTTTATCCACTTGGTTATGCCTTATGTATTTTGGTAGAGACTTTTTGAAGAAATTTCTTTGCAAAATAGATTACGAAACTTTTACAATTTCAGTGTTGATAAACGAGTCGTACGTCATTTTACCAATGCACTCAAAGTCATACAATACACTGGCAATAAAAATTCCACCGAGAAGAGAAATTCTCCAACCAATTCGATTAAAATTAACGGAAGATAAAGTAATTTTCTATAAAGAAATTCAAGAAGGCATTTTTGTCAGTAATTCAATAGCACCAAAAAAATGGCACGACGCATATACAAATTTTGAATACAACTGATAAGGAAGTAACTTTAAATGGTATTCAGTTGGAAAGTGATAAAAAAAACCTTTACACTCACAAAAACGTCTAAATAAAATTTTGGAAACATTAAACATACAATGTAATAATGCAAAAATTAAACACGATTTGACGAACATTTTCAACAAATACCAGGACATATTCCATTTGGATAACGAACCTTTGACTACAAATAACTTCTATTACTATTCACTATTTTTCATTTGTTGTTTTACAGTATAGTTTTCTTATGTTCTATCATCCCGCGTTGGTTACCGGGATACTAGCGTTTTCGGTCGGATCCTCCATTAGAGCGTCCGTCAGAGGAGGGGCCTAATTGCGAGAGTAGGAAATGCCCAAAAATACTGATCTGGCAATGGATGGTCATAGGTCGGTACTATGGGCTAAACTAACTGGCCTACTTTCACAAGCGATTGGGGACGTACGAGCCACGCGGGTGCTGGCGGAAAACCTACAGTTAATAATAATAATAAAGGGGGGGGATTTGCACTGCGACCTTTGGTCTTTTTTTAAGAGCCGCCTGACTGTCAGATAGTATTACGATTTCCCGTCTACAGTATTTTCTATCGAGGTTGAATAGCACACATCTTTCAATTGCATGAACTTCTGCTTGGAAGATGCTGGTCAGTGTGCCCATTGGTTCGGAGTATTTGGTACGTGGCCCGAATACCCCAGCACCAGTGCCCTCGTCTGTTCTGGATCCATCTGTAAACCACATTATAGCATGGTCGCGGATACCATACTGTGAGTGTATATTGGACCATTCTTTCTTACTACTGAGCTTCACATCAAAGTTTTTTGTGAAGCTAAATTTTCTCATGTTATCGTCCCTTGGAGATAATAGAAGCGGATACTTATTGGAAAGAGTGAAGTGATCCACGCGCTCAATACACCTTCCGTACCCTATACCCTCCTTAGAAAATCTCGCAAGTGTACTGTCAGCTACCTCCCCAATAACAATGTGTAGGGGAGTTAGTTCTAATATTACCTCCAGTGCCGCAGTTGGACAGGTTTTCATTGCCCCGGTTATGCAGACACATGCTAGCCTTTGAACACGTTCTAGTAACTTCCTAGTGGTGCCCAGACTAGTTCTTCTGGCCCACGCAACGGCCCCATAGGTGATGATTGGTCTCACCATTCCTATGTACATCCACCGCATTATGCGTGGACTACAACCCCAAGATTTACCAGCTATGCTCCTACACATCATGAGAGCTCTAATGGCCTTCTTTGTTACTAACTCCGTGTGTACCTTCCACGTGAGCTTACTATCTAGTGTTAATCCCAGATATTTCACTTCCGTTTGTTTCTCTATAACTTGCCCGGACAGCCGAATCGGCCTCCTCTTCAATGTAAACGGTACAATCGTGGTTTTTTCTGGATTAATGTTCAGCCCCACAGATTTGCACCATTCAAGCGTGACCTCGAGACCTCTCTGTATTATATCACATAAAGCCTCCTCGTACTTACCCCTAGCCATTATGACGATGTCATCAGCATACCCCTGACACGTAAATCCCATATCAGTAAGTGTGCTGAGGAGCTCGTCCACCACCAGACTCCACAGAAGAGGCGAAAGCACGCCCCCCTGGGGACAACCCCTCGTGGTGACTGCCTCAGTGGTGTTAAGGCCAGTTTGATATTCGACAGACCGGGTGCCTAACATCTCCCCAACCCAATGGCACAGAGTAGTATCCACCCCTTTACACAGCAAGGCATGTCTAACGCCCTCATGGGAGGTGTGCCCTCTATGTCGAGGAATGCACACACTACTATTTCTTTTGTGTCCAAGGCCCTTTGTATGTACCCAGCCAACTGGAATAGAGCAGTTTCAGTAGACCTGCCCGCTCTATACGCATGTTGGCAGTGGTGAAGGGGCCTCCTGACCAGGACTTCTTCTCGAAGATAGTTATCTATTACTTTTTCCATCGTTTTTAAAAGAAACGACGTCAAGCAAATTGGTCTAAAGGATTTTGGTAGAGTTGGATCCTTCTTCCCAACCTTCGGGATAAAAATAACTTTAGCCCTACGTCAGCTGCTAGGTATGTACCCTAAGGCCAGGCTGCTTGTAGAAATCCTTCTAATCTGCTGAATCATTTCAGGCCCTCCCTTCTGGAGAAGGGCCGGAAATATGCCATCTACACCTGAAGATTTGTATGGGTGAAAGGTTCCAATTGCCCATTCAATCCTTCTTCTGTCACAAATTTTGTTGGCTACCTCCCAATCTTCTCTTCTAGCTCTCCGACCCATATACAAGTTCAATGAGTCCGCCTTAGGTACGCTGCCTGGGAAGTGGGTCTCAAGGAGCAATTCAGCTCGTTGAGACTCACCCTCTGTAAAGGTGCCATCTGCCCTTTTGAGAGCCAAGGTAGCTACGTTCCCTGTTTTGGCTACCGCCTTGTACAGCCTCGCCGCTACAGGAGTATCCACTATGGTCTCACAGAAGTCCCTAAAGCTTTTCCTTTTAGCGCTCCTAATTTCTTTACTGTACATAGTTAGGGTCGTGGTGTAACTCTGCCAGTCCCCGGTTCTCTTAGCTCGGTTAAAGAGCTTCCTCGTCGAAGCCCGAAGATTTGACAACTCGTTGTTCCACCACGGCGCATACTTAGTACTACCAGTCCTACTCGGACAACTGAGTTTATATCCCTCGATCATAACGTTCGTTAGTTCTACTACCTCCTGCTCCAGTTGAGGGTGATTGCCCGGCGGTCTGCCGGTACTGAATACCCCAGAACTAGAATACATGAAGTCTTTATACTTGTCCCAGTTCGTACGCCAGGGGGTTCCTTGATGGTAATAAATTTGGTCTACTCCCTACAATGTCAAATACCACTATCCGATGGTCTGACATTGAGGGTTCGTCCGATACCCTCCAATTTCTAATCTGTCCACTGATGCTTTGACTGCACAGTGTTATGTCTAACACTTCCTGCCTAACCCTTGTCACTCAAGAAGGTACTCACCCCTGCCGTTGCAATTCGTGCTACCCCAAATCGTGTTATGGGCATTTGCATAGCACCCCAGGAGTAGTGGTATGTGCAGCTTAGTGCAATGCTCCACAAGCCGCTGAACCTCCAGTGGTGGAACTTCCTTCTCATCACCCGGGAAGTACGCCGACGCTATGACCACCGTCCGATCAGTTCCGCCTATATTGAGCAGAGTCTGAATCGGCACTAGGAACCTGGTCAGGAATTCTGAAAGACAAAAGTAGTTAGTTTTATCCCTCAGTAACATGCAGGCTCTAGGGTCTTTGACCCTGGTATCCCATAGTACCTGGGCCCCTACACCTGTCAGTCCTCTCACCTGTCCGCCATAGGTCCAAGGTTCCTGGATCAGTGCCGCCACAAGGTGTTGTTTGGCAAACATCCTCGCAATTACAGCCGAAGCTGCTTTGGCGTGGTGGATGTTCACCTGGGCGAACCTGGCACTGACCCCCCCGCTGCAGTCGTCCATCATGACGACTCCAAAGCCGACGCCCCGGATAGCAGCAATCTCTCCTCCTCTTCCTCTGTCGGATCCAAGACGCTTAGGACAGTGATGTTACCAACACTGCCCTCCTCATCAGAATCCGACCCTTCCTCCATCGGAGGGGCAGGGGTCGCTCCAGCGTCAACCACCACAGGTGACGCTGGTTCTGTTGACACTGTAGGTGCCGCGCTAACTACATGCCCCTCAAGATCTTCGAAAGGAACCTCCTCTATTGAAGCCTCCGCTCCCCCCTCCTCCACAGGTCTCCTCTGCAGATGAGCCGAGACCTTCCCGAAGCGGTAGTTCATCTGCCCACCACTCCTCAGGATGGCCTCGTACGACGCCTCATCGATGCTCACCCTCAGGAGCTGGCCACCACCATCCTCCCGACAGCTGAGCGTCTTCCATACGTTAGTATGAAGGCCCTCATTTTGAGCATCGATCAGCGCCATCGTCACCTGCAGCGCCTGTCCCGCACTCCTTGGTAGGAACACAGTGACGATCCGCTCTTTCGGGATTTCTCCCCCAGACCGGACCGTCAGTTCCACCCCCTTCCACGTCCCCAGCTTAGACACCACCTTCCTGATCCACTCCGCGGTTTGCGGAGTCTCACAGTCCAGCAGCATCATGCCGGGTCTAAAGTAGATGCCCTGGAACTTGAGTTTGAACTCGTATCCCAGGGCCATCTCGGCGACAATGGCATCCTCAAGCGCAGTCAGCTCTTTTGGAGCCAACCCCACTTGAGGATAGTCCTTTGGCAGTATGGCCACCCGCTCAGACATGACCACCTTGGCGTAGGAGATGCCCGGCGCCGCGGTGGGTCCTGTCGTGACCGGGTCGACAACCGCGCGTGCCCCGCTCACCTCGCACGACGAGACTGCCTTACTCTTCTTCGGCGCAGTGCTCGCCTGAGGAGGAGTCAGCGTTTTGTTGCCCCTTTTGTGGGGCGTATCCGCTGGGGGCGCAATACCAGGCTGAGCCCGATGCTGAGCCGCCAAATTCCTGGCCTCACTCGGCGCCAAGCCCCTCTGGTTATATCGGATGTACCACCTCGTGCCGCACCCGCTAATGCCTTCACGAAATGGGTCATCTTTACCACCAAACGCCACCTCCCCCTCCTAGCTTCAGTGGGTGCAAGCCCCAAACTCCCCACCTGTCGTGCCATACCAGCCGTGTCAGGTCTCCCAGCCTCACGGATAGGCTCGGGCGACCCGGCACCTCCGGCATCTTTAACAGTGGCAGCTCTTCCTTCAGTGGGTACAAGCCCCAACCCTCCTGCCTGACGTGCCCTCCCAGATGTGTCGGACCGCCCTGCCGCACCATCCCGACCAGAAATGCTGGCCGGCGATCGCACTGCGCTGGACGATCCGGCACCTCCGGCTTCACTGGCACCCCCCCTACTCGGCGCGGGTACTTTCCCCGCCACCCCTCTTTGGTAAGCCACCCCAGATGCGTCGGGCCGCCCTGCAGCAAGACCCGTACTAGACTTGCCGATATGCAATCTCGCTGCTACAGGCGAGCCGACACCTCCGGCAGCGATGTCCGTGGCAGATACACTCCCAGACGGTACATCCTGGCCCCTCCTATTCCATCCAGTCGAACCGTTGCTGGAGCCTTGCGGCCCAAACACCCAGTCGGCCGGACCCCTCACCAGCGCCGGCGGCGCTCGCTTGGGACTCTTGTGGCGATGGCCACCCCTACCTCCTCGACTAACGTTCATGGAACTATGCTCCAATCGGTTAGCCGCCTCCGTTGCGGTAACATCCCGCCATACAGTTTTACCTGCTTTCCTACCCATAAATGATCCCACGGGTGATGGTCGTTGATTTAGTGGTTGTCTCGAATGTGCGAGCCCCTGAGGGAGAGTCCTTCGCCTGACCTCGGGGTTCTGGCCACTGATGAGGTCTCGGATGGGTGCCAAAGCGCCTGTTCGGTGGCATGGCTCGATGTTTTGTGAAGTGTCGCACAGCTTATGTTTGGGTTTGATGTATGGGCCTGTGTTTCTCAGTGTCCTATAGCGTCTGCACTCATATTTGCTCTCGTGTCTGGGCCTGTTTGCCAGTGTCCTCGCAACCGTCTGTGGCTTGTGACTACACACGTAACTATGCCCGGGTCTGTGTTCTTGTGTCTTCTAGAAAATATTTAAACTGTGTGAGCAGACGCCCCTTCGCAGCTTCGCGTCGCCCCTGTGTCGACGACAGCCTGCATCTGTTGTCGCCCAATTATGGAGTGGGCGAGGATGTGCCTGGCGTCGTGTTCGATAATTATTGCTGTCGAGGGTGGATCGTCGGAGCCACCACGTCTCCTCGATTGAGGTGGTCTCCTCTGCTGTTTACCGGCTGGTTAGTGCAACCCCTTGCGAAATGTGTCGATGACGATGCGCTGGTTAAATGCGCGGGGGTCGTGGCCTCATCATAATAATAAAACCATTTACGTACCTTGTTCATGGCCCCCGAGCCTGCGGCGGGTGGTCTCACCTGGTTGCTTGGAAAATGATATGAGAGATGGGTGGCAATGCCTGTGGTTGGTACTGTAGAGTGACGAGCCTCTTGTCCTCCGGCAGGTGTTTCACTTGTGTTGGCCGAGGGTGTCGCTTGTCCGTTTGTGTTCGGTGTCGGTGCCGGTGTTGCCCCTGAGCCTGTGGGTGATGGCAGGGGTGATGCTGGCTGCACTGTGGTCGTTGGCAGTGATACACTAGATGTCGATTTCACTTTGTTCTTCACAATTTGGCGCAAATTTACGCGCTTGCAATGTAGTTTGACATTTCATCTTTCAAATTATCTGTTCCTGCAGAATGGTTTGATGAGATTGTTACTAAACATTTTTGGCTGGATAAAACTTTAGTTCGCGAATTTGTTTATAAACAAAAATCAAATCTAGTAAATCACGTTCAACTTCCTCAAAGAAAATTAAATTCTAATCAAAAAAACTAAATAAAATCCCGAATAATGTTGTTTGTCTTCAGTACCAAAATGTTCGAGGGCTAAATACAAAGTTGAATGATATTTATATTAAAAGTTTCGATTGTAGTCATAATGGTTGGTATTTACCGAAACTTGGCTTAAACCAAATATTTTTGATTCAGAAATTCTGTGTGCTGGGTATCAAATTTTTCGGAAGGATCGTTAATGCAGGACTGGTGGTGGAGTCCTCATTGCAGTAAAAAACCTTTTTTCATCTGAGGAAATCATACTTTCAGATGTCTCTGACTTGGAATTTATTTGTGCACGAATTCCAGTTTTTAGTATCGATATTTTCGTTACTTGCTCGTATATCCAATCGAATTCCGATATTACCGTTTATCTGCGACATGTGTCGCTTATATCATTGGTTTACTCAAATGTTAAACCTACCGATTCCATTGTTGTTTTTGGAGACTTTAATTTACCGAATATATCTTGGAATTTTTGTAGCGATTCAAACCAGTTTCTTCCGTATTCTTGTCGTGACTGTTTAAATGACTTTCTGGATTCATTTTCAGATATGAGTTTACAACAAGTAAACGGGATTGAAAATAAGAATAGTAGAATTTTGGATTTAATTTATGTTGACGACTGTGATGCTTTTGCATGTCCAGAAGATAACCATCACCCAACACTTGAATTATCTTTCGAATTTGTTCAAAACAACTTAGAACCAGTTTCTACACCGCTGAAGTCATTTTTTTGCTTCAAGAATACAAATTTTGTTAAAATGAACCAATTCTTATCTGAAACTAGTTGGACTTTGAAGATATTGACGACTGTGTATCAATTTTCAATTGTACGCTCAGCAAAATTTTCGAGATATGTGTTTCAAAGAACATTAAAAAGAATTCGAATGAACTTGGTGCTGTATGGTTTACAAAAGAATTGATGAAACTTAAAACTTCGAAAACTCGGGCATTTAAAACATATAAAAGAACTTTGAACCTTCAAGACTATTCTAAATATTCGCTTCTGAGACATAAATATCAAGTACTTAATAAAAAATGCTATGATGAATATTTGAACGATTTGAAATCCAAAATGAAATACGATTCGTGTTGAGAAAAGAAACACCGAACAGTTTCAATGTAATTTCAATTCTGATTTTATTATATTTTATATTTTATTATTTAAATCTAAAAACCTTATCATTTATTACAAGAAAACCAGAATACGCTATATGCGAGTCGATATGAATTTTTTATTTTTTTTAATAATAATTTTATTCAATTGAATCACATAATAATAACTTAGGTCTAACAATGATTTTTCAAAAATTCAGAAATTCAGCTTATTATTATAATATTTAGATTAAAACTATTTGCCCTATATCCATTGATTTAGGCAATGTGGAGTTATCGTAATTAATATATGGGGAATATATTAGTTTCGTTTGAGACGTGAGGGATTCAGAGGTCTCAATAAATTCCTAGCTAGAATGTTTGAATTAAACATAAGATTCTGCTTGTACTTCGAGGTAAGTTTCGGAATTTCGTCTTTTACTGCAGGTATATTCAGGTCTCTGTGGATGTTAGTATTTTTTATATACCAAGGGGCTCTGGCAATTTGTCTCAGGATTTTAGATTGGACTCTCTGGAGTTTTTCCACGTTCGAGGGAGAGGCAGTGCCCCAGAGTTCAATTCCATATGTCCACATGAGTTTTATTTTACTTTTGTATATTTGGACTTTGTATGTGAGATTTAGCTTTGCTGCCCTTGAGATTAGCCAATTTAGTTCCAATTGCTTTAATTTGATCTGAGTGATTTTGGATTCAATATGTTTATGCCATGTGAGTCGGCGATCGAGATGCATTCCAAGATACTTGGTTTCGGAACTTTCAGGGACGACTTGGCCGTTTATCTTCAGAGCAGGACACGTGCCCCTTCTTAGAGTGAAGGTTAAGTGACAGCTTTTGGATTCATTGACCTTGATTTTCCATCGATGTAGCCAATTACTTAGAGTGTCCAAGTGTTTTTGCACGTATAGAGGTGCCATGTCTGGGTTTGAGTGAGAGCACATGATAGCAGTGTCATCAGCAAAAGTCGATATGAGAGTTCTATCACTTTTGGGCATATCTGCAATATAGAGAATATATAGCAGGGGCGCGAGGACACTGCCTTGTGGTACTCCGGCCAGTATTTCGGAGTTTCGGGAGACAAAGCTTTTGTATTTTACTACAAATTTTCTATTCGTGAGGTAGTTTTTGAGTAGACAGTGCATATTAGCGGGAAGAATATGCTGTAGTTTACAAATAAGTCCTTCGTGCCAGACTTTATCGAAGGCCTGGGTGATATCGAGGAAAACAGCGGAGCAATACTGTTTATTTTCGAAAGTGCCTTTTATTGAGTCAACAATGCGGTGCACTTGCTCAATAATGCCATGCTTTTCGCGGAAGCCAAACTGGTGATCGGGAATCACTTGTTTTTCTAGAATATTCGTTAGAATCAATTTTATTAAAAGTTTTTCGAAGAGTTTCTATATTACAGAGAGCAAACTTATAGGCCGGTATGACGTCACATTACTGGGATCTTTTCCAGGTTTGGAAACATTGTAACTTGAGATAGTTTCCAATCATCTGGGTAGTGACATGTTCTGAGAATCGCGTTAAATATGTGCAATAAGTGGGTTATTGCAACTGTTGGCAGTTCTTTTATCATTGTTGGCGTTATCAAGTCCGGTCCTGGTGCTTTTTTCGGGTCCAAGCTTTTGTTTATTGCCTCCATAAGTTCGTTTTTTTTAATCGCGATTGTACAAGAGGTATTATGTGGGATTAATGTTGGTATTGGGATATCACCAGCTGTCGTGTTCGGGGTGAACACGGTTTTTAGGTGGTTGGCAAAACCTGCACCCTTTTCTGCATCGCTTCTGGCCCAGTTTCCATTTGGCAGCCTTATAGGGGGTTCTGTCAGTATTGGTTTTTTCATATTTTTTGCAGCTCGCCAGAGCGAGTAATTTGTTGATGTTGTGGGTGCGATATGTTCAACAAATAGCTGGAATTCTCTTTCGGATTTCCTCTCAAGCTGCTTTTTTATAATTCGAGAGACATCATTAAGCTGTTTTTTCAGATTTGGGGATCTGTTGTTTTGCCAATCGCGACGTATTTTCCTTTTATTTTTTATTAACTACTCTATGTCCTTTGGAGTACACTTTGCATAGCTGCGAGTTGAGCTTTTTGGGATTTGGGCGGGAGTGGCCACTGCAGCTGCTTGGGAAGGCAAGAGTGTGAAATTACTAACAGCTGTGTGTATTTGAACTTTCGTTTTTAGTGACACATTAGGGATAATGTGGGAGCTTATATACTTTCGATATTTGAGCCAGTTTGTGAGTTTGCTGGTCAGTTTATCTGGATTGGCCTCAGAGCTTGGCGCATACTTTATTGTGATAATAGTAGGCATATGGTCTGATGAGAGATCTAGAGAGGATTCAATAAACAATTGGCTCCTTTTTACAATTTTGAAGACTGCAAAGTCAATGACATCGGGGGTTTTGCGACTGTCAGTTGGCCAGTAAGTTGGCGTGCCAGAAGAGATCACGTCAAGACCGAGTCTGTTGACAATGTTCAACAGGAGCCTGCCCTTTGGCGATATAAGGCGAGAACCCCAATATGTATGTTTGGCGTTGAAATCGCCGGCAACGAGATACTTTTGTCCAAGAGTATGGAAAAAAGTCTGGAATTGTTGCTCAGATATTTTGTGTCTGGGCGGGCAGTATATAGCTGTTAATGTTAGGCCTTTTAAGTATTCATCGAGAAAAATACTTGTCGCTTGAATATATTCTGTGCAATAATTCTGGAGAGCGTAATGTTTTATACGACTTTTAATGAGAATAGCGGTTCCACCTCTAGCGTTCCGCATGGATGCTTTGTGTCATAGAGTCTGTATCCTGGTAAATTGAAAAAGTGTTTTTCAGTGAAGTGTGTTTCAGAAATTAGCATAACGTCTATGCTGGACTCTTTCAAGAACTCGAGAAGTTCTAGTTTGTGATGACACAGGCCGTTTGCATTCCAGAATGATATTTTTAAACCATTCCTGGCTTAGACATGAGATGATGTAGTAAAAGACTTTGATTCTTTATCATTTCTTGCATCATAGTTTGCATACCAGACATAAATTGAGACATATTTTGCATGAATATTTGTAGAGTTTGTTCAATGCTACTACTAGGAGGAGCAGGTTGCGCGTGCACAGTGGCAGAGTGACCGCTTTTTAAGGCACTGGCGTAGGAAACGCCTTGTTTTGTAAGTGGGTTTGCGAAGGATTGTGCAGCATAGCAGAGGAAATTTTTGGGTTTTCCATGTTTCATGTTTTTGCGTCACATTTTCCGTCTTTCGTTTTAGTGGAATCCTCTTTCGTTTTTGTACACGAACCTGTTTCGTGCAGGTCTCCACAAATTACGCACACGCTGGGAAGAGTGCAGTAAGACTTTGTGTGGCCGTATTCTTGGCAGTTATGACACTGAATCGGTCCACTGCGCTTGTGGGGCACTTCAATTGTAATTTTGCGATGTAGCAGATATCTGAGAGAGTATATCGGGTGGGGTTCACCTTTTTTAAGCAATTTTGAGTCGAACTCTAGTTCCACACGAAAAAGGGGTTGTGGGATTTTTTTTGATTTTGGATATTGAATACGGACTATATTTGGAAGCCTTCATCGCTTAGTGCAGTTTTGATTTCGTCGCATTCTACGAAAGGCTCGATACCTTTCAGTACGACTGAGAGGCCTTTGGAACTTTTGAGCTGGTAGGTGTAGTAGCTCTTTTTGAGTTTATCAAAGAGATTGACAATTTTTCTAATATTGGATTCGCTGTAAATTTGGATTTTTGTTTCGTGTACTTGTCCCCTGAGAATAGAAATCACGTGGAAATTATTAGGACCACTATTTTGAGTTATATCTTTGATGAGCGAATTAGAGTTTCGCTCACGCAGGTAGATAGTTGGGGGTTTTTTTCGATTTCGGCTTGGGATCCGAATTATTTTCTTCATCAAGAATCGCATATCGATTTTGCCCAAGCTCGAGAGATGGTTTAACGGGATTCGTCTTTTGAATTTTTTGGGAACTCCACTGTATATCTGGCGAGGGAATTTGAATAAGTTGTTGTTGTTGTTGCGGAAGCTGCTGTTGCGCACCGTCTTGCTGTGGAAGCTTTTGCTGCAGGGGTTGCAAAAGTTGTTGTTGTAGTTGCAGCTGCTGATGAGCTGTACCATTTCGTCCACTGTCTTCTGATGACGGTGGGGTACGTTGCATGACGAGCGGTCACACTGGTACTAATTTCGCGTTTTTAAGGTTCTGGCCACCCTAATTAGAAAAGCGACGCATAGAGGGCGCGATATAGATGCGGTTTGTGTACTCGCTGATCGCTGCAGACAGATGTTTTTTGGGATATTTTTTTCCGAGGGAAATTTTAACGTCAACGCTGTGTTGACTTTGCTGTCAGTGGATCAGCTGATTATATTTTGTTTTTAAAGAATGTGTAAAGTTTTAGCAGATATGTTGCGCGGGATGAAGTTTTTGTTGATGAAGCGAATTCGAATTGTGATTTTATTTGGCAAAAATTTTCGTTTTGTTTTTAAATTTCACGCACGAAGCCTCGGGGCTGTTTCAATATTTTTAGAGTAGAACTTCCGATATAAAAAATTGATTTTATGAGAGCAGATTTTTATTCACACAACCGATTGAACTGACGTTTGCATATCGATAAGACATGCAATTTAAATTTTCTTATCTTACATGCTATACAAAACAATGTGACCAGATTTGGACATTCAGACAGCCGGCTATAGCCCGTCAGAGCGAAAGCCGCAATTTAAGTGTTCTTGTATTACATTTCTTATCTTTAAAAATACTACAATAAAGTGGTCAATTTTGAACATTCTGGCGAGCCCTGTCTAAAGCAACGTTGGAAAAGTCCAGTTTTACACTTTGCGTGCTAGTACATTTCGATTTTATATACAACATAATTATGATAATCAATAATAGAGCAATAATTATAAAAGACGCATGGCCACTAAGATGATGAAAGCTAATCTTTTTTAGCTCGATGTTCTCCTTCTTCAGCTAATCTAAATTCGTTTTTAGAATCTCGATGTCCCTGCTATTGTTTATAAACACCGCTTCAAGTGGCTTGACCTGGTCATCAGTAATGCCATCTACGTTTTTCACCCATGACGTTGAGGTCGTGCCTTCGAGTTCGAGTGCCGCATTCCAGATAGATTGTAGAATTTTCGAATACCTTGAAAATCCACTTGTTGCCATCGCGCAGCTTGGTCCACATCTCATTCGTGGAGATTTGTTCATAATCACAGTGTGAATGTTTCGCCTGTCTCAGTCCTGAGATCTCGCAAGAATTGTCGGTTGCTGTTATCCATGGTATATTTCCCAAGCATAGGAAATCACCATTCAAACATCTCTTGCAGTTATGCAGTTCTGATTGCGTAATCGTAAAATAGGTATTAAGTTCAAAGTTGTAAACGATAACTTAACTTTAGTTTTATCAGTTATAACACTACCAGGTACCTTTCAGGGTAATAGAATTATTTTGTATACTGCAGAGGTCTCCCTGTATACCAGCGGGATCTCTGCTTTGATTACGAGGCGATGTCCCACTATAAATCCCTTAGCCTTTAAAGAATTGTACACCTCTTTCAGTTCATTGCCTGTAGACTTTCCGGGCATCTTGAATTTCATCGGCAATTTTTCCTGAATCATTAGTATTTCTTGACGTAACTGTGTGGGTCTCAGAAGTTCAGGATTAATTCGGCCGTGGTTAAAATCGATTAGCCGGTTCATTAATGATTTTTGGATCTTAGTGCATTCGTCGATCATCATATTCAGATGAGTGGTCATCATTTGAAACATTAATGCCATTCGCTCAGTATTTGGGTTTTTTTGTAATTTCACTATAATATGAGTTCAGCTGGACGTTTATCTTCTGAAAGCTTGCATTGACCTCAGCCGTAGTCTTCTTCAAAATATTTACCGTTGAGTCAATCAGCGACGTCTGGTTCTTCATGTATTTTGCCAAGCTTTGTTGATTCTGGAAGATCTTCAGCATTTCAGTCTCCATTTCCTCTCTGTCGTCAGCATTCATCATCCCAAAGAGAACGTGATAGATAGAGCCCACAAACTCAAATGGTGCTCGTCGTTGTCTTCCGTTCACTTTATCGATTGCTAATAGTTCATTGTTAGATTTAAGTTCCGATTAAGGTACCGTGTGTCAAAGTGTGGCACTGATTTTTTAACCGAATGACATAACTTCTGATGCCCTCCAATTCTTCGAAGTAGGAACTCAAATCATAATATATTACTAGATTCCATTTCGTAGCCACAACATCCACTGCGCCAATGTTGTCATAAAACAAGGCTGTATTATCCTTTATTGCAGTAACGGAGCTTCTCACCTCTGTCTGCAGGCCGTTCACTGTTATGCTGGTACACAAAAAAGCCATCATCCACCAAAGCCATCCTCCGACTCTTGCGTTCGTTGATCTTGGTATATGCTTTGTCTGTGTTAAGTGAGAACTTACTGTTTCAACTTCTGGTTCTACAGGATTCGCCGTAATTTCCAATGTACAGATTTTGTGCACTGGTCTTTTAAAATTCCCGTTTTGGCACTTTAGGGTCACCACTCTGACTCTTCCGTCCTGTCCTGGGTGAACTTCAAGTATTCTCCCAAGCATCCATTTTGAGGGAGCAGTACTTTCATCCTTCACTACCACTATTAAACATTTGGTAAGATTAATCTGCGAATTTTTCCACTTATACCTCTTCTGAAGTGTGGTAAGACATTCGTTTTTCCATCGTTTCCAAAAATCTTTTAGCATCTTCTGGATCAGCTTCAATCTATCAAGTGAACTAGTCTTTTGTTCATTCGATGACTCTGTGGCATCGAGTATTGGGTGTCTAATCAGGAAAGGTCCTGGTGTTAGCACATCCATTTCCTCCACGTTGCTGCTGATTGCATGCAATGGTCGGGAATTCAGCACTGCCTCAATCTGAGTTAATAGTGTACTTATTTCTTCGTATGTTAATTTTGTATCACTAATTACTCGTCTGAGATGATGCTTGACGGCTTTGACTCCAGCTTCCCATATTAATCCGAAGTGAAGACTTGCCGGGGGAATAAAATGCCATTGAACTTTTTCAGATTCTAAAATTGGAATCACTGAAACATTTTAAATTTTTAACGGCTTGCTTAAACTCTTCGTATGTTAATTTTGTATCACTACACCCAGAGAAATCTTCATGTATTTTAATTAACACGATGCATGTTATATTTACATGAAAAACATTAGTACGCAAAACAAAAACAATTCCAAAAAACTACAACTACATTGACAAAAATCGAAGCAAAACGCACACATTCACAGAAATGAGAAAAATTTTCGAAGCAAAACGAACACATTTACACAAATAAGAAATTTTTTTTTTGAAAATCAAAATATATTCGACTATTCTGTCTAATGGAAAATTTGAAAATAAACAGAAGAAATTTTTGAATTTCAAAACAAAATTGTTTTTGGTGACCTGAACGAAAGAAGATCGGTGGCACAGCGTGTAGATGCGGAACTTATAAGCTTTAGGTCCCGTGTTCGAATCTCGTCTGAGTTGAAAAAAGTTTTTTAAATAGAAATTTTTAGATTTCAAATTCAGATTGGTCTTTTGACGACATGAATCTATGAAGCGCAGTAGCACGGAGGGTAAAGTGATGAACTCAAGATCCAAAGGTCCGGCGTTCAAATCCAGTTCAGTGTGAAAAGGTATCTATTTGAAATGGTAATATTAATTTGAAAATAAGTTAAAAATGGTAAATAAGTTGCTTGGAGGAACTGTAGTTTAAAATTTTGAAAAAAATTAAGTTAAAAAAACTTTTTCCGGAACGGGGATTCGATCCCCGTACTTCCGTTGATGAGGCCGACTGCCTAACCCCTGAGCTATCGGCAATGACTTGAATGAACGCATATTTACCAGTTTTTCCAGTTTAATGACAAACCTCTTCACATGTACACGTACACATATAGGTGTCATTTTGAACAATAGCATCTCGTTAAAGCAACCTGAAAGATCAACCACAAAATTGGTTAAAAATTGGTTAATTCAACACGATTTTTTCTCTGGGTGTAATTACTCGTCTGAGATGATGCTTGACGTCTTTTACTCCAGCTTCCCATATTCCTCCGAAGTGAGGATTTGGCGGGGGAATAAAATGCCATTGAACTTTTTCAGATTCTAAAATTGGAATCACTGAAAAATTGTTTTTAATGGCTTCTTTAAAGTCTGCATCCAGCTTTCTGCATGCACCAACAAAATTCGTTTCGTTGTCTGAGTATATATGTTGACTTCTTCCTCTTCTGGCGAAAAATCTTCTAAGAGCTGCTAAAAATGCCTCAGAAGTTAAATCACTCACAGCCTCCAGGTGTACCGCTTTAGTTGCCAATCAGACAAATACGGCGATATATCCTTTGTAGGATTTCTGGCCTCTTGTCCTAGAACACTTAATGAGAATGGGACCTGCATAATCAAAACCCGTGTTTGTGAAGGGGTGAGACGGAGTCCCTCTCGGTGCAGGCAAATTTCCCATAATTTGGCCAACCGCCTTTTGTCGATATCTCGTGCATCTTGGACACTGTCTTATGCATTTCTTTATAATATTTTGCATGCCAACTATCCACAAGTTTCTTCTGATGGTTGCTTCCATTATGCGATTTCCTCCATGTAGTGTCGCTAAGTGAGCACGTTCAGTGATTAGCGTAGTCAGCCTTGATTTGTCCAATATGATTGGATGCCTCTGATCCATACTTAAACTGGAATATCATAATCTTCCTCCAACTTTTAGTAATCCATCGCTGTCTAAAAATGGATTGAGATTCTGGATTTTGCAGCGTGTATCTATTTAACAATTGTTCTTCAAATTGTGAATTTTATTTTTAAATGACTTGTTGAGCATAATATAACTCTTTCGCCGTTGGATATTTTTGCCCACGTAGACTATTCTTGAAGCGAATAATACGCGCCACAACCAGTTCGGCCTTGGCATAACTGGAACATCTTGTCAAAAGGGCTTCTACGAAGTTTGGTTCTTTGGAAGAAGTTAACGTCGTAGTTGCAGCTAATACCATCTCTGGGTCGGCCAACCATGTAGACTCGTCATTTTTAGCCAAGTTAGGCCATTCCACCATAATTCATGTGTTTGCAGCTTACTCGGTGATGATCCTCGCGAAGCTACGTCGGCTGGATTGTCTTTTGTTTTGACATGTTTCCAGGTAGCGCTTGGAACCAGTGATCTCACTTCACTCACTTTGGATCGGATGAATTTATCCTTGCTTTTATTGTTTTGAATCCATCCCAATGTAATCATGGAATCGCTCCGTGCAAATATTTTTGCTTCACTTTGCACGATATCTGTTACTTTGTGTAGTAACTTTGCCAAGAGATGTGCGGCATACAGTTCCAATTTTGGGAGTGTCTTTTTATTTTTAATTGGATTTACTTTGATTCTCGCTGCTATTATTGTCACTATTGTACCAATTTTTGCGTAGAAAATTGTACCAATTTTTGCGTAGTTGTTAGAGAACCATTTACGCAAATGAAATCCCGACTGCTCCAGGTGTTTTGATATCAGGTCATCCATGTAGAAGTCATCCCTTATGATTCCAGAAACCGTGCTGTCTTGACATTTCGTTGCTATCTCCTGGAGTGTTCGAGTTGCGAGGAATGGTGCCGATGCCGTACCATATGTGACGGTTTTCAGCTTGTATTCCTTAATCGATTCAATGGGGTTTTCTCTCCATAGTATTCGTTGATAGTCACAATCTTCTTCTGCAACCTTAACTTTCCGATATATTTTTTCTACGTCCGCTGTTAGCACGTTTCTCCATAGTCTCCATTTCAGCACGATGTCGAAGATGTCCTTCTGTAATCTGGGTCCAACCAAAAGGATATCATTTAAACTGTTACCATTAGAGGTTTTGGCGGAAGCATCAAACATCACTCTTAACTTCGTTGTCGAGCTGCATTCTTTAATCACTGCTTGATGTGGTAAGTAGTATTTACCCTGCATCTTGTCTTGCGCCTCCATCATATGACCCAAATGGCTGTACTCTCTCATGGACTTAACATAGTCCATTCTGAGCTGGGAGACTAGCTGGGGATTAGCCGTCAATCTTTTTTCTAGATTGAAAAATCTCGCCATTGCTTGTTTTCGGGATTCTCCTAATTTTTTCTCCTCTCGCAATGGTAATTTAACAATGAATCTATCATCATTGCCATGTACTGTGGTCTCCTGGTAGTATTTGAGACATTTATCATCTTCAAAAACGGCATCTTCAGACTTCACGTCATCTAACTCCCAAAATCGTTCAAGGCTCGTAGTTACTGCTGCAGTTATCCTATTAGTACTTGATGTTTTCTGCAAAACTCCAGATAGTATCCATCCCAATTTGGTAGCTTGTCCAAGAATTTTTCCAACCTTGTAGATGCCTTCTTCCATGATATCGGTGTAAAGATCGCTTCCAATTACGATATCAATCCTATCCGATTTGTTGAAGCAAGGATCTGCCAAAGCGTGATTATTCCAGTTGTCGATATCATATTTAATTGATTTATCAGGATAAGCACTCGCTAATGTTGGCAATACCAACGCTTCTGACTTGAACGTCGTATTGCTCAAAAATCTTGGAGCGATGTCGATATTTATTTTCGATTTCGAAATTCCAACTATTGTACCTCCTAATCCATGTAACTCGGTTTTTACTTTTCTTCTTGGCAACTGCAATAGTTGAGCTGCTTCTTCGGAGATTGTTGTTTTCTGGAACCCTTGGTCTATCAATGCTCTCAGAACCAAATGATCACCCATCAGTAGTCTTCGCAGTTATTTGAGCCGTAGCTAACAGCACCGACGGTGATTTATTATCCTCTGTCATCAAAGCAGCTGATTTTCCTTGAGTCTTCTCAGGATGACTGCTTGGTCCCCGTTTGAATTAGTCGTAGTAGAATAATGTGTGGTGACGTTTACCACACTTTTTGCACTCCGTTGACAAACTGGTACATTTTACGTCTAATTGATGTTTCAAACACAAAAAGCATATTTTATTCTTCTGCACGAAACTCTTACGTTCCGTAACCGAAAGCAGTTGACATTTTCTGCAAACAATGATATCATGTCCTGATGCTGTATAATTGGTATTTGTTATATTTAAAGTTAGTCGCCTTGGTCTGCTTCTTCCCTCTCAATGATTCAAGTGCTTGGTACTGCTGCTCCAGGAAACTTAATACGTCTTCTAAGCTTTGTATGTCTTTCGTTTTTTTGATATTCTTCTCATACAGGCGAAGCCCATCTCTGTCTAACTTCCTCACGACAATGCGTGCAATGAACGGTTCGGCATCCTTCATCATGATATCTAAACTTCTTAGTGCGATCATGCATTCGTTAGTTGTATCCAACAACTGTCTCATGCTGTCTGCTGACTCACTATTCGCTGTGGCCTGATCCAATATCCGATCCACTTGAGTTGTGAATAGCAAGTGACGATACTCATATCGCTCTTTTAGCATGTCCCATGATGCCTCGTAGTTGGCATCTGTTATTTTAAGATGCTGTATCACCGCTTCTCCCTTTATTGATGTCTTTAGGCGGTACATTTTTTCCGCATTCGACAACTGTTCATTATTAGGCACTATGTTTTTAAAAAGGTCATGAAATGAAGGCCAGTCATTTAGATCTCCAAAGAAAATTGGGATCTTAGTTTCTGTCATCCTCATCGTTGACGATGAATGATGCTTATTGATCTCTCTGCTACTCAATGCCCTGTTTATTTTTTGGATAGCACTGAGAACGTCATCTTGAAGCCTCATGTTTCTTCTTCGGTGTCTTCACATAACGCAAAATCCGTCTCTTCATAACATTCTTCCAGACTTTGATTTCGCCTGTTTATAACTTCTTTGTGTCGCTCTCGATTTCGCAAAACACACGATTTATTGAACTACGGAGTACATTCATCTTTTTGCTCATTTTTGTTGAGCTGCATCGTACTGATGTTCCGTCTGAAGTACTTTTTCCAAATGTTCTTGGCTCTCAATTTCATCTAACATTCTTTGGATTTCTTCCAACCTGCCAGATGTCTGCTCATAGTACTTCTGCTCGAAATAACTATCTTTGGTTATTCCAGCCGCTAGTAAAGATTGGTGGTTCTTTTCGAACTCCATCCAGATGCTCTCCACTCTCTTCTTTGTGTTTCCAACTAACACTCTCCTGATCCCTTTGTCTTGGATTTTGTTGAGAATTACAACCGCTTCCTCGCCTGAGTCCATCTGTTTCTCCATAATATTTGCTTTACCCATCTTTAGTGTAGTAATTTTCCTTAAGAGGCGTCGATATAGAGTTCATGATTTGCTGTTTTTTTCACTGTTTCGATTTTTGCTTCGTGAAAGCTTTTCACTTTTCCGTTGCATAGCCTCGGAAACGCTTTGTTCAATCGATATGTACCTTCTATTACGCTTTTGTTTTAGGTAGTGACATTATGTGTAAGTCGCTGATTCGAAAAATTATCTTTTGAGTCTCTTACCAGGGTAGGGGAAAACTCAATTACTAATTTCTTTACTTCGAAGGACCAATGTCACTTCGAAAATAAATGAGAAAAGAAAACCAAACTTATCCGTTTAGGTGTAAATTCAATTCTGATTTTATTATTGCCGAACGGCGTTATTTATACAAATACCTAAATATAAAAACCTTATCGTCTATTACAAGAAAACCAGAGATATGAATACGCTATATGTAGCATTGGTCTTCTTGTATACATTTTGAATTGTTATCAGTTATGCTTGCAACAGAATACCAAATATAGTGTTGGCATCCGTATGCTTACATTGGGAGATAACAAATTACAATTTGATTTTACGACTAGCGCTATATGCGCGAGTCAATAAGAAATGCAATTAAAATTTTCTTATCTTACATGCTGTAGAAAACAATGTGACCAGATTTGGACATTCAGACAGCCGGCTATAGCCCGTCAGAGCGAAAGCCGCAATTTAAGTGTTCTTGTTTTACATTTCTTATCTTTTAAAATACTAAAATAAAGTGGTAAATTTTGAACAATTCGAAAACTTTTTATAACTTTGTAAATTCAAAAAGGAAAAACACTGGTTTTCCAACTACGATGAAATGGAATGATCTTGAGTCCAACAATCTTACTGAGATTTCTATTATGTTTGATGACTTCTTTAAAACAACATATTCTGATAATACTTATGGCAACACATCATATGCATATAACATCCCCACTTATAATTCCATTTTCAATCCTGTTATAGAATCTGAAGATGTCTCACAACACCTAAAACCGTTGAAATATTCATATAGCACTGGTCCAGATAATATTCCTAGCTGTACTTTGAAAATTTGTGCAAAACATTTATACATTCCACTTTTAAATATATTCAATGCCTCTATTGAAAGCAAGGACCCAAAATAACTATTATTCAAATTTTTTGAAACGAAAAAGTTGCCCTGATTTTAGGAATAATTTTAAAAGTTGCCGCATAACTATTACATCGCAATTTATATTTTTCCCATTGCCGATAACTGTTATGTTTTGAAAATATTTTTTTACGTTGCCTCATAACTATTATGAGCAAGAAATATTTTTCCCATTGCCGATAACTGTTATGGTTTGAAAATATTTTTTTACGTTGCCGCATAACTATTATGAGGGAGAAATATTTTTTCCATTGCTCGTGACTTTTATTTTTCGAAAATGTTTTTAAAAGTTACGGCATGGATCACCCAAAAAAGTTCCAATGACGCACCTGGGAGTTTCTCTAATCCCAAATGACATGAATCACCCAAGAAAGTTCCAATGACGCACCTGGGAGTTTCTCTAATCCCAAATGACATGAATCACCCAAAAAAGTTCCAACGACGCACCTGGGAGTTTCTCTAATCCCAAATGACATGAATCACCTAAAACCAGGCTTCACCATCATCACCACCACCGAAGGAACACAATAAATATTGTAGCAACGTAAAAAAAATATTTTCAAATCATAATAGCCGTAACTTTTAAAAATATTTTCGAAAAATAAAAGTCACGAGCAATGGAAAAAATATTTTCAAGCGATAATAGTTATGCCGTAACTTTTAAAAATATTTTCAAAAAATAAAAGTTACGAGCAATGGAAAAAATATTTCTCCCTCATAATAGTTATGCGGCAACGTAAAAAAATATTTTCAAACCATAACAGTTATCGGCAATGGGAAAAATATTACTTGCTCATAATAGTTATGCGGCAACGTAAAAAAATATTTTCAAACCATAACAGTTATCGGCTATGGGAAAAATATAAATTGCGATGTAATAGTTATGAGGCAACTTTTTTGCGATAAAACTTATAATAGTTATGTCCCTGATTGAAAGAGATTATTTTCCGAATTCATGGAAATAGTCATACATTATTCATCTTTATAAAAGTGGAACCAAATCATTCGTATCCAACTACAGAGGTATTGCTAAACTTAGCACAATACCAAAGTTATTTGAACAAGTTGTCACAAAGCAATTGGTTCACTCGGTCACAACATTAATATCCCCTTCACAGCATGGTTTTCTGAGAGGTAGATCAACATCTACAAATTTATTGGAATTTTCCACATTAACAATAAAGAGATTTTCAAAGAATCTTCAAACAGATGTCATATATACTGATTTTAGTAAAGCTTTTGATAAAGTTAATCATTTTCTGTTGATTGAAAAGCTTAAAAGATATGGATTTCCAAATCTTCTTTTAAAATGGGTAGAATCGTATCTGACAAATCGGAATCAACAGGTGTTATTCGAATCATCAACATCAAAAACAACTGATGTCACCTCTGGAGTTCCTCAAGGAAGACACTTAGGTCCTATTCTGTTTAATCTTTTTATAAATTACTTACCTTCTGTCATTAAACATTCGAATGTACTGTTGTATGCTGATGACGTTAAATTGTTTCTACCCTATGACATCTTAGATCAACATAAGTTGTTACAATCAGATCTGACCAGTATAGCTATCCGGTGTGATCATAACTAATGGAACTGAACTTGAAAAAATGTAAATTTATGACATTTGCTAGAAGACACCAACTTTCATCGTTGTATCATATAAATAATTGTTATCTAGAAAAGGTTTTTACTTTTGTGGACCTGGGTATTACTATGGATCCAAAACTTCGCTTTCATCTACATATTGATTTATGTGTGAATAAGGCGAGAGGTGTTCTAGGTTTCATTAAGAGATGGTCAAAAGAATTTAATGACCCATTCGTTACCAAAAGTCTTTACATATCACTTGTAAGACCAATTTTGGAATATGCATCAGTCTTGTGGAATCCACAATACAACTGCCACTCTGATAGAATTGAATCGGTTCAAAAATAATTTTTATTATTTGCTTTAAGAAACCTTCGCTGGAATCCGAATCAGAACCTACCTCCATACGAAAATCGTTAAAAACTCTTGGACATCCCTACTCTAAAAAATAGAAGAACGATGCTTAATGTAACATTTTTGATTAAATTGATAAATGGCTCTCTGAATTCTACATGTTTGCTTGAAGAAATTGATTTTAATATTCCAATCCTTCGTTCTAGATCTTTCATTCCTTTGATATTAAGTATGTGCAGTTCTAATTACGCGCAGAAAGAACCTTTTCGTTTTCTTTGTAGCGATTTTAATAGCCTGTCAAACTAAAACTTTTATTTTAAATGCACTTGAACACAATTAAGGCCTTTGTTGCTTTGTTGGCAACCCTGTCCAACGAAATGACAGGGTTGCCAAACTCCACGAAGATCGGCCTTGTCGATTTTTCAAAGTGTTGTATTTTGTATTTATATTTCAGCAGAATTTTGTTTTTTTATTGTACATATATTGTATACAAATAAAACAAAATTTTTAGCTGAATTCACATTCGTTCCGTTACTGTTTACTTAACTGTTCTATTTGTATTTGATTTTTTATATTTCGTATAAAATAAAATATTTAAATTAATATTTGTAATCTTTGTCGCGTAAATTGACTGCTTTGATTGTTATGTCTTGGTATTTTTTTGTTAAGTCTAATATCGTAAAGTAGCGAAAAATTATATTTGATCAAATTCATATTCAAATTCATACATAATCAAAACTCAAATCAGCATTTATTTAAATGCAATAATGCATTGGAAATAATTGTTATTATTTCTTTTTAGTTAATTTCTAGGCATACAGAATAAACAAAATTTACGAATTGAAGATAACAGACTGAAACCGTTTTTGTAGCGCATTTCGTTAGCAAAGCAGCATTCTGTTGTTGCTTTGCTAAAAAAATGAGCTGGCATGTCCGTTCAAAAATACCACTACGATGAAATTTATGAAATAGCTTATGATTTTTGTTTTGGTATTCATTGGATACATATTTTTTATAATTTTGGGGTAATATACGAGACATATAGTGAGTTGTGGTTGCAGTTCAGAATATTAATATTTTCGAGAAATATGGAGCATAATTTATGCAATATATTTTTGAAATATAATGGCTGGAAACGCAACATTCCAAACCAGTTCTTATTTATATTTGTATTTTATTCAATATATTTTTAAAATATTAAAAATTTTCTAATATTTTAGAAAAAAAAAGTGATTGTTTTCTTTTGGAATGCAATATGATAAAAAATACATAAACCTAAGAGTCCTCATCATTATTTGTCCATTAAAAATTTTTGCTGATTTTTGAAAGAATTTTTTGTAATAAATCTATTAATAGCGTAGAATATATAAAAAAAAATGTATACAAAAAAATAAGCAATCATATAGGTACAAAGCAGATAATTTCCATAATTTATCATGTGATTCCAAAAACGCCAAAACCATCCAAATACTTTGTCGCGAATCCAAACCAATGAAAGAAAAAAATACATGCATATAAGAAAACAGCAGCAGGAGGGATGCAAATCGACAACAAGAACCTGTGCCGCCAATCATAGTAAAAAACTAGAGAGTGGACTATCTTCGGCTATACCGAAGCTGAAATACCCCCACACAGTAGGAAGAAGTATTCGAACATAAAATTATGTAGTCTCAAGACCCCATTTTGAGCCACCTAGAAATAGTCTTGGAACCCGGGCCATGTCCAAAATCCGTTTCTAAAAATTTCCAATCAAATCGGCCAAAAAAAAAATTGGTCTCAAGACCCCATTTGACCCTTATATATGTGGTTTCGGAACCTCGGAACATGTCAAAAATACGTTTCTAAACATTTCCGATCAAATGCAGCAATAAAATGACTTGAAAAATGTTGACCTTTTTTTTCGGTGTATGGGAGCCACGCCCAGTTTTTGTCCGATTTGGCTGATTCTCAAACTTGATCTCAGTATTCAAGTCGATATCTCCAAAACTGTGACCGCTATCGTGCGGACGGACAGACGGACGGACAGACAGACGGACATGGCTAAATTGACTCCGGAGGTGATGCTGATCAAGAATATATATACTTTTCTATACCGGACACACCTCCTTATGGGCGTTACAAACGTTGTGTCAAAGTTAGTATACCCTGCCACAGTGAGTGTTGGGGTATAAAAACCAAACGGCAAAAAATTGCAAGATGAATAAGAACTAGTAAGAGAATTATCTTCGGTCTGACCGAAGCTATAATACCCTATAATTTATCGACCATTTTTCGATCTTTTATCGATATTTTTTCGATTTTTTATCGATAATTTTTCGATTTTTTATCGACATTTTTTCTATAATTTATCGATAATTTTTCGATTTTTTATCGATAATTTTTCGACCTTTTATCGACATTTTTTCGATTTTTTATCGATAATTTTTTGATAATTTATTTTTCGATATTTTATCGATCATTTTTTGATTTTTATCGATAATTTTTCGATAATTTATCGATAATTTTTCGATATTTTATCGATAATTTTCCCAAATTTATCGATAATTTTAGTTTCCTGATCCATTTAAAAATTTTGTTCCAATTCAATTATGTTCCGGTCCAATTCCATTTCGTTCCGGTTTCATTCCCACTTCGTTCCCGACCTCATTTCAAACCCAATGCAGAAAACCGCATCCAAATCGGTTAAGTATTTCTCAAGATAAACGAAAATAATATAAAATTGGCGGTCATTTTGCATGGGAGGTAGGCGTGGCTCTTATCCGATGTTGCCCATTTTCCAACCTTCCAATCATTCGCCGAAACAAGAGGAATTCCAAAATTTGGGGTCGATAGCTCAAAAGCTACGACAGTTATCGTGCGAAATGACAGACAGACGGACAGACGGACATGGACTCAGGAGGTGATGCTGATCAAGAATATATATACTTTTCTATACCGGACACACCTCCTTATGGGCGTTACAAACGGTGTGACAAAAACAATATACCTTTGGACACTAGTGTGTAGGGTATAAAAAGAATCAAAACAACCGAATCAAGATATAATCTAAGAAAACGATCGAAATAAGAAAAGGGACAAAAACACAAATGTAAAGAAAAGCAAAAACAAAAGCGAACCAACAACAAAAACATTTCTAACAGACTATAAAAAATTAAAAAAGGTTAGCCAAATGCCTCAGTCTGTACACTCACTGTCCAAACTCCTCAGTCTGCTTACTCACCAGAATTGCACGAGCTCCGAGTTAGCAAAAAGGAAGAGCTTATGACGCTTCTCTATGAATATAAGTTCTCTGGTCGTATCACTTTTTCCGAGCATCCCAGTGGACTTCGCCATCAAAGCAATTGACAAAAAGTGGGACGAAATAGAGAAGCACGCGAAGATACCCAAACTCTTATTTATGGAGATGCTCAGATTCTGTTTGAAAGAGAACAATTATTTCAAATATGGTAACATAATGTACAACCAATTAAAAGGAATGCCTATCGGATCGCCGATGTCACCAATTATTGCAGACATCGTGATGCAGGAAATTTTAGACACATTTATGGACAATATAGAACAAAAACCGAGACTATTAACTAAATACGTTGACGATATTTTTTGTATTGTGAAAACGGACGAAGTGGAAACTACATTAAACATCTTCAACACTTGCCATAGACACATCAAATTTACGATAGAAGAAGAAAACGATGGACAATTGCCGTACCTTGACGCAAAAATATTCAGGAGCAACAACATTATGAAAACAGATTGGTACCAAAAACCCACTGCTTCAGGACGACTCATAAACTTTCACTCAAAACACCCACAAAAAACAATCATCAACACGGCGAGAAACTTCATCAGCAGAGTACTGAACATCAGTGATGATACTTTTCACACAGAAAATAAACGAAAAATAATACACATTTTAAATACCTCGAGACAACAACAACCGACAAAAGGAAATTTAAGAAAACCGACCTATACAATAAAAATAAAATTCAACTAGCACCAAAATCTCACAACACCCTACGACAAATCTACAGCAACACGAAATCTAAAATTGAAGACATGGACAAATCGAGCCTTATCTACCAAATCACATGTAAAGGAGACGGTGACAAAATATGCGGAAAAGTATATGTTGGCGCGACAAAATCAAAATTAAAGATGAGAATATCAGCGTATAGATCGGATCTAAACAACAAGAATGACAAAAAAAACAGCACTTGCAGCCCACTGTATACAACGGGGCCACTCTCCCAATTTTGACGAAACGAAGATTTTGCAACAGGAGAACAATTACAAACGACGATACACGATAGAAATGCTCCATGTAATCAACACATCTAGACAAAAGAGACTCAACTACAAAACGGACACCGACAATTGCGCTCATATTTATAAACATTAAATAAGACAAAAAAACCAGTTGACGAAGTCACTCTGCACAACAGTGTTGTTCAGTGTCACTGGTAACTAATTTTAATATTTATATTGTGATTTTTATATTTTTATATGTCCTTTTCTTTATTTTTGTTAAATATGTTAAATGTGAATTTTTATATAGATCTATGATTACTGTTTCTATGTTTTAAAATAGGTCCTGACGATGATTGACAGCGTCAATCGTAATATCGATAAAACTAATAAAAGCGAAAATTAAAACTTGTTTTTAATTTTTGACACGGCCAAAGCCTACAACAACGATTAAATGCCCACAAGTTAGTTAAAACTGCTATATCTCAGGTTTTCATCACAAGAAATTTTGCAAATGTCTTCATGGTTTCAACTCTAAGCTAAAAGCAACATATCGGCGTAATTGGACAAAGGGGCGTGTCACCGCCCATACAAACCAATATTTTAAATGGCCATTCTTGGGCTCCCATTGAATATTCTTCAACGGGAAATGGTTCTATGCCTTCAATGCAACATATTGAAATTAGACAGCGGGGCGTGGTACTTCCCATACAATTCAATATTTTAAGAAATGTTACACTTAGGCTCCCGATGAACATTTTTCAACGGGACATGGTTTCATGCTTTCAATTCTAATTTCAATGTTACATATGGTCGGAATTGAACAGCGGGGCGTGTCACTTTTCATACAATTCAATATTTCAAAATGCTACACTTTGACAATTGTTTTCATTAATTTATTATAACCTTTCCGATATTTTATAAATATTTTATTCATAATTTTTGATATTTTACAGAAATTTTTCGATTGTTTGTCGATAATTTCTATTTCCACTTCATTCCCGATTCATTTCACAATTTTGTTCCAATTCCATTTCGTTCCAGTTTCATTCCCGACCTCATTTCCAACCCAATGCAAAAAAGCGCGTACAAATCGCGCAATTTGGGCGGCCATTTTGAATGGGAGGTAGGCGTGGTTCTTATCCGATGTTGCCCATTTTCAATACCGTCCAACCATTCGCCAAAATGCCAAAATTTAGAGTCGATAACTGCCGTAGCTCAAAAGCGACGGCTTGACGGATTGTGGAATGCACTTTCCAGTATAAAAAAATGCCACCACTTAGTCCACAATGAAAGCATACCAATTACAAATTGTCTGTAATAAAACATCTTGGCGTAATCAGTGGAATGTTTTGCAAAGATTATATCGAACGGACGTGTTTTAATCAGTCCCGCAGAAATAATCAAATAACTTTGAGAAATAGTAACAACAACCCTTAAAAAAATCACGCGAAAAATACGCTAAAACCATACAAAGAAAAAAAGTGCAAGTGGCGAAGACACTGCAAATACGAAAAAACTAAACAAATAAAAAAGATTTGTGTGAAAAATTATGTAGTGAATCATTCTCCCCAAAAAAAACAGGAATTCTCTAACAGAGAATTCAACATCCCGCTCAAAACAAGAGCTTGAATCAGCATCAGCTAGTGCTAGTGAAAACACGAATTCAGAAATAAAAGCTTTTGCCATGCAACCAAAACCAGACCTTTCATTGCAAAAGCGTAAAACTACTACTCCCAAAAATATGAATACGCCTAAGGTTTTAAAGACAAAGCCGAGTATCCAGCCCATTAATCTTGGGCAAAATAGATTTTCACTATTATATGAAGAGGAAAATTCAGACCCGAAACCCAAGACGTCAAAGCCGCCACCAATTTATCTCAGGGATAAAAACTCGAATTCCCTTGTTACTCTGATGATACAAATTGCAGGTTCCAACAGTTTTCATGTGATGTCTATTCTCAAGGGCGCCATCCATGAATCTAAAATACAAATCTATAATGAGGCAGATTTTCGCAAAGTAGTGGATCATTTCGATAAGTGTAAAAAGAGCTATTACACATACCAGCTCAAAAGTAGCAAAGGTCTATCGGTTGTTCTAATAGGTGTAGACTCGTTTGTCGAATGTGTCGATGTGAAAGCGGCATTAATTGCATTAAAATTAAAAGTTAGATCTGTGTCTCACATTCTAAACAAGGAAAAATTACCACAACCACTTTTCCGCATTGAACTGGAATTTATCCCTAAGACCCTGCAAAAAAGTGAAACCCACCCTATATACAATTTGCGATATTTACTACACCGTAGAGTCAGTGTTGAGGAGCCGCATAAACGTCGAGGCCCAATACAATGCCAAAACTGCCAGGAATTTGGTCATTCGAAAAAATACTGTACACTTCCCAGTGTTTGTGTTATTTGTGGTGACCTTCACCAGACCCAAGTGTGCCCCAAATCGAGAGAAGACGTAAATGTTAGGCATTGTAGTAACTGCGATGGAAATCACACTGCCAACTACAGAGGATGTTCTGTATACAAAACCCTTAAATATAAAGTTTTTACCCAAATGAAGCCCTTAAGAGCAGCAGCTACAACGACGTCAAACCCTACTTTAGCCAATTTTGCGCAGATGAAATCATACCCACCACCCCAAGGAAATGGTGCTAACGCCGCATCACAACAACAACAATTTTCATACGCAAATGTACTCAAAGGCAATACCCAAGACCCTCCAGTTAATCAACCCGCCCAACAGAACATTGGCCTTGAACAAACACTCCAGATGTTTATGCAAAACATGTCGCAGTTTATGAACGGAATGCAAACTATGATGCAGGAAATGATACAAAATCAAAAGCACGAGGCGGATCAGCGATTCTAATTAAGGACAGAACCAAACACTATGTTTTACAGGAATTTTTGCACCGAGTACTTGCAAGCCACCAGTATTGGTCTTGATGAGTACATAAAAGGATTGACAATATCTGCAATTTACCCAGCTCCAAAAAAACTGAACAGCAATTTCAGACATTTTTTGCGACCCTTGGCCCAAAATTTCTCGTAGCTGGAGATTTTAATGCCAAACACACTTATTGGGGCTCTCGTCTGATTTCGCCCAAAGGAAGACTACTAAGGAATACTACCAGCAAACTCGGCCTCGATGTGGTTTCGTCAGGCACGCCAACATACTGGCCATCAGACAGACGCAAAATTCCAGATGTTATTGATTTTGCAGTAATCAAGACCCTTAAACGAACTCAACTAACCATTGAGTCTTCAGTGGAACTCTCGTCTTATCACACACCCACTATTATCACAGTAAAATATGCGCCAAATTCAGAAGTCAACCCACCCGACAAACTCACCAGTATCCATACGAATTGGCTTAAATTCAGAAAATATATAAGTTCACACATTACCCTACATGTGTCACTGAAAACTGAGGAGCAACTGAATGTGGCAGTGCGTAACTTTACCCTTCTGCTTACAAACGCCGCACTGGCAGCGACCCCAAAAATCAATAACACTACCCAAAAAAAGGAATTTGTGCCACAAAATATAGCTGCGCTCTTAACAGAAAAGAGATCAATAAGGCGTGATTGGCAAAAGTTCAGATCACCCTATCTGAAAAAAAGCTGACCCTCATTACACGAAAACTACAAAATGAACTGAGGTCGAAAAACGAGAATGATCTGCATCAATTCATGGAAAAGCTTACGCCGACGAGCTCAACAAATTACACACTTTGGCGTGCCACAAAAAATTTAAAACGACCCATTATTACAGAATCGCCAATTCGTCTACCCAACGGAGACTGGGCGAGAAGTGATGCCGAAAAAGGCACTGCTTTTGCAAGTAACCTACAAAATGTATTTATTCCTAACCCCCCAACTCCAAATTACCCGTTACCACAGCTCGCAACCAGGCCAAACTATAACCCACTACTCATCAGAAGAAAATCACTTATGGATGATATTGCCAAGTTGAACACAAAAAAAGCTCCAGGTCATGACTTAATAACGGCTAAAATGGCGAAAGAGCTACCATCAATTGCTGTTACTCACTTACTGCACATATACAATGCTATATTAAGAATAGGTCACTACCCAACTGACTGGAAGCTGTCGCAGATCACGATGATCCCGAAACCGGGAAAAGATCCTACAAACGTGAGTTCATATCGCCCAATAAGCTTACTCTCTACCCTATCAAAACCTTTTGAGAAAATTCTGATAAAAATGATGTTACCCACAATACTCGCTAAAGATGAAATACCCAATCACCAATTCGGATTTAGAGAAAAGCACGGCACAATTGAACAGGTTCATCGCATTGTTGACATGATCAAAAACACATTCGAAAAAAAGCAATACTGCTCAGCAGTATTCCTCGATATCACCCAAGCCTTTGATAAGGCATAGAGGATTGATATCCAAACTACAGAAACTATTACCCGCAAGCATGCACGTTGTAACGTCGCAAAGGCTGGGGTAAGGACTCGTCGGATGTCCAGGGCTTCATTGACAGAAATAAATTTATAATTTACAGAGATTATAATATAAACAGAGACTTTATTCAATAATAGTTCAAATTTAAAAGTTACAAATTTCGATTGGAATTTATTGGGCGAACAGTGGCAATAGTCATAGGTGTTATAGGTGATCGGCGACGTTGGCAATTTGTTGGGTGACGACGTAGATATGTGGCGATAGTCGATGGTATCGTAGGTGGTGGGATGCGTAGTGCGATTTCGAAAAGGATAGGCAGGAGCGTGGCTAGTGCGAGCGTAGGCGTAGCAAGGCTTGAACGTGGGTGTGGTGAGCATGAACGGCAGACCAAAATGTCTCCAAGGATATTTGCGCAATATCACACAATGTCGTCCGTGGTTCAAAATCCCTTTGTCCTTCGAGGTCCTCCGTATTTTCCATACACTACGTTGACTTCGATATATACTCCAAGTATTCTTCCAGAGATTTTCCGCTGCTCTTCACACGTTTGCCTCCACGCTGATAGTCTCGCAAGTAGCCTGATTTCGGAATATTCGCAATAGCCCAATTAGTATAATTTAATATAAGAAATTCGATAAAATGGGGGTAATAAAAATAGCAACAATTTATGTGATTATTTTATTTAGAAAATGAAATATGAGGAAAAGGGGAAAAAAAAGTTTAATTAGTAAATGAAGTATGAAAACCAGAAAAATATAAATTTTAATTAGAGGCTGTAAAATAAGTTGGCTTTTGTTAAAAATGACAGAATTTAGTTATTTATAGCTGCAAGAAGAATTTATTTTATGAAGTTTGAAATAATAAAAACAAAAATGAAAGTTTCTATTGTAATTTACAAGAATTGAGGACTGGGGAGAAGTTATCTGCCGGTACAGGCGGCTGCTTCCCTGCCACTATTTTGATCCTGCTCCCATTCTCCTAACCTCAAAAAGTGTGACTGGTAAGAAGTTATCTGCCGGTACAGGCGGCTGCTTACCTGCCACCATTTTTGTCCTGTCCCCGATTTGCTAACTTCAGAAAGTGTGACTGGAGAAGAAGTTATCTGCCGGTACGGGCGGCTACTTCCCTGCCACCATTTCTGTCCCATCCCAGAGTTCCTAATCCCAAAAAGTGTGACTGGTAAGAAGTTATCTGCCGCTACAGGCGGCTGCTTACCTGCCACAATTTTTGTCCTGTCCCCGATTTGCTAACTGCAGAAAGTGTGACTGGAGAAGAAGTTATCTGCCGGTACAGGCGTCTACTTCCCTGCCACCATTTCTGTCCCAACCCAGAGTTCCTAATCCCAAAAAGTGTGACTGGAGAAGAAGTTATCTGCCGGTACAAGCGGCTACTTCCCTGCCACCATTTTTGTCCCAACCCAGAGTTCCTAAATAATAAGCTACTAATACCAACGACACTCACCTGATTTCGGAATATTCGCAATAGGCCGAAATCAGGTCGAGTGCGCGCTTTTTATAGGGCCGTGGAATCACCAATTCCTGTTGGTGACTTGTTGCTCATATTTTTGTCGTATCATGTGGTGAATTGTGGCACATGATTTGTCGTGCCTCTATCGTCGTCTCTCTTTTCCTTATTTGATTTCGACCCAACAACACGTCTAGTTACTCATCGTTTGGGTAGTGTCGATGATACGGTGACCAGGTGTTTTTTCCGAATTTCACCAATCAACTTGGTGACCAGGGTGCCAGTGTTCGCTCCGTTTAGCCGACTTAAATTCTAACATTTGGTTATAATATTCAGGTGTTTATTAATTTCAAAAATGATTCCATTCATAACTTAAATAATTTGTGGTGATGGAGTGTGTGTTGGTGATGGAGTGTGTGTCGGATGGGCTGGTGATGGGATGCTGGGGCATGACCATGTCATCAACCCGCCAGGGGTTGGAATTTCCAACCAGCCTTCGTCTGCCTCGTCATAATGCAGCGTCAGGTATGGGGTGCAATCGGGTGAGACATCCACCATGCTGGCACTGGCTTTCGACGTGTGATCTTCTTCATCGTTGGGCATGGGCTCCCCAGGCTTGCACCCCCAGGTGCACATGCTGTCTTCGTGGTTGATGGCCCTGTATGGTCACTCATGCTGGCCGCTGGTGGCGCGGCGTGTGTGCGCTTCTCATCTTCCTCATTTGTGCTTATGGCCTGTCGTCCTGCCACCTGTTCCTTCTTGATATCGCCATCTTGCATTTCCGGGATGCCATTGCAATCCCATGTATCGTAATCCCTCGGATTTCTAAAGCTATATTCCTCTTCATGAAATTTTAAATATTCAGTATAAAATTCCATTTATTTTTGCAGCAGCAGGCATTTTCCTTCTGCTACTGCGTTCTTACCCTTGTTCCTTACCTTTGCTTACCCTACGTCGTTGCCACTGCCTCCGACGCACTTTCCCTTTCCTTAAATTCGCGAAAATCGCTAACATGTGCGTTTCGCTCCTGCGAATCGCTCTGCCTTCTTACGCGCACAATCACCGGTGAAATAAAATCCACCACTTGATAGGGGCCATCAAATTTTGGTGCCAACTTGGCCGTAAATCCGTCGATCGCTTTCGAAAGGTGATGCTGACGTACCAACACCATCTGTCCAACCTCTGGTTGCCATGCTCGTCGTCTCAGATTGTAATGCCTCGCCTGGTCCTGGGCGGCTTTCTCCATACTCCTATGCACTATGTCGAAGACTTCTCGGAGTTTGTCGGCGCGTTCCACCGGCGTCTGTATCATCTGTCCAGTGCCCACTGTCGTTTCGTCATAAAGGGACTTGGGTAGTCGTGGTTCACGGCCTTGAACCAGGAATGCGGGGCTGTATCCTGTCGTCTCGGACACTCCTGTGTTGATCGCCAGCGTGATTTCTGGCAGGAGTTCATCCCACCGCCTTTGATTATTCGTCGACGGTTGTGCCACCATCGTTTGGATGGTTCGATTCGACCGCTCCGTGGCATTCTCCTGCGACGTGTAGGGTGCCGTGAACTGATGCCTCACTCCAAGTTCCTTCATGTACTTACAGAACGCCCTGCTCGTGAACTGGGTGCCGTTGTCCGTCACCAACACCTTGGGTACACCAAATCGCGCCAGGATTCGTTCGCGAAACGCCTTCTTGAGTATGTCCGTGGTTGCCTTCCTCATGGGTATTATCTCCACCCATTTGGTGAATTTATAATAGTTCAAATTTAAAAGTTACAAATTTCGATTGGAATTTATTGGGCGAACAGTGGCAATAGTCATAGGTGTTATAGGTGATCGGCGACGTTGGCAATTTGTTGGGTGACGACGTAGATATGTGGCGATAGTCGATGGTATCGTAGGTGGTGGGATGCGTAGTGCGATTTCGAAAAGGATAGGCAGGAGCGTGGCTAGTGCGAGCGTAGGCGTAGCAAGGCTTGAACGTGGGTGTGGTGAGCATGAACGGCAGACCAAAATGTCTCCAAGGATATTTGCGCAATATCACACAATGTCGTCCGTGGTTCAAAATCCCTTTGTCCTTCGAGGTCCTCCGTATTTTCCATACACTACGTTGACTTCGATATATACTCCAAGTATTCTTCCAGAGATTTTCCGCTGCTCTTCACACGTTTGCCTCCACGCTGATAGTCTCGCAAGTAGCCTGATTTCGGAATATTCGCAATAGCCCAATTAGTATAATTTAATATAAGAAATTCGATAAAATGGGGGTAATAAAAATAGCAACAATTTATGTGATTATTTTATTTAGAAAATGAAATATGAGGAAAAGGGGAAAAAAAAGTTTAATTAGTAAATGAAGTATGAAAACCAGAAAAATATAAATTTTAATTAGAGGCTGTAAAATAAGTTGGCTTTTGTTAAAAATGACAGAATTTAGTTATTTATAGCTGCAAGAAGAATTTATTTTATGAAGTTTGAAATAATAAAAACAAAAATGAAAGTTTCTATTGTAATTTACAAGAATTGAGGACTGGGGAGAAGTTATCTGCCGGTACAGGCGGCTGCTTCCCTGCCACTATTTTGATCCTGCTCCCATTCTCCTAACCTCAAAAAGTGTGACTGGTAAGAAGTTATCTGCCGGTACAGGCGGCTGCTTACCTGCCACCATTTTTGTCCTGTCCCCGATTTGCTAACTTCAGAAAGTGTGACTGGAGAAGAAGTTATCTGCCGGTACGGGCGGCTACTTCCCTGCCACCATTTCTGTCCCATCCCAGAGTTCCTAATCCCAAAAAGTGTGACTGGTAAGAAGTTATCTGCCGCTACAGGCGGCTGCTTACCTGCCACAATTTTTGTCCTGTCCCCGATTTGCTAACTGCAGAAAGTGTGACTGGAGAAGAAGTTATCTGCCGGTACAGGCGTCTACTTCCCTGCCACCATTTCTGTCCCAACCCAGAGTTCCTAATCCCAAAAAGTGTGACTGGAGAAGAAGTTATCTGCCGGTACAGGCGGCTACTTCCCTGCCACCATTTTTGTCCCAACCCAGAGTTCCTAAATAATAAGCTACTAATACCAACGACACTCACCTGATTTCGGAATATTCGCAATAGGCCGAAATCAGGTCGAGTGCGCGCTTTTTATAGGGCCGTGGAATCACCAATTCCTGTTGGTGACTTGTTGCTCATATTTTTGTCGTATCATGTGGTGAATTGTGGCACATGATTTGTCGTGCCTCTATCGTCGTCTCTCTTTTCCTTATTTGATTTCGACCCAACAACACGTCTAGTTACTCATCGTTTGGGTAGTGTCGATGATACGGTGACCAGGTGTTTTTTCCGAATTTCACCAATCAACTTGGTGACCAGGGTGCCACTGTTCGCTCCGTTTAGCCGACTTAAATTCTAACATTTGGTTATAATATTCAGGTGTTTATTAATTTCAAAAATGATTCCATTCATAACTTAAATAATTTGTGGTGATGGAGTGTGTGTTGGTGATGGAGTGTGTGTCGGATGGGCTGGTGATGGGATGCTGGGGCATGACCATGTCATCAACCCGCCAGGGGTTGGAATTTCCAACCAGCCTTCGTCTGCCTCGTCATAATGCAGCGTCAGGTATGGGGTGCAATCGGGTGAGACATCCACCATGCTGGCACTGGCTTTCGACGTGTGATCTTCTTCATCGTTGGGCATGGGCTCCCCAGGCTTGCACCCCCAGGTGCACATGCTGTCTTCGTGGTTGATGGCCCTGTATGGTCACTCATGCTGGCCGCTGGTGGCGCGGCGTGTGTGCGCTTCTCATCTTCCTCATTTGTGCTTATGGCCTGTCGTCCTGCCACCTGTTCCTTCTTGATATCGCCATCTTGCATTTCCGGGATGCCATTGCAATCCCATGTATCGTAATCCCTCGGATTTCTAAAGCTATATTCCTCTTCATGAAATTTTAAATATTCAGTATAAAATTCAATTTATTTTTGCAGCAGCAGGCATTTTCCTTCTGCTACTGCGTTCTTACCCTTGTTCCTTACCTTTGCTTACCCTACGTCGTTGCCACTGCCTCCGACGCACTTTCCCTTTCCTTAAATTCGCGAAAATCGCTAACATGTGCGTTTCGCTCCTGCGAATCGCTCTGCCTTCTTACGCGCACAATCACCGGTGAAATAAAATCCACCACTTGATAGGGGCCATCAAATTTTGGTGCCAACTTGGCCGTAAATCCGTCGATCGCTTTCGAAAGGTGATGCTGACGTACCAACACCATCTGTCCAACCTCTGGTTGCCATGCTCGTCGTCTCAGATTGTAATGCCTCGCCTGGTCCTGGGCGGCTTTCTCCATACTCCTATGCACTATGTCGAAGACTTCTCGGAGTTTGTCGGCGCGTTCCACCGGCGTCTGTATCATCTGTCCAGTGCCCACTGTCGTTTCGTCATAAAGGGACTTGGGTAGTCGTGGTTCACGGCCTTGAACCAGGAATGCGGGGCTGTATCCTGTCGTCTCGGACACTCCTGTGTTGATCGCCAGCGTGATTTCTGGCAGGAGTTCATCCCACCGCCTTTGATTATTCGTCGACGGTTGTGCCACCATCGTTTGGATGGTTCGATTCGACCGCTCCGTGGCATTCTCCTGCGACGTGTAGGGTGCCGTGAACTGATGCCTCACTCCAAGTTCCTTCATGTACTTACAGAACGCCCTGCTCGTGAACTGGGTGCCGTTGTCCGTCACCAACACCTTGGGTACACCAAATCGCGCCAGGATTCGTTCGCGAAACGCCTTCTTGAGTATGTCCGTGGTTGCCTTCCTCATGGGTATTATCTCCACCCATTTGGTGAATTTATCGACGAAAACCAGCATCATGGTATTGCCGTGCGTTGACCGGGCAATGGCCCCACAAAATCTGCGCAGAGTATTGCCCATGGCTCCTCTGTAATCTGCGTCAGCATCCGACCGGCTGGCTTCTGTTGCTCCGGCTTGAATTTCTGGCAGCTCTCACAGCTGCGCACATATTGACTTACCGCCCTAAGCATTCCTGGCCAATAGTACCTGTTCGCCACTCGTGCAATTGTTTTCCTTATTCCAAAGTGTCCAGCGGTGGGGTCATCGTGATTCTCGGCCAGCACCCGCGTCCGCAAGGGTGTTGCCACGCACAACTTCCACGGTGCGCAGTCCTCGTCACCTACTCGCCTTGGGATGTGTAGATACAGTTGGTCGCCTTGCAGCATGTAATCAGCAAACTTCTCCGGATTCTTTTGCACCTCCTCTTTCCGTTTTGTCAGCCAACTGCAGCCTTCGTTGTTGTCCTTCACCGCCTATGCAGCCCTCAATACATCTCGTGGCTGACGCGACAGTGCGTCGGCCACCACATTCAGTTTCCCCTTTCTATATTGAATCGTATACCTATACTGCTGCAGCTCCATCGCCCAGCGAGCGGTCCTCCCTGAAGGACTCTCGATAGAGTTCAGCCACTTCAGCGACAGGTGGTCCGTAATGATGGTAAATTCGTAGCCTTCCAGATATTCGCGCATCTTCCTTATACCCCACACAATGGCGAGGCACTCCTTTTCGGTGGGTGAGTAGTTGATTTCTGCTGCTGTTAGTCTTCGGCTGGCGTATGATACTACCCGCTCCTGATCCTCGATAACCTGCGTCAGTACTACGCCCAGGCCTTGGTCACTAGCGTCTGTCTGTAAGGTGAACCGCTGCGAAAAATCTGGGCAGATGAGCACTGGTGCTTCGGTGAGCCGCAGCTTCAGTTGTTCGAACGCTTCTTGCTGCTCCTGCTCCCATTTCCACCGACGACTCTTTTTCAGCAATGCAGTCAATGGCTGGACCACCTTGGAAAAGTCCGGCACAAATCTCCTATACCAGGACGCGATGCCCAGGCATCTGCGCAGCTCTCTCAAGTTGGTAGGCGGCTTCAGCTCCTGTATCGCTGCGATCTTCTCGGGATCTGTGTGTATTCCGTCCGGCGTGACGATGTGACCTAAATAGCGTATTTACTGCTTAAAAAACTCACATTTTTCCATTTTTAATTTTCAAATTCGCTGCCCGTAATCGTCGGAAGACCTCACGTAGGTTGGTCATATGCTCCTCCAGTGTTGTTCCCGTGACAATTATGCATCGAGATACGCGAATGCATGCGGTTCCATCTCCGGCCCGATGACCCCGTCCAGGGCGCGCTGAAATGTCGCTGGTGCCGAATGAAGGCCGAATGGCATTACGCACCATTGATACAGTCCTCGTCCTGGCACGGTGAACGCCGTGTACTGCTTGCTTCCAGGCTCCATTGGCACCTGCCAATATCCGTTCTTCAAATCCAGGGTGCTAATGACTTTCGCATTCCGGAGTCGGTCCAGGATGTGCTGAATGCGTGGTAGCGGATATGCATCCGGCACCGATTTGGCGTTCAACTGCCTGTAGTCCACACATAGGCGCCACTTTCCATTCTTCTTTCACACCAGTACGATCGGGGCGCTATGTGGGCTCCTTGCTGGCTCGATGCATCCTTGCTGAATGAGCTCGTCGATCTGCTCGTTGATGACGCCCATCATCGCAGGATTCTTGGGGTAGTACCATTGTTTAATCGGCAGGTCATCCCTCATGATGATGCGGTGGCTATTGCTAGCCGTGGTTCCTCGCAATTCTTCAAACGGCGGTAGCTCCTCCTCCAGAAACCTATCAATTAACAACTGCTCCTTCTCTTTGGCACACATTACCTGGAGTCTTACTTCACCCTGGGTATCCTGCTCCGCGTTCCGATTTTGCCCAGACCGTGAACTGTTTCCTACTTCTACATTTTGCGCAGGCTGTGAACTGCATCCTAATATTCCCTTTTGCGCAGGCGGTGAACTGCATCCTAATATTCCATTTAGCGCAGGCGGTATACTGCATCCTAATATTCCCTTTTGCGCAGGCGGTGAATTGCATCCCAAGATTCCATTTTGAGCCGGCTGCGACCTGTATTCCAACTTCCAATTTTGCGCAGGCTGTGAACTGCATCCTAATATTCCCTTTTTCGCAGGCGGTGAAATGCATCCTAGATTTCCATTTTGCGCAGGCTGTAAACTGCATCCCAAATTCCAGTTTTGCGCAGGCTGCGAACTGCATTCCAAATTGCAGTTTTGCGCAGGCTGTGAACTGCATCTTCCCTGATTCCGATTTTCTGCAGACCGTGAACTGCCTCTTAGATTTCCATTTTGCGTAGGCTGTAAACTGCATCCCAAATTCCAGTTTTGCGTAGGCTGTGAACTGCATCCTAATTTTCCCTTTTGCGCAGGCGGTGAACTGCATCCCAAGATTCCATTTTGAGCCTGTGACCTGTATTCCAAATTCCAGTTTTGCGGAGGCTGTGAACTGCATTCCAAATTTCCCTTTTTTGCATTCGGTGAACTGCATCCGAGATTTCCATTTGGCGCAGGCTGTAAACTGCATCCCAAATTCCAGTTTTGCGCAGGCTGTGAACTGCATTCCAAATTCCAGTGGTGGTTTGGTGGTGGTTGTTTTTCGTCTTCTTCTGTTTACTGTCCCTGCTCGGACGCCATCTGTAACGTCGCAAAGGCTGGGGTAAGGACTCGTCGGATGTCCAGGGCTTCGTTGACAGAAATAAATTTATAATTTACAGAGATTATAATATAAACAGAGACTTTATTCAATAATAGTTCAAATTTAAAAGTTACAAATTTTGATTGGAATTTATGGGGCGAACAGTGGCAATAGTCGTCGATGTTGATCGGCGACGTTGGCAATTTGTTGGGTTTTTTTTATTTATTTTTTTTTTTTTTAATGATAAAAGCGTCAAAAGCCTAAGTCAGTGTGAGACTTCAACTTGCTAAATATCTCCTCTCGCGTACGGGTGGGTCCTCCCGGTACCACCGTCAGGTATTTCGTCGGGAGGCCGTAGGAGTTTTATTACTCAATCGTCAGTTTTGGGTCATCAGTCAACAGTTCTCGTTGCATCGGGAGTGTTGCCTGCGTGGCGTGAACGTGTTCGTTCAGTATGTCTACTGCGTTCAATGCGTCGAAGCTCGATCATGATTTTCGCTGCTGTTTCCTTGAAGGATTCCCATTTTTGTCATGTTTCGCAAATATGGGACACCGTATTCGTTAGGGTCGGGACCTCGCCGAATGCCACCGTCAAATCTGATCTCTCCTTACAGAAGCGTGGACAATACAGCAGGATGTGCCTGGCATCTTCAATCTCATTGGGACAGTTGGTACAAAACGGGTCATCTTCATGCTTGAAGCGATAAAGATATTGCTTGAAGCAACCATGGCCACTGAGCAACTGTGGTATGTAATAGTCAACCTCTCCGTGTTTGCGTTCCATCCAAAAGGTGACATCTGGAATCAGGGCAAATGTCCATCTTCCATTTTCCGACCTTTCCCACCGTCGTTGCCATTCACTGATGCTGCGTCTTCGCTCGTCCTCCCTTGTTGCGTTCTTGCCTGCTGCGTAGATGCGTTGGAGTTCGCAAGCCAGAATATCTACCGGTGGCATTGCCGCGATCACACCGATGGCATCATCCGACACTGTGCGGAAGGCACTGGCGACTCTCAGTGCGCTATGCCGATATGTCACCCTTATGCCAGCTATGTATGAAGCCGTCTGCGTGGCGTCTGCCCACACTGGTGCAGCGTAGAGCATAATAGAGCTTGTCACTCTTGCCAAGAGTTTCCGCCCGCTGGATCGTGGTCCTCCAATGTTCGCCATGATGCGTGACAATGCACCGTTCACCCTTGAAGCCTTTTCGCTGACCGCCAATAAATGATCCTTAAAGGACATTCGTGTGTCTATCAGCACGCCAAGATACCGAAGATACGGTTGCGATATTATTTCGTGGTCTCCCACTCTGAAGACCTCACGCTTTTTCCGGGTGCTCAAGAGAACCGCCTCAGTTCTTTGCGCTGACAGATTCAAATCCGCACCGTCCAACCACCTCATCACTCTCGATGCAGCGTCGCTACATCTCGTCTCCAGCGTGTGGATGTGTTTCGCTACTACCACCAGTGCGATGTCATCCGCATAGCCGATCAGAGTGGTATCCGTGGGAAGATCGACAGTCAGAACGCATTGTACATCACATTCCACAATGTTGGCCCAAGCACCGAACCTTGAGGGACGCCTCTAGTGACCTCGTACGTTTTTACGCCGTCGTCGGTGTCATATATAAGGCATTCAATCCCGGGATCCCGAATCCCGAAATCCCGGGATCCCGGACGTTTTCTCAATCCCGGAAACCCGGGATTTTGAGTCCTGAATCCCGGGATTCAAAAAATTCATTTTTTATGCATTGTTTAAGATATTTTTGACGTTTTTCCACAAAAATACTTTCGTGCATTTACTTTCAATCTAATTGGTAAATTTAAAAAACCCACTTTTGCAGATTTAGTGCTAAAAACACAAAAAAATTGTTAAAATTTTTGTCAATAACGGTTAACAAACAATTTTTTATCGATCTAAATCAAATTTTTTCAATTTAAACAATTTTTTTTTACAAAAAAGATATATGTTAAAATTATTTTGTTGACCGTATATTGAAAACTTTACGAATTGGATAAATGGTTTTGTGTGGGTTTTACTTTTGAATGGACACAAATTTCAATAGTTTTAAACAACAATTCGTGTATCTGTTCCCGCTATAATACTAAAACTACTGAAAGTAACTTTTTCGTGTGTAGCATGAAATGGAGCTGGCAGAATTTTATGATTATATTCAGATTCAGGTGACAAAAAAAATGATTTGTTCGATCAATGTAATTTAAAAAGAATTACTTTTCTTTCGACTTATTTATTTTAAATATTATTTGTTTTGTTTAATGTTATATTTAATAAATATTATTTCTTTGTCGAATTAAAATGAAATTAAACTTAAAATATTGTTGCAACAATTTTTTCTTTAATTTTATATTAATTATTGTATTTAATTGGAAAATCCCGAAAATCCCGAACAAATCCCGGGATCCCGGGATTGTAATTTCAAATCCCGAAATCCCGGGATTTTCAAAAACACTTCGGGATTGAATGCCTTAGTCATATAGCAACACTCTGCCTTCGAAGTAGTTGGCGATGATTCGCTGCAAGTAGCCCGGTACTCCGAAATTGCCTAGCGCTTGCATTATTCGCGTCCAGCACGCTGAGTTGAAGGCGTTTTTCATGTCCAGCGTTACTACTGCGCAGTACTTCTTGTCGCCCCCTTTCCACCTATCTCCGCTTGTCGCCTCACGAGCAATCCTCATCACCGCCTGGATGGCGTCGACCGTGGATTTTCCTCGGCGAAATCCAAATTGCTGCGTGGATAAGCTAGCAGGCTTTTCTAGCGAATCGTGAAGTCGGTTCACGATTATGCTCTCCAGTACCTTTCCTAGCGAGTCGAGCATGCAGAGTGGTCGATACGCAGATGGCTGGTCGGGTTGTTTTCCGGGTTTCAATAGTAGCACCAATCTTTGGCACTTCCAGAAAGTAGGGAACGTTCCTTCGTTGAGGCATGCGGTATACATTTTCCGTTTTCATCGCCACGTTGGGGATGCCGTCCAATCCTGGTGTCTTCTTATCGGACATTGCGTGAGGAGTACTTCGTACAACGTCACCGCCGGGATGCGTCCTACACCCACAGGCAGGTGATAGTGGTGCACCCGTCCTCCATGTCCGAAGGTTGTGGAGCCCGAGGCCCTCGAACGCTGCTCATCACCACTTTATAGGCTGTGATGTCGTCTTCGTGTGAAAACATCTAGGTTTGGGTTTTTAATCTCAGGCTGAGGTATAGCTCAAGTCGATCCAGAATTTCACCGAAGAACCAAATAACTTCGGCAGGAAAAGAGTGAAATATTTGGGTGTAAAATATAGTATTTCTCTTTATTTATTATTTCTTTTCCTTACACACTATAACTAGCTTTAAATAGATATGATATCATACGAATCTCCTTCGGGGGGGTAATAATATGGCCTTCTTCTTCCTTCAATGTATTCGGACTTCGTGTCGGTACTTCGGTCGTACTTCGGTTGTACTTTAGGTTGTACTTCGGTAATGTTTCGGGTGGCCTCTCGGGTTAGCCTTCGGTTGCCAATTTTTACTTTCAGGAGGCGAACGCACATGCGTTGCTGGTTTTCGTACGACACGGCGTAGGTGGTCGGTCGAACGCCAAAGCGTTGAGTAATTTGATAAATCAAACGCCCGAAGCGTTGCGAATCTACCGCCGAAGCGGTAATGGTTGGTCGAACGCCGAAGCGTTGATTGAGTTTTAAATCGAACGCCCGAAGCGTTGCGAATCTACCGCCGAAGCGGTGATGGTCGGTCGAACGCCGAAGCGTTGCTTGGGTTTTAATCAAACGCCCGAAGCGTTGCGAATCTACCGCTGAAGCGGTGATGGTCGGTCGAACGCCGAAGCGTTGATTGAGTTTTAAATTGAACGCCCGAAGCGTTGCGAATCGACCGACGAAGCGGTGATGGTCGGTCGAACGCCGAAGCGTTGATTTGAGTTTTAAATCGAACGCCCGAAGCGTTGCGAGTCTACCGCCGAAGCGGTGATGGTCGGTCGAACGCCGAAGCGTTGATCGGATTTTAATCGAACGCCCGAAGCGTTGCGAGTCTACCGTCGGAACGGTGATGGTTGGTCAAACGCTGAAGCGTTGAACAATTCTAAAATACTTAAGAATAATCTAACTACATGTATTCAGAGGTCGGCCCTGGAGCAACCTCTGTTCCAAAATATGCTTTGGTCTGAGGAGGATTTCACTTCCACCAGACACACCTTTGCTCTGCCCAGCACTGAGCACTTAAGGGGCTGCCAGTATAAAGCTTATGGGAATTATACTGCGTAACTGCCAATTGTGCAAGTACGTTAAATGAAAAACCCCAATTTCAATGCTGGTGGCAAGGTAGCCGAATGCAAATGCATGTAAATGCATGTATGTATATGACTATGTCCTAAAAATAGAATATAGGGTAATGGCGGTGTATATGGCAATTCATAGGGTAATGCGTGTATATACGTAATGGACTATATTAATAGACTATACTAATGAAAAATAAATATAATTATCAGGGTAAAATAAAGTTATATTTTCTGTAATGTTTGCTACGTTACAGTTCCCTCCCTTCTTCGGAAAGAAATTTGTACCCAATTTCTGCTTTTACAGTTACAAAATAAATGTTTAATGTGGGCGTTGAGTTTTTGCACTACCTTTCGGTAACCTTTACCAAGCCGTCGGAGGCGGTTGGCTCTGCCCCTAACTTAGCTTATATATATTTTTTTTTTAGGTTTTCCTCATATATTTTTTTTTTGGATTTTAATTTCTTTTTTTTTTTTGGATTTTCCTTGTTTTTATACATATATTATTATTTCTTTTATTTGGGGGTTTTTTTTTTGTATGATTTTTCCCTCTTTTCATCAACATTTCTTTTTTTGTATTCAGTTTTTTTTCCTTCTTTTTTTCCAATATTTTAGTTTGTATAAAAAAAAATATATATATTCGTTATCTTCTTTTTTATTCATTATAATCAGGCCTCTGTTCTACAGGTTTATTTTTTAATAATAATCATAATAATACAATAATAATAAATGGTTGCAAATAAATTCTTGGCTGTTCTACAGTTTAAAAAAAAAAAAAGTGTCGTCATCTTCATCTTCCGCTTACGGTACCATTTCGGTGTCGTACACGAATTCACCACAGCGCAGTCGAGCAGTAGTTTCGCTGATCGTAGCAATGTGAATTGTTGGCCGGCCTTGCCGAACAAAATCCCACTTGTGCGGTCCCGAACCCGTCGGCTTGCGTACCACGAGGCCTTTTAGCATCCGCATGCATCGCGATTTTAACCCCTGCCGACCACGTCTCCCAGCTCTCTTTACGTTGCTAGCTGTTGCTGGGCATGAAACGAGCACAGCGCTGCGCCGAACGCTGCCAGCCGAAGGAGCTTCGGTGCTTATGCTCGAACGAGCTAGTGCCAGCGCCTGGACACTGGTGCTCGGTGGTGCTGAAGGTGATGGCTGCGGTCTGCTGGATGAATATGGTACGGAGGTGTCGGCTGCGGTAACGATGGTAGGAATTGGCCGGGCTAGTGGCAATAATGGTGGTGGTGTTGTGGACAAGGGTCTAGGTGTGCTGCCTGGTGGTCGTTCCGTGTCTAATCTCCACTGCACGCGGCGTTTTGTTCGGCTCGTGCTGGCGGCTGTGCAAAGTGGTGCCAATTGTACGTCGCTAGTTATGACGATATTTGACGGACTGCGCAATCTGGCTTCTGCTGGTGGCCGATATTGGTCGCTTCGAATGGCTTGGGCGCCCTCACTCGCTTTTTTTATACCCGCTTTAGGCGGTAGTGGGTGTGTATGTTTTCGATACATATTACCGGCGGACTGTGACTCATAAAATATTTGAAGCTTTCTTAAGTTTGGTTTTTCTCTGAACGAAATGAGAACTCTTCAAAAAAAAAAACCAATCCTGCATTCAATGGAGACATAGATTTTTTTTTTGTTCCTATTTTGATGGTTCGCCTTTGTTGCGGCTAGCGTGCATTTTGCTTTGCTAAACGTTCGCTGCGCTGTCGCAGAATGGTTTCAAATCTTGCACGTGCGCTCGTTTGTTTTCAGTTTTGTTGTTTATTTTTCGTGTAATTTATACGATGGTGGGTGCTATGAATTTAGTAACTTCATATGGGCCAGAGAATTTTGGTGCAAGTTTCTGATTGAAATTATCAATTGCAGATGATAGCGGGTGTTCTCGTTTTAATACACAATCACCGACGAGCGGTTTCCATGCTCGACGTCTTAGATTATAGTGTTTGCGCTGGCGCTGTGTTGCACGTTCCGCATTCTTCTTCACCTCTGCCCATATGTCGTGCAAATTGCGTTGAATTTCATTGACTTCTTTCGGTGTTTCGCCTTGATCTCGCAAGCGGTGAGGGGTGGTAGGAATTTTCCCAAACAATAATTCGGCTGCTGATACCCCAGTTGATTCGTGGGTGGCTGAGTTGATGGCGAATGCGATTTCGGGGATTTGTGCATCCCAAGTTTTATGATTGTTCTCGCATCGTTGCGCAATCATGGTTTTTACCACCCGGTTGGTGCGTTCGGTGGGATTTTCTTGTGGAGTGTAAGGGGCTGTAAACTTATGTGTGATTCCGTGTTGTTTTAAAAATGTGTCTACCTCGCGACTCGCGAATTGTCTGCCATTATCGGACAGAAATATGTTTGGACAACCAAAACGATATATTATTCGCTCCCTTAAGGCAGCAACGACACAAGAAGCAGTTGCCTTACGTACCGGCACTAATTCCACCCACTTGCTAAATTTGTCCACCAACACGAGTAAAGCAGTATTCCCATGTGACGACCGTGGAAGCGGCCCCACAAAATCTGCGCAGACCAACTCCCAGGGTTGGCTGCATTGCATTGTGGCCATAAATCCGGCTGGTTTTCGCTGCTGTACTTTATATCGTGCACATGTTATACACTTTCGAACATATCCGCACACATCTCGATACATTCCAGGCCAGTAATATTGCTCCTGCGCCCTTCTTAATGTTTTGGCCACGCCCATGTGTCCTGCTGATGGTGCATCATGCACCTCTCGAAGTACTTCTTCACGCTTTGCAATAGGTATGCATAGTTTCCATTGTGGGCTACTCGATAATTTGGTTTTTCGTGCAATGTGTCGAAACAACCGATCACTCACGATTTGATAGTCGGGAAATTTTTCCGGCTGCTGAAGTACCGATGTTCGCTTGATATTGTACCAGTCCGCTCTTTTTGTGGTGTACATGCATAGTGCATTGTGTTCAGTGTTAGGCAAAGGAGCACGAGAGAGTGCATCGGCTACTACATTAAGGCTGCCTTTCCGATATTCTACTTCAAAATCATATGGCTGTAACTCAAGAGCCCATCGTGCCAGCCTGCCTGAAGGATTTTTCAACGTGTGCAACCATTTCAATGAGTGATGATCGGTGACTACAGTAAATCTGTACCCTTCTAGGTATGGCCGCATTTTCCTAATTCCGCACAAAATTGCAAGACACTCTTGTTCTGTTGCCGAATATTTTTTTTCTAAAGCTGTGAGTGTTCGGCTGGCATACGCGATGACCTGCTCTTGGTCATCATGACGTTGAAATAAAACTGCACCTAACCCTTCTCCACTGGCATCGGTTTGGAGAATGAACGGTCGGCCAAAGTCGGGGCAGCATAGTACTGGTGCTTTAGTTAGGTGGTCCTTGATGCTATTAAAGGCATGTTCCTGTTCCTCCGTCCACTCCCATTTGCACCCCTTTTTTAATAAACGGTTCAGAGGTGCAACAAGGGTAGAAAAATTGGCAACAAAGCGACGATACCACGACGCAACTCCGAGGACTCGTCGAAGTTCTTTCAAATTAGTTGGCGTTGGAATTTCACGGAGCGCTTCCACTTTTGCAGGATCGGTATGGATGCCCTCAGAGCTTACTATATGGCCGAGATACCTGACGCTGGTCCGAACAAAATCTGATTTTTCGAAGTTTATCTGCATATTTGCGTTTTTTAAACGGTTCAAAACTTCATTCAGATTTGACATATGCTCTTCAAATGTTTTTCCCAATATTATTATGTCGTCTAAGTATGCGAATACTCGAGGGTGGAGTTCGGGTCCGATTATGTTATCCAACGCTCGTTGAAAAGTTGCGGGTGCCGAATGCAATCCGAATGGCATTACTTTCCACTGGAATAATCCTCGGCCTGGTACCGTAAATGCGGTGCATGGTTTAGAGGATTTGTGCATGGGGATTTGCCAATATCCATTCTTCAAATCAAGTGACGATATGTATTTGGCCTCACGTAACTGGTCTAAAATTGCATTAATTTGTGGTAGTGGATAAGCATCGGGTTCAGTGGCGGCATTTAATTGTCGATAATCAATACACATTCTCCAAGTGCCCTGCTTTTTGCGCACCAGAACGATCGGGGAGCTATATGGGCTTCGGGAGGGCTCTATTCGGTCAGAGGCAAGTAATTCGTCTATTTCCGTGTTGATTATTTTCTGCATGGCCGGATTACGCGGATAATATCGCTGTTTAATGGGTTCGGTGTGTCTCAATCGTATTGTGTGTTCGACCGCGTGGCATTGTCCTGTGACGTTCGCAAATTTATTTTTGTTTTCGGTTAGAAACTTCTCCAGGTATTCGTTTTGCTCAGTCGAAAGAAATTCTCGGCTTATCAGAGCATGTAGGCGGTGAAGGGTGTTATAGGGCTGTGTGATAATTTCTGAAGGCAAGATGTTTCCGTCCAAGCTTATTGTTAGACCACGATTTCGCAAAAAATCCATACCGACTATCATCGGTTCAGCTAATGAGGCTAGCGTAGCCGCGAATACATGTGTAGTGCGTCCCAAATATGTAACTGGTATATTGTATACACTCGCGTTTGTAATACATGATTGGTCGGCCAGCTGAATGTGTCGTTTATGCGGTTGTGGTCGAATTCCGCATTGCTCAGCATACTTTCGTGCTTCCTCACCTATATATGTTAATGTGGCCCCTGTGTCTACCAGTGCCCGAATTTTGTATTCGTTTATATATACATCTATATAGTAACGACTATCATCTCTTGCTTCTGCTGGGGGTGCAATCTCGCAGCGACATTTTTTTGACATGCGTCCGAGTTGTCCGCATCGAGAACAAAATAATTTTGGAATCCCTTTACAGCTCCATCTTTGGTGACCGAAACCCTTGCAGCGCCAGCAATGTGTGTTTCGGTTATACGGCGGCGGCCCTGTCTCGGCTATACAATGGTTCGCAGACCGAGTATTTCGAGCTTCGTCTCTTTTCAGCAACTCAAAGTTCTCGCTCATTTCCATCATTTCGTCGATGGTCTGGAAGTCAGTTCGCCGGATATAGTGTCTATACTCCACTCGTAAGCCGTCGTATATCATATCGGTGTGATCTAATGCTTTGAGTTTTGGATGCTGTCGTATCAATGTTAATACTGCCATCACATAGTCCTTTGCGTTTTCTCGTGCCATTTGTTTCCGGTGATGGATCGTCTCCTCTAGTTGTGCGAGGTGTCTCCTCGGAAGGAAAAAACGTTCGGCTTCTTCACGGAAAGTACGCCACGATGTAATTTTGTCTCTTTTTATTCGATACCATTGCAAAGCCTTGCCTTGAAGAATTTCGAGCAACGCTGTTATTAGCCTGTCAGGCGATAAATGGCAGCATTCGGCCACCTCTTCGCATCGCTCTAGGAAATCGATTAAATTTTCGCCGCCGTCATAGTGCATGTTCCACCGCCTCACAGTTTTCATTACCTCGATCTCAGCTTGGTTTTGTTGCATTGTGTTCGTGGTTCTCTCGGGTACAGGGCCCACGACAATCTCTTTCTCTTCAGCTCGTATCTCCTCCTCTATGTCCTTCAGCAGGTTTTCAGTTGATTTTCTATTTCTTTTTAATTTCACGAAGCTGCTTAAGTCGCGGCGCAGGTCCTCGACAGTGCGACCGCTTACACCTAAGTCGTGTTTTTGGCATTCGTTTATAAGCTGCTCCTTTCGTAGCAAATATATCCACCCGAGTGATTCATTCGTTGATTTAGTGCTAGTGTGTGCTTTCCCTGTTCCAGAATCGTTGGTGGTGTCTTTCGCATTTCCACTATTCGATTTGGAATCGGGTCCCTGCTCGGGCGCCATTGTATTCAGTGTATGGTGCTTCGTAGAGATGGTGCTTCGTACATAGTGGAGCTCCGTAAAAATAAATTGAAAAAATAATAATAATACAAGTGTATTGTATAACCAACGCTTCGGCGTTCGACCGACCACCTACGCCGTGTCGTACGAAAACCAGCAACGCATGTGCGTTCGCCTCCTGAAAGTAAAAATTGGCAACCGAAGGCTAACCCGAGAGGCCACCCGAAACATTACCGAAGTACAACCTAAAGTACAACCGAAGTACGACCGAAGTACCGACACGAAGTCCGAATACATTGAAGGAAGAAGAAGGCCATATTATTACCCCCCCGAAGGAGATTCGTATGATATCATATCAATTTAAAGCTAGTTATAGTGTGTAAGGAAAAGAAATAATAAATAAAGAGAAATACTATATTTTACACCCAAATATTTCACTCTTTTCCTGCCGAAGTTATTTGGTTCTTCGGTGAAATTCTGGATCGACTTGAGCTATACCTCAGCCTGAGATTAAAAACCCAAACCTAGATGTTTTCACACGAAGACGACATCACAATGCATGTAAATGCATGTATGTATATGACTATGTCCTAAAAATAGAATATAGGGTAATGGCGGTGTATATGGCAATTCATAGGGTAATGCGTGTATATACGTAATGGACTATATTAATAGACTATACTAATGAAAAATAAATATAATTATCAGGGTAAAATAAAGTTATATTTTCTGTAATGTTTGCTACGTTACAAGGCTTTGCCCCAGGGATCGATGTCAGCGCCTTCACGCAGTTCCTTGAAGCAGGAGTCTTTACTAGCACGGATAGCCTTCTAGAACCGTTGGCGGCATTCTTTATAGTCCGCGTGCAGTAATTGCCACAGCAGCAGAATGCGGTTTCGAGCGCGTTGCGCTTTCCTGCGAGCCTGATTACAGCATTTTCTACATTCGGCGATATCTTCATTCCACCAGTAGACAGGTTTTCTGGTTGGCACGTGTGTCCTCCTCGGCATTGCTGCGTCGCATGCTACGCTTAATCGTTTCGTGATGCCTATCGCCATTTTGGTGGCTTCGTCGTCAGGCGTCTCCATTTCGCTCCACACCATCTGAAATACTTCAGCATCAAAGGCATGTTGCTTCCAACCCTTAGTCTGCGCTATTGGTATTTTCCGCGGCAGGACGATTCTTTGTACATCTATGACAATGGCTCGATGGTCGCTGTGCGTATAAAAATCGCCTATGCTCCATGTACTGTGATGTGCTATCGAGTTGTGCGCGAAGGTAAGGTCCACTGCAGACCGCTTCGTCCCAGCCTCGTGTGCTGACCGTTGTTTAGGAGCTCGACATCCAATGACGCAAAACACTCCATCAGAATCGTACCCCTGCGGTTTGTGCTTCTACTGCCCCATGTTGTAGACCACGCATTGAAGTCACCAGCAATAATTACCGGGGACTTTGTTTGTGCTTCCATCACCAACTTCGTTAGCATCCGTTCAAATTGCCATATGTCCATACTAGGTGGAGCATAGCACGAGAAGACGTAAACTCCATTGAATTTTACCCAGGGAAGCCATTGTTTGCTACTGGTGCTTTGTTCTGGCACACTTTGCCACCAAGTGTCCATATCGCCGCTTTACTGGGTGCTTCCGAAGTCCATTCGCATCCTTTCACATTGTGATGTTGCTCGCACAGAATGGCCAGGTCGAATTGTTGCTCGAAGATGTTCTGCTGCAACATGTCCTGGGCCGCAATACAATGGTTGAGGTTTAATTGGATGATTTTCATCGTCCACCTTTCTGCACCGCCTTCTGACGTGCCGGACAGCGAGAGCTTCCAGCCGCGTGGCTTCCGTCGCACATAGCGCATTTGGCTTTGTTTGTGCATGCCGCTGCGAAGTGACCCTCTTCGCCACACTTCCTGCAAAGATTGCTGCGGTCTACCCGTTCTTTGCAATTTTGTGCGATGTGGTTGAACCCCCAACATTTGAAACATCTCTTCGGCGAGACGCTCTCGCGAACTCGGCAGGACGCCCATCCAACGCGAAACCACTGTATCTTTATCACCTTCGCTGCATCATCAAATGGCAGGACGACGTATGCCGTTTGTGTGCCTTGATGACTTTGACGCATGCGTATCGATGCCTCGTCCGGTCGACTTATGTCACCCTGCGTGTGTAGAGCATCGCAAATTTCGGTTGCTGTTGTCACCTCGTCAAGACCAATAAGCTGGATCGTTGTGGACTGTGTTCTTGCCACCACACTTGCCGTCTCGCCTAGTACTCCCTTTATTGCCGATTGGTACGTAGCGGCATTGCTCTCCGGTACCCCTTCAGTTCAAGCAACAACACATTTTTAGCTGTACGCCTTAACATTTTCCCCAAGTGATTTGAGGGCCTCGTTGCCCTTTATGTCCCTTAGGATGTCTGCGTACGACCGATCAGCTGTAGCCGCGATGATCAGAGCGTCCGTTCTAGGACGAGTCCTTTGCTTCCTGTGCTGCACTTTCGACCACTCTTGCCTCTGCTTTGGCTGTGATTGGAAGTCGGCTCATTGTACGGGTGTTGCAGTGTTGCTTGCGCTCGTTTTCTTCTTTGGCTCTGCAAGCATTGTCACGGTGGCGTTTTCTTTTCTCTGCCTATCGAGTTTCGGTGCTGCACTAGTGCGCTTCGTTGGTGACGTTTTAAGATTAGTCTCCTGCCTTCTCTTGTTTTCAGCGCCAAGTTTGAACCATGGCGACGTCTGTGACGCCGTATGGCTCCTTGTCACCTCTTTGGCTGCGTCATCGGGCGTCTCGATTGCAGCGAGCTCATAGAACGCCTTAATGCTCTCAATGGCGTCTCTCATTGGTTGATGGATTGAGCGCCTTTTTCCATCCCAGAGCATATCTACCAGATTCCTGATCTGCTCGCCGAGCTTCCAAAACGATGTTTGGCGTATTGACACATTTGCCAAATTCGGAGATTGTCCGCTACCGTTTGCACAATTTTTGTGCCACCATCCTGGCTGGCATTGTGCGGGGTCATTGGGAGACCTGGGCATAGCCGCGCTTTTCTTAAAGGGGTCTGTGGGTTCCCTGATGTTGTTGAGAACCTCGTTAGCTGCCGGAGTTGTAAGAGTACCGGTCTCTTGTGTTTCTTTTTGGTTTGAAAGAGAAGGAGAAGACATATTATATCCCACGAGTGGCGGAGAAAGGGTGGTCCATCTGCACAGAGATCCGCAATATAGGACGCCAGGTATCCGGATACTCCGTTTGAGACTGAGCAAGTTTTTTGACTGGGCCCTCAGCCAGGTTGATTTTCGGCACGGGTCGTACACGGAGGGAAATGCTTGCTGAAATCATGAGTTATAGGAATCAATTAAGTAAAAATTAGTCACGATATTGATAAATTAATTAGAAGTCAATAATCAAGAATTCTTAATCATAAGAACTGTTAAAAGTGAAAAGCATAGTTTGTGATTTGTGTTTGCTTGATTTGTTCCACTTAAACATGAAATATGATTTTCCCTTTTGACATAATCAATGACAAGATGGAATAAATTGTGCAAACAAAAATCATAAATTATGATTAAAAATTCATAATTTTAGGCTTAAAAGAGAATAAATGAATCATTCGTAATAATAATTTGAGCACATATTTCCAATTAAATAAATTAAAATTTTTTTATTTGCTAATTTTTTACTTAATTATTTATTTAATTTACTTTTTTATTTGCCAACTTGCTTAGAATAATTTGTAATAACTTTTTCACAAATTCAGTTTTCCCGGAACCGATATCATCCTCTCCAGTCCGGACGCCTAACCGATTCGGCTACCCTGGCATTATTGTAAAAGCGTCTAAATGTATTGTATATTGCTCAGCAATTCATGACAATCAACCCAGTTACTCATAATTCATGATAACACGTGCAGTTTCATGACCTAGTTAATCATCCATTATTCTTCAAGAATAATAAAATAAATCACGAAATTCATAAACCCTTATCATAATGTATTCACAATCCATATGCATAGTTTATGTACGAATTCGCATAATTTGTGACTAATATTCACAATTAATGATTATAGTTAGTAATTAAGTAACAATAATTTTATGGACTCCATAATCGTAAATCATGAGCCAACATTTCTCTCCGTGTATGACACCTTAATCCAGCCCAATATAATCCGGATGACTCCTGGTATCCGGATACTCCGTTTTTAAGACTGAGCTAGTTTTTTGACTGGGCCCTCAGTAAGGTTGATTTTCGGCACGGGTCGTATAACACCTTAATCCAGCCCAGTACAATTTATACCTATTGTAAGGTTTAGTAACTGCCGCCCCTCTGGGATCAGACGCAGACCAGGGAGCCGCCCACTATGGGCAGACGCTTCTGGGTTTATTTGTACCTACCCGTCCAATGTGCGGATAGGGAGGGACACTTATTGAAGGGCGGCGTCGTTTCGCCCTGTCACAATTTGTTGGGTGACGACGTAGATATGTGGCGATAGTCGATGGTATCGTAGGTGGTGGGATGCGTAGTGCGATTTCGAAAAGGATAGGCAGGAGCGTGGCTAGTGCGAGCGTAGGCGTAGCAAGGCTTGAACGTGGGTGTGGTGAGCATGAACGGCAGACCAAAATGTCTCCAAGGATATTTGCGCAATACCACACAATGTCGTCCGTTGTTCAAAATCCCTTCGTCCTTCGAGGACCTTCGTTGTCTTCGATATATACTCCAAGTATTCTTCCAGAGATTTTCCGCTGCTCTTCACACGTTTGATTCCACGCTGATAGTCTCGCAAGTAGCCTGATTTCGGAATATTCGCAATAGCCCAATTAGTATAATTTAATATAAGAAATTCGATAAAATGGGGGTAATAAAAATAGCAACAATTTATGTGATTATTTTATTTAGGAAATGAAATATGAGGAAAAAGGAAAAATAAAGTTTAATTAGTAAATGAAATATGAAAACCAGAAAAATATAAATTTTAATTAGAGGCTGTAAAAGAAGTTAGCTTTTGTTAAAAATGACAGAATTTAGTTATTTATAGCTGCAAGAAGAATTTATTTTATGAAGTTTGAAATAATAAAAACAGAAATGAAAGTTTCTATTGTAACTTACAAGAATTGAGGACTGGGGAGAAGTTATCTGCCGGTACAGGCGGCTGCTTCCCTGCCCTCATCCTTGTGTCCATCCAGAGTTTCTGACTTTATCAAAAGAGTGACTGGGGCGGAAGTTATCTGCCGGTTCAGGCGGCTGCCCCCTGCCACTATTTTGGTCCTGCTCCCATTCTCCTAACCTCAAAAAGTGTGACTGGTAAGAAGTTATCTGCCGGTACAGGCGGCTGCTTACCTGCCACCATTTTTGTCCTGTCCCCGATTCGCTAACTGCAGATAGTGTGACTGGAGAAGAAGTTATCTGCCGGTACAGGCGGCTACTTCCCTGCCACCATTTTTGTCCCAACCCAGAGTTCCTAAATAATAAGCTACTAATACCAACGACACTCACCTGATTTCGGAATATTCGCAATAGGCCGAAATCAGGTCGAGTGCGCGCTTTTTATAGGGCCGTGGAATCACCAATTTCTGTTGGTGACTTGTTGCTCATATTTTTGTCGTATCATGTGGTGAATTGTGGCACATGATTTGCCGTGCCTCTATCGTCGCCTCTCTTTTCCTTATTTGATTTCGACCCAACAACACGTCTAGTTATTCGTCGTTTGGGTAGTGTCGATGATACGGTGACCAGGTGTTTTTTTCCGAATTTCACCAATCAACTTGGTGACCAGGGTGCCACTGTTCGCCCCGTTTAGCCGACTTAAATTTCTAACATTTGGTTATAATATTCAGGTGTTTATTAATTTCAAAAATGATTCCATTCATAACTTAAATAATTTGTGGTATGTTGGCGACACTCATCTGTCGCGATAGGAATGTGACGTCACCATATTTTTGGGGTCGTCACAACGTTTTGCTTGACAACTTCTTGACCCACAGAAAATTTGTAGTTAAACATAAAAGTTTCGTTTCTAGTAGATTTGATATTCTTGCCGGTGTACCCCAAGGCAGCGTCCTCGGACCCCTCCTGTATATACTCTATACAGCTGATATGCCCATTTATGATCAGACCCTCATCGGAACATTTGCCGACGACACCGCAATATTGTGCTCGCACTCAGACCCTAAAATGGCATCACAACACGTGCAACAACATTTGAACACTTTACAGAATTGGCTATCAAAGTGGAGAATTAGAGTCAACGAGTCTAAGAGTGCACATATAACCTTCACCATAAGGAAAGACACTTGCTCCATGCTTACAATAAATAATAGTGAAATACCACAATATACTGAAGCCAAATATCTTGGTATGCATCTCGATCGCAGACTCACATGGAAAAAGCACATCGAAGCTAAAATTACAAAAATCAATTTAAAAAAACTCGAATTAAATTGGCTCCTCTCGAAGCAATCAAAACTCAACACCACATATAAAATCCTTTTATACAAAAGTATAATTGAACCCATATGGTCATATGGGATCGAGCTCTGGGGAACAGCATCTCCATCAAATGTTGAGAAACTGCAAAGGATGCAGTCAAAAATTCTGCGACAAATACTTGGAGCGCCATGGTTTATAAAAAATGAACACATCCACAGAGATTTACAAATATCGAAAATATCCGATGAGATACCGAAACGTAATACAAAGTATGCAGATAAGCTAAAATTGCACCCTAATATTCTAGCTCGAACCCTAATAAAACCCGCCCGACCCTTACGTCTAAAACGAAATTATTCTATTGCATTTGAATAGATAGTTCAGGGACACCCTCGTCGATGCAGCCGTTCGTCTATGCCGACATCCTGTAGATGCCGACATCCAGCTACATCGCCTTGATATATACATTAAGTTGTCCAAATCAGTGGATAAGGTCAACTAGTACTATGTTAAATCTGTTATGTAATGTCTAATTATTTTGTTCAAAGTTATTGTTAGTTCTGATTTTTATTTTAGAAGATAAAATTCAATAAATAAATTTTATGTAAAAAAAAAATATTTTATTTCATAAAGCTTCTAACAAAGAAGTTTTAATAATTAAAACCAAAATTACATTAAATGAAGTTACTTTTAACGTTACACAAATTAAACGTTGAGCTTCGTTTCCATTTCAAAAGAAACGGCTTAAGAAAAATGTTGTCATGTTTCTTATGCTGCAAATTTGTATTAGATCAGAATTTTTTTACAAATGACAAAGCAAACATTTACATTGCGCTTTTGCCTTTTGGATAATTTTCGCTGTTCTTCATTTCCTTTTGCTTTCTATTTTGGTTAGTGGTCTAAATTTGACAGCTGATAATATAAACTTTTCTAAAGAAATTGGAAACAATTCCAAATTTCTGAAGAAGGCACAGAGTGCCCTTGTCGAATTTCGTTAACAAAAGTTAAAAAAAATTGTAGCGAAGTCGATACGAGTTAAAGAAAATTTACTTATCAATTTCTTAGCTTTTTTCGAAATGAAGTTTGACAAGAACTTTAGAGCTGAAAAGAAACCTTAAACAACAAAAATATTTGAGAAAAAAAAATGGAAAATAAGTTGATTATTAATCTGATATCTTCGCATACATTGTACCAAAAATGTCAATGTAGTACCAATGTACTTTTGTCTTTGAAATTGTACCAAAAAAGTACAATAGTACCAAAAAAATCATCCCCGCCCAAGACACTCCAGTTATTCAGCCCGCCCAACAGAACATTGGCCTTGAACAAACACTGCAGATGTTTATACAAAACATGTCGCAGTTTATGAACGGCATGCAAACTATGATGCAGGAGATGATACACAATCAAAACCTGCTAATCCAGGCCCTAATAAAAAATAAGGAATATGGAACTCATTCAATTTCTCAATTCATACTGTATAGATGTAATGCTAATTTCAGAGACCCATTTGACCCAAAAACAAGCTCTATGACACCAAACACCCAGGTGGAAAAGCACGAGGCGGATCAGCGATTCTAATTAGGGACAGAATCAAACACTACGTTCTGCAGGATTTTTGCACCGAATATTTGCAAGCCACCAGTATTTGTCTTGATGAGTACATAAAAGGATTGACAATATCGGCAATTTATTGTCCACCCAGATTCAAAACTACTGAACAGCAGTTTCAGACATTTTTTGCGACCCTTGGCCAAAAGGGTCTCGCAGCCGGAGATTACAATGCCAAACACACTTACTGGAGCTCTCGACTGATTTCTCCAAAAGCAAGGTTACTCTGGAATACCACCAGCAAACTCGGCCTTGATGTGGTTTCGTCAGGCACGCCAACATATTGGCCATCAGATAGACGCAAAATTCCTGACGTTATTGATTTTACAGTAATAAAGACCCTTAAACGAACTCAACTGACTATTGAGTCTTCAGTGGTACTCTCGTCTGACTACACACTTACTATTATCACAGCAAAATATGCGCCAAATTCAGAAGTCAACCAACCCGACAAACTCACCAGTAAGCATGTTTCTGAATTGGCTTAAATTCAGAAAATATACAATTTCACACATTACCCTAAATGTGTCACGGAAAACTGAGGAACAACTGAATGCGGCAGTGCGTAGCTTTATCCATCTACTTACAAACGCCGCACTTGCAGCGACCCAAAAATCAACTACGCTACCCAAAAAAAGGAATTTGTGCCACAAAATATAGCTGCGCTCTTATCAGAAAAGAGATCAATAATGCGTGATTGGCAAAAGTTCAGATCACCCTATCTGAAACAAAAGCTGACCCTCGTTACACGAAAACTCCAAAATGAAGTGAAGGCAAAAAACGAGAATGATCTGCATCAATTCATGGAAAAGCTTACACCGACGAGCTCAACAAATTACTCCTACTGTATATACTCTATACAGCTGATATGCCCATTTATGATCAGACCCTCATCTCAACATTTGCCGACGACACTGCAATATTGTGCTCACACTCAGACCCCAAAATGGCATCACAACACGTGCAACAGCATTTAAACACATTGCAAATTTGGTTATCACAGTGGAGAATTAAAGTCAATGAGTCTAAAAGCGCACATATAACCTTCACCCTCAGGAAAGATACTTGCCCCACGCTTTAAATAAATGATAGTGTTATACCACAATGTACCGAAACTAAATATATTGTTATGCATCTCGATCGCAGACTCACCTGGAAAAAACACATCGAGTCTAAAATTATACAAATCAAACTAAAACAAGTGAGTAAGTTTCAGTTGGGCAAGCCGACTTATATATACCCTACACCTACTGGGCCATATTGGATCCGCCATCTTGAATTTTGAAAATGCGTCATCAAATTCGAAATCAGCGACCCCAAAAACTCCCCTTTTCATACAGTTTTGATGAAATCTTAAAATTTCGGCAGCCATATTGGTTCCACCATCTGGAATTTTTAAATTCCGACAGCAAATTCGAAATCAGCGACCCCGAAAACACCACTTCATACTGTTTTGATGAAATCTTCTTCTTTCATACTGTTTTGATGAAATCTTAAAATCTCGGCCGCCATCTTGAATTTTTAAATTCCGACATCAAATTCGAATTCAACGACCCCGAAAACCCCACTATACAAAATTTCATACTGTTTTGATGAAATCTTAAAATTTCGGTAAAAACACGATTTTCACTTATATGAGAGGTAGGCGTGGCAGTCGACCGATTCCGCCCATTTTCAATACCAACTCCTTCTGGGGCCTAAGAAGGATAAATACAAAATTTGGGATCCCATCTTTCTTCTAGCTCCTGCAATCGTGTTTACATGAAAAGAGGACGGACAGACGGACAAACGGATAGGGCTAAATCAACTCAGGAGGTGACGCTGACCAAGAATATATATACTTTTCCATACCGGACACGTCTCCTTCTTGGTGTTACAAACATCAGACCAAAGTGAATATACCCATGCCTCATGAGGTGTAGGGTATAAAAACTCGAACTCAATTGGCTACTCTCGAAGCATTCGAGACTCAACACCACATATAAAATCCTTTTATACAAAAGTGTAATCAAACCCATATGGGCATATGGGATTGAACTCTGGGGAACAGCATCACCGTCAAATGTTGAGAAACTGCAACGAACGCAGTCGGCAAATCGTGGGAGCACCATGGTACATGAAAAATGCACTCATCCACAGAGATTTGCAAATATCGAAAGTATCCGAAAAGATCCCTAAACGTACAACAAAGTATGCAGATAAGCTTAAATTACATCCAAATATTCTAGCTAGAAATTTGGTAAGACCCACCCGACCCCTACGCCTAAAGCGTTACTATTCTGTTGCATTTGATTAGATAGGTCCGGAACCCTCGTCGCTTCCGACTTCCCGATTATGCCGGCATACAGTCGATGTCAACGTCCTACGATGTCAACATCACCTTGATGCCGCCATAACCATCGAGTACTGCATAACGTTGCCCAAATAGATGTGTTAGGGCAACAAGCATTTGTTTAAATTGTTAAATGTTAATTAAATTGTTAAATTGCATCGTTAAAAATTATTGTTAGTTCTAAGTATTTAGAAAGATCCACTAATCAAATGTTAAGTTAAAAAAAAAAAAAAAAGTGCACCTAGAAAACAAAAACTGTTGGGGCAGCACAATTTTCGGCCAACCGAATGCTAGAGGCTGTCACAACATCTACTTTCAGATGTTGCAGCATCTACTATCTGTTGTCCCAACATCTACTGTCTGACGCAGCAACATCTCTCTGATACTGCAAAAAGAATGTCAAAAATAATGCTAACGTGTAAGAGCGAGACAACAATTTACTTAAATTGTGCAAATGAAAAAAAATATACAAAAAAAGTATTACGAAAAAGAATGTAAGAAAAAGAAAGAAAATGTGTTTGATGTTGTCTTGTAAAACTAGAGAAATAATTTTATAATTTAATTTCATATATAAACACAAGACTTTTAATGCGAAAAAATTCTCAATTCTTACACGAATTTGATGGGCAAAATACTTTTTACTGCAAATACATATGGTGTTTTATATCCACAATAAAAGCGCTTTCATAAAAAGCAATACTTAATTATTTCATTCAATTTGCAAAAAATTTTAAATGTTGAAATACGTGTTTTTCGGAAGTTAACAAAATAGAAACTATTCCGCACAATTTTTCAAAGCATAAAACACTTATTTTTGTTTGGAATTCATTATAGTTTAATCATAATTAGGTTTTTAAAATATTTTCTAGATGCGTAAAAGATAAACAAGATGGATGCATAATGGTAATGGACAAAATTTGATGCATAATAGTCAATTGACGCCGGGTGCTGACAAATTTTTGTTGTTTGCCAAATTAAAATTTTTGTGGTTTGGCAATATTAAAAATGAACACTAATTGAAAGAGCGAGTGAATATTTTTTCAGGTTTTTTTCGACGCCAGCTTCAAGGTGGTGTTATCAGTCAAAAGAGTGTTTTAATTTTAATTCAATTTTTTTAATTTTAATTGCTAAATTTGTTAAAGAAATACGTAATGTAATTAAAAGACGCTATTACAAATGAATGTTTTAATGAAATATTTTATGAATCAATTTAAAACATATCGATCTTCATCGAAGAAAAAAAGAAAATGTTTGTACATATTGATAAAAAAAATCTTTATGGCCCCGAAATTGTCCAAAAAAAACTTCCAATACCCCCATCTACATTAGCGAAATTCTCGCATACTATACATCGCATACGATAAATCGTACGTGTAGACCACTTATAGCAACCCTTTTGTGACATAAAGATAAAAGGTGTCCGATTGACCTGGCGTCAAATATTTTTGCGTGTGGCACGCATCAAAAAATTAAAACAGCGTAAAACAGAGTACAAATTCAAATAAATAGGGATCAAAGGACGCCTGTGCGGCATGGGCTTAAGCCTTCAACTATTTTTCTGAATTAGTTTGCAGCCTTCGTAATGGCTGGTCAAATGTTTATTTTTGTGAATTTTGATAAAAGAAACTTAGATTTAAAGGAAGAAATCAATAAATAAAAACACAAAAGTTAAAATAAAAATTGATTTGCAACACTGGTCTTTTGCTTCCTACATGGCATCACTGTTAGTTGTCACGGTTCACAAGCGAATTCAGTTGCTACACGCGAGTGTGGATTTGGTTGTGGTAGCTTTTTTGTTTGAAATGTTCTGTCAGCTGAAAAAAAGTGGCTGCTTTAATCTACTATTCTGTTGTTATATCCGAATTGAACATTTTAGCGTTTCTTCTGGTATTACAAGCGAATTTGGGTCTCTCTCATGCGAAAACTAGAGCTGCAGACGAATATTTGTTACCACAACCTCGCGCCAAGCGATTATTTTTTTGTGTGTGGCAAACGGTGGTTTCTTTGAACGGAAAAAATATAATCTTGGTGGCCCCGACGGGTTTAACCACTATTTTACCGATTTAAGAAAAGAACGATTATTTTTTACCAAGAACCTCTGCAGAGAAGGGTTTATGGTGTTGGGTGCTGTTTCTAATTTTGAAACTATTCTGTTGGTGTTTAATAAAAATGTTTAGTAAAATGCCAATGTGGTGGGTATGTCGTACAAATTGATCCTTGAAAGTGCATTGCCATAATTTTCCGATGTTTTTGGGCGGATTGCATTGACTAACCAACACTACAATGCCCATACACGCAGAAAAAATTTCGAAAAGTTGGTTCCACTTACAAAATACTGGAATTTTTTGCTGGCCATCCTATTCTATTGATTTTAACACTGTGCATCCAAAAAAATGTATACTGGGGAAAAAGTTTAATAATAGGTCAATTTTTTGGATCCATCTGTCTCAATATTAACCTCCTTTTTGATGAATCAAAATTTTAAAGTGTTTTTTTTTTAAAACGGACCAAAAATATGGTTAATTGTCAAGGTATGCATGTTCTTGACTAGCATTCGACAGCATTTACCCCAATCCAATGGTCCCTGTGGTCAATAATGAAGCGGTAAATGCGAAGCGTGGCAAAACTCTTGACGTTCTTAGCAAGTCTACTACTCCATAGTGCCAGTATCACATAAATTCAATGAAAAAGACAATAGAAGTGATTTGAATGTCAAAAAAACAATTTTTGACTATCGTACGAAGTAATAGTGGTGTATTTTTTTAAAGTTTTTAAAGAATACTTTTAGTAAAAGAATTTTGTGTTTAAATTTTTAAATATTTGTTTTTGTTTTACTTATATTTGTTTGCTAATAGTTCCCAAAAGTACAAACAATATAAAAAAATCTTCAAATATTGAACTGTGACAAATGAAGCCGCACGAAATAACAGTAGTTCGGGTTGTATACGGGCTATTCCGCGTCAAACGGATACTTAAACTCTCAGAAAATTCTGAAACTCTCCACATGGAAAAGCCTGGGTACACTGTGATTATGTACCAAACGGTTCCGTTTAAAAAAAATTATAATTTCTTAAAAAAAAAAAATTTTTTCAACTTTTTTTTTTTAATTATTTAAAAAATTTTTTTAACTTTGAGCGCCACGATGCTAAATTTAATAAAGAAATACTTTTATATACCGTACAATATCATTCAGCTTGTGTCAAATTTTAAGGAGAGTGGTTTTCCTTGTTTTTGAGATATTGAATTTTATACACTGCACGAAGTAATGATAAGACCAACATCAAAATGTTAAAAATCTTTTATTGCATTACTGATACAGGGCATATTTATAGACAAATATTAAGTTGTACTAAAAATTAATTAAATTAACTTAAAGAAGACTAAATTCATGCACTCAAATATTTTTGATAAATAAATAAAATACGAACAAATGATAAAACCAAACTATAAAAATTTCGGAAATATTATAAATATTTTTGTTTAATTGTTAGTAGTTAGTATATGAACCCTTTTTAATTATAGCATGTTGAAGACGCCGTGGCATTGAGTTAATTAAAGACTTAATACAATTTTCTTAAATTTTGTTCCAATTAGCAGTAATGGCACTTTTAAGGCATTTTACATTGTCAAATAGTCTCCCATTCTTGAAAATCCAATTGGATAATATTGCCCGCATGTTCCCAATGGGGTTTAGACCAGGGCTGCAAGCGGGCCAGCCCAAAACAGGTATGTTCCGCGTACTCAAGAACCGTTTTGTTGCCTTGGGTGAATGAATTGCAGCATTATCTCCACTCGCAGGCAGCCGCTTCATCACCCAAACTCAAAAGAACTTCATCAAGTAGCTCTATATACTTAAGGCTGTCTATTTTGGTCCAACAAAAACAAATCGCTGTCTTTCCAACAATCCACACCATATGGGATCCACCGCCAAAGTTACGAGCCATTCTTTTTTATTTCTTATTTTGCCGCTTATCGTGCCAGTACATAAGAAAACCATCAGGACCATCCAAATTAAATTTTTTTCATCACAAAAAATAATTTTGGACCACTCTTCTTCCCAAAATTGTCACTTTTCAGCGAATGTTAATCTTGGCACGATATGCGTAACATTGGCGGTTTGGAATCCCACACCAAATCGGGATGTGAGTAATTGAAAAGACACCAATTTTTTGTTCTACCAAAATGGACAGCCCTATGTACATAGAGCTACTTGATGAAGTTCTTTTGAGTTTGGGTGACGAAACGGCTGTAGACGAGTGGAGATAATGCTGCAATTCATTCATCCAAAACGGTTCTTGAGTACGCGGAACATATCTGTTTTGGGCTGGCCCGCTTGCAGCCCCGGTCTAAACCCCATGGGGAACATGTGGGCAATATCCCTAATTTATGATAAATAAAAGTTTCACTTTTGCACTGACAATTTATGCAAATTTTTCAGTGCAAAAGTGGTCCAACCCACATTTAAAAATTTGTATGCCAAATATTAGCACACTATTTTCGGAGATCGATTGCTTCTTTTGTTCTTATTTTTGTTCGGTTTTTCTTTCTTTATAGTAATATGGTTTTATTCATTAGTTACAGTTTTCGAATCATTAATTTTTTTTTTGTTTAAAATTTTTCTTTGCTACCTACCTATTTACCTGGTAGTAAAATATTGCTAACAAAATTTTAAATTACATTTCTTGCTGAAATCTTCTTTATTTCGAAATATAATCAAAAAGGAATGCAATACCCTTAAATGAATTATTACTTAAGCTTCTTTCTAATGGTCGGCCAATTGATGAGCTAAAAATTAAAGATTGAAATGACTTTTTGCCATGTATACCACCTGTTTGCCATGGATTTTATCTAGAACTATAATCTTCGGCCTTCCTTGACTACGGAATGTTTGGAGAGTGCGAAGATGAAGGTAATGACGTTATTTTTATAACCCTTATATTAACTTGCTTTGGGCGGACTATATATATATATATATATATATATATATCCTCAAATCTGCGGCGAGCTTTTTCATACACTTCCACATGAGCTAGAGAGCTGAAATTTGGAACACTGATAGAACTCCGGTGACAATGCATTCTATCAAATTTTGGGGTCCATCAGAGGCGTAGGGGGCCGTGGGGGGACTCAAACTTTTTTTTTTAAACATGACATAACTTCCGATTCCTTCAAGCTACAATGATGAAATTTGTAGCTTTTTAATATTTTTAAATAATTTTTTATACCCTTTGGAAACGGGGGTGTGGGGGCAAAGGGGAGCGAAATGGAGCCAATTTAAAGTTCTAACTTTCGTATTTTTTAAGCTACAGGGCTGAAATTTTTCACATAGGCTAGCATTGGGAAAAAGAGTAAAAAAGGAAAAAAAAAAGGGGGGAAAAAGGGGGAAAAATTTTTTTTTTTTTAAACCCCAAAAAATTTTTTAAATGTAAAAATTTAAGAAGAAAAATGATACGGGCAAAATATAAATGAAAAAGAAATATACCGAAAAAAAAAATTTTTTTAAAAAAAAGGGGAAAATAAAAAAAGAGTAAAAAACAAGTTTTTTAAAATATAACCCTTTAACCGACTAAAAAGCTGAAAATAAATTTCCTTGAAATTAATTTCAGCAATTTCGATTTAAAATTAAGGGTTTTTGGCGACTTCAAAATCTGCAATGATATTAGGAATAAAGTAGCCAAAAACCCTTAATTTTAAATCGAAATTGCTGAAATTAATTTCAAGGAAATTTATTTTCAGCTTTTTAGTCGGTTAAAGGGTTATATTTTAAAAAACTTGTTTTTTACTCTTTTTTTATTTTTATTTAATTTTAATGCTAATCCATTTTAAATATGTAATTTTAAGATTAATCAGTTCACCATATTTTTTTCGGTTTTCTTCTTTTTTTCGCATTGAAGCGACTTTTGTCTATCCTATTTTTAAAAAACAAAAAAAAATGTTTAATGGTCTAACCCACATGTTTGTTTGATCTATTACAAAATTGCACAGTGCAAAAGTGGTCCAAGCCACAAAATTTTTTTTAATAAGCAACATTATCTATGTTTTTGAATAATATTCGAAAGAGAATTCCATTTCAAAAACAAAAATTATAGAAGTTTTGTATTGTGAAACAGGAAACTATTTTTAAACATTTTTTAAAGATATTGCTAATTTTAAAATCCATTTATCTCCGTTTTACCTCGATGTGGATTGGACCACTTTGCTTCCAAACGCCTCAACTAAAAGTAAAATTTAAGCATTGGGTACAAGAAGGGCGTTCGTAAAAAAACAATTTTTGAGAAAGTCGGGTTTAAAGTTTTTAAAAAGCCCCAAAACTCGGAATTTTGAATTTTCCCAATTTTTTTTCATATAAAAATTACGTAATATGCTGCTAGTTGACATTCGGTATAGGCTTCGGCCTGAAAATGCTTATCGGTCGGGCAATGTACAAGATAAAAATTTGTCAAACATTGACCTACTGAGGTCAATACGCAACTTTTGACACCACAAGCGTTCCGATCGGAAGCAAATGGCTGCTCTGTGCATAGCGCAAGCGAGGTAAGTACCTATAAAATTCAATATCTCAAAAACAAGGAAAAATACTCTCTTTAGAATTTGACACAAGCTGAGTGATATTGTAAGGTATATAAAAATATATATTTTTTAAATTTAAAATCGTGGCGCTTAAAGTTTAAAAAATTTTTAAAAATTATTTTTAAATAAAAATTTAAAAAAAATTTTTTTTTAAAGAACTAATTGTTGTTTTTAAATTTTTTTTATTTTTTGCGTAAAAAAAAATGTATGCTCTAACCCGGTTAAAAAGTTATAAATTTTTGAAAAATGTAAATTTTCCATTTCTTTTTTAATTTTTTACTTTATTTTAAACATAACGGTAAATATTGAATTTCCAACGGAACCCTTTGGTATATAAACACAGCATACTCAGGTCTTTCCATGTGGAGAGTTTCAGAATTTTTTGAGAGTTGAAGTATCCGCTTGACGCGGAATGGCCCATACACAATATTCAATAACGAGTAATTTTATTGTTACTGGATTTTATTATTGTTTGGCTTTCTTGGTACATATTTGCATACATATTTTCGTGCATATTTCTGTCTTCCCTGTTCATAACATAGGTGTCACCAGTACGAAAATTGGCTGAACTGCTGCTGTCCCAACTTATACTACAAATAAAGAGAAACAGTACATTTGTGTACTAAGTGAAAATTAAAAAAACAGTATTTTGGAAAAATAAAAATCAGTACGTCTGGCTACTCTAACTCCGGAATATTATTTTGGCGGCCCAAAGCCTGCTTATCTATCACTCGCAAAAAAATAAATTATATTATATCGAAGTTTTCAAAACATACCGATTTCGACGAAAATCGAACTTTCGTCAAAAATCGAACTTTTGAAGTTATAACAGGTTGCCGAATTGTGGACCTTTTTTCATACGAATTTTTTGCGATTGCGCTTTAAAGCCGTAATTGAAATGTTTATAACTACGTCGGGGATGATTTTTTCTGTCAATCTATTCTGGCGAGCAGTGTTGAGATAAATATATTTTATGGACAATCGTAGTTAATAACAATCGTAAATTAAGCAAATATATTATATTAAAGTATATAGTTCAAATGTTTTGAAAGTAAACAACGAATAAGTGCAAAACAAAATTTTACAAATGAGAATTGACAGCAAAATATAAAATATTTCGACACATATTATTCGAAACAAAGACTGTTTAATATCAAAATAAAAAAAATCTTTAAAAGTGAAATGTCGTAAATTTTTCTCATGGAAAAATCAATAAACTTTTAATATAATAAATTCTGTTTTCTAATAATTGTTTCCGACTAACTTGTTGTAAAAGTATGTTGTTTCTTAATTTCTCTTTGATAAAAATTTGTAAAATTAAGAGCATGTCACATTAAATTTCATATGTCTCAAAAGAGCATACAGATAGAAAGAATTTGAGATGTGGTTTGTCCTTTGCATTAGGGTGCTACCTATTTTTTTATTTCTCGATAATGCATATGATGTCTTAGTGGAGTCAAAGTTGGTCAAATCGGTTGAAGTTTTGTATCATGGCATGTGAGTAATGTTTTTATTATGTCGAAATCAATGGCAACATAAACTTACCACGACTGACGCAAATGCTGTTTTGCTATTCCTTATGCAAAGAACTTTGCAAATAATGATAATGTTAGGAACTTTTAGAATATGCATTCATTGTTGAAAAAATGAAATTCTAATATCTTTGAACTTAATTTAATTAAAAAATTGAAATTGATTGGCGTATAATCATGGTAAAAAAAAGTATCACAATTTTTGATCAAGTATGCTTTACTACTTAGAACATACTTTATCTCTTAAAGTATGTACTAATTACCAATCGCTTAAGTCAACGAATATAGTTTTGAAATATGCTCAAGCATCCATTTAAAAGCTTCCTCCATAATCGTTTCTCTTCAAGCAATACGCCAGCTTTTTACTTTACATATTTTCATCATTTCAACATGCTATCTCTGTCAATGCGAGATTTTAAATATAAAATGTCTGAAGTTGCTGAATTCTATGAAATCGATGCGATGGAGGAGGAAACTTAAATTTGGTACTACACACAAAAAAAAATTCGGTAAATTTAACCGAAAAAGACGGTTCAAAACGCTCCAACCCTCCAATGTTGGTACGTTTAACCGATGAGAGATGGTAAATTTATTGCACCATCTTTTTCACATTTGAGTTGAAAAATTTTCAGTAAATTTGTGAAAAATTTTTATTTAATCAAAAATTGTGGTAAAAGAACTTACAACAACAACTACTTTTTCGATTATTTGAACTGTTTTATGTCGAATTTTAAAGATTTATTCTAACAATAAAAACAAAGTCTAGCTAAAGTGCATAATATATAGTGAAAATTTCATAGTTTAGTATGTTATTTTCGCTAATTCCTGTGCTGCTGTGCTAAGCTACAACAAAATTTACAACTTTGTTGTTTGTATCAATATATTTTATCTGTGAGATTTAAGCTGTCCTTTTTGACGTTTCTGATATTATCAGTTTTTTCCACTGCGTCTCAAACTGTTTACACAGGTTCTTAAATAGTGATAATTTTTCAGTGCATGCTTTTTGGCACTTGTTTCATATACACTAGGGTGCCTAAATTTTGAATTGAATATCATAAATTTTTTAACATTTTTCTTTCTATTTTTATTTTTACTTTTGCAATTTAACTAAAATGTCGTGCTCTCCTCGCAAGTGTAACGTGAAGAGTGAAAAGGAACCTTTTGTTTCTTGTTGGTTTTGTGAAAGCATTTACCATTGCAAATGTGTTTCCTTAAAGGCACGTCTGATTGATGACCTTGAAGATAGAAAGTGTGGTTTACGTTGGTCTTGCACCGAATGCCGCAAAGTCGACTCGGCTATAGTTAGGGTGATTCGTCAAAGCAGAAAGGGATTTTTAGAAATCGGTAATGAGATGTCGGTCATCCAAACAAAATTAGCCGATTATGAGAGCTTTTTCAAAGAGTTCAAGTTTTTGGATGAAGAATACGTCTCTCCAAAGAGCGCGCGAAAAAATTTAAATTTGAGGAGTAAAATAAATATTATTCCGATTCCTGTTGTAGATTTAGACTCAGACCAATTGTCTACACCAATTGGTCTGGCACCGAACTTGTCTGAAGCCTTTAACCTTTCTCCTTATGTTGCTTATACATAGGAGAAAGATGTCGCCAAATCAACTTCCGATAATCAAGTCAGTGGCTGTTCTAAAAACGACGTTGACTTGATAACTTCGTCCGCTAAAGTGGCACCAAAAACAGCTGCTCCTAATTTTAATTCTGCTCCAAAACCTGCTTCGAGCCCTAATACTGTGTCACAACCTAAAAAGCTTGTTGTTGTCCCACCAAGAAAATCTATTTTTATTTCACGGTTTGCGAGTGACACTACAGCTGAAGATGTGTTGCATCACATATCTGCGCAGCTTAAAGTTTCTCCCGACAACATACAAGTATTCAAATTTAATTACAACTATGCCCCTATAAATTCATCGTTTAAAATTTTGATTCCTGAACATTTATTTGATAGTGCATTGAACCCTACCTTTTGGCCTCCGAATGCTTTCATCCATGAGTTTATACCACGTGAAAATCCTCGAGCTCCTAAATCGGCACGTTTACCTCGTGCACCCGAGATAAATGTTCCAAAAAACTAAATTCTTCAAATTCTTGTTCCATTTTGTATCAAAATGTTCGAGGTCTTAACACCAAAATTAAAGATCTGTTTGTAACTAGTTTTGATTTAGAATATGATATATTAATTTTTACTGAAACGTGGTTAAAACCCGTAACAATAAATACGGAAATTTTATGTAATAAATATTCTGTTTTCCGCAAAGACCGTAATTCAATACTAAATAATACTACAAGTGGAGGTGGTTGTTTGATTGCCATTCGATCCACCTATTTTTCAGAAGAAGTTATTTTACAAGATGCTTTAAATATTGAATTTTGCTGTGTCAAAGTAAAGTATCAGTCTTTAAATGTTTTCATTACGTGATCATACATTCCTCCGAGCTCTTCCAGTGAAATTTACTTAAAACACCTATCAGTTATTAATGAAATTTGTTCCAGACTGAAACCAAATGAGCATGTTATTGTTTCAGGTGATTTCAATCTGCCAAGTATTTGTTGGGAAAGCGATATTGATAACCCTTTTAAACTGCTTCCATCATCTAATAATTTAAACGATATTGAGTTCATTAACTCTCTTGCCTTACAAGGTTTATCACAACCTTACAAGGTTTATCAACCAAAATCTTAATACAAACAACCGAATCCTGGATTTGATATTTGTTGACGATTTCTCTAATCTAAATATATCGCGGTCAGCTCCTCTAATGCTGCCTGAAGATTCTCACCATCCCACATTAGAAATTAAAATAACTCTCCATACACAACTCTCCTATAACAATAACAATTCTACAACAGTTTTTGACTTCAAGAAAACTAATTACACAAAACTAAAAAAACGTATATCTGATATTAACTATTCTTCTTTAACTAAAACAAATTGCTTAATGACAGCTGATCTCCTCGAACAATTAGTAGAAACGTTTACCAAAAACGTTCATAATTGGTTTGAGTATGCGGTTCCTAAAACGAATCTAAAGGAAACTAAGGACCCCTCATGGTTCAACAACGATCTGCGAAAACTAAGAAATTCTAAAACTAAATATTACAGATTGTATAAAAAACATCACAGATTAACTGACTTATCGAAATATACATATCTACGTTATAAATATAATTTTACTTGCAAATTAAATTATAACAACTATTTAAACAAAGTGAGAACATCTTTGAAACAAAGTCTTTTTGGAACTTTATCAATATTAAACGTAAAGATAGTGGCTATCCATCGCTAATGAAATATAATGATGTTGAATCCGATAATGAAGAAATATGCAATCTTTTTGCCAATTTTTTCAAAACCACATATTCTGTGGATTCTTACCGTCACAATACCTATCCTTTTGATATAACACCTTTTGATGTTTAACAACCTGTCATTGATGAAGTTATAGTATTGGAACATGAGGTGGTCCAGATAACATACCTTCGTGCATTCTGAAAGAATGTTCTGAAGAGCTGAGGAAACTTTCCAGTTTCCTGGAAATCATCATTCATAATACCACTGCATAAATCCGGCAGCAAATCAAGTATTACAAACTATCGTGGAATAGCAAAATTAAGTGCAATTGCAAAACTTTTTGAACAAATTATTGGCATTCAAATAAACTCTAGTATCTTCAAATCAATTTCATCTTTTCAACATGGATTCTTACCTGGCATTTCAACTACAACTAACTTATTAGAATTTGCATCTCATGTAATCGAAAATTTTGAAAAAGGATTGCAAACTGATGTAATTTACACTGATTTAAGCAAAGCTTTTGATGTAGTAAACCATAGATTATTATCTTTGAAACTGTCGAAGTTTGGATTTCCGCCAGGATTATTGAAATGGATTAATTCATATTTTTTGGATAGAAAACAACGAGTTATTTTCAAAATAACCAAATCAACTGAATTTAATGTTACATCTGGTGTACCCCAAGGAAGTCACCTTGGACCTGTTCTCTTCTTGTTATTTATAAATGATCTACCATGCATCATCAAAAATAGCCATATTTTAATGTATGCAGATGACGTCAAACTTTTCCACTCATTCAATGACAAACGTGAAACAATAACTTTACAGACGGACCTTGACAAGCTCTGTAACTCGTGTACAATAAACAATATGAATCTCAACTTGAAGAAATGCAAACAAATGACTTTTAGAAGAGTGAACCCCATCTTACACACTTATAAAATCGAAAATGAAGAACTTGAAACATTAAATTCTTTTCAAGATCTTGGAATAACTATGGATCCAAAACTTTGTTTCAAAACGCATGTGAATAACACTATCAACAAAGCAAATTGTGTTCTAGGCTTTATTAAACGCTGGTCAAAAGAGTTTGATGATCCTTATATCACTAAACTTTTATATATTTCTCTTGTCCGTCCCATTTTGGAGTATGCATCTATTGTGTGGTGCCCTCGTTATAACTGTTACATCAATACCATAGAATCAGGGCAGAAACAGTTTTTAATTTTTTGTTTACGTGGATTGCCTTGGAATCCAGATGTTAATCTTCCAACATACGAAAATCGTTTAAAACTAATTTCTCTTCCGTTGCTAAAAAAACCGTAGACTAATGCTTAATTCAATATTCATTTTCAAAATTCTACAAGGCAATGTTAATAGTGAATGTCTGTTGAGCAAATTAAACATTAAAGTACCTTCCCGCGCAACAAGAAATTATAATTTACTTTAAGTAAAAATAGCCAAATCCAACTATATGAAATTTGAACCGTTCAGAGCAGCGTGCGACGATTTCAATAATATCTACAATGCAATTAATTTCAACAATTCAATTCAAAAAACAAAATCGGAAATTCTTCTTTTCCTAACAAAATATTATAAATATTATTTAAATTGTAAAATAAAGATGGTTTCCAATAATTTATACAAAAAATAAACACAACAAAATATGGGTACAGGGTTTAAACGAAAAAAAAGTATAAACTACAAAAAAAGCAAAAAAATTTAACGAAAATAAAGAAAAAGAAAAACAAATTGTATTTAAGAAAATTTGCAACTTTTCAATGTTAATAAAGAAAATATTGAAATTCCCTAAATTCAATAAATAACTATCATATCTATAACATCTAACTTCCACTATAGCCCTAATGCTTAGCAGAATAAACACAGCTAAAAGTCTTTTTTGCTTAGCTCAACGTCGATCTTTACAATTACCTGCGCTATAGCCTTCATGCTTAGCGGAACAAGGAATATTTAATTACTTCCACTATAAAGCCTTTATGCTTAGTGGAATATTCCCAACGAGGGACTCACTCTATCGCCTGACTCTTCGAAGCAGAACAGTCCGGACTGTTGCTGTTCGGTCACCGGTCCGTGCGTCATGCGGATGCGCCTCTCGGTCGGTCGAGCGGGTAAGTGGGTCGTGGGATTCGTGGAAAAAAAAACAATTTTTTTTCGGTCAATCCAACCTACCAACAACAGTTAATAAATTCCGGTTTTTCATACATTTTGAAAAGTTGTACGCTAACAACTTTTTTCGGTTAGTTTTACCGACGTTTTCTTTTCTGTGTATGTTTGGAAGAATAAAAATAAGTCGAAGGAAGATTTGAAGTTGTTAGAAGCTTCACAAATAATAAAAGAATGTGAAACTTTCTTTCCAGCTACAAAATCAGCTTTAGAAGCCTTGCTCTCTCTGCCATGCGCAGCGTGCACAATCGAACATTCATTTAGTACTTTGAGAAAAGTGAAAATATGGCTGTTGTCCACAATGTGTGAGGACAGCTTCAATGGACTTTCTTAACTTTCATACTCCTACACACTACACAGAAAAAAAATGGTCGGTTAAATTAACCGAAATAAGTGGTTGATGTACAGAATTTCAAAATGTATGGAAATTGCAAATTTTTTAACCGAGCTCGTCAATAGTTTTAACTGACAAAAAATGTTTAAAAAAATAGTTAAAATAACCGAAAATAATTGTTGTTTTACTGAAATTGTATGTTCTTTTACCGCAATTGTTGGTTAAATTATAATTTTCACAAACTTGGGCAATTTACCATTCACGCATCATCAGTTGAATCGTTGTGATTCAAAGAAGAATTCTCAATCGTGTTATGAATGTTTTGCCTTATAGAGGCAGCTTGAGCTGAGCCAAACAGAGTTTTTTAGCTTGTAATACTGCATTTGTAATACTAATTTTGGAAAATAAGAGCTTGTGTCAGTTCTGCGCTCAAGCTAATATTTATTTATTTAAAACATGCAATCTTGCATTTTTGAAATTTTATTTTGTGTTTAATATGTTTTTTTTTGTTTTCAAATGAAAAAAAAAACAAATTCAACGAAGAAGGGTTGGAGCGTTTTCAACCGTCTTTTTCGGTTTAATCTACCGACTTTTTGTGTGTACTGTGTCAGGAACAACGTTTGTAACGGTAACAAGGAGGTGTGTCCAGTATGGAAAAGTATATATATTATTGATCAGCATCGAAAACAGAACCGATCTAGCCATGTCCATTTGTCTTTCCTTCAGTCCGCACTATAGCGATCGCAGTTTTGCAGATATCGGCTTGAAACTTTGTTTTTCACCTCTAAACTGAGATCAAGTTCTACAACCAGCACAATCGGGCAAAAACTAACACAGCTCCCATATACAATAAAAAAAAAATGTTTCCTAGTCTTTTTAAAATTTTTTATTGCTGTATTCGGGTGGAAATATTTTAGGAGGTTCGAGGTTTTGAAACCTCCTAAAATGGATCAAAATGGGGTCTTGAGAAGAATTTTTTTTGGTGGATTTGATTGGCAATTTTGGAAACGGATTGTGGACATGGTCTAAGGCTCCAAAACCACCTACACTCAAAGAATATGTTCGTTGGAAAGAAACGAAAAATTAGACAAACATCATTCGTTTGTTGTTTCGTTTGCAACCAACGTTTAAATAACGAAAAAAAAAATTCCAGCTCAGCCAGGATTCGAACGCGGGACGTAAGGCTTCGTCATGAAAAAGTTATATGGTAAGTACTGTAAACAGATATTATAATACTAGCATTCACCAGTTGCCCACATAAAAAATACAGACATTCACAACAGCGAAGCGAAATGGAAAAATTACTTACCTGCACACATAGCTCGAAATTCCCGCAAAATGGGTAAATCCCCACAATCATTGTGAATAAAGAGAGAGAGAGAGAGAGAGCACAAAAACTCCATATAAAAAAGAACTCTCCTTCTCAGCGATCTGTACTCAGAAGATAGTGCAAAGAAGTGGCGCACCCAGGTTTTTTTTCTTGGAGGGTTTTCAAAAATTGTTCAATTTAGAAAATTTTTATATTGATATTCTTACTAAATTTATTAACTACTTTTAATTGGATAAGTTAGTAGCTAGTGAGTATAAATACCAGCTAGAGAATTTAATCACGAAAGGTTTTGGCAATCCTTTGCTTTCTTTCATGCAACTGAAGACAAAAATAACTTACACTTCTATTACACCGTTCGGCACTAAAAAATGCACCGTTTAAATCGCATTTTTGTATTTTTTATTGAATAGGATGCATAGGATCTCGCCAGAATAAAAACAACACCGATATTTTCATTTTAAAATTTTTTTTAGCTTAACATTTTCGGAATTTTTATAGAGTGCATTTTTCTCTACAATGAAGAAATTTTTTAGCAGAAAATTGATCTCTCATGCGTTTTTGTCTCTATATCATGAATTTTTTCAAACAATGTGTCTAGTCTAGCGTGATTCCATATCGGATCAAATTAAAAATTGTTTTATTACACGAAAAAATGGCCCACACTGTGTGATCTTAGATTTTAAATGCATTTTTTGATTTGAAATCGAATCAAAAAATGACTTGTAGTTTGATACAAAAATTGCTTTTTTAGACTTGAAATTGGAACTCTTGCAAGAAGGGCAAATATAGCCGTGTCAATAATTTTTATAATTTTCGGATCAAAAGACTAATAAAGGCCTATACTAAATTTTTGTTTGTATCGTAGTATATAAGGATTTTGGCAATTTTTGAATGCAACATGGTGAAAAATACATGAAACTCATCTTCATTTGTCCATTTTGAACTTTTGCGTATTTTTTTTTACCTGTTTTTGTTTCGTCAGAATAATTTACAAATCAAATTAAAAAAAAATTTATCTGCAATTTGGTTTGGTAATGCGAAATAATTTCGGGGGGGTTCAAACTCCCACACCCTTGGGTGCGCCTCTGGTGCAAAGCAACATACAATAATGTTGTAAAAGACAGACTACGTCAATGCAATGGAACTGAAATCTGTGAGCATTCGATTAAATGTTCAATAAAACTCAATACTGAAAAATAAGATATTTACCTTTCGAAAATAAAAAAAAAATCCTATTCGCTTCCTTGGCACAAATACTGCAATGGAGAAGCTGAAATACCCCCACACAGTACAAGTTTAGAAATACCTCAATATAAACAAGTTGATTTCAAAGCTCCATTTTCAGCCATTTATATGTGGTTTTAGAGCTTCGGACCACAACCACAATCCGTTTCTAAAAATTCCCAATCACATCCACCAAAAAAATAATTTGATCTCAAGACCCCATTTTGACCCATTTATATGTGGCTTTGGAAGCTTGGACCATGTCGAAAATCAATTTCTAAACATTTCCAATCGAAAACAGCTATAAAAAAGACTTGGAAAAGGTTGACCTTTTTTTCGTCTTACTTTTGAAGTGAAAAACGTGTTGCCAAAGTTTAAAGTCCATATCTCCAAAACTGCGACAGCTATCGTGTGGATAGACTGACATGCATAGGTAAATCGACTCCGGTGGTGATGCTGACCAAGAATATATATACTTTTCCATACCGGACACGCCTCCTTATGGGCGTTGCAAACGTTGTGTCAAAGTTAGTATACCCTGCCACAGTGTGTGTGAGGGTATAAAAACTATTAATTCAATAAACTCATTTTGCATATCGATGGTAATGCGTTGACACCTAGTAACTAACATAAAAAAAATCTTTTACGAGGTATTAACCCTCTAACTCTCCACACCGCCTCTAGACGGGCTTTTCCTAATGGACTGTTTCATAAATATGTTGATATATTTTTGTTGTTAACGATATTTAAATTTAATATTTAATATGTATGTACATTTTGATATGATTAATGTTGCTATAGCATGTGTCGTTTAGCAGCTGCATCAATCAAAAGTGGAAATTGACCAAAAATTGGCGTTTTTAGTTTTTTCTTAGCAAACACAATTTTCAAAAATTCAGAAAAAAAATTGTTTGTTGTCATATTGATTTGAAAAAATTATCTGTGTTTAGGAAAACGTATGTCCTTCCATAAAGTGTTATGACTAATTTGCTACAATGCATTTGGCAGTTTAAATTTATAAATTAATAAAACCGTCTGTAGGCGGACCTGGGCTTTGTACCAGCGATAAACAAAGTATTTTTTTTTTTGAAAGTAATTCTAATTTATTATACTTTTCAATCTTCAAACATGACAAAACGTCACTTTTAAACCAAAAAACGTGAAAAAGCCTTGAAAAACTTAATTTTTAGGCAAAAAAAACGACAAAATGTCATTTGGGTCGAAAAACTACAAATTGACGTCAAAGACATCAACCTGGAATCACTACTAAGAATAGTAAAAAAGTAAAGTATACTTTAAAATGATAACGATCAACTAAAGCATGCCATATTTACCAAATTTTTTTTTCTTCCATATTTTCTGCGTTTTTGGTTTTTCATCTATGGACAATCTATCTGACAAATTTTGACTAAAAGCTATATGGGCTATTCCGCGTCAAGCGGATACTTCAACTCTCAGAAAATTCTGAAACTCTCCACATGGCAAGGCCTGGGTATGCTGTGTTAATGTACCAGGTTCCGTTGGAAATTCAATATTTACCGTTATGTATAAAATCAAGTAAAGTAAAAAATGAAACAAAAAAAAAAAAAATATTTACCTTTTTTTTAAATTTATATCTATTAAATCGTTCGGGTTAGAGCTTAAATTTTTTTTGTTTTACGCAGGAAATTTTTTTTTTTTAAATAATTAAAACAAAATTTTTTTTTAAAAGTTATTTTAAAAAAAATTTTGTAAACTTTGTGGTGTCAAAAGTTGCGTATTGACCTCAGTAGGAAATTTTACCATGTTTGACAAATTTTTAGCTTTGTTTTGTGTGACCGATAAGCATTTTCAGGCCGAAGCCTATACCGAAGGCCAACTAGCAGCATATTACTCAGTATTGCGTCCAAGGACGCACTCAGAAGCTGTTATAATCCCACCTGACGTGATTCATCCAAAAAATGTGTAATGAAATTTTCATTACTTCATTACCATTACCATTACAATTACCATTGCAGTAATGGTAATGGTAATGAAATAAAATTTCATTACCTGTAATGGTAATGGTAATGCGTAATGAAAATTTCATTACTTTACAAGTCTGATCCCTATAATATAATTGAACATACCCTCACATGATCATATGGACTTTGTCAGCTATCCTATTTACCGTGTAATAGCTTTTGCGATGAAATGCTTGGATTAAGAAAATCGTATCGCTGTTGTAAAATACGCGCGTGACAATCACAAAAATATTTGTACCGTCCAAGAAAAATTTAGTAAGCAAAATTATAGCACGATCGTCTAAGAAAGCCTCTGAAGTAATCACAAGGGTCGAAAAAGGTCACCACCTTGCCCAAGTCATGGTATGGTGAGGTGTTTCATATGATGGGGTCACTGACCTGCATTTTTGCGAACTAGGTGTCAAAACATCGGCCAAAGTTTACCAAGTAACGGTTCTGGATGACGACGTCAAGCTACTTAACAACACCTTGTTCCAAAACCAGCGGTGGACTTTCCAGCACATAAAGCTAAAACCACACAGACCTGCCTCGAAAAAAATGTAAAAGCTTTCATATGTACAGCAGAATTGCCATCGGGTAGCCCTGATCTTAACCCATAGGTTTACAAATTGAAGCCTGTTTTAAAGGACATTGTGTGCCACAAAAAACCCCAACCTCGAGCCTTTGAAGCTAGCATTGACGAGAGTTGTCATTAACCCATTCATGACGAGCGTGCCCATATGGTAACGCTGATAGCGCTCTCGGTATGTGCAATTAAAAAAATATTTGAACGAATATTAATCCGTTTTTTGCATACTTAGATCTTTCTTTTGATATATAACTCTAAGCAATCGCTCGTCAGTAGCGGTCGTTGCGGATAATTAAAAAGTAATGTTTTTAAAAAGTGGGCAAAGACAGCGAAAAGTCACGACCTTTCCAGTAAGAATATTTTTCATTGCCATAAAAAGTTATATATCGTCACAACCCTAGCAAATTTAAATTTTCTCACTGAAATTGTTTGTATGAGCTTTTATTATGTAAAATTAAATATATTGTATATTGATTTGAAAGTGTATTTGTGTACTTAATATAATTATTAAATTTTTTTTTTAGTATTCAGATTTAAAATAATTTTCTGTACGTGTTTATATACATATTTCCGTACATATTTGAGTATTTTTTGTAAAATGAAGTAAATTGTATTTATATATTGGTTAGAAATATATTTTTTTTAGCTTTCTTCATATAAAGTTAAATATATTTTATCTATAAATTGTCTTTAAAGTGTGGTTATGTACTTGGTGCACTTATGAAAATTATCAGCACCTCTTAAGTTGATTTAGACATATCCGTATGTCTGTCCGTTATTTTGATTGGTATGGGCTATTGAAGGAGCTAAATGAAAGCTAGGCGGTCCAAGCATTGAATTTATCCTTTGGAGGTCCTAGAAGGAGTTGGTATTGCAAATGGGCGAAATCGATCAACTGCCACGCCTACCATCCATACAAGTAAAAATCGAGTTTAGTAACAAATGTTACCCAATTTCACGGGAATTGTGGTAGGAAAATTCTCCGTTAGATATATTGTCCGCTTGGCATCGATGGTGAGTGCCGCAAAAGCTATATGAGCAATACCCTGATCATGACATGACATCATGAAGCATACAAAATCCACGTCTAAGATGGCTGGGTCATGACGAGCTGATGAACGTAAAAAAGTACTACTAAATGGAGCACATGTGAGTACCGTCGGTGGAATGAGCGGAAGATGGCGACCAGGTCTCAGATGGAAGGGTGTATGGTATATATAGGTTTACTTCGACCGGCTGAAACTTACTCAATTGTTTTTTTAACAAATTTACATTACGATGAAGACATTTAGGCGAGCATAATTTTATCCGGCTGGACAAGATGATTAGGAGGAAGATGAAGGAGGTACTTCCTATGGTCTTCATCGTACACCTCTTTTACAGCCATGTAAGTTGTGTATGTCAAATGAAATGATGACGAGGACCTTTCCCATTTCAGTTCATATGGAGATATTTCTTATGATATTGAAAACCTAAGCAGTATTTTGGTGTAGGTGTAGATACATATTATAACAGTGGCGGACAGATAATTAGCGACAGCCTTTTGTAGTAATTTTGAGTGACTACCAAAATTTTAAGAAAATCAACTTGATTACTATTGAAAAGGTCTATTGGACCCCATTCTATGATGACTACCAGGACACTTATCAAGAAAATCCTAGTTGAAATCTGATCTACTTTTCTAATTTTTTTCCTGGGGGCTATAAAATTTTTTTTTTGATGCAAAAATGTGTGTTTTTTTAAAAAAAAATTACTTTGCTGAAGAAAAAAAGTAGTTTTAAACAATAATATATTAAATTAGGTAATTTGGATAGGGTTGTGACGAGTGTTACCATATGGTAACGGCCAAGGCTGGGCAAACGGTAAGCGGTCCAAAAAAAAAAGTTAGAAATTCGTTTCTTAGACCATTTCGGCTGTTGGAAATATCGCCCAATGAAAAATCGCCCAAAAACAAAAATGAAAAATCGCCCAAAAATAAAAAAGGAAAAATCACCAAAAAAAACGGAAAAATCACCCAAAAATTTGGAAAAATCGCCCAAAAATAAAAATGAAAAATAGCCCAAAAATATTATATTAAAAATTGTTGGGCGTTTTGTCCAAATTTTTGGGCTATTTTTCCTTTAAAATAAAAATGAAAAATCTCCCAAACATTTTTTATACAAAAAAAGTTTTGGGCGACTATATATTTTGTTAAACTGTGTTCTTTTTCTTCTTTGTGTTACCACAAAGAATTTGTTAAAATTTTTTGTTACAATTTTTTAAGTTTGGATCTGTTGTGTGCCGTGTTTTTAACAGTGTCAATGTTGCTGAATGTGATTTTCCTTTTAAATTTTTGGGCGAAATTTCCTTTTTAGTTTTCATAATGAAAAATCGCCCAAAAACCAAAAAGGAAATTTCGCCCAAAAATTTGGCAAAATCGCCCAAAAACTGAAATGGCAAAATCACCCAAAAATTTGGAAAGAGTTCAGCAACATTGAAACTGTTAAAAACACGGCACACTTCAATCCAAACTTAAAAAATATGAAATATGAAAAATCACCCAATTTTGTATGAAAAATTTTTGGGCGATTTTTCATTTTTGTTTTTGGGCGATTTTTCATTGGGCGACATTTCCTACAGCCGGCCATATCTAGGTATTCCTGAAAAAATCTTGAAAAAATTCCGAAAATTGCGCTCTCGTCATTAATGGGTTAAAGCATGTGTGAAGGCTAATGGTGGGCATTTTGAATGAACCCCATTTTTTTTTACATTTAGTACTTATATATCAGTAAATAAAACATAAATTTGAGGAAAAATACTTATGGCTTTTCATTTAATCGGATAAAACGTGTGTAACAGTATTTATGTCCCTACAAGTATATAAAAATCAATGAATGAACTTTAAAGACCAATAAATAAAAAACTTTTTTTTGGAAAAAAACCAATTTGAAATTTCCCCATACAAATCTTGGGCTACCTTAATGAACATGTAAAAAATACATTAAAAATTACTTAAAAAACAAGAAATTAATCATAAATATTTTTTACTTTTACGTCCAATCAATATTTTTTACTTTTCGTCTCCTTTCGTTCCATACATATTTTTAAGTTTTTAGTCCTGATGGAGTCATAGTCTGGGGGTGGGAAAGTAGGTGAAAGTATTTGGTTAGTATAGTAAATTCTCCAAAGTAAAGTCCTGTTCTACACAGAAAGAAAAAAAGATAGGTTAATGTAACCAAAAAACCTGGTAAAAAACAATTTTTTATTTTATACGGAAAACACAAACGACAACTACTATTTTTGTGGTTAATCTAATCATCAAAAAATTGTTAAATTATTTTTAACAGTTTGGCAACCCTGTTCATTTTGTTTCTAAGTACATTTTTTGCTGCGATTTAAATATATATTTTTAAATAGTTATACCGTGTTAATTTTTTTGAAGCACTTTTAAATAAATTAAATAAATTAAATAAATTAAATTCTGCCTAAGTGCAATAAGTTTTGTGAAAATAACAAAGTTTTGTGCGATATAATTCCTGTCAGATAAGTATCACAACAACAAAAATTGTAAAATTTTTTTGCTTTTGCTTATACTGTCCCCATTGACATTTCTTGTGTCACCAGCTTAACATAGATTCCACATTCAGACTGATCATATTTTCAGAGCATACTTTCAGGCACTTGTTTTAATATAATTTGAAAGTGCCTTAATTTTCCCAGTCAACATTTTGTCTCGTTACAATTTACACTTTTTTTACACTTTTTTTAATTTTATTTTTTATAAATTTCACGGCATTTAAATATGATTTGCTCTTTCCGTAAGTGTGCCGTTAAAGTCGATAATGTGAATGAATGGTTTCTTGTTGGCTATGTGATGGTTTTTATCACGTCAAATGTGCATCCCTTACTGGTAGAGTAGTCGATCTGATCGAGGGCAAAAAAGGACTTCGTTGGTCCTGCGAAGATTGCCGCGAAACAGAGCTAGACATCTGTAAATTGGTCCGTCAAGCCCGAAGGGATTTACTGAAGTATCAAAGGACTTAGCAGCTGCCCAGTCTAAACCGAAGGAGTAAGAAATATAAACAGTTTCGAAACAAAATAATTCTGTTGGGCTTTTACCACCTGCCCCAAGGCTAATTTCAACTCCATACTTTTCCGATATGTTTGCTTCACCGGTTACATTGTATTCTCCTGATCCTGCGGTTTTGGAGACGAGAGTAGATAACTCTCTTGAGAAAAATATGAATGGATTCTCAAATATTGATAAAAATGTTTTTTCCTTCCATAAATATTATTTCTCCAAAGGATTGTTTGTGGGAAGTACAAGAAACGAGAACCCCAAAAAGGTTTGTTGTGGTGCAACCTAAAAAATCTATTTTCGTGTCTAGATTTGCACCGGACATATGAACTGAAGATATTACATTTTATATTGATTCAAAACTCAATAAAACCGGTAATAATATAAATGCTTTTAAATTCAACTTTTCATACGCTACAAACATTTCATCTTTCAAATTATCTGTTCCTGCAGAATTGTTCGAGAATTTGTCTATAAAGAAAAATCAAATCTTGTCAATTCCGTGCAACTACCTCAAAGAAACTTAAATTCTAATCAAAACTAGAGAGTGGACTATCTTCGGCTTTGCCGAAGCTGAAATACCCCCACACAGTAGGAATTAAGAACTACCTCGAACCTAAACAAATTTGGTCTAATACCCCATTATGAGCCATTTATAGGTGGTTTTGAAGCCTCGTACCATGTCCAAAATCCGTTTATAAAAATTTCCAATCAAATCCACAAAAAAAATGTTGTCTCAAGACCCCATTTTGACCCTTACACCACATATAGGTTTCGGAACCTCGGACCATGTCAAAAATACGTTTCTAAACATTTCCAATCAAATACAACAATCAAAAAAAAATTGTTAAACAATTTTTTTTTATTCGAGCCCATTCTAGAGCCCGACCGAATAATCGGCTTTGGCATCGGCTTCGGCCGTTATCGGCCAAAAATGCACATTCGGCTTCGGTTTCGGTTTTTCCAAAAATAAGCCAAAGTTTTGGCCGAAGCTTTTCAAATTTTTTTTCTTATTTTTGCGACACTGAAAACCATTGGAATTTCCAATGGGACATAAGAGGCCCACAAAACAAAAAATATGATTAAAATTTAACTTAGTAATCATCGAATATTGAGTGAATCTCGCCTCAAATTGCGTGCCACAAGGTTACAGCTGCCACAAATTACATCCTTGGACATTTTCTGGGTGGATTACTGAATTTTAAATATAGATTTGTAAGCTTAATATTCGCCCTGATGTCTATGTTAAAAGGAGTCCTGGTAAACTGTATGAAATTTCAAATATAGGGGTAGGAGGCTCACGGAAAGAAATGTAGCCCAAATTGCTGCGCCAACATATATAAAAAGTAGTTCTGGTGCTCAAATCCGGGACCGATTTTGGTAAAATTTTACATTTAAAGTTCAAAGCTTCACAGGTGGTATTTACCATCAACTAGAACATCCTTTGCCCAGCACCTGATGGATTTGGGGAGTCCTTAAAAAACAACTACTTAGATGGAATTATTCTTTGAAGAATTCTCTACCATTTCTACTAAATTCCCATTATTTTATGCTTTACTCCAAATTTTTAAAAATGATTTTAAAAAAATCTAATTTTTTTCACAGGATATATGGGATAATCCGAGGCTCCTGTTAGTTTTGACCTAGGAGGCCCAAATTTGTTTGTGAATTCTTTTGGTTACTTTTATTATTTGTTTAAATAAAATTTGAGTTCCTTAAAAAACTAAATGTGTATTTATACACTCGAATTTGAATGAAAATACACGAAAAAACTAGTTTTTAATGGTTTTTTATTTAAGTATCGGCTTCGGCTTCGGTATAGGCCTTCGGCGTCGGCTGAAGTAATAGGCTGCCAATTGACCTTCGGCATCGGCTTCGGCCTGAAAATGCTTATCGGTCGGGCTCTAGCCCATTCTAGTTTTTTTTCGATTTGGCTGATATTTGAACTTGCTCCCGAATAATGTTGTTTGTCTTCTGTACCAAAATGTTCGAGGGCTAAATACAAAGTTGAATGATATTTATATTAAAAGTTTCGATTGTTACCGAAACTTGGCTTAAGCCAAATATTTTTGATTCAGAAATTCTGTGTGCTGGGTATCAAATTTTTCGGAAGGATCGTAAATGCAGGACTGGTGGTGTAGTCCTCACTGCAGTAAAAAAACTTTTTTCATCTGAGGAAATCATGCTTTCAGATGTCTCTGACTTGGAATTTATTTGTGTACGAATTCCAGTTTTTAGTATCGATATTTTCGTTACTTGCTCGTATATCCCACCGAATTCCGATATTACCGTTTATCTGTGACATGTGTCGCTTATATCATTGGTTTACTCAAATGTTAAACCTACCGATTCCATTGTTGTTTTTGGAGACTTTAATGCACCGAATATATCTTGGATTTTTTGTAGCGATTCAAACCAGTTTCTTCCGTATTCTGCTCGTTACTGTTTAAATGACTTTCTGGATTCATTTTCAGATATGAGTTTACAACAAGTAAACGGGATTGAAAATAAGAATAGTAGAATTTTGGTTTTAATATATGTTTGCGACTGTAATGCTTTTGCATGTCCAGAAGATAACCATCACCCAACACTTGAATTATCTTTCGAATTTGTTTAAAACAACTTAGAACCAGTTTCTACACCGCTGAAGTAATTTTTTTGCCATTTGTTAAAATGAACCAACTCTTATCTGAAACTAGTTGGGATATGAACTTTGAAGATATTGACGACTGTGTATCAATTTTCAATTGTACGCTTAGTAAAATCTTCGAGATATGTGTTCCAAAGATTTGGTATGGTTTACAAAAGAATTGAGGAAACTTAAAGCTTCGAAAACGGGCACTTATAAAAGAGCTTTAAACATTCAAGATTATTCTAAATATTCGCTTCAAAGACATAAATATCAAGTACCTTATAAAAAATGCTATGATGAATATTTTAACGATTTGAAATCCAAAATTAAATACGATTCTAAAACTATTTATAACTTTGTAAATTCAAAATGGAAAAACACTGGTTTTCCAACTACGATGAAATGGAATGATAGAGAGTCCAACAATCCTAATGAGATATCTAATATGTTTTGTGACTTCTTCAAAACGACATATTCTGATAATACTTATGGCAACAAATCATATACATATAACATCCGAAGATGTCTTACAATACCTAAAATCGTTGAAATATAGTACTGGTCCAGATAATATTCCTAGCTGTATTTTAAAAGTTTGAGCTGAACATTTATATATTCCACTTTCGAATTCATGGAAAGAGTCATATATTGTTCCTATTTATAAAAGTGGAACTAAATAATTCGTATCTAACTATAGAGGTATTGCTAAACATTAATATCTCCTTCACAACATGGTTTTCTGAGAGGTAGATCAACATCTACAAATTTATTGGAATTTTCTACATAAACAATAAAGGGGCTTACAAAGAATCTTCAAACAGATGTCATAAATACTGATTTTAGTAAAGCTTTTGATAAAGTAATTCATTTTCTGTTGATTAAAAAGCTTAAAAGATATGGATTTCCAGATTTTCTTTTAAAATGGGTAGAATCTTATCTGACAACTAGGAAGCAACAGGTGTTATTCGAATCATCAACATCAAAAACAATAGATGTCACCTCTGGAGTTCCTCAAGGAAATCACTTAGGTCCAATTCTGTTTAATCTTTTTATAAATGACTTAGCTTCTGTCATGAAACATTTAATAACCTGTATTCTGTCTTTGACCTGTCAGATTCACTCAATAAAACAAAAACTTTTATTATAATATATATATATATATATAAATATATCCTCAAATCTGCGGCGAGCTATTTGGCGACTTTCAAATCTGCAATGATATTCGGAGGAAAGTACCCGAAAACCCTTAATTTTAAATCGAAATTGCTAAAATTAATTTAAAGGAAATTTATTTTCTGCTTTTTAGTCGGTTAACGGGTTATATTTTAAAAAACTTGTTTTTTTTACTATTTTTTTCGGCATTGTCGATTTTTGTTGTATTTTTTATTTATATTTCAACACAATTTGGTTTTCTACTGTATATTGTTTACAAATAAAACCAAATTTTTAGCTGAATTCACATTCGTTCCGTTACTGTTTACTTAACTGTTCCATTTGTATTTGATTTTTTATATTTCGTATAAAAAAATAAAATACTTAAATTAATATTTGTAATCTTTGTCGCGTAAATTCACTTTTTTTATTGTTGTGTCGTTGTATTTTTGTTAAGTCTAATATCGTAAAGTAGAGAAAAATTATATTTGATCAAATTCATATTCGTCACATGAATTCTGATGCTTCATAATATTTTCTTTAAATTCTATTGTTTATTATCACGTTAATCTTATATTATGTTATGTTTGGAAGAATTCTCTCATGCATTCATAACCTAATTCGTGTCTTATTAATATGCGTTTTATCAGCTGATGATTTTAATCTAACGCCTACCTCAATTGAAAAGCCTACCACCCACACAAAAAAAAAATTCGAATCACCATAAAATGTGTTCCAAATAACATATGAACTTAAAATTTTGGTCGCGTATACTAGCAAATATGACAAGCTGAATTATCAAAAGTGGGTTGCTTTTTTCGCCCAGCTGATAATACAAATCCCAATAAATCAACTGTAAAAGTGGTATTTGAAATGTTATATGCCCAAAATTTTGATATAATATGCGTTGAACAGGTCTGCGTCGTATATGTCGAGATGAATGTTTTAAGATGAAAGCAGATATTTTATTTTTTAAACGTAAATTATGTACAAATTTTCAGTATTAATAGTAAAACTATGAAGTGTACTTTTTGGCAGCAAAATTGAGTTGGTGCAAAACTTTGTATATTAAACTATTTTGTGTCTCCATCCTAAAAGTATGCACCAAATATTTTTTGAAATAACAACTCATTTGAGATTTTTTTTCGAAGAAGGTGAGACATAATTATAAATTAAAAAGCGGGGGGCACCTAGATTTGAAAGAAACTTAAAGTGGACATGTTCACCTTTTGATTTGATATCAAGGATTAAGGTGGAATAAATGGCAATCACCTAAATAAATGCCATTATGTAATTTTGTAAAATTCTTTTTGAAACATTCAAGCAAATTTGAAAATTTACAACTAAATAGCTATGCAAATTGAAATGCAAAAACGCGAAATTATTAACAAAGAACCATACTTACTAAATATCCGAACCTAAAGATTTGAAAACTTAGAGAGGTCTTTTTAAAAAATTGTTATTACGTCCACGTTTTGCAGCATGAAATCGTAAAATTTAACACTGTTGGCTAAAAGTTATTGCTGCAGCGAGTGCACGCAATATTTGAACCAAATCTTTTTAAAACATTACTATTTGGATATTAGGCTATAGAACTCCATTTTTACATTTTCGAAAAAACAAAGTCGAAAAAAGTATTTCTTGGCAGCTTCGTCATGCGGAGGTGCCCCTCGGTCGGTTGGGCGGGTAAATGGTACCGTAGGAATTCGTCGTTAAAAAAAAATCCAAAAAAAAAAAAAATGTAAAATTATAAATTAAGGAAAATTTTTACTTAAACTTAATGTGCTTGCCACCAAATAACCATTTGCAGGGTTTTGAAAAAAATACAAATATTTAATCTAATTTAGGTACTAGTAAATTTGCCAAAAATTATGTTTGACAGTAACAGAAATAGCTTTGATTCACCATTGCCACCTTTAAGGAAATAATACTGCCACAAGTCTAGCGTTGACACCTAACACTGTTTTCAACTGTTACGGCTAAACATTTTTTCCGATTGTCGATTATTTTTATTGCAAGGCATTAAATCATTGGATTTTTCCAATTTTTTATTTTCGTATTATGTATTTTGACGTCCAAAAACCGAATCTGAAATCTCTGTCCGTCTGTCTGTCCGCACGATAGCGGTCGAAATTTTGGAGATATCGACTTGAAACTTTGGGAACATGTGTTTCGCTTCAAAAGTAAGAACAAATTCGAGAATCAGACAAATCTGATAAAAACTGGGCGTGGCTCCCATATATCGAAAAAAAATGTCAATCTTTTCCAAGTCTTTTTTACAGCTGTTTTCGATTAGAATGGATTTTCGACATGGTTCAAGCTTCCAAAACCATTTTTTATGTTGAGGTATTTCTAAACTTCTACTGTGTGGGGGTATTTCAGCTTCGGCATGGCCGAAAATAGTCCACTCTTTAGTTTATTCAAATATCGCATTTGCAAGAAATATTTTTGAGTAAGTTTCGCAGCGGCTGCGGTATTTCGCGTTGGTGTGTGGGGATCTTAATGTTGTACTGGGAATATATGCAAATATGAAATGTAATATAATAGGATAGTGTAATATGAAAATCAAATACACCACCGTAATAGGTGAAAATAGTGTTAGGTGGCAACGGTAGTCTTGTGGCAGTGTTATTTTCTTAAATGTGGCAACTTTAGGTCGAAGTTATTTTTGTTGATATGTGAAACATGATTTTTTTGTGTGTGTATATACATGAAAGCGTTTTGCATACAGCTTCTGAAGTTAATCTATATTAGCTAAAGGTGAGTAAGCGTTTGGGTTTGGTGCTGGGTAGTGAATAGGCAGAGTTAACTGTGAAAATTGAATACCAGCCCACTACAACGCCCTTAAAATTTTAAAGCTCTGTAACTCGGATCCTATTCAAGGGATTTCGCTGAAATTTTGGATTTGTTGCTGGGTGGTGAATGGACAGAGGGTTGGCTATGAAAATTTATGATCTGTCCATTTCCATGCCCTAAAATTTTTAAAGCTCTGTAACTCGGGCACTATTCACGGGATTTCGCTGAAATTTTGCCAATTGCCACGCCCCAAATTTGTATAGAACTTTAACTCGGGCCCGGTATCTAGGGATACCGGTGATATTTTAGATTTGGGCAGAGGTATAACTGGCAAAATCCATTTTTATTTCAGTCGCTTAAAAAATACATGTAACATTTATACATTTACATGAAAATACAAAATTATTGCGAGCGAAGCTGTGGGAGAAAATATCTCACAGCAATTAAAAATTCTAACAATAAATCTCACAGTAATTAAAAAATCGCACACGAGATAGAATTCTCTCAAAAATCTCACATAAGGTAAAAAAATCTTACAATAATCTCTTTAATAGCTTCTTTTTTTATTATTTATTAAATTTCAGGTATGTGGGTCCTGATTTCGGAAATTTTTTTAAAAAATTAATTTTTGAACGTTGATTTCTGTTTAAGGTTTTTTGTTTGAAAATGTAGTAAAAATCGTGAAAACTGAGCTTCCTTCCTAGCGGAGGCATGCCAGTATGCCAGCGCTAGAAGGGAGAGGGGATGGCGTCAATGGATTTGCTACGCAATACGTTAAATATTTTGAAGATATTTTATGTTTTATGGATCGTGGGTTCAAATCCTGATTATGTCAATTTTTTTTTTTGGTTTCTTTTTATTTAAACAAATTTTTTTTAATACATTTTTGTACTCTGATTTTAGATCTGTTAACGGTTTGCCGTTATCAGCTCTTGTTTTTAAGTTGTAGTAATTGAGCAGATTTAGAACCATAATTTTTGAACGAATTGTTTGATTAGTATTATACTTTCTTAAGTTTTTTTTAAAGGAACACAATATTGTGGAACATTATTTTGTCGTATCTCTTTCAGATTACACTGTGCAACAATTTAAGGCAAATTTTTTAGGGCCTCTACGAAATTTTTGTGGTATGATACATACAATACTATGTGGGAGTAAAACCCTAGCTGGGTTTAGCTCCACCTCATCACAATTTTTTTTTAGACGTCATAATGCATTTTTACAGCTTTTCATTAGTAAAAACTGTTAGCGGTTGAACTGATTTAGATAATCCCGTACTCTTTTTTTTTGTTGGAAGGTAATTTCTTGATATTTCCTCCAGTTTTAAAGAATTGAAAATCGAACTAGTAGTTGTTTAGAAATCGGAATTTGAACGTTGAACATTTTAATTTTTTTATATTTTTATTTCTTTTTTTATAAAAAAAATTCAAAATTGCAACGTTTAAATTCCGATTTCTCAACAACTACTAGTTCGATTTTCAATTCCTTAAAACTGGATGAAAGATCAAGAAATTACCTTTCCAACAAATTACAGGATTATCTAAATCAGTTCACCCGCTAAACAGTTTTTACTAATGAAAAGATGGAAAAATGCATTATGACGTCTAAAAAAAAATTGTGATGAGGTGGAGCAAAACCCAGCTAGGGTTTTACTCCCACATACAATACTATCATCCCACAAAAATTTCGTAGGGGCCCTATAACTTCTGATGCACAGTGTTATGAAATAAAATGGAATACCTACGCTCTAAAACGATTTTTTTTCCAAATTAAAAAATTTGTAGAAATATTTAATTAATCAATCTAATTAAAATAGTTGATTTCTAGATTGATTTAAAGAAAATCTCTTGAATTTTCTAAAACATTCAAATTTCCAACAATATCACATATTGATTTGGAAATATTTTAGGAATATGATTTATTTTATTTTGCAAATTGATTTATATATACCGAAATTTTTGAATTTTTTCTTTTTTTTTATTTTGCAATATGTTTATAAGAGTTCACAAAATTCTATACATTCTGCATCAGCCTCCCAAAAAAAATTTCAAAAATTTCGTTTGCTAAAAAATTTACAATTTTCATTATAGAACATTTGAAATATAATCCGTTCAAAAGTTGTGGTACTAAAACCGAAAATCCGTTAACTACCATGAATTGAATTAACTCTAAACATACAATTTGCTATGTAACCGCATAAGGTGTATGATTTTTTTAATTCGAATTATTACGGTAAATTTCTGCAATTTGTATAAAAAAAAACTCAAAGTTACAAAAAAATTAATTTTTCAATCAAATTTATTTGAAGTAAATAAAATACTTAAATACTTTTCAAAATACCCATTTACAAAAAATACATAAGATCTAATATACGCAGTTAGATCATAGTAAAATAATGCCATTAGTAGACGAACGTGCTAAAAGGCCGCACACGCCTTGTCTGTCAGTAGCCAATTGTCCCGGGTTCAATTCTCAACTCGGCCAAAACGCAAGTAAGTAAATAAAAATTTATATGAAATAAAGAGTTCGAAAATATAATATCAGAATCATAAAATATAACATTTACATGCCACAAATCTAATTTACAATGAGTGAAAAATATAACTTTAATTTAAAATGAACTAAAAAGGGAAACTCTAAAAATAGATGTTCCCAATATATTTTTTGGGCTATTTTTAGCTCAGCCAATCAAAGGCGAATATAGCGTCAGAACGAGGAAGCGGAGGGAAATTAAAAAGACACCAGCCAACTCCGCTTCTACGACCATGCCTGCCAGCAGGCATACGCATGGAAGCGACAGACGTAGGGCTGCTTATTTGTCCCGTTTCATATAAAAAATAAGAAAAGGTTGGAAGCGGGGAGGGAAGGCATCCAAACTCCTAAAGAGGCATACTGGCATGCCTGCAGACACCTTCTTTTGACCACTGGGTTGTTGCGCGGGAAGGTACTTTAATGTTTAATTTGCTCAACAGACATTCACTATTAACATTGCCTTGTATAATTTTGAAAATGAATATTGAATTAAGCATTAGTCTACGGTTTTTTAGCGACGGAAGGGAAATTAGTTTTAAGCGATTTTCGTATGTTGGATGATTAACATCTGGATTCCAAGGCAATCCACGTAAACAAAAAATTAAAAACTGTTTCTGTACTGATTTTATGGCATTGATGTAACAGTTATAACGAGGGCACCACACAATAGCATGTTGAAACAAAGTTTGGGATCCATAGTTATTCCAAGATCTCGATAAGAATTAAATTCTCAAGTTCTTCATTTTCAATTCTATAAGTGTGTAAGATGGGGTTCACTCTTCTAAAAGTCATATGTTTGCACTACTTCAAGTTGAGATTCATATTGTTTATTTTGCACCAGTTACAAAGCTGGTCAAGGTCCGTCTGTAAAATTATTGTTTCACGCATGTCATTGAATGAGTGAAAAAGTTTGACGTCATCTGCATTAAAATATGGCTATGTTTGATGATAGATGGTAGGTCGTTTATGAATAGCGAAAAGAGGACAGGTCCAAGGTGACTTCCCTGAGGTACCTCATATGTAACATTAAATTCAGTAGATTTAGTTGTTTTGAAAATAACTTGTTGTTTTCTATCTAATAAATATGAATTTTCTTATAAGTTCGTTGTAAGAATCCACAGAATATGTTGTTTTAAAAAAATTAGCAAAAAGATTACATATAGTTTTTTCATTATGAAATTCAACATCATTATATTTTATTAGAGATGGATAGCCACTACCTGTACGTTTAATATTGATAAAGTTCCAAAAAGACTTTGGGTCTTGCTTCAAAGATGTTCTCACTTTGTTTAAATAGTTGTTTTAATTTAATTTGCAAGTAAAATTATATTTATAACGTAGATATGTATATTTCGTTATATAAGTCAGTTATCTGTGATGTTTTTTATACAATCTGTAATCTTTAGTTTTAGAATTTCTCAGTTTTCGCAGATCGTTGTTGAACCATGAGGGGTCCTTAGCAAAGCTGGGCATTAACTAGTTAATTAGTTAATAGTTAATTAACGAAGTTAATTTTATGGTTTACTTTTAACGTTTCAGTTAATTTCGAAAACCATTAACTTTTCCATTTAGTTAAGTTAAATTTCTTCGATTAACTAGCATTAGTTAACTTTAAAACAAAACAATTTTTTTATTATTAAATGTCAAAAAAAATTATACTATTCATACTATTTTTCACTTTCAGTTAAAAAACTTAATTTAGAAATTATTTCACAAAACAATTAAATACAATTGTCGATATATTTCGAAGTATTCTATACACCGAGAGAAAAAAAAAAGTACAATGAACAAAAAAAGTAGTTTTCACGGTTAAAAACCATCCGATAGTCAAAACTGTTAAATTGACAGTTGATACGCTGTTGATAACCGTATCCTAGTGGGAAGATGTCCGACTGCCATCCGGGAAGCCCGGGTTCAAATCCCGGGACGACCGTCGCTATTTTTTTAATTTAAAAAAAGAAGAATTTTTAATTTTTTTCTTTTTGTTTTCTAATTTTTGTATTATCTTCCATAACTTTCTTACTTTTATGAACATTTCATCTCAACTCCAACCTTCATCTATAAAAGTTTTAACTAAGTAGGTTAGGTTAGGTTAAGGTGGCTATCGGCACGCCGATACACTTAGACCAAAAGCGGTCCATTGTGATACCACAGGATCCATATTCCCTTCCCCTATGCCCCAAACCAATTGGACTTCAAGATGAACCTATGAAGGCCTGATATGCTAGCCGTAGAAAGATCACCTAGACTGTCCAGGAAGAATTACCCCAACTGAGTCCTCCTTGCTCGAGACAGTGCCGGGCAGGAGCAGAGAAGATGCATTACAGTCTCCTCTTCCTCCTCATCCATACAACTCCTACAGAAGTCATTAGCGAAGACCCCAAGCCTTACCGCATGGCGCCCAATCAAACAGTGACCAGTGATCACACCTACCACCTTCGAGATGCTGGCCCTAGGCAGTACGATGAGTCTCTTAGAACGCTTCAGATCCAGCATCAGCCAGATCTGTCTTGTTGTGTTACAAGTGGTTCCAGAGGCCCATCTATCGTTAGTCTTGACTACGAAGCAGTAGCTTGCACATGCTGAGCGGGATACCTAGCTTTGCCTTATCTGGAAGGAGCTGTATTGTGGTACCCTGCCTTGCGAGTTCATCAGCTTTGCAGTTCCCTGGAATGTCCCTATGCCCCGGCACCCAGACGAGGTGGATGTTAAACTGCTTAGCCATCTCGTTAATAGATGTGCGACAGTCCGAGGCTACCTTTGATGTTAGGAGGACAGATTCCAAGGATTTGATTGCGGCCTGACTGTCTGTGAAAATCGTAATATCCTGAGCAGATATTACGTTCCGCCGTAGCCAGTTCATAACTTCTTTTATATCCATCACCTCTGCTTGGAATACACTGCAGTGGTCGGGAAGGCGAAATGAGAGACCTACATTAAGTTCGTCAGAGAAGACTACTCCACCAACTTTGTTGTCGAGCTTGGAGCCGTCCGTATAGAAGTGAATTTGATCCCTCTTCCGAGGCCACTGCTCCTCCCAGTCGGACCGGGACGGAATAGTGGTGCGGAAGTCTCTTGTGAAGGAGATTTCGGGAAGAATGTAGTCAGTTGTCCCAGGAATGGATTTATTACCAACTAGAATTGAGGAGTGCCCCTTAGTAGAGTAGCCCCATTGATTTGTGGATCTAAGCCTGTCCGCCGCCATAGCAGCCATTTGTTTGGCAAGAAGATCTAAGGGTATCAGGTGTATTAAAATATCTAATGCGTCTGAGGGAGTGGATCTCAACGCCCACTGATAGATATGGAGGCCATACACTGGACTTTCGTCAACAACTTTCGATATATGACTTTGTCCAAAGCTGGCCACCATACAAGAATTCCATATAGCAAGATATGCCTGACAATGGCCGTATAGAGCCAGTGAACTACCCGAGGTGACATACCCCACGTTTTCCCAATAGCTTTCTTGCATGAGTAGAGGGCAACTGTGGCCTTCCTAGCTCGTTCAATAATGTTAGGTTTCCAGCTAAGTTTCCTATCCAAAATTAGACCTAAGTATTTGGCTTGATCTAGAAAAACTAACTGTGTACCATTCTATCGGCGGAATTTTGTATTTCCTAGAGAAGAGAACCAATTCGGTCTTATGGGGATTGACCCCAGACCGCAGTCAGAGGTCCAAGTTGAGAGCTTTGAGAGAGCATGTTGTAACAAATCTCTCAGGGTTGCCAGGAACTTGCCTCGCACAGCAATCGCAACATCATCCGCATAGGCGACTACCTTGCACCCCTCCCCTAGTAGTTCGTTAACCGCAACATTCCATAGAAGAGGAGAGAGGACACCACCCTGAGGTGTGCCTCTACTGACAAATCTCCTTGCTTCCGCATCACCCAGCTTTGCATTGACAATTCTGCTCGTGAGTAGCTGAAATATCAATTCTCTGAGTGAAGCATCGACACCTAGATTTGTTAGTGCCCTGGTGATAGCTAGGGGGGTGACATTGTTGAAAGCTCCTTCTATGTCGAGGAAAGCTACCATGGTATATTCCTTATTAAAAAGAGATTGTTCAATAGTGCTTACTAAGGAATGTAAAGCTGTTTCTACAGACTTTCCTTTGAAGTAAGCATGTTGCGAAGTCGACAGTAGTTTGGTGTTTATACTGCGGCGAAGATAAGTGTCGATAAGTCTCTCTAAAGTTTTCAGAAGAAACGACTACAGGCTATTTGGTCGGAGGTTCTTAGGACCAGAATGCGATATTTTCTCCGCCTTCAGGATGAAAACAACCTTTACCTCCTGCCATTTTAAGGGAATGTTGGATAGATCAATGCAGCTACTGAAGATCATCTGAAGGCATGGCATGATGATCTCCAAGGCATTCTGCATTTTCGCAGGAATAACTCCATCCGGGGCCGACGATTTGAATGGCTTGAAGCTTTAAATTGCGCAATTTTTTTTTGGTTTCAGATATTATTTCACTAGAGATACCCGATATCAGGGTATCAGAAATGCTGCTCAGATCTGATCTAGAGCATCCTGGGAAGTGAGTGTCTAACAATAAATCGAGAGATTCCTCACTAGAGCTAGTCCAAGAACCATCTGACCTTTTCAGATAGCCTTTTGAAAGGCCATGTTACCACCCAGGATGTCTGGGTTCAAAACCTGCTGACTGCTAAATTTTTTATTTATTCAATAGGGTTCTGAATTGACAGATTTTTTTAACAGTTTGAGAAGTTAAAAAAAAGTTTAATTCTACAGCAAAAACTGTTAAATCAAACAAAATTACTTCAAAATAACAGTTACTCTGTTAAAAACTGTTATCTTTTTTCTCGGTGTATTATAATTTCATATATGAATGTTCTAAACACAAAGCCAGGATCTTCGCCAGGATGATCGTGAGGATGTTTACATCGTATTTTCCATTTCTCAAAATGGCGAAAAACTGAGAACGCCATTGTGTTTAGAATGGCCTGTGATATTTGTTCTTGACCAAACTTCATTCATTTCATTATTATTATTTAATATTCTAAATATTAAAAAAAATGTGTATGTAACTTTTCAACGAAATTAACTTTTTAATTTAACGAAGTAAAATTTTTGATTAACTAATACTGGGTTAACGAAGTTAAATTCTCGATTAACTATGCCCAGCTTTGGTCCTTAGTTTCCTTTATATTCGTTTTAGGAACCACATACTCAAAACAATCATGAAGATTTTTGGTAAACGTTTCGACTAATTGTTCGAGGAAATCAGCTGTCATTAAGCAATTTGTTTTGGTTAAATAAGACCAGTTTATTTCAGATATACGCTGTTTTAGTTTTATGTAATTGGTTTTCTTGAAGTCAAAGACCGCGATTTATTCAGATTGAAAAAATCATCAACAAATACCAAATCGAGAATCCGGTTATTTGTATTAAGGTTTTGGTTGATTTGTGGCGGCCGTGGTGCAGTGGCTAAGACCTCTGCTTGACGATCGGAAGGTATCGGGTTCGACTCCCACCTGGGGCAAGGCAGAAATTGGTTTTCTGTTTTTCTGTGTAGACCGCCACTCTCTCGCCAAGTTCTGGCAATCTTGCGAGAGTAAATCCTGCCATGAAAAAGCTTCTTCTTTGGGAGTCCCGCCGTTCGGAACCGGCAATAAACTGTAGGTCCACAATTATCATATACACTTGCCCATGATAATTGCATTAAGAAGTTCGGCCAAAATCCCTCGAGGGTTGTAGCGCTAATATATGTATATATGTGTTATATTGTGATAAACCTTGTAAGGCAAGGGAGTTAAGGAACTCAATATCATTTAAATTATTAGATGATGGAAGCAGTTTGCAAGGGTTATCAATATCACATTCCCAACAAATACTTGGCAGATTGAAATCACCTGAAACAATAACATGTCCATTTGGTTTCAGTCTGGAGCAAATTTCATTAATAACTGATAGGTGTTTTAAATTTCACTGGAAGAGCTCGGAGGAATGTATGAGCACGTAATGAATACAGTTAAGGACTGATACTTAACTTTGACACAACAAAATCCAATATTTAAAGCATCATGTAAAATAACTTCTTCTGAAAAATAAGTGGAACGAATGGCTATCAAACAACCACCTCCAATTGCAGTATTATTTGGTATCGAACCGTAAAGATAAACAGAATATTTATTACATACCCAGTGGTCAAAAGAAGGTGTCTGCAGGCATGCCAGTATGCCTCTTTAGGAGCTCGGATGCCTGCCCTCCTCGCTTCCAACCTTTACTTCTTTTTTATATGAAACGGGACAAAAAAAACAGGCCTACGTCTGTCGCTTCCATACGTGTGCCTGCTGGCAGGCAATATTGCATAGAAAATCCATTGACACCACCCTATCTCCCTTCTAGCGCAGGCATACCGGCATGCATCTACTAGAAGCGAGGATGGAATGTGCAATTTCTTCCCATAGCAGGCGTGCTGGCATGTCTCTAGCTGAGTGGCCTTGCGAAATTTACTACTGGGTTCAAGCCTTGTCTAGAGCCACTACAATAAGACAATTGTAACTTTTATAAAAAAAATTTAAAATAAGACAAAAAAAATTACAGAAAAATGTTTTTATACCCTGCACACTAGTGTCCAAGGGTATATTGTTTTTGTCACACCGTTTGTAACGCCCATAAGGAGGTGTGTCCGGTATGGAAAGGTATATATATTCTTGATCACCATCACCTCCTGAGTCCATTAGTCCATGTCCGTCTGTCCGTCTGTCCGTCTGTCTGTCATTTCGCACGATAACTGTAGTAGCTTTTGAGCTATCGACCCCAAATTCCTCTTGTTTTGGCGAATGATTGGACGGTATTGAAAATGGGCAACATCGGATAAGAGCCACGCCTACCTCCCATACAAAATGGCCGCCAATTTTATATTATTTTCGTTTATCTTGAGAAATACTTAACCGATCGCCTTCAAATTTTGGGATTCCTCTTATTTTGGCGAATGATTACACGGTATTAAAAATGGGCAACATCGAATAAGAGCCACGCCTACCTCCCATACAAAATGGCCGCCAATTTTATATTATTTTCGTTTATCTTGAGAAATACTTAACCGATTTGGATGCGGTTTTCTGCATTGGGTTGGAAATGAGGTCGGGAACGAAATGGAATTGGACCGGAACAAAATGGAATTGGAACAAATGGATCAGGAAACTAAAATTATCGATAAATATTTCAAAATTATTGATAAATATTGGAAAAATATCGATAAAATATCGAAAAATTTTCGATAAAAAATCGAAAAACTATCTATAAAAAATCGAAAAATTATCGATAAATTATCGAAAAATTTTCTATAAAAAATCGAAAAATTATCGATAAAAAATCGACAAATTATCGTAAAAAATCGAAAAATTATCAATAAAAAATCGAAAAATTGTCGATAAATTATCGAAAAATTATCGATAAAAAATCAAAAAATTGTCGATATATTATCGAAAAATTATCGATAAATATCGAAATATTTTCGTATAAAAAATCGAAAAGATATCGATTAAAAATCGATTAAATATCGAAAAATTATGAATAAAATATCGAAAAACTATCAATAAAATACCGATTTTTGATAAAATAACTAACATATGGTCTCAGAATGTATCGTACTCGCATGTGCAGGGTATTATAGCTTCGGTCAGACCAAAAATAATTCTCTTACAAGTTTTTTAAAAAAAAAAAATTTTTTTTATAATTAGCGACGGTTGTACCGGGATTTGAACCCAGGCCTCCCGGGTGGCAGTCGAACATCTTTATACATTATCAACAGCGCAGCAACTGTCAATTTAACAGTTTAGGCTATCGGATGGGTTTTAACCGCGAAAACTGTTAAATTTACCTATTTTTCGTTGATTTTACTGTTTTTTTTTCTCTCGGTGTACAAGATTGGTAATTGTCAACGTGCATCCCACCGTTGACAAGATATTACACGAAAACCAGATTTATACAACTTTGACACGATATGTAATACAAGGTATCTCTTCAAATTGATGACAGACGATTTCTTGTACACCGAGAGAAAAAACTGTTACAAAAACAGTTAAAACCATCGGAAAACTGTTTAATTGACAGCGAAAACTGTTACAATGATCAGTTTTCGCTTTTATTTTAACAGTTTTCACTGTCAATTTAACAATTTTTCGACTGTGGGATGGTTTTTAGATGCGAAACTATTATTTTTTTCTCTCGGTGTAGGATGCACCGTTACGAGAAAGTCGTGGAAACGCGCTTGTCCCTATGGCAGCTGAAGCACAACCATTAGTCCCGCCATTTTGGAAAATCGTGTACGCTAATTTTTGTATGTCGCAAATCACAGAATAACTGTACTAAGAATATTTGGTTTAGAAATGATTTCAAATATTGAATGCAGTCAATAGAATTAAAAAACAAAACTTATTGGTGCTAGTGTCCATGAAGTCATTGAAATACTTTAAATAATTACTTATAAATCAATGTCTTTGAAATACTTTAAAAAATGATTTACTTCAAATTATTTATGACTTAAATTTTTTCAATCTTTAGTCCTATTGTAAGTCATTTACTACAATCAAAAATTGCATTCTTTGACTGTGACTTCAATGAATACAGCTCAATTTGATTGCCATCTTTTACAGCTCTGAAACTAATTACCCCACAACAAAATGTTGAAGCTTAAAATTGTAGAGAATTTTATTATCTATAACAATGGCAATAAGTCTGGTCAATGTGGAACCACAGGGTTCCGTCCTTGGATCACTCTTGTTCTCGATCTATGTTAATGAGCTACCAAATGTTTTAAGCCATACAAAAATACATCTTTACGCAGATGACGTGCAGTTGTACTCAAGCTGTTCTTTAAATTCCCTTGCCAATTGTATTGGAAACGTCAACAATGATTTGTTCGAAGTTTACGGATGGGCGTTAAAAAACGGTTTATGTCTGAAACCTGCGAAATCTAAATGCATGGTAATACATAAACACCCCCTAAATCTTACAGATTTGCCAAGAATTCAGCAAAATGGCACCGATATAGAGTATGTAGACAATGCAAAAAATTTGGGTGTAACATTCAACACGACTCTCACTTGGAACAAGCATATTAATATTGCTGTTGGTAAGGTGTATGGAAAGCTTCGTACACTTTGCATTAGAATGCTTCTGGCCAAAATGTATTTAATGCCATACGGTTGTGAGATTTTCGCAAACTGTGATAGTGTTGGCAAACGCAAACTTAACGTTCTTTTCAACAACATCACAAGATACATTTTTTGTTTAAAAAGATATGACCACCCTTCACAACATGCAAAACAGGTCTACAATATGACTTTTAATAATCTTTTAGACTATTGAATTGAGTCTACAAGCTTTTTTGTAGGCCTTTCCCTTTTGTAGGCCTTTCGATTTTAATTTTTGTTTATTTCGAAGTGCTTTCTTTGTTGTGCTTCCTTGGCTTACGAAAATGACGAAGTGAGAGATTGCCAAAATACAGAGAGAGTTTTTTATGTCAAAGAAAATAACAAGCAAACACTTGATGATAGAACATTACTTAATAGACAATCTTTAGTGATGAATGTTAAAATAAGAAAAATGGAAATGTACATATTCTAAGCGCTGCTGCGAACAACTATAAAACATTGAATAAAATAATTTATTCTCAAGAACCGTCATATCTTTTTCAGCAAATTAGGTTTTCGCGCTCAAACAGGGTAAATAACTTAATTCAAATAAGGCACAGTTGTTTAACCTCTGAACGGCAGTTTTTCATATATGCTATCCATCTTTGGAATTCACTTCCCAGTGATATAAAATGTATTATTAAAACAACGCTTTTCCGAACCAAACTTTCAAATTATTTGTCGTTATAAATGTTAAATGTTTCCATTTCTACAACTAGAATTAAAATTTGATTGAAGTAATAAATAAATATAAAAGAAAATAAACAAATAAAATAAAAATAAAAAAAAACTAATATAAATTAAATTAAATCCAAAATCATACATTTTTGTTTAGTAAAATTTAAATTAATGTTTAAACTTATTGTAATTTTAACAATGTAGTGACCAATGTTTAGCAATTAAGATTTAGTTCTTATTATGTTGGGATCTTATAAATAAATAAAAAAATAAAAAAAATAAAAAAAAAAAAAAAAAACGTGCATCCCATGGTTTACGAGATATAACACGAAAACCAGATTTACACAACTTTGACACGTTATATAATACAAGCTATCTACTTTATGAAAAACCTTTTAAGTCTGAAAAGTAGGGGGTGTAATTCTCTTTAAAACGATATCAGGAGATTTCCCAAATGCATCGTTTACGAGATATTCGTGGAAACGCGTTTCTCCTTATAGCAGCTGAAGCACAACCTCTACAGTGTCGCCATTTTGGAATTAAGCTTGAGATACGCCCCTACATGAGTTCAGCAAAAAAAATTGCATATTCTAATTTTTATTAATTTTTGTATGGAGCAAATCACAGAATGACCTCTCTAAAAATAAAAAGAAAACAATTAAAAATTTTAAATAAAAATCTCAAAATAAAATGTTTTGAAATCTTGTCAAAAAAGGGATAAAACTAGAGAGTGGACTATCTTCGGCTATACCGAAGTTGAAATACCCCCACACAGTAGGAAGAAGTACCTCGAACATATAAAAATGTGGTCTCAAGACCCGATTTTGAGCCAATTATAGGTGGTTTTGAAGCCCGGACCATGTCCAAAATCCATTCTAAAAATTAAATCCACAAAAAAAAAAAAATTGGTCTCAAGACCCCATTTAGACCCTTATATATGTGGCTTCGGAACCTCGGACCATGTCAAAAATACGTTTCTAAACATTTCCAAACGAATACAACAATAAAAAATGTTTACCTTTTTTTTCGGTGTATGGGAGCCACGCCCAGTTTTTGTCCGATTTGGCTGATTCTCGAACTTGATCTCAGTATTCACGAGAAAAACATGTACCCAAAGTTTCAAGTCGATATCTCCAAAACTGCGACCGCTATCGTGCGGACGGACAGACGGACAGACGGACAGACAAACGGACATCGCTAAATCGACTCAGGAGGTGATACTGATCAAGAATATATATACTTTTCTATACCGGACACGCCTCCTTATGGGCGTTACAAACGTTGTGACAAAGTGAGTATACCCTGCCACAGTGAGTGTGGGGGTATAAAAATCGCTAAAAATAAAAATATGGACAAATGTAAATTATAAAAATAAATATCAAAACCATTAACAAAATACATTTATTTACCCTTTTTATGCCCTTCACTTTTTGACCATGCTGTACGCACTGATTTTAATATTCGAATGTCAAAATAGAAATCGTTGCTTTGGTATGTATTCGAGCAGCAGCGTGATATACATCTTATGAATGCGTCCTCATACAGACAATGATCCGTTCAAAAGCAAAAAAATTGTTTAATAATTTCGACATTGAACCAATGAAAAAAACCTTACAACCAATGAACGATGTTCATTGGTATTAGGAACAGCTTCTGGTTGAGTGTAGTGGTAATTTTTTTTAACGAGTTTTTCCTTTTATTTCACAGCCCCGTAATTAGTATCAATGGAACAGCCCATTTACATTAATTTATTTTTTTGCAGGCAAAATAAGGATTTGAAGAAAAATATTTATGAAACTATTTCCTCGTGATCATTACAATACAATATATTTCTTTCGCATTATCCTACTTCATTGAACTAACATCTACATGTTTCTATATCCAGTAAGAAGTAAATAGAGTTATATTAAATAAATGATGTCAGCTGAAGACGTTGTAAACAAGGTATGTATTCAAATTTAAAGTTAAGAACATAAATCAAATGACAATGGGTCCATTATGTTAAGATATTATACCAGGAATTTGGAGTAGGCGAATTCAACCAGTGCTCCGTTCCAGCTGCCTTCCGGTCTCTAAATTCAGCTCCGTTCCATAAAATTAGCAAGCAAAAATAGATATTTTTATATCGTTGTCGTTCTAGGCTTGCCACACACAGGGTTTTTGCCCGGAGACTCCGGGAATCTGAACGTTTCTCCGGTTTTCTGAAAAATTTCTCCGGGTTTTTCATAGTTTTAGTAATTTTTTGTTAATTTTAAAATGTTTGTCAAAACTTATTTTGATTAAACATTTCAAAATAAAATACGCATTCTTTCGTTCTAGTCACCCTATGTTATTTAGTTATTATTTGGATAATTTAAATTATTTCGACCGAACCAAGTGCTCTAGGCTTTTGGAAAATACCCAATAAACCTATCGATTGGGTATCGCCTTGAGGTCGATCAGAAAGCAAATAGTTTTCTTAAATCTCCAACATTAGTTCTCAACTTCAGCTCAAGTGCTCATCTTAAAAGGACATGGAATTACCCATTGATAATATATCGTCTTCGTTCTAACAGAAATCCCTAAGTAAATTTTTCTAATTAAAAATAAACAAGTGTTAATATGTAATAATTTAGTGTCTAACATACAGAAAATTCCACTTTAAAATACAATTGTGCCTGTGAAAAGAACGATTATAATTAAAAGCTATAAGCAATAGAAAAGGAAATTTGATTACCTTTTCAATGAGTATATTTCTATCCAATTTTTAAATGGAAATGGGTGGCGAATTGGCCATAAGTGCATATACCATTTTTTGTGATATCGGCCATCTCGATTGTAACACCATGTATAATATTAATGTTAGTTTTTATTTATTTTAACTACAGCTTATTTCGTGAACCCTACACACAAAAATAAAATCGGTACCCAAAAAGAGGGTTAAAAACGCTCCAACCCTTCAATGTTGTACGTTTCACCGATGACAGATGGTAAATTTATTCCACAATTTTTTCCACGGTTAAGTTGTGAATTGTTCAGTAAATTTGTGAAAAATTCACATCTAATCAAAAATTGTGGTACAAAACTTACAATAACAAAAACTTTTTCAATTATTTGAACTATTTTATGTCGAATTTTGAAAATTTATTTTAACAACTTTTTTTCGGTTAAACCAATCTATTAACAACGATTAATAAATTCCGGTTTTTCATACATTTGGAAAAGGTGTACGTTTTTTTCTGTGTAAATGTGTATATATTTATGGTTTTCTCAAATTTAATAATGTGAATATTTGGTATCATTGGGAAGGTCTAACCTTTCCAACTAGGTGCTGTAAGAGAATTGACCACCTATTTCATCCAAAAAAAACCCGCCCATTCGAAAGGTATTGATTAGACCTTTCCATTATTAAATTTGCGGCAAACCATAAATATATACACATTTAGGGTGCACGAAATAAGCTGTAAGCTTATTTTATTTTTGTTTGTTTGTACCTTTTTTTATTTGTTTGTACCTTTTATTTATTCCGGTATGGAAAAGTATATATATTCTTGGTCAGCATCACAGCCGGAGTCGATTAAGTCATGTCCGTCTGACCGTCTGTCCGTCTGTCCGCAGGATACCGGTCGCAGTTTTGATAACGACTTGAAACTTTGGGACCATGTTTTTCACATCAAAAGTAAGAGCAAGTTCGAGAATCAGCCAAATCGGACAAAAACTGGGCGTGGCTCCCATATAACGAACAAAAGGTCAACCTTTCCCAAGTATTTTTTATAGCTGTTTCCGATTGGAAATGTTTAGAAATGGATTTTCGACATGATCCAAGCTTGCAAAACCACATATAAATGATTCAAAATGGGGTCTTGAGACAACATATTTTTTTTTGTGGATATGAAATTTTCAGAAACGGATTTTTGTTGTGGTTTGAAGCTCCAAAACCACCTATAAATGTCTCAAAATGGGGTCTTGAGACCAAATTTTGTATGTTGATGTATTTCTTAACTTCTACTGTGTGGGGGTATTTCAGCTTCGGCATTGCCAAAGATAGTCCACTCTCTAGTTTTTTTTTATGCTTGGCTTCATAAAGCTTTTTAAATCTCCGATTTTGTGCTTCTTCAAGTGTGGCGAGCCTACGTCGTTCTAACAGAATCACTAAGTCCATCACTAAGGCAATATGCAACTAAGCATTTTGTGCCTTGCTTTGCTAGTGACTTCGCTGCATTTCGGTAAAGGTAAAATCACATGTACTTCGTCAAGGATATTAATCGTACGGTCGGCCAGTTATAAGGAGTGCGTCATTAGAAACTTGTGCATCGAAAAATACAAATATCTCAGTGACCACTTGTTCAATTTTAAAAAAGTTTACATTTTATTAACGGAAAACTAATTCAAAGTATAACTAAAAAAGAAATTTAAAATAAATTTTAATTAATGGTAAAGTTCTTGACATTTTTTGGAACTCTTATCATAAGGGCTTTTACAGTGTCTTCCTTGATCCTTGCGCTTGCAGACCACCACTTACGCCGAAAATCTTCAACATCCTTATATACCTAGTTCGTGGCCTTTAATTCCCTGTTTACCAGAGCCCAATATCTCTCGATTGGCCGGAGCTCTGGACAATTTGGTGGGTTCGCTTTATCGCGCAATTTTTAACTAAACAAAAAAAAACTAAAATCCAAAACTTCCCACGCGATAATTAAAATCCCTAATTGCCCGAATAGCACAGTCGCGAAGCGTGAGTGTGTTTCGCAAATTTACATATACACCCCCGCACCCACCAAAATGAAAATACTCATTTTGGCGGCACTCATGTATGTATAGGCGAAAGCATAAATGTCGACAGATTCCCCTCCCTCAAACAGGTTCAAAGAGTGCAAAAAGCTTTAGTCTAGTTTTTTTTCATATTATGTCTTCGTCCCGTAAGTACAGTTTCGCGCAATGCCATCCCCAACATCGGAACGTAAAAGCTCATCAACAAACTTCTAAAACGAAGTCGTAACAAAAGGGAATGAGAGATCTTGACAGCGGTTGTCAATTCTCCTCCCGGCTGCATTACACCCGCGAGTGTCCAATTTGGTTTAATTAAACCAAAATAATATAAATAAAAAAGAACAATATAATAAAAAAACTAGAGAGTGGACTATCTTCGGCTATACCGAAGCTGAAATACCCCCACACAGTAGGAAGAAGTACCTCGAACATAAAAAATTGTGGTCTCAAGACCCTATTTTGAGCCAATTATAGGTGGTTTTGGAGCCCGACCATGTCCAAAATCCATTTCTAAAAATTTCCAATTGAATCCACAAAAAAAAGAAAAATTGGTCTCAAGACCCCATTTAGACCCTTATATATGTGGCTGCGGAACCTCGGACCATGTCAAAAATACGTTTCTAAACATTTCCAATCGAATACAACAATAAAAAATGTTTACCTTTTTTTTCGGTGTATGGGAGCCACGCCCAGTTTTTGTCCGATTTGGCTGATTCTCGAACTTGATCTCAGTATTCACGAGAAAAACATGTACCCAAAGTTTCAAGTCGATATCTCCAAAACTGCGACCGCTATCGTGCGGACGGACAGACGGACAGACGGACAGACGGACGGACAGACAGACGGACATCGCTAAATCGACTCAGGAGGTGATGCTGATCAAGAATATATATACTTTTCCATACCGGACACGCCTCCTTATGGGCGTTACAAACGTTGTGACAAAGTTAGTATACCCTGCCACAGTGAGTGTGGGGGTATAAAAAGAATAATATAATAAAAAGTGTCAGTGCGCGCTTTCGGTCTGTGTTTCTCCCTTCGGTTTTGTTCACCCGTCGCCCCGAACAAAGGGAAAACACAAAAACAAGAACAAACAAACATCAAGGCTGCTCTACTGTAGTGGCACGAAGCAGGGTCAGGTCAAAAGATGGTAGACACTTCATGTTGCCTTATAAATGGTAGAAGTCACTTCTGTAGGCACTCCTTCATATAAAGTTCAGTGTTAACAGTCCCGGTTGTCACGAAAATTTTGGTTCTTTTGCCACAACTGCAGAAATTTCTTTGGAAACTTTGCTCTTCTTTGGGTCTTACATTTTTCCTTCACATTTCCCCTAGCATCGGCAATGTAAAATTATTGCTGCATTCCGATCCAGGACTTTTTGGACTTTGTATGTCTTCAGACCAGCTTCGCCTTTCACTCTTCTTACAAAGGACTCCGAGCATTCCGTTGCATGAGCTGCTTTTCGTCCTCAGAGATTCGGATTTTTCTTCAGCTTGTTTAGCACCTTCTTCGCTTTGTTACGGTCATCCTAACCTTACTTTTTGCCTGTTCCAGGCTTCCGATTGCAGCTAAGGACGCCTTAAACTTTTTAAGCACGTTTGATACAGTATTCCGGAGAGCTTTTGCATTTTTTGCAATTCTTTTATACGTCAATTGAGGATTATTTAAGAAATTTTTTATATAATCAACGAATTTTACTAAAGTTACATGCAAAATTTTCGGACATGTTTTTCAAAGGTCACATGACCAAAAATTTTGATTTTGAATTCATATGAAGAAAGCTAAAGTAGAAAAAACAGTCACAAGTTTCTAATAACGCACTCCTTACAGCGATGCGCGGGAAGAAATCGAAAATCTATTGACGAAGGCTCCCCCAATCACAGCAGCGAAGGCAGCCTAATTCAAAACAGCGACAACTGAAAAAGCTCAAATCACGGCATCGACAAGTGAAGCAGCAACCGCGATGGCAGCTTCTGGCGGTGTCAGACAAAACAGCACCATCAATATTAGCTCGAATCCAGAAGCAACGTAAAATCATCGAAACAGTAATGCGGTCGTTGAAAAAACTGTTAAGTGATGAAACATCTCATCCGACCCGTCCAATTACTATTCTATGCATGCTAAAAGCATTGGACAGCATTGGCAAGCGGCACAGGACCTACACAAGACCATTTGGGAATCGCTGGATACCATCGATATAAAAACGTATGATATCGATGCATACTTCCAAATAGAAGAGGACATAAACAATGACCTTCTGGAAGCTCCTGAAGAATCAAGATATCAAAGAGCACTACGTGAACTTCATGAGTGAATACGAACAACTCGGCCACTTAGAGGAGGTTTCACTAAATACCATTGAAGGTCCGCACTACTTCCTTCCACATCATGCAGTTTTCAAACCCGACAGCACAACAACCTAATTAAGGGTGGTCTTTGACGCCTCCGCCAAAACATCAACAAACCTGTCACTAAATGACATATTGGCTACTGGACCAACTATTCAAGATGACGAATTCACCACACTCATTCGCTTCCGCCTTCTTCGTTATGCGTTCACTGCCAATATACAAAAAATGTACCGACAGATATAGATGGACAAGGATGACCGAAAATACCAACTTATTTGGTGGAGGAAGAGCTGTCGAAACCCTTGAGATGTCTGCAACTGTCAACTGTAACGTATGGGACAACATCAGCTCCTTACTTGGCAACGCGTTCCCTTCAAGCCATTGCTGAAGAGTACACTCAGAGATATCCACTAGCAGCAGAAGTTGCCAAAACTAATTTCTATGTAGACGATGTCCTGAGCGGCTCAGACTCTCCACTGCACTGGCAATTCAAGAGTAGCTGTGAATAATGTTGGGTTCAGCAGGATTCAAGCTTCGAAAGTGGGGTGCCAATCATCAACGTTTACTTCAAAACATTCCTACTGCAGATCAGGAACTATCACCAAACTTCAATAACCCAGAAAAGGAACATATTAAAACAATGGGCCTCATCTGGCACCAAAAAAGGGACAAATTTACAATCAGGATTGAAGAAGTCATAAACAAAAAGATAACAAAACGTACCGCTTTGGCTGATATTGCTCGCTTGTTTGATCCACTCGGTTTCATCGCCCCTGTAACAGTAACTGCTAAAATATTCCTACAGGAATTGAGGAAGCTAATGCTGGACTGGGACGCAGCACTACCACAAGATCTTCACGACACCTGGCTCAATTTCAGACATGATATTCAATTTTTGCCAAACATAAACATTCCACGTCACGTCTTTGGAAACGCCACGTCGAAGGCCCCTCAGATCCACATATTTGCCGATGCATCAGAAAAGGCCTACGGAGCAGAAGCGTAAGTCCGAACAGTAGATGTTCACAACATCATTATTGAACGTTTTCTGTGCGCAAAATCAAGAGTGGCACCTGTAAAATAAATAACTCTGCCCAGACTTGAATTGTGTGCCGCTATATTAGCAGTAGAGGTTTTGCAGAAACTTCAGGAAACCCACATCTTTAAGGCTACGTCCGTATTTTTCTGGTCTGAACCCACGGAAGTTCTTGGTTGGATCAACGCAGAATCCTCACACTATCATACCTTCGTAGCCAACCGAATACCTGTTATTCAACAAATATCATCATCGCAGCAATGGCGACACGTTAGATCTGAAGACAATCCGGCAGATCTCATATCAAGAGGCCTGACAGCAGGCAAACTAATAAACAACAACTTTTGGTTTTATGGTCCAACATTTCTACATGGATCGATAACATCATGGCCTTTCCAACCACCGCTTGAGAAGAACTGTTCGGAACTCAGACAGAAGATAGTGTCAGCAACTGCGACACAGGCTACAATGACTACAGCCATATTTGAGACCATCAATCACAAGAACTCTTTCCGTCGTCTGCAGAGGGTCGTTTCATATGTACTTCGATTTATAAAGCATTCTCGGAATCCCACTACAAAACGAAACGAGTCAGCGAAATGGAGGATGCCTTAATTTACATCATAAGGAGCATACAGCTTCAAGATTTTGCTGATGAACGGGCCCAAATAGCACGACATTCTTGCGTACAAAACAACAGTTCGATTAGCAGCTTAACTCCTTTTATCGACGAAAAGGGTATCTTGAGAGTAGGAGGACGATTAAACGCTTCCACGTTGAGCTGCGATGCTAAACACCCGATACTTATGCCGTATCGCAACCCAATTACGAAACAATAATTAGAAGAGCTGCATAAGGAACATCTTCATGCGGGTCCCCAAACACTTATATCTATCGTAAGACAACGTTTCTGGCCAATCAAGGTAAAATCTCTTGCCCGCTCAATCGTTCAAGGTTGCGTTCAATGCAACAGAGCTAGACCAAAGCTATTTCAACAGCTAATGGGAAATCTGCCAGCAGATGGGCGCGTTCGTACAGCGTCCACGTACCATCCTCTGTCCTGCTCACCATCCCCTGTCGAAGTACAACCATTTAACACCAATCCCGGCATCTATTTTGAGAATCTCGGTGTTGCGGAAGTTATCACCAGTTATAAATAGGGAAATTAGAATAATAAAAACCAGTTATTAATTATAATTCGAAGTGTTATCAATATCGACGTGGATAAGCTCCAATTCTGGTTTAAGTACCGGAATTTGGAAATTCAAGGAAAAAGCTATTTAAAAACTCAAATTCTTACATCAGAGGCGTAGGGGGCCGTGGGGGGATTCAAACCTTTTTTTTTAAACAAGGCATAACTTCCAATTCCTTTAAGCTACAATGATGAATGTGGTATGTGGTATGTGGGTTCTTATTGACAAAATGAAATTTGCAATGAAATTAAGAAGAAAGTAGCCAAAAACCCTTAATTTTAAATCGAAATTGCGGAAATTAATTTAAAGGAAATCTATTTTCTGCTTTTTAGTCGGTTAAAGGGTTATATTTTAAAAAACTTGTTTTTTACTCTTTTTTTTACATTTTTTCCTTAAGTAAAAAAAAATTTTTAAATTATATTTTTTTGTTTTTACTTAAAGTAGCCTTGAATCTGGGACCTGTTATGCGTCCAATGTAGTACTTTCTGACCTATAAAGCCCAATAAAATTTTACCAATAAATACAATGTTATTTAATTTTTAATCCGTTATGTGTAATTTTGGACAGAGTAAACTGACAATTTGTCTGTTGTTGTATTACAGCATCTAGTGCTGGCTGAATAGTTGTAGGTATAATATGTTACCTGTATTCAAAAGTAGGCTTGAACCCTGAACCAATCTAGTAGATAATCCAAATTTCTTTAGTTTTAAAGTTATAGCTAGAAAAAAAAAAAATTTACTATTTTTCAAGATTTTTTTCATTTTTTTTGAAAATTGTCAAAAAAAAGTGAAAAATAAACCAATTCCACAGCAACAAAATGTTGTAGCTAAAAACTGTAGAGAATTTTATTATCTACAAAAGATTGGTAATAAGTTCTGTCAACGTGCATTCTACCGTTTACAAGATATTACGGGACAACCAGATTTACAGAACTTTGAAACATTATATAACATCAACTTCTACAACCTCTAGAATCCCGCCATTTTGAAATTAAGCCCCTTTGAGTTCAGTAAAAAAAATTTGTATCGATTTTTTATCGAAATTTTTTTGATATTTTACGATATTTTATCAACAATTTTACAAAAATTTACCATTAAATATCGAAAAATTTTCGATAAAATATCGACAAATGGAATTGAACAAAATTTTTAAATGGAACAGAGAATTGAAATTATCGATAAATATTGAAAAATTATTGATACAATATCGATACAATTGATAAAATATTGAAAAATTGTTCATTAAATATCGAAAAATTGTCGATGAAATATTGACAAATGGAATTGGAACAAAATTTTTAAATGGATCAGAGAATGGAAATTATCGATAAATTATCGAAAAATTGTCGATAAAATACCGAAAAATATCAAAAAACTATATTCGGCTATGCCGAAGCTAAAATGCCTCCACACAGTAGGAAGAAGTATCTCGAACATAAAATGATGTGGTCTCAAGACCCCATTTTGATCAACCTATAAATAGTTTTGGAGCCCGGACCATGTTCAAAATCCGTTTCTAAAAATTTGCAATCAAATCGACCAAAAAAAAAAATTGGTCTCAAGACCCCATTTTGACCCTTATATATGTGGCTTCAGAACCTCGGACCATGTCAAAAACATTTCTAAACATTTTCAATTGAATGCAGCAATAAAAAAGACTTAAAAAATGTTGACCTTTTTTTTCGATGTATGGGAGCCACGTTTTTGTCCGATTTGGCTGATTCTCGAACTTGATCTCAGTATTCACGAGAAAAATATGTACCCAAAGTTTCAAGGCGATATCTCCAAAACTGCGACCGCTATCGTGCGGGCGGACAGACGGACAAACGGACAGACTTGTATTTGATTGGATATTATTTCGGGAACGAAATGGGAATAAAACTGGAACAAAATGGAATAGGATCAAAATTGTGAAATGAATCGGGAATGAAGTGGAAATGAAAATTATCGACAAACAATCGAAAAATTTCTATATAATATCGCAAAAATATAAACAACAAATAATTTAAACAAATTGGAAAATGAGGTGCTCCGTTTTCAGCTGCAACAACATCAGCGTTAAAGGACAAACAGCTTTACGCTTTTATGGTTTTCCCAAAGAACGAAAAAGTTGTGGAAAAATGGGTCGCATTCTGTTGTCGAAGTGACGCAATAAACATTAAAACAGCCCGAATTTGTTCCGCCCATTTCACACCGGATTGTTTGAACGGAATATGAGTTCTGAAATGGGATTCTCAACACAGAAGGGGTTTGCGTTGAAGCCAGGGGTAGTTCCTACTGTGGAGGCAGTACAAGAACCTTGCGGAGCGTCAAAAAATTTAGAAAGAAATTTTTGAATGCAAAAATGTTTAGTATTGATAAATGCAGATCGGTTATTTTGTTCAAAACAAGTAATAAAAATTACATTTTGAACTTACCGTACCATATTTGCAATAATGTAGCAATTTTTATCAAATTCCGACATTTCTGATGTATTTATTTTTGTTTTTGAGTCTTATGCGAAATAATCCACTCTAGCAGAACATGTTTCAATTCAGATCTTTCTGGCAACGCTGGCTGCCAGAAAAACGTAAACAAAGAACAGAAAACGTCATGTCGTCATCTGTGTTTATATCCTTCTTGGGTGCATCCTATCGACTAGTATCAATTTGAAGAGAATTACACCGCCTAATTTTTAGACTAGGTTTTTCGTAAAGTTGATATTATATAATGTTTCAATGTTGTGTAAATCTGGTTGTCGCGTAATATCTTGTAAACGGTGGGATGCACGTTGACAGGACTTATTACCAATCTTGTAGATAATAAAATTCTCTACCGTTTTTAGCTACAACATTTTGTTGCGGGGTAATTGGTTTATTTTTCCCTTTTTATCAAAAATAATCATTTTGACAATTTTCAAAAAAATGAAAAAAATCTTGAAAAATAGAAAAAATTTCATTTTTTTCGAGCTATAACTTTAATACTAATGATCCCAAGAAAATATTCTAGGTAAGAATTGTAGAAATTTGGATTATCTATTAGATTGGTTCAGGGTTCAAGCCTACTTTTGGACAAAGGTAACATATTATCCATTTGGACTGCGTAAACATTTTGCCAGTGGATCTTGAATAATTGCTTTCACTGCAAAGTCTGCATGTTCCAGAGGTGGCGGTGTCCGTCCAACGAAGACTTCGTTCGTCTATTTTTGAGCTTGATAATACTGACTCTCTTCTCGATCAGTTGTGCGTTCGTGTTCAAGGCTGCTCGGGTTCCTTTTTCATTGTTGCTTCATACATGTCGACAATGCAGTTTCGTTAACGCTGAACCAACTTTTCGATAATCACCTTTGTGTATTAGGTGATTTTAATTTATGTAATGTTTCTTGGTCTTATAATGGCAGTATTTATGCACTTACACCTGAAAATGTTAATAGTTATAACGAAATGTATTTAGTTGATAGCTTTCTAAGTATTGAATTATCTCAAATTAATAACTTTTTAAACAAACTTCATAGAGTATTGGATCTAATTTTTATACCCCCACACTCACTGTGGCAGGGTATACTAACTTTGTCACAACGTTTGTAACGCCCATAAGGAGGCGTGTCCGGTATGGAAAAGTATATATATTCTTGATCAGTATCACCTCCTGAGTCGATTTAGCGATGTCCGTCTGTCTGTCCGTCCGTCTGTCCGTCTGTCCGTCTGTCCGTCCGCACGATAGCGGTCGCAGTTTTGGAGATATCGACTTGAAACTTTTTTTACATGTTTTTCTCGTGAATACTGAGATCAAGTTCGAGAATCAGCCAAATCGGACAAAAACTGGGCGTGGCTCCCATACACCGAAAAAAAAGGTAAACATTTTTCAAGTCTTTTTTATTGTTGTATTCGATTGGAAATGTTTGGAAACGTATTTTTGACATGGTCCGAGGTTCCGAAGCCACATATATAAGGTCGAAATGGGGTCTTGAGACCAATTTTTTTTTTTGGTGGATTTAATTGGAAATTTTTAGAAATGGATTTTGGACATGGTCCGAGGTTCCGAAGCCACATATATAAGGGTCTAAATGGGGTCTTGAGACCAATTTTTTTTTTTTGTTGGATTTAATTGGAAATTTTTAGAAATGGATTTTGGACATGGTCAGGGCTCCAAAACCACCTATAATTGGCTCAAAATAGGGTCTTGAGACCACATTTTTTTATGATCGAGGTACTTCTTCCTACTGTGTGGGGGTATTTCAACTTCGGTATAGCCGAAGATAGTCCACTCTCTAGTTTTCATTAGTAATAATCTAAACTTTAAGTTGTCGGAATGTCTCATTCCCATTTTTTTTACTGATATGCATCATGTTCCTTTGGCTCTACACATTGAATTTTATGAATTTCCTAATTTAGAAAATAATTGTCTGCACAATTCTTTTAATTATAGTTTATGTGATTTTACTAGCTTAAACATTTAATTCTTAAGTTTGATTGGGCTATTTTTGGATTCTGATACTGCAATTTGTTTCAACATTTTTAAAATTAAAATTTCTGAAGTTTGCTTAAACAATGTTCCACTAATTAAAAAAAAAGCCTTTTAAGCTGCAGTGGCACACTAAAGAACTAAAAAAACTGAAAAACTTAAGAAATAAGTTTCACTTTAAATTTAGAAAAACCCTAATTCGCTATACTTCCATAAATACCAACTTTATACAAAAGAATAGAATTGCCTAGATACATTTTTACATAGAAATCATATTTTGGATTACGAAGCCAAAATTAAAATGAATCCGAAAGAATTCTGGCGCTTTATTAAGTCCAAGAAATCTTGTTCAAGTTTTCCGTCCGCGTTATTTTTTAATGATAAATCTGACCAGTCTGCCTCTGAGGCTGCTAATCTATTCGCTGAGTTCTTTTGCTCCAACTTTATCTCTGATGATGATGATCCTAATGAAGACGTAACATTAAATTTAGATTCCGTTTTGGATTTTGGGTCTCTGACTTTACCCTCTGAAGATGTCTCAAATGGACTTCTCAAACTTAAATCTTCTTCTTTAACAGATGTCGATGGGCTCTCAGCAATTTTTCTCAAATAGTGTCCATATCTAGTTCAACCTTTGAAAAAAATGTTTAATAAATCCTTATCATTTGGTATTTTCAATGATGAGTGGAAAATTGCATTCATTACTCCTATCTTTAAAAGTGGGAATAAGAACAACATCTCTAATTATAGGCCTATTTCCAAGCTATCGACGGTATCGAAACTTTTCGAATGCATCATCAAAGATAAGGTATTTTTTGCAGTAAAGAGCTTAATTTGTCCAAATCAACATGGGTTTTGTTATGTATGCATTCACGGCAAGGCAGTCGGTTCGTAGACGTCACGGTGCACACATCAATCTGCGTAAATCGCGGTCATTATAAATTGCTACTCAAATACATTTGATATTTATTACTTATAATTAAACACTATTTACAATATTAATATCAACGCGTGCATACTTAACAGGTTTGTTCCGGGTAGGTCGACAGTCTCTAATCTTGCCTTGTTTGCACAAGATTGTATCACTGCGTTTCAAACTGGTTTTCAGATTGACTCAATCTACACCGATTTTTCGAAAGCATTCGACAAAGTCTCTCACAATATTCTTTTAAGAAAATTATCAAACATAGGTTTTCATTCAACTTTTTTAAATTGGATAAAATCGTATTTAAGTAACCGGCGATGTGTTGTTACTGTTGATAATATACCTTCCCAGGCATTTATAGCCTCGTCTGGTGTTCCACAAGGTAGTGTCGTGGGACCTCTGTTATTTGTGTTATTTATAAACGATATTGGAAGTTGTTTTTCATTTGCAAAATTTCTTCTTTATGCCGACGATCTCAAAATTTTTTCGGTCGTGATAAATTCGTCAGACTCATCGCTACTCCAATCAGAACTAAACAAAATAAACTCTTGGTGCTGTAACAATCGTCTATCGTTGAATATTAATACATGTTTTCATGTTACATTCTCAAAGTCAAACAACTACTTTGAGACTTCTTACCATATCTGTGATTCACCTTTAAAGTCAATTAGTGAAATAAAAGATCCCGGAGTTATCTTTGACCATAAATTAACATGTACTAGCCACATTAATTCTGTTGTATCGAAATCCTATGCAATGCTCGCATTAGTCCGACGGAATAGCTCTGACTTTTCCAATCCATATACACTTAAATTGCTTTATACTTCCTTTGTGCGATCAAGACTTGAATATGCCTCTTTTTTCTGGAGACCTTATCATATCTCTCATATTAATCGTATTGAGCGTATCCAGAAAGTTTTCATGCGATATGCACTGCGATCTTTGAATTTTCATGATCCTATTCCCTTCTATACTTCGCGGTGTATGCTAATTACTCTTAAATCTCTTAAGAGTAGGAGAGCAATTCTGTCCTTGTCCTTCGTCTTTAACATTATCCATGGTGCAGTAGATTGTCCGTCGCTCCTAGAGAGAATCAATTTTAACATTCCTATTAGAACTCTTCGCCATTATGTTCCTTTTTATGTTAGCTTTAGTAAAACTATTTATGGCCTTAATGCCCTCACAAGGGCGTTGATTCAATTTAACGATTTTTCTCACATGATTGATGTTTATTTCTCTTATTCCAAAAATACTTTTTTGAATTTGTTTAACACTGTTTTTGGTTAATCGTTAAGTAACTTTTACCTAGTTCCTAATTAGTCTGTAAGAATGTAAAAAATTCATAGACTTAAATAAATAAATAAATATACCTACAACTAAAGAGCGATAAACTAATAATTTATTAAATCTGGATGAAATTATTCAGCCAGCACAAGATGCTGTAATACAACAACAGTCGAATTATCAGTTTACTCTTTCCAAAATTACTTATAACGGATTAAAAATTAAATAACATTGCATTTATTGGTAAAAGACTACTTTTGGTAAAAACAAAAAAAATATAATAAAAAAAAAATTTTTTCTTAAGTAAAAAATGTAAAAAAAGAGTAAAAAACAAGTTTTTAAAAATATAATTAATTTAAAGGAAATTTATTTTCTGCTTTTTAGTCGCTTAAAGGGTTATATTTTGAAAAACTTATTTTTTACTCCTTTTTATTTTCCAATTATTAAAAAAAAATTTGGTTTGGGAGATTTCCCCCTTTCTTTTTTCCCCTTTTTTTACTCTTTTTCACGAATGCGAACCTAAGTACAAAATTTCAGTCCTGTAGCTTAAGTTAGAACATTAAATTGGCTCCATCCCGCTCCTCTTTGCCCCCACACCCCCCTTTCCAAAGGGTATAAAATTTAATTTTGTCAATAAGAACCCATCATCATTGTAGCTTGAAGGAATTGGAAGTTATGCCATGTTTAAAAAAAAGGGGTTTGAGTCCCCCACGGCCTCCTACGCCTCTGATGAACCCCAAAATTTAATAGAATGCATTGTCAACCGAGTTCTATCTGTGTACCAAATTTCAACTCTAGCTTATTTATTTATTTGTTTATTTATTTATTTATTTATTTATTTATTTATTTATTTATTTATTTATTTATTTATTTATTTATTTATTTATTTATTTATTTATTTATTTATTTATTTATTTATTTATTTATTTATTTATTTATTTATTTATTTATTTATTTATTTATTTATTTATTTATTTATTTATTTATTTATTTATTTATTTATTTATTTATTTATTTATTTATTTATTTATTTATTTATTTATTTATTTATTTATTTATTTATTTATTTATTTATTTATTTATTTATTTATTTATTTATTTATTTATTTATTTATTTATTTATTTATTTATTTATTTATTTATTTATTTATTTATTTATTTATTTATTTATTTATTTATTTATTTATTTATTTATTTATTTAGGTCTACAGATTTAAAAATCTTACAGACTGTTACAAAACTTACAACTAATTAAAAATAACAAACAAATTTAATCAAAAGCGATATAAACTAACATTGAAATTTAACACTGGTGAGAAACTATTACACAAACGAATACACCTTGCAATAGGCTTTTGAAGCGTAATTAGTTCTATGAACATTGTCTTCAAACAATCGATTATTTCTTAAATTTCTAATTGGTACATATAATTTAAATAAATAAAAGAAAGAATATTATAAACAAAAAGCAGTGAAGAATAAGAACGCCTATCTTTTAAAGATTGCAATCCAAGTAATTTTCTGCGGCCATCGTATGATGGAAGACCATCCGGCCATCGCATCTTATATAATGCATATCTCGTAAAAACTCTCTGCACTCTTTCAATGCGGTTAGAGTCCACGGCATTAAATGGATTCCAAATTAATGAACAATATTCGATACCACTACGAACAAGTGAAACATATAGAGCTTTCACAGCTGTAGGGTCTTTAAAGATTTGAGTATTTCGTTTCTCAAAACCTAACATTGAATATGACTTCGAAATGATATAATAAAAATGACTATTTTAATTCATATTATAATCAAAAATTACTCCTAAATCTTTGATTTTATCTTTACGACTCAGTTTACAACTATTTATTGAATTAAACATAAAACGATCAACACAATTAGAGAATGATACAATGCAACACTTACTTATATTCAACTTAAGATTGTTTAGTATACACCAATTCTGGAAATATGTCAAATCTGTCTGAAGTTTAATACAATCAGAGATATTTTTCACATTTAATAACAGTTTGATATCGTCAGCAAACATTAGACATTTAGAATATTGGGAAATTTTTGGTAAATCATTTATAAAAATTAAAATAGAGCAAGGGCCCGCAGGCGTACCTTGTAGTATACCAGAGTATGCATCAATCGCTATTTCAGAAAGAGTACTACCGATTTTAACAAACAATTTACGGTTTAAAAGGAAACTTTTAAAAAATTTCAAAATAGAATCTGGTGTTCCAAACATTTGTAGCTTAGACAACCAAATCATTGGATCAACCTTATCAAAAGCTTTAGAAAAGTCCGTGTAAACTACATCAAGCTGACTTTGCATGTTCATAGCACGAACGATTTGATTTGAAATTAAAGCTAAATTTGTGCAGGTAGATAGACGTGGTAAAAAACCATGCTGACTTTCACAAATATCATCCTTCACAAAGTCAAATAGCTTATTTTAAATTATATGATCGAATAACTTCGCAAATGTGCTTTGCTTAACTATAGCTCTGTAATTATTCACATCACTACGATCACCCAATTTCAATATTGGTATGGCTAAACAAATTTTCCAATTTTTATGTGGAAGTATATGAAAAAGCTCGCCGAAGATTTGAGGATATATATATATGATCCATCCCCAAATCCTCATATCTCCCATACAAAATAGCCGCCAAATTTGTACTATTTTTCTTTATCTTCGAAAATACTTAACCTATTTGGACGCCGTTTCTTGTATTTGATGGGAAATGATGTCGGGAACGAAATGGGAATAAAATTGGAACAAAATAGAATTAGAACAAAATTGTAAAATGAATTGGGAATGAAGTGGACATGGAAATTATCGACAATCAATCGAAAAATTTCGATAAAATATCGAAAAATTATGAATAAAATATCGAAAAATTATGAATAAAATATCCATAAAATATCGAAAAACTATCAATAAAATACCGAATACCGATTTTCGATAAAATTACTAACACATGGTCGCAGAATGAATCGTACTGGCATGTGCAGGGTAGAAGAGAATTCTCTTACTAGTTTTTACCACATTTTTTGAATAGATTAACCTATCCTTTTTATTTCTGTGTAATGTGTTCAGATCTAGGACATTCTTTTGCAATATTAAAATCGAGAAATTTTCTTTCACATTTTCCTATCTTTGACATTAGGGCGATTAATTTAAATAAGGGAGAATTCCTTTTTATTCTGTCGAAACAGGGAAATGAGAAACATTCGGCCAAGCGTCTAATAGTGCTTTGTGTTACCAATTTTACCAAACATATATCCCTAAACACTGAAATCAAATTTTGTTGCATCTATCGCGATGTTGAATTACGGCATACTACACTTTTTATACCCCCACACTCACTGTGGCAGGGTATACTAACTTTGTCACAACGTTTGTAACGCCCATAAGGAGAGGTGTGTCCGGTATAGAAAAGTATATATATTCTTGATCAGCATCACCTCCTGAGTCCATGTCCGTCTGTCCGTCTGTCCGTCTGTCTGTCATTTCGCACGATAACTGTCGTAGCTTTTGAGCTATAACATTGCATTTATTGGTAAAAGACTACTTTTGGAAAAACAAAAAAAATATAATAAAAAAAAAATTTTTTCTTAAGTAAAAAATGGAAAAAAAGAGTAAAAAACAAGTTTTTAAAAATATAATTAATTTAAAGGAAATTTATTTTCCGCTTTTTAGTCGCTTAAAGGGTTATATTTTGAAAAACTTATTTTTTACTCCTTTTTATTTTCCAATTATTAAAAAAAAAATTTGGTTTGGGAGATTTCCCCCTTTCCTTTTTCCCCTTTTTTTACTCTTTTTCACGAATGCGAATCTAAGTACAAAATTTCAGCCCTGTAGCTTAAGTTAGAACATTAAATTGGCTCCATCCCGCTCCTCTTTGCCCCCACACCCCCCTTTCCAAAGGGTATAAAATTTAATTTTGTCAATAAGAACCCATCATCATTGTAGCTTGAAGGAATTGGAAGTTATGCCATGTTTAAAAAAAAGGGGTTTGAGTCCCCCACGGCCTCCTACGCCTCTGATGAACCCCAAAATTTAATAGAATGCATTGTCAACCGAGTTCTATCTGTGTACCAAATTTCAACTCTAGCTTATTTATTTATTTGTTTATTTATTTATTTATTTATTTATTTATTTATTTATTTATTTATTTATTTATTTATTTATTTATTTATTTATTTATTTATTTATTTATTTATTTGTTTATTTATTTATTTATTTATTTATTTATTTATTTATTTATTTATTTATTTATTTATTTATTTATTTAATTATTTATTTATTTATTTATTTATTTATTTATTTATTTATTTATTTATTTATTTATTTATTTATTTATTTATTTATTTATTTATTTATTTATTTATTTATTTATTTATTTATTTATTTATTTATTTATTTATTTATTTATTTATTTATTTATTTATTTATTTATTTATTTATTTATTTATTTATTTATTTATTTATTTATTTATTTATTTATTTATTTATTTATTTATTTATTTATTTATTTATTTATTTATTTATTTATTTATTTATTTATTTATTTAGGTCTACAGATTTAAAAATCTTACAGACTGTTACAAAACTTACAACTAATTAAAAATAACAAACAAATTTAATCAAAAGCGATATAAACTAACATTGAAATTTAACACTGGTGAGAAACTATTACACAAACGAATACACCTTGCAATAGGCTTTTGAAGCGTAATTAGTTCTATGAACATTGTCTTCAAACAATCGATTATTTCTTAAATTTCTAATTGGTACATATAATTTAAATAAATAAAAGAAAGAATATTATAAACAAAAAGCAGTGAAGAATAAGAACGCCTATCTTTTAAAGATTGCAATCCAAGTAATTTTCTGCGGCCATCGTATGATGGAAGACCATCCGGCCATCGCATCTTATATAATGCATATCTCGTAAAAACTCTCTGCACTCTTTCAATGCGGTTAGAGTCCACGGCATTAAATGGATTCCAAATTAATGAACAATATTCGATACCACTACGAACAAGTGAAACATATAGAGCTTTCACAGCTGTAGGGTCTTTAAAGATTTGAGTATTTCGTTTCTCAAAACCTAACATTGAATATGACTTCGAAATGATATAATAAAAATGACTATTTTAATTCATATTATAATCAAAAATTACTCCTAAATCTTTGATTTTATCTTTACGACTCAGTTTACAACTATTTATTGAATTAAACATAAAACGATCAACACAATTAGAGAATGATACAATGCAACACTTACTTATATTCAACTTAAGATTGTTTAGTATACACCAATTCTGGAAATATGTCAAATCTGTCTGAAGTTTAATACAATCAGAGATATTTTTCACATTTAATAACAGTTTGATATCGTCAGCAAACATTAGACATTTAGAATATTGGGAAATTTTTGGTAAATCATTTATAAAAATTAAAATAGAGCAAGGGCCCGCAGGCGTACCTTGTAGTATACCAGAGTATGCATCAATCGCTATTTCAGAAAGAGTACTACCGATTTTAACAAACAATTTACGGTTTAAAAGGAAACTTTTAAAAAATTTCAAAATAGAATCTGGTGTTCCAAACATTTGTAGCTTAGACAACCAAATCATTGGATCAACCTTATCAAAAGCTTTAGAAAAGTCCGTGTAAACTACATCAAGCTGACTTTGCATGTTCATAGCACGAACGATTTGATTTGAAATTAAAGCTAAATTTGTGCAGGTAGATAGACGTGGTAAAAAACCATGCTGACTTTCACAAATATCATCCTTCACAAAGTCAAATAGCTTATTTTAAATTATATGATCGAATAACTTCGCAAATGTGCTTTGCTTAACTATAGCTCTGTAATTATTCACATCACTACGATCACCCAATTTCAATATTGGTATGGCTAAACAAATTTTCCAATTTTTATGTGGAAGTATATGAAAAAGCTCGCCGAAGATTTGAGGATATATATATATGATCCATCCCCAAATCCTCATATCTCCCATACAAAATAGCCGCCAAATTTGTACTATTTTTCTTTATCTTCGAAAATACTTAACCTATTTGGACGCCGTTTCTTGTATTTGATGGGAAATGATGTCGGGAACGAAATGGGAATAAAATTGGAACAAAATAGAATTAGAACAAAATTGTAAAATGAATTGGGAATGAAGTGGACATGGAAATTATCGACAATCAATCGAAAAATTTCGATAAAATATCGAAAAATTATGAATAAAATATCGAAAAATTATGAATAAAATATCCATAAAATATCGAAAAACTATCAATAAAATACCGAATACCGATTTTCGATAAAATTACTAACACATGGTCGCAGAATGAATCGTACTGGCATGTGCAGGGTAGAAGAGAATTCTCTTACTAGTTTTTACCACATTTTTTGAATAGATTAACCTATCCTTTTTATTTCTGTGTAATGTGTTCAGATCTAGGACATTCTTTTGCAATATTAAAATCGAGAAATTTTCTTTCATATTTTCCTATCTTTGACATTAGGGCGATTAATTTAAATAAGGGAGAATTCCTTTTTATTCTGTCGAAACAGGGAAATGAGAAACATTCGGCCAAGCGTCTAATAGTGCTTTGTGTTACCAATTTTACCAAACATATATCCCTAAACACTGAAATCAAATTTTGTTGCATCTATCGCGATGTTGAATTACGGCATACTACACTTTTTATACCCCCACACTCACTGTGGCAGGGTATACTAACTTTGTCACAACGTTTGTAACGCCCATAAGGAGAGGTGTGTCCGGTATAGAAAAGTATATATATTCTTGATCAGCATCACCTCCTGAGTCCATGTCCGTCTGTCCGTCTGTCCGTCTGTCTGTCATTTCGCACGATAACTGTCGTAGCTTTTGAGCTATAACATTGCATTTATTGGTAAAAGACTACTTTTGGAAAAACAAAAAAAATATAATAAAAAAAAAATTTTTTCTTAAGTAAAAAATGGAAAAAAAGAGTAAAAAACAAGTTTTTAAAAATATAATTAATTTAAAGGAAATTTATTTTCCGGTTTTTAGTCGCTTAAAGGGTTATATTTTGAAAAACTTATTTTTTACTCCTTTTTATTTTCCAATTATTAAAAAAAAAATTTGGTTTGGGAGATTTCCCCCTTTCCTTTTTCCCCTTTTTTTACTCTTTTTCACGAATGCGAATCTAAGTACAAAATTTCAGCCCTGTAGCTTAAGTTAGAACATTAAATTGGCTCCATCCCGCTCCTCTTTGCCCCCACACCCCCCTTTCCAAAGGGTATAAAATTTAATTTTGTCAATAAGAACCCATCATCATTGTAGCTTGAAGGAATTGGAAGTTATGCCATGTTTAAAAAAAAGGGGTTTGAGTCCCCCACGGCCTCCTACGCCTCTGATGAACCCCAAAATTTAATAGAATGCATTGTCAACCGAGTTCTATCTGTGTACCAAATTTCAACTCTAGCTTATTTATTTATTTGTTTATTTATTTATTTATTTATTTATTTATTTATTTATTTATTTATTTATTTATTTATTTATTTATTTATTTATTTGTTTATTTATTTATTTATTTATTTATTTATTTATTTATTTATTTATTTATTTATTTATTTATTTATTTATTTATTTATTTAATTATTTATTTATTTATTTATTTATTTATTTATTTATTTATTTATTTATTTAGGTCTACAGATTTAAAAATCTTACAGACTGTTACAAAACTTACAACTAATTAAAAATAACAAACAAATTTAATCAAAAGCGATATAAACTAACATTGAAATTTAACACTGGTGAGAAACTATTACACAAACGAATACACCTTGCAATAGGCTTTTGAAGCGTAATTAGTTCTATGAACATTGTCTTCAAACAATCGATTATTTCTTAAATTTCTAATTGGTACATATAATTTAAATAAATAAAAGAAAGAATATTATAAACAAAAAGCAGTGAAGAATAAGAACGCCTATCTTTTAAAGATTGCAATCCAAGTAATTTTCTGCGGCCATCGTATGATGGAAGACCATCCGGCCATCGCATCTTATATAATGCATATCTCGTAAAAACTCTCTGCACTCTTTCAATGCGGTTAGAGTCCACGGCATTAAATGGATTCCAAATTAATGAACAATATTCGATACCACTACGAACAAGTGAAACATATAGAGCTTTCACAGCTGTAGGGTCTTTAAAGATTTGAGTATTTCGTTTCTCAAAACCTAACATTGAATATGACTTCGAAATGATATAATAAAAATGACTATTTTAATTCATATTATAATCAAAAATTACTCCTAAATCTTTGATTTTATCTTTACGACTCAGTTTACAACTATTTATTGAATTAAACATAAAACGATCAACACAATTAGAGAATGATACAATGCAACACTTACTTATATTCAACTTAAGATTGTTTAGTATACACCAATTCTGGAAATATGTCAAATCTGTCTGAAGTTTAATACAATCAGAGATATTTTTCACATTTAATAACAGTTTGATATCGTCAGCAAACATTAGACATTTAGAATATTGGGAAATTTTTGGTAAATCATTTATAAAAATTAAAATAGAGCAAGGGCCCGCAGGCGTACCTTGTAGTATACCAGAGTATGCATCAATCGCTATTTCAGAAAGAGTACTACCGATTTTAACAAACAATTTACGGTTTAAAAGGAAACTTTTAAAAAATTTCAAAATAGAATCTGGTGTTCCAAACATTTGTAGCTTAGACAACCAAATCATTGGATCAACCTTATCAAAAGCTTTAGAAAAGTCCGTGTAAACTACATCAAGCTGACTTTGCATGTTCATAGCACGAACGATTTGATTTGAAATTAAAGCTAAATTTGTGCAGGTAGATAGACGTGGTAAAAAACCATGCTGACTTTCACAAATATCATCCTTCACAAAGTCAAATAGCTTATTTTAAATTATATGATCGAATAACTTCGCAAATGTGCTTTGCTTAACTATAGCTCTGTAATTATTCACATCACTACGATCACCCAATTTCAATATTGGTATGGCTAAACAAATTTTCCAATTTTTATGTGGAAGTATATGAAAAAGCTCGCCGAAGATTTGAGGATATATATATATGATCCATCCCCAAATCCTCATATCTCCCATACAAAATAGCCGCCAAATTTGTACTATTTTTCTTTATCTTCGAAAATACTTAACCTATTTGGACGCCGTTTCTTGTATTTGATGGGAAATGATGTCGGGAACGAAATGGGAATAAAATTGGAACAAAATAGAATTAGAACGAAATTGTAAAATGAATTGGGAATGAAGTGGACATGGAAATTATCGACAATCAATCGAAAAATTTCGATAAAATATCGAAAAATTATGAATAAAATATCGAAAAATTATGAATAAAATATCCATAAAATATCGAAAAACTATCAATAAAATACCGAATACCGATTTTCGATAAAATTACTAACACATGGTCGCAGAATGAATCGTACTGGCATGTGCAGGGTAGAAGAGAATTCTCTTACTAGTTTTTACCACATTTTTTGAATAGATTAACCTATCCTTTTTATTTCTGTGTAATGTGTTCAGATCTAGGACATTCTTTTGCAATATTAAAATCGAGAAATTTTCTTTCATATTTTCCTATCTTTGACATTAGGGCGATTAATTTAAATAAGGGAGAATTCCTTTTTATTCTGTCGAAACAGGGAAATGAGAAACATTCGGCCAAGCGTCTAATAGTGCTTTGTGTTACCAATTTTACCAAACATATATCCCTAAACACTGAAATCAAATTTTGTTGCATCTATCGCGATGTTGAATTACGGCATACTACACTTTTTATACCCCCACACTCACTGTGGCAGGGTATACTAACTTTGTCACAACGTTTGTAACGCCCATAAGGAGAGGTGTGTCCGGTATAGAAAAGTATATATATTCTTGATCAGCATCACCTCCTGAGTCCATGTCCGTCTGTCCGTCTGTCCGTCTGTCTGTCATTTCGCACGATAACTGTCGTAGCTTTTGAGCTATAACATTGCATTTATTGGTAAAAGACTACTTTTGGAAAAACAAAAAAAATATAATAAAAAAAAAATTTTTTCTTAAGTAAAAAATGGAAAAAAAGAGTAAAAAACAAGTTTTTAAAAATATAATTAATTTAAAGGAAATTTATTTTCCGCTTTTTAGTCGTTTAAAGGGTTATATTTTGAAAAACTTATTTTTTACTCCTTTTTATTTTCCAATTATTAAAAAAAAAATTTGGTTTGGGAGATTTCCCCCTTTCCTTTTTCCCCTTTTTTTACTCTTTTTCACGAATGCGAATCTAAGTACAAAATTTCAGCCCTGTAGCTTAAGTTAGAACATTAAATTGGCTCCATCCCGCTCCTCTTTGCCCCCACACCCCCCTTTCCAAAGGGTATAAAATTTAATTTTGTCAATAAGAACCCATCATCATTGTAGCTTGAAGGAATTGGAAGTTATGCCATGTTTAAAAAAAAGGGGTTTGAGTCCCCCACGGCCTCCTACGCCTCTGATGAACCCCAAAATTTAATAGAATGCATTGTCAACCGAGTTCTATCTGTGTACCAAATTTCAACTCTAGCTTATTTATTTATTTGTTTATTTATTTATTTATTTATTTATTTATTTATTTATTTATTTATTTATTTATTTATTTATTTATTTATTTATTTATTTATTTATTTATTTATTTATTTATTTATTTATTTATTTATTTATTTATTTATTTATTTATTTATTTATTTATTTATTTATTTATTTATTTATTTATTTATTTATTTATTTATTTATTTATTTATTTATTTATTTATTTATTTATTTATTTATTTATTTATTTATTTATTTATTTATTTATTTATTTATTTATTTATTTATTTATTTATTTATTTATTTATTTATTTATTTATTTATTTATTTATTTATTTATTTATTTATTTATTTATTTATATATTTATTTAGGTCTACAGATTTAAAAATCTTACAGACTGTTACAAAACTTACAACTAATTAAAAATAACAAACAAATTTAATCAAAAGCGATATAAACTAACATTGAAATTTAACACTGGTGAGAAACTATTACACAAACGAATACACCTTCCAATAGGCTTTTGAAGCGTAATTAGTTCTATGAACATTGTCTTCAAACAATCGATTATTTCTTAAATTTCTAATTGGTACATATAATTTAAATAAATAAAAGAAAGAATATTATAAACAAAAAGCAGTGAAGAATAAGAACGCCTATCTTTTAAAGATTGCAATCCAAGTAATTTTCTGCGGCCATCGTATGATGGAAGACCATCCGGCCATCGCATCTTATATAATGCATATCTCGTAAAAACTCTCTGCACTCTTTCAATGCGGTTAGAGTCCACGGCATTAAATGGATTCCAAATTAATGAACAATATTCGATACCACTACGAACAAGTGAAACATATAGAGCTTTCACAGCTGTAGGGTCTTTAAAGATTTGAGTATTTCGTTTCTCAAAACCTAACATTGAATATGACTTCGAAATGATATAATAAAAATTACTTTTTTAATTCATATTATAATCAAAAATTACTCCTAAATCTTTGATTTTATCTTTACGACTCAGTTTACAACTATTTATTGAATTAAACATAAAACGATCAACACAATTAGAGAATGATACAATGCAACACTTACTTATATTCAACTTAAGATTGTTTAGTATACACCAATTCTGGAAATATGTCAAATCTGTCTGAAGTTTAATACAATCAGAGATATTTTTCACATTTAAAAACAGTTTGATATCGTCAGCAAACATTAGACATTTAGAATATTGGGAAATTTTTGGTAAATCATTTATAAAAATTAAAATAGAGCAAGGGCCCGCAGGCGTACCTTGTAGTATACCAGAGTATGCATCAATCGCTATTTCAGAAAGAGTACTACCGATTTTAACAAACAATTTACGGTTTAAAAGGAAACTTTTAAAAAATTTCAAAATAGAATCTGGTGTTCCAAACATTTGTAGCTTAGACAACCAAATCATTGGATCAACCTTATCAAAAGCTTTAGAAAAGTCCGTGTAAACTACATCAAGCTGACTTTGCATGTTCATAGCACGAACGATGTGATTTGAAATTAAAGCTAAATTTGTGCAGGTAGATAGACCTGGTAAAAAACCATGCTGACTTTCACAAATATCATCCTTCACAAAGTCAAATAGCTTATTTTAAATTATATGATCGAATAACTTCGCAAATGTGCTTTGCTTAACTATAGCTCTGTAATTATTCACATCACTACGATCACCCAATTTAAATATTGGTATGGCTAAACAAATTTTCCAATTTTTATGTGGAAGTATATGAAAAAGCTCGCCGAAGATTTGAGGATATATATATATGATCCATCCCCAAATCCTCATATCTCCCATACAAAATAGCCGCCAAATTTGTACTATTTTTCTTTATCTTCGAAAATACTTAACCTATTTGGACGCCGTTTCTTGTATTTGATGGGAAATGATGTCGGGAACGAAATGGGAATAAAATTGGAACAAAATAGAATTAGAACAAAATTGTAAAATGAATTGGGAATGAAGTGGACATGGAAATTATCGACAATCAATCGAAAAATTTCGATAAAATATCGAAAAATTATGAATAAAATATCGAAAAATTATGAATAAAATATCCATAAAATATCGAAAAACTATCAATAAAATACCGAATACCGATTTTCGATAAAATTACTAACACATGGTCGCAGAATGAATCGTACTGGCATGTGCAGGGTAGAAGAGAATTCTCTTACTAGTTTTTACCACATTTTTTGAATAGATTAACCTATCCTTTTTATTTCTGTGTAATGTGTTCAGATCTAGGACATTCTTTTGCAATATTAAAATCGAGAAATTTTCTTTCACATTTTCCTATCTTTGACATTAGGGCGATTAATTTAAATAAGGGAGAATTCCTTTTTATTCTGTCGAAACAGGGAAATGAGAAACATTCGGCCAAGCGTCTAATAGTGCTTTGTGTTACCAATTTTACCAAACATATATCCCTAAACACTGAAATCAAATTTTGTTGCATCTATCGCGATGTTGAATTACGGCATACTACACTTTTTATACCCCCACACTCACTGTGGCAGGGTATACTAACTTTGTCACAACGTTTGTAACGCCCATAAGGAGGTGTGTCCGGTATAGAAAAGTATATATATTCTTGATCAGCATCACCTCCTGAGTCCATGTCCGTCTGTCCGTCTGTCTGTCATTTCGCACGATAACTGTCGTAGCTTTTGAGCTATCGACCCCAAATTTTGGAATTCCTCATTGGTGTACCATGAATTTTCATAGTCAAATCTCTGCACATTCACCAGCACTAAATCCAAAATTTCAGCGAATTGTCTTGAATAGAACCCAAGTTACAGCGCTTTAAACATTTTAAGGCGTGGAAGTGGGTGGACCCTACATTTTAGTAGTCAACCATCTGCACATTCACCACCAAATCCAACATTCAGCGAAATCTCTTGAATTGGACCCGAGTTCTAGAGCTTTAAAATTTTGAGGGCGTGGCAGTGGGCAGGCCGCAAACCCCACATACATACATACATCCTAAGGCTTTCGATCCCGAAGTCTTTTCGAAATCCCGGGATTTTCGGGACTGAAAATTGCAATCCCGGGATCCCGGGATTTTTCGGGATTCGTTTCTTTCACAAGCCAAATATATTTCAAAAAATAAAAAATGTTTTTTATATTATTTGTTGGAAAACATACAGTTTTAGCTTAAATAAATAAACAAAAACATTAATTTCAATTTATTAAAGGTACAAATAACTGAATTTATTCATTTTCAGTATTTGAGATTCCGTTTCATAGGAAAGACACAATTCAATTCAAAATATTCTTAAGTAAAGTTTGTGAAATTAATTTTGTATCAGTTTTCAGTTTTACTTAATTATTTTTATTAAGTAATTAATTGTTGTCCGTTCGCTAAGACTGAACAAATTTCCAACAAAAACAATTTTATTACTTACTCAATTTTTTTATAATTTATGAGCGATGAAAATTTTTTGTATTTAATTTTTTTATAGTCTAATTTTTTTAAAATGTAATCCCGAAAATCCCGGGATTTTGGAAAAAGTTATTCCGGGATTCTCGGGACTGAAAATGAACCGGGATCTCGAAAGCCCTAATACATATATACATACACTGAGGGTAGAAAATAGTGAAATCAAATGAAAACGTATTTAAATCAAATATAAACGTATTTGGTAGTGCTCCTAAGCTGTTTTTATTTCAATCAAATATGCGCGTATTTCAAATTGTATTAAATATGGAAATATTAGAATTAAATATGGAAATATTAGACGTTTTTATTTATTTAAATTGCAAAAACTTTGTAAAAACTTTTCCACAAATTCAGTTTTGCCGGAATTTGAACCGACAACCTCTGGAGTTTGGAGTACGTTCTAGCCGACTATTTCCTGCATTATTCACAAGCGTCTAAATGTTTGTATATTGCTCAGCAAGCGTTGATTTTTTTCTTCTAAAAATGTAAACTGAAGTTTTTAAATCTAAAAAAATATATATTTCAGTTTAGACAGAGAAAAATTGTGCCTGTGATAGTTCAGTGTGAATTTCTTATTTCCAATTTGCAGAGGTCGTAGGTTTCAGACTGGAAACAATTAAATACGCGCGTATTGAATTTCTATATGAGATACTGATTTCCAAATACTAAAATAATTCATTCTACTATGCGTTTGTTCGCTCAGTGTACATACTAAGGCACTCAATCCGGAAACCCGGGAGTCCGGAATTCAAAAATGCGTTTTTTATGCTTTGTTTAAAATATTTTTGACGTTTTTCCACAAAAATACTTCCGTGCATTTACTTTCAATCTAATTACTAAAACCAAAAAAACCCACTTTTGTATATTTAGTGCTACAAACACACAAAAATTTTCAATATTTTTGTCAATAACGGTTAACAAACAATTTTTATCGATATGAATAAAATTTTTTCAATTTAAACAATTTTTGTTTACAAAAAAGATATATGTTAAAATTATTTTGTTAACCGTATATTGAAAACTTTACGAATTGGATAAATGGTTTTGTGTGTGTTTTACTTTTGAATGGACACCAATTTCAATAGTTTCAAACAACAATTGGTGTATTTGTTCCCGCTATAATACTGAAACTACTGAAAGTAAGTTTTTCGTGTTTAGCATGAAATGGAGCTGGCAAAAAAAATAATTTCTTCGATCAATCTAATTTAAAAAGAATTACTTTTTGTTTGACTATATTTATTTAAATATTATTTGTTTTGTTTAATGTAATATATATTAAATATGTTTTCTTTGTCGAATTAAACTTAAAATATTGTTGCAACAATTTGTTCTTTAATTTTATATTAACTATTGTATTTAATTGGAAAATCCCGAACAAATCCCGGGATTGGTATTTCAAATCCCGAAATCCCGGGATTTTCTAAACCACTTCGGGATTGAATGCCTTAGTACATACATACATACTCACGAAGAGCTTTATATAAGTAAAGATTAAATAAAAAAAAAAATTGTTTTTAATAAAAATATTTTTTTTAAATATTGCCCTATTGAATTTTTGTGAGTGTATCTTATAGCTTCGTGAGTGCGTGAGTATGCGTGATTGACTTTTTCTACTGCATGAGTGTGCGTGATAAATTTATTTACGCGGCCATCTATAGTGAAAAATAAAAATCTATAGAAAATAAAAGATAATATCAAATATTATAAAAATTAGGAATCAAGACAGCAAAAAGCAAAGAATAGGTGTTAAAGTTGAAGAAAAACCGAAAAAGGTGATAACTTAAATATTTTTTTGGAAATTTTCTAAATTTTTTTGTAAATTTAAAACAAAAGCAAACATTTGAAAGTGAGCAAAGTTGAGTAGGAAACAATTGTGACCAATTACTCCGAAGGCCACCTCCGTTCCTTAACGCTAGATTAGGATCTATAGGAAATTTATTCCCTTTCCGGATTTTCAAAAAAGAAAACAACAAAATAACTCTACGAAAAGTTGAATAGAAAATGTAAAATAAATTATAAAGCACCAATTATTATTGTAAAAGCAAAAAATTAAAAACTGGAAAAAAATTATATAAATAAAATTACACATACACTTACCTAAAAACACTTATTTTATGGGCGCCTTCCTAAATATCTGAACACGAAATGAAAAATTAGGGAAATGTTCAATTAAATTATGTGAAATTATTTACCTTAAATGTATACTTATACCTGAAAAAAATATTTTCTTGAACGCGTAACAATATATATTTTTTTCATGTGGAATTCTAATAAGGCACTGTAGTCTAAGAAAACGTTTAACCAATAGTTCTCGGCTATGTGAAATTGTAGTAAAAACCGTATTTTTTGTATCGCTTGAACATTTTTCTGTGTGTAACTCTGTATATGACAAAATACCATTATAAGTGTTAATTAGTGATTTTACATAGTCTTGCACTTATGCCTTTGTTGACACAGGACGATTCTGCAAAACTCGCTTTGTGACTTTAGTAAATTCCTTACGTAAGGCTTTAAATTTATCTTCCTCAAAATCTGTCATTAGAAAAAAAGAAATAGTGTAAAGTTCAAACCGTTTCGGACATTTCTAGCGTTCCACCGCTTATATTTGCATAGGCCATAAGACCTCAATATGCTCCCTAGTTATTAATACCTCAAAAGTTGGATATCAAGTGTTGTTTATTTCAGAATCACCAGGGCTTTTTATACCCTGTTGACTGCATCAATTTCATTTGATTTTATAAAATATGCTTATAACTACAATTCTACAAAATATGCTTATTCTACAAAATAAATTAAAGAGGAAACACATATCATTCACTCTTCGTTCCACATATCAATATCAAAAACAATCGAAGCATAAACAAATGCATCGAAACTCAAACGTCAGCAACATTGTATTTTTTTTTTTTTTTTTAACGACGAATCCTAACGTTCCCACTAACCCGCCCAACCGACCGAGGGGCACATCCGCATGACGCATGGATTTGGTGACCGAACAGCCGTAATCCGGATTACGCTGTGTAACCGATCCCGGGTAAACATATTTGGAAATTCGTTTCAGCTACAGCTATTCGAATATGAATTTGATCAAATATAGTTTTTGTCTACTTTACGATATTAGACTTAACAAAAATACAAAGACAAAACAATCCAAACAGTTTATTTACGCGACAAAGATTACAAATATTAATTTTAGTATTTTATTTTTTTATACGAAATATAAAAAACAAATACAAATAGAACAGTTAAGTAAACAGTAACGGAACGAATGTGAATTCAGCTAAAAACCTTGTTTTATTTGTATACAATATACAGTAAAAAACAAAATTCTGCTGAAATATAAATATAAAATACAACAAAAATACAACACTTTCAAAAAATCGACAATCTTTGTGGAGTTTGGCAACCCTGTCATTTCGTTAGACCCTAAGCGGTCCAAAAACTCAAAGAGCAGCGAAGGCTTAAGTGTGATCAAGTGCATTTAAAATAAAAGTTTTAGTTTTATTAAGTGAATCTGACAGGTCAAAGACAGAATACAGGCTATTAAAATCGCTACAAATACAACGAAAAGGTTCATTCTGCACGTAATTAGATCGGCACATACTTAATATCAAAGGAATGAAAGATCTGGAACGACAGGTTGGAATATTAAAATCAATTTCCTGAAGCAAAAATGTAGAATTCAGAGAGCCATTTATCAATTTAATCAAAAATGTTACATTAAGCATCGTTCTTCTATTTTTTAGAGTAGGGATGTCCAAGAGTTTTAAACGATTTTCGTATGGAGGTAGGTTCCGATTCGGATTCCAGCGAAGGTTTCTTAAAGCAAATAATAAAAATAGTTTTTGAACCGATTCAATTCTATCAGAGTGGCAGTTGTATTGTGGATTCCACAAGACTGATGCATATTCCAAAATTGGTCTTACAAGTGATATGTAAAGATTTTTGGTAACGAATGGGTCATTAAATTCTTTTGACCATCTTTTAATGAAACCTAAAACACCCCTCGCCTTATTCACACATAAGTCAATATGTAGATGAAAGCGAAGTTTTTGATCCATAGTAACACCCAGGTCCACAAAAGTAAAAACCTTTTCTAGATTACAGTTATTTATATGATACAGCGATGAAAGTTGGTGTCTTCTAGCAAATGTCATAAATTTACATTTTTTCAGGATCAGTTCCATTAAGTTATTATCACACCAGATAGATATACTGGTCAGATCTGATTGTAACAACTTATGTTGATCTAAGATGTCATAGGATAGAAACAATTTAACGTCATCAGCATACAACAGTACATTCGAATGTTTAATGACAGATGGAAGGTCATTTATAATTAAACGGAATAGGACCTAAGTGACTTCCTTGAGGAACTCCAGAGGTGACATCTATAGTTTTTGATGTTGATGATTCGAATAACACCTGTTGCTTCCGATTTGTCAGATACGATTCTACCCATTTTGAAAGAAGATCTGGGAATCCGTATCTTTTAAGTTTTCAATCAACAGATAATGATTAACTTTATCAAAAGCTTTACTAAAATCAGTATATATGACATCTGTTTGAAGATTCTTTGAAAATCCCTTTATTGTTAATGTAGAAAATTCCAATAAATTTGTAGATGTTGATCTACCTCTCAGAAAACCATGTTGTGATTTGAATCGCCAAGATATATTCGGCAAATTAAAGTCTCCAAAAACAACAATGGAATCGACAGGTTTAACATTTGAGTAAACCAATGATATAAGCGACACATGTCTTAGATAAACGTAGCATATGCTGGCGCTCAGACTTTGAAGCAAATATACAATAACAATGTTGTATGCCTAAGCGCGCTAATATTCAGCTTCAATATTAAAGCGCTGGTTTGTTGTTGATTGTGTTCGTATGAAATTTGTGAGTATGGATACACTACAATAGATGAAATTTTAATTTCAAAAGAGAGAGTATGGATTTTTAATAATTTCAAATCGGTTCACAATAATACTCTTAGGATCTACACAACAAATTATTATAATAAAAATATTCTTATAAGTATTAAAAAAAATTGGCAATGAATTCATTATGGTGAATTTTCAATATAAATATACATTATTGTAAATTTTTAATGTTAAATGTTGCTGCATTATTTGCTGTCTTCGAAATTTCGAATTCTTAAATGTGCGGACGTGAAAATTTTTAATCTGCATACCATTTACCAAAGCTGGGCATAGTTAATCGAGAATTTAACTTCGTTAATCCAGTAATAGTTAATCAAAAATTTAACTTCGTTAAATTAAAAAGTTAATTTCGTTGAAAAGTTAAATTCGTTAAAAATTAAATTAAATAGTTAAATTTTCTACAGAAAACAAAACAAAAAATTTTTTTTTGACAAAAAACATAAAACATATTCATATAAAGGCGTACAAATTTTATTAGAATATTAAATGAAACGAATGAAGTTTGGTTAAGAACAAATATCACAGGCCACAATGGCGTTCTCAGTTTTTCGCCATTTTGAGAAATTTGAGAAATGGAAAATACGATGTAAACATCTCGACGATATAAACCTCACGTGATGGCTGAGAACGCCATTGTGTTTAGAATGGCCCATTCATACATAAAAATAGAATATAAAATACTTCGAAATATATCGGCCTATTTAATTGTTTTGTGAACAAATTTTTAAATTAAATGTATCAGTTCAAAAATAGTATGAATTCCTAAATTTTACTTTTTTTTTACATATAATAATAAAACAAATTTTTTTGTTTCAAAGTAAAAATGTTCTTTCCAAGCTCTCGCGCGTCACCAGTTGTTCCTTGGCGAGAACAATGTAAAACCCCTACACCCTACACCCAGCAGGAGGCCGAAGTAACCGCAGCTGTAACATCTAAATCCACTTTGGCAAGTACAAATGCCTTTAATTCTCTTAAGCCGGACCCTCTTAATAAATTTACAGAGACAGAAAACTGTATTCAATAGCCCCAGTTATATAAAAAAATCAATGAAATTGGACCCAAATTCTGTAGAGAAGACCATTAAACTCACCAATTCAGCAGTGCAGACCAGGGTTCGAAGATATATATCAGCTGATATATATCATGATATGTCGATTTTTATAAGCCATAAATATCATGTTATATACAGAGAACTTATATTCATAGAGAAGCGTCATAAGCTCTTCCTCTTCCTTTTTGCTAACTCGGAGCTCGTGCAATTCTGGTGAGTAAGCAGACTGCGGAGTTTGGACAGTGAGTGTACAGACTGCGGCATTTGGCTAACATTTTTTAATTTTTTGTAGTGGGGCTATGTTCAAAAATACCACAACGATGAAATTTATTAATTTTTTTTTCGGCCGAAACTGAAATGTCCAAATTTTCCTATTTTTAATTTTGGCCGAAACCGAAGTTGAAAAAATAAAAGAAACAATTGTGAGTTTAAACGTAATAAAGTAGTACATAATTAAGCGTATCAGTAGGCTGAAATCGATCATTTTTAGTTCAGATCATGAATTAGATGAATTTAGAAGCAAACTATCAAATGCGTGGAAATCAAGAGTAGTAGAAATTACTGACAGGCTAGTAGATTTCAAGAGAGAGGAGTAGATATTTTTTTTTTTTTTTTTTTTATAGTAATTTTATTCAATTGAATCACCTAAATAATAACTTAGGTCTAACAATGATTTTTCAACAATTCAGAAATTCAGCTTATTTTTATAATATTCAGATTAAAACTATTTGCCCTATATCCATTGATTTAGGCAATGTAGAGTTATCGTAACTAATATATGGGGAATATATTAGTTTCGTTTGAGACGTGAGGGATTCAGAGGTCTCAGTAAATTTCTAGCTAGAATGTTTGGGTGAAACATGAGCTTCTGCTTGTACTTCGAGGTAAATTTCGGAATTTCGTCTTTTACTGCAGGTATATTCAGGTCTCTGTGGATGTTAGTATTTTTTAAATACCAAGGGGCTCTGGCAATTTGTCTCAGGATTTTAGATTGAACTCTCTGGAGTTTTTCCACGTTCGAGGGAGAGGCAGTGCCCCAGAGTTCAATTCCATATGTCCATATGGGTTTTATTATACTTTTGTATATTTGGACTTTGTATGTGAGATTTAGCTTTGATGCCCTTGAGATTAGCCAATTTAGTTCCAATTGCTTTAATTTGATCTGAGTGATTTTGGATTCAATATGTTTATGCCATGTGAGTCGGCGATCGAGATGCATTCCAAGATACTTGGTTTCGGAACTTTCAGGGACGACTTGGCCGTTAATCTTCAGAGCAGGACACGTGCCCCTTCTTAGAGTGAAGGTTAAGTGACAGCTTTTGGATTCATTGACCTTGATTTTCAATCGATGTAGCCAATTACTTAGAGTGTCCAAGTGTTTTTGCACGTATAGAGATGCCATGTCAGGGTTTGAGTGAGAGCACATGATAGCAGTGTCATCAGCAAAAGTCGATATGAGAGTTCTATCACTTTTGGGCATATCTGCAGTATATAGAATATATAGCAGGGGCGCGAGGACACTGCCTTGTGGTACTCCGGCCAGTATTTCGTATTTTCGGGAGACAAAGCTTTTGTATTTTACTACAAATTTTCTATTCGTGAGGTAGTTTTTGAGTAGACAGTGCATATTAGCGGGAAGAATATGCTGTAGTTTGTAAATAAGTCCTTAGTGCCAGACTTTATCGAAGGCCTGGGTGATATCGAGGAAAACAGCGGAGCAATACTGTTTATTTTCGAAAGTGCCTTTTATTGAGTCAACAATGCGGTGCACTTGCTCAATAGTGCCATGCTTTTCGCGGAAGCCAAACTGGTGATCGGGAATCACTTGTTTTTCTAGAATTTTCGGTAGAATCAATTTTATTAAAAGTTTTTCGAAGAGTTTCGATATTACAGAGAGCAAACTTATAGGCCGGTATGACGTCACATTACTGGGATCTTTTCCAGGTTTGGGAATCATTGTAACTTGAGATAGTTTCCAATCATCTGGGTAGTGACATGTTCTGAGAATCGCGTTAAATATGTGCAATAAGTGGGTTATTGCAACTGTTGGCAGTTCTTTTATCATTGTTGGCGTTATCAAGTCCGGTCCTGGTGCTTTTTTCGGGTCCAAGCTTTTGTTTATTGCCTCCATAAGTTCGTTTTTTTTAATCGCGATTGTACAAGAGGTATTATGTGGGATTAATGTTGGTATTGGGATATCTCCAGCTGTCGTGTTCGGGGTGAACACGGTTTTTAGGTGGTTGGCAAAAGCTGCACCCTTTTCTGCATCGCTTCTGGCCCAGTTTCCATTTGGCAGCCTTAGAGGGGGTTCTGTCAATATTGGTTTTTTCATATTTTTTGCAGCTAGAGCGAGTAGTTTGTTGATTTTGTGGGTGCGAGATGTTCAACAAATAGCTGGAATTCTCTTTCGGATTTCCTCTCAAGCTGCTTTTTTAGAATTCGAGAGACATCATTAAGCTGTTTTTTCAGATTTGGGGATCTGTTGTTTTGCCAATCGCGACGTATTTTCCTTTTATTTTTTATTAACTGCTCTATGTCCTTTGGAGTACACTTTGCATAGCTGCGAGTTGAACTTTTTGGGATTTGGGCGGGAGTGGCCGCTGCAGCTGCTTGGGAAAGCAAGAGTGTGAAATTTCTAACAGCTGTGTGAATTTCAACTTTTGTTTTTAGTGGCACATTAGGGATAATGTGGGAGCTTATATACTTTCGATATTTGAGCCAGTTTGTGAGTTTGCTGGTCAGTTTATCTGGATTGGCCTCAGAGCTTGGCGCATACTTTATTGTGATAATAGTAGGCGTATGATCTGATGAGAGATCTAGAGAGGATTCAATAAACAATTGGCTCCTTTTTACAGTTTTGAAGACTGCAAAGTCTATGACATCGGGGGTTTTGCGACTGTCAGTTGGCCAGTAAGTTGGCGTGCCAGAAGAGATCACGTCAAGACCGAGTCTGTTGACAGTGTTCAACAGGAGCCTGCCCTTTGGCGATATAAGGCGAGAACCCCAATATGTATGTTTGGCGTTGAAATCGCCGGCAACGAGATACTTTTGTCCAAGAGAATGGAAAAAAGTCTGGAATTGTTGCTCAGATATTTTGTGTCTGGGCGGGCAGTATATAGCTGTTAATGTTAGGCCTTTTAAGTATTCATCGAGAGAAATACTTGTCGCTTGAATATATTCTGTGCAATAATTCTGGAGAGCGTAATGTTTTATACGACTTTTAATGAGAATGGCGGTTCCACCTCTAGCGTTTCCGCTTGGATGCTTTGTGTCATAGAGTCTGTATCCTGGTAAATTGAAAAAGTGTTTTTCAGTGAAGTGTGTTTCAGAAATTAGCATAACGTCTATGCTGGACTCTTTCAAGAACTCGAGAAGTTCTAGTTTGTGATGACACAGGCCGTTTGCATTCCAGAATGATATTTTTAAACCATTCATGGCTTAGACATGAGATGTTGTAGTAAAAGACTTTGATTCTTTATCATTTCTTGCATCATATTTTGCATACCAGACATAAATTGAGACATATTTTGCATGAATATTTGTAGAGTTTGTTCAAGGCTACTACTAGGAGGAGCAGGTTGCGCGTGCACAGTGGCAGAGTGACCGCTTTTTAAGGCACTGGCGTAGGAAACGCCTTGTTTTGTAAGTGGGTCTGCGAAGGATTGTGCAGCGGATAGCGGAGGAAATTTTTGGGTTTTCCCTGTTTCATGTTTTTGCGTCACATTTTCCGTCTTTTTTATGAAGCTTTGATAGACTGCACAGCCTCTATAGTTAGCAGTGTGATTGCCACCGCAATTACTACATTTTTTAATAGTGGAATCCTCTTTAGTTTTTGTGCACGAACCTTTTTCGTGCAGGTCTCCACAAATTACGCACACGCTGGGAAGAGTGCAGTAAGACTTTGTGTGGCCGTATTCTTGGCAGTTATGACACTGAATCGGTCCACTGCGCTTGTGAGGCACTTCAATTGTGATTTTGCGATGTAGCAGATATCTGAGCGAGTATATCGGGTGGGGTTCACCTTTTTTGAGCAATTTCGAGTCGAACTCTAGTTCCACACGGAAAAGGGGTTGTGGGATTTTTTTTTGATTCTGGATATTGAATACGGACTTTATTTGGAAGCCTTCATCGCTTAGTGCAGTTTTGATTTCGTCGCATTCTACGAAAGGCTCGATACCTTTCAGTACGACTGAGAGGCCTTTGGAACTTTTGAGCTGGTAGGTGTAGTAGCTCTTTTTGAGTTTATCAAAGAGATTGACAATTTTTCTATAATTGGATTCGCTGTAAATTTGGATTTTTGTTTCGTGTACTTGTCCCCTGAGAATAGAAATCACGTGGAAATTATTAGGACCAATATTTTGAGTTATATCTTTGATGAGCGAATTAGAGTTTCGCTCACGCAGGTAGATAGGTGGGGGTTTTTTCGATTTCGGCTTGGGATCCGAATCATTTTCTTCAGCAAGAATTGCATATCGATTTTGCCCAAGCTCGAGAGATGGCTTAACGGGATTCGTCTTTTGAATTTTTGCGGGATGCCTATTCCCATTAGAGGGGGACGATAGTACTCGCTTTGCGAATTAAATGTCGATTCCTGTCTGCACTGTCGGCATTTTGCTCTTTTGACCTGTAATAATGGAGCGAGTAGCGACCTTTGTTATGCCACTAGCGATTTCAGAAAATCCGCTATTCGTCTCACTTGAGTCAGGAATGGGGGTAAGGCCTACGGGGATTTCAATATATTTGCTAGGGGTGTCAACCAAAGAAATTGACGATACAGAGTTACCTGTGTTTGCGTGTGCAGTATCGATATGGGAACTCCACTGTATATCTGGCGAGGGAATTTGAATAGGTTGTTGTTGTTGTTGCGGAAGCTGCTGCTGCGCACTGTCTTGCTGTGGAAGCTTTTGCTGCAGGGGTTGCAAAAGTTGTTGTTGTAGTTGCAGCTGCTGATGAGCTGTACCATTCCGTCCACTGTCTACTGATGACGGAGGGATACGTTGCATGACGAGCGGTCACACTGGTACTAATTTCGCTTTTTAAGGTTCTGGCCACCCTAATTAGAGGGCGCGATATAGATGCGGTTTGTGTACTCGCTGATCGCTGCAAACAGATGTTTTTTGGGATATTTTTTTCCGAGGGAAATTTTAACGTCAACGCTGTGTTGACTTTGCTGTCAGTGGATCAGCTGATTATATTTTGTTTATAAAGAATGTGTAATTTTTTAGCAGATATGTTGCGCGGGATAAAGTTTTTGTTGATGAAGCGAATTCGAATTGTGATTTTATTTGGCAAAAATTTTCGTTTGGTTTTTAAATTTCACAAAAGTGTCCAAGCAAGTGATCGCGAGCCCTATGCAAACGCGTCACTGTACTATCGCACGAAGCCTCGGGGCTGTTTCAATATTTTTAGAGTAGAATTTCCGATATAAAAATTGATTTTATGAGAGCATGGCAACTCACAATGAATGCAATTAACCACATCAGTTTTTACTACTTCTCCCAACATTCTAAGCAGGCTCTCCTTATCGGGAAAATTAAGAAAATGACGAAGTTTGTTTCCAAAATTTACGAATGTTCTTTTGGATGGGGTTTGACCCGATTCCAGGATAATTTGGTTTCTATAGACGATTACAGGTTTTTGAACCTGAACGTTTCCATTTCCAGTTATTGCGAAGCCAAGGTATTCAAGTTCTGTTTTAAAGAATTTCGATTTTTCTACGGAAACTCTCATGTTTGCTTCCAACAAACTTTTCAATATAGCTTCGATGTGCTTTAAATGTTCATCAGGGTCTTTCGAAAAAATTATAACATCGTCAATATAAACGAAACAGTACTCGCCTATGTGTTTCCGTAGAACATCATCAATGGCCCGCTGGAAGATGCTGGGCGCGTTCTTTAGGCCGAAAGGAAGACGGGTAAATTCGTATTTACCAATACAAACTGAGAATGCGGTTTTTTCGCGATCTCGCTCAGCGAGCTCGATTTGGTGGAAAACAGCCTTCAAGTCTAAGGTTGTAAAGAGCTGGGATTTTCCTAGGTTTGATAGGATTACTCCAACGTTTGGGATGGGGTATGAGTCTTCAACTGTTTCATCGTTTTGTTGTTAATGTTTTTGTGTGCTTGCTGGGACTGACTCGGTATGGAGCTGAAGATGGCTGACACCTTGACCTTTGAGGAAATTAATTACTTCCTTCCCAGAATCGTATTCTATCAGGTTCATTTTTAAGTTAATGGACCCTATTGAGTGGGTCAATACCCACAATTCCATCAAACACAGCTAGATCCGGTAAAATGTAAAAATATGAGATTACCCCTAATAGATATACTTTGCACTTTTTTGTAATAGTGGTAACTCCATGTATGGATGTTACTTTGAAATCCTTGTCGACAGGCTTGACCCCCTTTAGACCCGCTAGAGGACTGATGTAGTTTTTGGAGGCTCCTGTGTCGACAAGAAATTGTATCTCCTGCCCACCTAGTGTTTTCGAGATCCAGGGCAGGAGGGACCTTCCCCTAAAAAATTGATTTCTTCTACTTCGTGTTCCTCGACTAGTTCCTCATATGACAATTCTAAGTTCGATTCCTTCTCGGGCTCTGGTTGGCCCAAATGGTTTACCCTTTTAAATTTTTGTCCAGTACGACGGTCTGAGGACGCCTGGCGTTTTTGTAATTGGTCATTTTGGAAGTTAGTGAAATTTGTGGGTTGCCTCCAGCGAGACGAAGAAGGATCTATGTCCATTTTCTCTGGACGTGGCTGCACCTCTTGATTGAGGCCTTGATGGTTCTGACCGCCAAAGTTCCCTTGACGAAAACCTTCGTTGCCTTTCTCTTGTCGGAACTGACCATTTCCGCCGTTGGGCTGATTATACTGCCTAATGTAATGGGGGTTCTTATAATTGCCAGAGTTGTCCCTGTTGTTGTTTCGTTGACTGTTATTGGTTTTTCTTGCGGCATCGGTCGCCCTGTTTGCAAAGCTAGCAGCGAATACATAGCGTTCATGATTCGCGTCTACCTCTTGTGCTAGTGCCAATGCAGATGGTAAATCATTGGGTTGTGACGCAAAAAGTATGTCACACAATGGCTTTTTTAGTCCAGAAATGAGAACTCTAAGGGCATTGGCCCTGTATTTTTCGTTGATTGCATCTGCAATATAAACCTCATAGGACATTTTTGTCTTGTTCGCAAGCGAAGATAACTTTTTTTCCACTTCGTCGTAGAATTCCATTTCGCTGTCAGAACCCTGTCTTAGAGTTGATAATTCTTGTTCCACCAGATAGATAGGACGCTTATCAGAAAATGTAAAATCGAGTCGGGATATGATAGCCTCAAAATTTAACACGGTGCTAAAAGAGGAGAGGAGTGCGTCAGCGGCCCCTCGAATTTTATTTCTTATGATTGTAACGGCTTGATAATGCCTTGAGCTGCCATCGTATTTTTAAAATAACTCGTAGGCATTATGTGCTGCTTCGCGCCACGATACGTAACATTGGAGCTGCCCCAAAAATGCTGGTAGCGTCTTCACGACGTCAAGGGATTCTTCACATGCTATGCCCTAGACAATCTTGACCCTCTCATATTTTTCTACTACCGGCACTAACAATCTGATTTCGTAATACTTCTATTTTTTTTTTTTCAAATTCTTGTCTTTGGATCGAATGGGCAGCAGTCACTGATGCGTTTATCACTTGCGAAAGCTGTTGTTCGTTCATTTTTTGTTATTCTCTGGCTGTTCTGATAAACAAATATTCTCAAGTCCGTCAATCAAGTCTGATACGTCTAAGAACGGGTTGTTTTGATTACTCATACACCTTAGTAAAGCAACATATAAATTTTATTTATTTAACTAGGTTTTTTTATTTTATTTATTTTTTTTTTTTTGTAACAAAACAATTTACTTTGATTTATGTAATTTTTTCCTAAAGAAAAACGAGTCAGTCAACTTACATTAGTTCCATTATGAATAAATATGCTGCTGCTGCTATGTTTTCTTCTATTATAGTTGAATCTTCTCTGTTGCGGGGTTTTTTTTATTTCTTCCACCGGTTGGGCGCCAATTATTAACAATTCCCTTTCTTGGTTACGAGTTTCTTTATTTAGCAAGTCTTCTGACTGTGCTTTCCAAATCTGAACTGAAGCTTAAAATATTTTTAATTAACCTACAGCTACCAAATTCGTATGCCGGCGGAAGAGTTGCAGACGTTGAGTCAGCAGTTCGTCAAGCGCTCGTCTTCTGACCAGCGGAAATTCGCTGACTTAGGCCACGCGCGGTTGCTGCTTTTGTGTTTGCGATAACTTATAGTTCAGCAAGCTGTATGGTGAATGTGTATATACACACAAAAAGTAACAAATCGTCGCTGGGCTTACAAAAAGAGTTATGTGATTTTTTTTCGAATTTTTTTATTGGCCCATTTAATTATATTAGCCATCGCCCACCTTCCCTCATTATTGGGTTTTTGATATCTCAATTGGTTCAGAAGTTACCAAATACAGCTATGTATTTTCAGTACTAAAAAGTTTCTAAAAAAGAAGTTATGTATTCACTTGCACATAATTATTTGATCAAAGCCGAAACTGGAACGCGAGCATTGATGTAATTGACAAAATAAAATTTAAAAAAGTAATACATGGTTTGCTTTTATTTGATTTGAAGATATAATAGAATTTTGACCATTTACAAAAGTAATAGGATACATTTATTATATCCTTTGTCTCATAATACATTTTTTAATTTTATTCTAATCATGGGAGTTTTGAATGAACTCACGGGCGTATTTTAAGGTATGACGTCTTGCCAGCATCGTAAGGCCCCAAAAAATATGGGAGTTATGACCTCCCGAAAACGGCCATTACGCTCAGTAAAACAAGTGAGTAAGTTTCAGTCGGTCAAAGCCGACTGAAACTTCCAAATACTGCGCTCTTCACACAAAAGTTCAACAACTTTTAAACTGAAAACTAGAAAAAAATTGTTCACTCAAAGGTAAAATTGTTGCCATAAGAATATTATTCTTAAATATCTAAATTGAGAGAATTTGAGAACTTATCTTTACCTCAAGTGCGAAAAACTGTCATCAAAACTGTTTTCGTTGTTGATTATCCATTCACATCATGAGTCGAAGAGACGTGACCCTGCTTCTATGACTTCACTTTCGTGACTGAACATTTTCGTTCGACACGCGACGCTTGATCATGTGCCAATACATGTGCGAAATAACATGATGTGTTCTATTTTTAGATTTAACAGAATTCAGATTTAACAGACTGTACAGAGTATACAACATTTAGACGCTCGTTCAATAATGTTAGCGCTAGCTCAAACTGCTAAATGCTTAGAGCGCACTGCTGCAACTCCAGAGGTCCAGGTTCGAATTCCGGGATAAGTAAGTTGTGAAATTTTAATTAAATAAAAAGTTATTACAAATTGTTATAAACAAAAAGAGTAAGAAAATATAAAATACAAATACATCTATATATATATATATAAAAGAGACGTGTATGTTTGTCACCAGTAGACGCGAAAACTACAGCACCGATTCTCACCAAAATTTATATATGTGTTCTAGGGGTCGTTAGTCGTGACATAGGATAGGTTTTGACACGCCCACTTTTACCGCCCACAAGTTAGAAAATACGTATTTCTCTCACATGTGTGAATCTTTTAAAGCAAATACCATATGATCAACAATAAACTTGGTTGCCACCTAGGACTTAATTTTTCTTTCAAAGTATGAAATCGATTTGCTAAAGTATTTCAAGTCGATGTACCGATCACAAATTTCAACAACTTCGTGTATTTTCAACATTAAATGCAGCAGGGAGTAACAATTAAGGTTATTTCCATTTGATTGCATGTAACTTTTGAACAATGGAAAAAACATAAGGCAATGCCAAAATAACACGGCTTCTCCTTGAGAATTACATATTCGCAATTCCATAATTTGCCCCAATCTCCCAGTGCACATTTTACGCCCACTTTCACAGTACTTCATTTCCACTTAAATGCATTTGCCATTTACATTCCAAATAACTACGGAAAAATGTCTATTGTGAATGGAAATTAAATTATACCCAACTTAAAGCTCCCGCACACTGCCGCGAAATTTCCCCAAAAATTGCTCAAAAATTGCAAGGCGATATTCGGCTCGGACAAATTTTTTCGTGCTGAAAAATTTCACAAAAACAAAAACAAATGCATATTATTCTAGAGCGCACTATCGTATTTTCAATAAAAAGTACCACGACACCAACGAAATTTTGCATTCATGTGTGGCGGCCTTAAATGCGCACTGCGAAAGTCGCCCACTTTCACAGTAACCCTGCACACAGTACTTCATTCCAACTTAAAATACCCAAAATTCCGCCGCCGAGGTACTTTCTCGAAAATTCTTCCAGCAAAGATATTGGAATAAAAAAATTTGTTTGTGGTGAAAAATTTCAAAGCTACAACTAAAAATGTGTATCATTTATAAATTTTCTTTAAAAAAACGCAGTATCGCATATTCAAGCAACATTTTTGTTCAAGTTCCGTACCGGCTGCGGAATTTCGCGTTGGCTTATGGGGACCTAAATGCAGGCGAACCGCCATTAATATTACGAGAAGACGTCCATTGCGAATGAAAATTAAATTAAACTTGACTTAAATGCACACACTGCAATTGGCCTTTTCGGCAAATAAGCACTGCAAAATTATCCCAACAAGTTATAGAAATCACTTTCTTCCCACAAGAAAAATTTACAAAAATACAGCAGAACGTCTCTCAATGTGGCAACACTCCTCACAGACGGGGCGCTCAACCAGTGCAGCCAACTTTAGGCAAATTTCCCATCCTAAGGGAATTTTTGGTTTAATTTTGTCTAAAAGGGATAAAGGTACTTATTTTTATTTAATTTGAAGGTGCACTTAGACTGCAGGAGCGAACACAACTTTTGTCGCGAACTCCAATCGTAAACGAAATTCCGTTCGTGCAACCGTTTACACTGACTGAATATTCCCTCCCGCACCAGCATCGGAATCTACAGATTTGTTCGTTTTCAAGTGTTTACACTGCCGGGCCATTTTTTGCGAGCATTCGGCTACGTACCAAAGCTCAAAGATCGTAATCCAGTCGTTTGCACCGGCCAAATTACCGGCATTTGCTTCAAATACTTATACCACATGTCATTTAATTTAATTTCAATAATCTTCCAAACATACTTTACTGCGCAACATACATACATACAATACGAATCATTCATTCATTCATCAAAACCTATTTCAATACCAATCGCTATATCAATTTTCCGCTCTATAAAATTGTACAAAATTAACTCCACAGTATAAACACCAATTAAACATATATATTTAAAAATTACTTTCATCCATTCATCCATTACATTGCAGACAATGCAACAACAAAAAATTGTTTAGGCCCAGCGAAGCGGACCGGGCTAGTAAATAAATAAAATGTAATAATAAAAAAACAAAAAGTTTTTTTGCTTTTTATTGATTATTAAATTAACAATTTCACACTTTGCGCCAAATAGAAAAACTGTTGAATCAAGAGCTGAAAAACTTGAAAAAACAACAATTTTTATGTTTTTGATACAACAATGTTGAGTTGTTGGGCATGAAATGACAACAGAAGTTGTTGAGATTAAGTATAAAATTGTTGGGACTACGACTTTTGTTTCTGTGTGTAGTTTTCCATACCTATCACTCCTCCTTCTTGGTGTTACAAACTTCAGACCAAAGTGAATATACCCTACCTCATGAGGAGTAGGGTATACAAAGCGACATTCATACCGATTTAATATGTGATACAATATAATCCCGATCAAAATGTATCCATAAATGGTTTTGAATAAAATAAAGTCCATTTGGTCAACTTAACATGTTGACCAATAAAACCGATCGTTAAACTTCCACTTCAATTCTATGATTTTTAGTGCTAATGTAAGTAAGCCCAAGACCCAATTTGCATCATTATATATCTGATAAGCCCAAGAAAACGTTTCCGCGAAATTCCATTGATGGGAGGAGCCACACCCAGTTAACTAATTAAGCCCACATCTTCTCATAATGTGGCTAGGCCATACATATGTCTTGGATCTAAATTTCATGCAATTCCGCTGTGCCGAAATCGAATTAAAATTCTTTATCAAAAAGAGATACGTGATGATTTACGGCCCTAAAGTGTTGCACGTCAGAATCGGTCAAATAACTGAAATTTTTTTTTCGTACAGCAATTTTTAGTAGTTATTGGAATTTTTTAAAAATATGACAATTTTAAAATAATGCGTAAGGACACAAAGAATCAGTTTTTTGCTGTCCTGAAAAGTTGATGAAAAATACATAAATCTTTCTGTAAGCCCAGCGACGAAATATAGCTTTGATTTAACATTGCCACCTTTAAGGAAATAATACTGCCAAAAGGCTAGCGTTGCCACCTAACAATGTTTTCACGTGTTACGGCTAAACATTATTCCCGATTGTCGATTATTTTTATGTATTAATTATGGGTTTTAGCTCATTTTAGAAAAAATTAATTTTGGAAAGGGAGTACAACAACTAAGCAAAAACTCAGTCTGGCAGAGTGTACAGCTGTTTCGGATCCAGTCACGGATCCTCGTCAGCACTCTTTTTGCATATTATTTCATCCAAGCGACGCTATAAGTAAGTATTGGTATGACGCACAAGAGAATTGCTTCTCCTTTGCATCACACGCCAACTCACTGAAGCAGCGAATGGTAAAATGCAGCAAACGGAATTTTTACTTGTTGTTGTAAAACAAAATTGTTTTTGGTTTGATTAGCGTACCCTCCATATGTTTATTTAGTAAAAAATTCAGATTTTTATTGAGCTTTTCATAATTTATGTATTATTTATGGGTTTTAGCTCATTTTCCAAAAAATTAATTTTGGAAAGGGAGTATTGTACAAAAACTCAGTCTGACAGAGTGTACAGCTGTTTCGGATCCAGCCACGGATCCTCGTCAGCACTCTTTATACATTTTATTGCAAAGCGATTTAATCATTGGATTTTTAAAATTTTTTTTTTCGTATTATGTATTTTGACGTACTAAGACCGAATCTGAATCTTTTTTTGTAGCAAAAATCTGATTTCCGAGATATAATTTTTTATAAGTTTTGATTTCCCCTTTTACAATTTCTTGAATGATTTCTAAGAAAGGTGCTCATTTTGTAGTATTTTTTCGGGAATTTTAATTTATAAATGATTCACATTTTTATTTGTTTTTATGAAATTTCTCAACTCAAACAACTATTTTTTATTCGAATATCGCATTTGCAAGAAACATTTTTGAGTAAGTTTCGCTGCGGCTACGGTATTTCGCGTTGGTGTGTGCGGACCTTAATGTTGTACTGGGAATATATGCAAATATGAAATGTAATGTAATATGAAAATCTAATACACCACCGTAATAGGTGAAAATGGTGTTAGGTGGCGACGGTAGTCTTGTGGCTGTGTTATTTTCTTAAAGGTGGCAGCTTTAGGTCGAAGCTAGTTTATATGTGAAATGATTTTTTGTGTGTGTATATACATGAAAGCGTTTTGCATGCAGCTTGCTGAAGTTAATCGATATTAGCTAAAGGTATTGTATAAGTCAAAGCAGCTTTGGTGAGTAAGCGTTTCGTTGGCTTCTTCATCTTACTTACATTCGCTGCGTTGTGGGTTCGATTCCTTACCATTTATAAAAAAACTAGAGAGTGGACTATCTTCGGCTATACCGAAGTTGAAATACCCCCACACAGTAGGAAGAAGTACCTCGAACATATAAAAATGTGGTCTCCAGACCCTATTTTGAGCTAATTATAGGTGGTTTTGGAGCCCGGACCATGTCCAAAATCCATTTCTAAAAATTTCCAATTAAATCCACAAAAAAAAAAAATTGGTCTCAAGACCCCATTTAGACCCTTATATATGTGGCTTCGGAACCTCGGACCATGTCAAAAATACGTTTCTAAACATTTCCAATCGAATACAACAATAAAAAATTTTTACCTTTTTTTTCGGTGTATGGGAGCCACGCCCAGTTTTTGTCCGATTTGGCTGATTCTCGAACTTGATCTCAGTATTCACGAGAAAAACATGTACCCAAAGTTTCAAGTCGATATCTCCAAAACTGCGACCGCTATCGTGCGGACGGACAGACGGACAGACGGACAGACGGACAGACAGACGGACATCGCGAAATCGACTCAGGAGGTGATACTGATCAAGAATATATATACTTTTCCATACCGGACACGCCTCCTTATGGGCGTTACAAACGTTGTGACAAAGTGAGTATACCCTGCCACAGTGAGTGTGGGGGTATAAATATATGTGTGAATATATTGTAAGTGACTCTGGTTCCTTCTCAGCGTCGTGTGGACAAACCACCAAAATGGCTAACCTTAAAAAAAAAAACTTTTACAACTTTAAAAAATTTTGTAAGTGAAGTTGTAAATTTTGAATCAGTTAGCGTTAGGGACAGACAGACAGAAATACAGACAGACAGACGTGGACAAATATATATATTAATATATTTATATTTTTTTACTCTTTTTGTTTACTATAACAATTTTGTAATAATTTTTTATTTACTTCAAATTTCAACTTACTTTTCCGGAATTCGAACCTGGACCTCTGCAGTATATGTATTGGTACATGATCAAGCGTCGCATGTCGAACGAATAATGTTCAGTCACGAAAGTGAGGTCATAGAAGCACGTTCACGTCTCTTCGATTCAAGCTCTCAATTTTTTTTTTATTTTTTTTTTTATTGTACAATTTATTTATTGAATCATCAAAATAAGTTATTTTAGATCTAACAATAAGATTTCAGAAAGGATTTCAAAGTTTCACTTAATTCTATACTATGTTTAGTTCTGCCCTTCGTCCGTTGAGTTGGGCATGATATGTCTAATATATGGGGAATAAATTAGTTTCGCTTAAGACGTGAAGGATTCAGCGGTTGTAGCAGGTTTCTAGCTAGAATGTTTGGGTGAAACATGAGCTTCTGCTTGTAATTCGTGGTAAATTTCGGGATTTCGTCTTTTACTTCCAGTATATTCAGGTCTCTGTGGATGTTAGTGTTTTTTATATACCAAGGGGCACTGGCAATTAGCCTCAGGATTTTAGATTGGACTCTCTGGAGTTTTTCCACGTTCGAGGGAGAGGCAGTGCCCCATAGCTCAATTCCATATGTCCATATGGGTTATATTATACTTTTGTATATTTGGACTTTGTATGTGAGATTTAGCTTAGATGCCTTTGAGATTAGCCTATTCAGTTCCAACTGTTTCAGTTTAATCTGAGTGATTTTGGATTGAATGTGCTTATGCCATGTGAGTCGGCGATCGAGGTGCATTCCAAGATACTTTGTTTCGGAACTTTCAGGGACAACTTGGCCGTTTATCTTCAGATTGCCAATTACTTAGAGTGTCCAAATATAAGAGTTGCCATGTCTGGGTTTGAGTGAGAGCACAGGATAGCAGTGTCGTCAGTAAAAGTCAATATAAGAGTTCTATCATTTTTGGGCATATCTGCAGTATAGAGAATATAAAGCAGGGGCGCGAGGACACTGCCTTGTGATACTCCGGCCAGTATTTCGTATTTTCGGGAGACAAAGCTTTTATATTTTACTACAAATTTGCTATTCGTGAGATAGTTTTTGAGGAGGCAGTGCATATTAATGGGAAGAATATGCTGTAATTTGTAAAAAAGTCCCTCGTGCCAGACTTTATCGAAGGCCTGGGTGATATCGAGGAAAACAGCGGAGCAGTACTGTTTCTTTTCAAAAGTGCTTTTTATTGAGTCTACAATACAGTGCACTGGTTCGATAGTGCCATGCTTTTCGCGGAAGCCAAACTGGTGATCGGTAATCACTTGTTTTTCTGTAATTTTGGGTAAAATGAATTTTATTAAAAGTTTTTCGAAGAGTTTCGATAATACATAGAGCAAACTTATGGGGCGGTATGAAGTCACATTGTTGGGATTTTTTCCAGGTTTGGGAATCATTGTAACTTGAGAAAGTTTCCAATCATCTGGGCAGTGACATGTTCTAAGGATTGCATTAAATATGTGCAATAAATGGCAGTTCTTTTATCAGTGTGGGCGTTATCAAGTCCGGTCCTGGTACTTTTTTTGGATCCAGACATTTATTTATTGCCTCCATTAGTTCATTTTTCTTAATCGCGACTGTACAGGAGTTATTGAGTGGGATTAATGTTGGTAATGGGATATCACCAGTTGTCTCGTTCGGGGTGAATACAGTTTTTAGGTGGTTGGCAAAAGCAGTACCTTTTTCTGCATCGCTTGTGGCCCAGTTTCCATTTGGCAGCCGAATGGGAGGTTCTGCCAGTACCGGTTTTCTCATATTTTTAGCAGCTCGCCAGAGAGAGTAATTTGTTGATTTTGTGGGTGCGAGATGTTCAACGAGTTGTTGAAAGTCTCTTTCAGCTGTTTTTGTAGCTGTTTTTGTATTTTGAGTGATATCTTTTAACTGTTTTTTCAAAGTGGGCGATCTGTGATTTTGCCATTCACGACGTAGTTTTATTTTATTTTTTAGAAGCAGCTCTATATGTTTTGGAGTACGTTTTGTATAGCTGCGAATTGAGCTATTTTGGATTTGAGCGGGAGTGGCCGCTGCAGCTGCTTGGGAAAGCAAAAGTGTGAATTCACTAACAGCTGTGTTTATTTCGTTTTTCGTTTTTAGTGACACATTAGGGTTAATGTGAGAGCTTATATACTTCTGATATTTGAGCCAGTTAGTGAGTTTACTAGTCAATTTATCTGGTGGGTTGACCTCAGAGCTTGGGGTGTACTTCATTGTGATAATAGTAGGCGTATGGTCTGATGAGAGATCTAGAGAAGATTCTATGGTCAATTGACTCCTTTTTACAGTTTTAAATACTGCAAAGTCAATGACGTCGGGAGTTTTTCGACTGTCAGTTGGCCAATAAGTTGGAGTGCCAGAGGAGACAACGTCTAGGCCGAGTCTGTTGACAGAGTTTAACAGGAGCCTGCCCTTTGGTGATATTAGGCGAGAGCCACAATATGTATGTTTGGAGTTGAAGTCTTCGGCAACAAGAAACTTTGGTCCAAGAGAATGGAAAAAAGTATGGAATTGTTGCTCAGTTATTTTGTGTCTGGCCGAGTGTTAGGCCTTTTAAGTATTCATCGAGAGAAATACTTGTCGCTTGAATGTATTCTGTGCAATAATTCTGTAGAGCATAATGCCTTATATTTTTAAACCATTCATGGTTTAGACATGAGATGTTGTAGTAGAAGACTTTGATTTTTAATCATTTCTTGCATCATATTTTGCATACCAGACATAAATTGGGACATATTTTGCATGAACATTTGAAGAGTTTGTTCAAGGCTACTACTAGGAGGAGCAGTTTGAATATTTACAGGGACAGAGCCACCGCTTTTTAAGGCGTTGGCGTAGGAAACACCTTGTTGTCTAATGGTGTTTACAAAAGGTTGACCATCGGGTTGTGGAGGAAAATTTGTGTTTTTCCTTGTTTCCTGTTTTTGAGTCGAGTTTACCGTCTTATTTAAAAAACTTTTATAAACTGCGCAGCCTCTATAGTTGGCAGTGTGATTGCCCCCACAATTACTACATTTTTTAATAGTCGAATCTTCTTTTAATTTTGTACACATACCTGTTCCGTGAAGGTCTCCACGAATTACGCACACGCTGGGAAGTGAGCAGTATGACTTTGTGTGGCCATATTCTTGGCAGTTATGACACTGAATCGGTCCACGACGCTTGTGGGGTTCTTCAATTGTAATTCTGCTGTGCAAGAGATATCGCAGAGAGTATATTGGGTGGGGTTTACCTTTTTTAAGAGTTTTTGAGTCGAACTCTAGTTCCACACGGAATAGGGATTGTGGGACTTTGTTTCGATTTTGTATATTGAATACTGACTTTACTTCAAAGCTTTCATGGGTTAGAGCACTTTTGATTTCGTCACATTCTACGAAAGATTCAATACCTTTCAGTACGACTGAGAGGCCTTTGGAGCTTTTGAGCTGGTAAGTGTAGTAGCTCTTTTTGAGTTTATGAAAGAGATTGATAATTTCCATAAAGTTTGGCTCACTATAAATTTCGTTTCATTTATTTTTCCCTTTAGGATGTGGGTGCGAGATGTTCAACGAGTTGTTGAAAGTCTCTTTCAGCTGTTTTTGTAGCTGTTTTTGTAGATTTTGAGTGATATCTTTTAACTGTTTTTTCAAAGTGGGCGATCTGTGATTTTGCCATTCACGACGTAGTTTTATTTTATTTTTTAGAAGCTGCTCTATATGTTTTGGAGTACGTTTTGTATAGCTGCGAATTGAGCTATTTTGGATTTGAGCGGGAGTGGCCGCTGCAGCTGCTTGGGAAAGCAAAAGCGTGAATTCACTAACAGCTGTGTTTATTTCGTTTTTCGTTTTTAGTGACACATTAGGGTTAATGTGAGAGCTTATATACTTCTGATATTTGAGCCAGTTAGTGAGTTTACTAGTCAATTTATCTGGTGGGTTGACCTCAGAGCTTGGGGTGTACTTCATTGTGATAATAGTAGGCGTATGGTCTGATGAGAGATCTAGAGAAGATTCTATGGTCAATTGACTCCTTTTTACAGTTTTAAATACTGCAAAGTCAATGACGTCGGGAGTTTTTCGACTGTCAGTTGGCCAATAAGTTGGAGTGCCAGAGGAGACAACGTCTAGGCCGAGTCTGTTGACAGAGTTTAACAGGAGCCTGCCCTTTGGTGATATTAGGCGAGAGCCACAATATGTATGTTTGGAGTTGAAGTCTTCGGCAACAAGAAACTTTGGTCCAAGAGAATGGAAAAAAGTATGGAATTGTTGCTCAGTTATTTTGTGTCTGGGCGAGTGTTAGGCCTTTTAAGTATTCATCGAGAGAAATACTTGTCGCTTGAATATATTCTGTGCAATAATTCTGTAGAGCATAATGCCTTATATTTTTAAACCATTCATGGTTTAGACATGAGATGTTGTAGTAGAAGACTTTGATTTTTAATCATTTCTTGCATCATATTTTGCATACCAGACATAAATTGGGACATATTTTGCATGAACATTTGTAGAGTTTGTTCAAGGCTACTACTAGGAGGAGCAGTTTGAATATTTACAGGGACAGAGCCACCGCTTTTTAAGGCGTTGGCGTAGGAAACACCTTGTTGTCTAATGGTGTTTACAAAAGGTTGACCATCGGGTTGTGGAGGAAAATTTGTGTTTTTCCTTGTTTCCTGTTTTTGAGTCGAGTTTACCGTCTTATTTAAAAAACTTTTATAAACTGCGCAGCCTCTATAGTTGGCAGTGTGATTGCCCCCACAATTACTACATTTTTTAATAGTCGAATCTTCTTTTAATTTTGTACACATACCTGTTCCGTGAAGGTCTCCACGAATTACGCACACGCTGGGAAGTGAGCAGTATGACTTTGTGTGGCCATATTCTTGGCAGTTATGACACTGAATCGGTCCACGACGCTTGTGGGGTTCTTCAATTGTAATTCTGCTGTGCAAGAGATATCGCAGAGAGTATATTGGGTGGGGTTTACCTTTTTTAAGAGTTTTTGAGTCGAACTCTAGTTCCACACGGAATAGGGATTGTGGGACTTTGTTTCGATTTTGTATATTGAATACTGACTTTACTTCAAAGCTTTCATGGGTTAGAGCACTTTTGATTTCGTCACATTCTACGAAAGATTCAATACCTTTCAGTACGACTGAGAGGCCTTTGGAGCTTTTGAGCTGGTAAGTGTAGTAGCTCTTTTTGAGTTTATGAAAGAGATTGATAATTTCCATAAAGTTTGGCTCACTATAAATTTCGTTTCATTTATTTTTCCCTTTAGGATGGAAATCATGTGGAGTTTCGCTCGCGTAGATATATAGGAGGGGTTTTTGCGTTTTCGGCTTGGGGACCGAATTTTTTTCTTCAGCAAGAATCGCAAATCTATTTTGCCCAAGCTCAAGACGGTTTATTGGGATTCGTCTTTTGAATTTTAGCTGAGTTCTTATTTCCATTAGAGGGGGACGAAAGACCTCGCTTTGGAAAGTAAATATCAATACCTTTTTGCTTTGTAGGCAATGTGCTGGGTTGATCTGTAGGGCGGATATTGCCCTTTGCCCTGCGGTTAGCGACAATGGTAGAACGACTAATTGTATCATGTGCATCAGTCACGGGGGTGATGCAGAAGGGGGTTTGAATGTATTTACTTGGAGTATCTATAAGTGAAATAGCTGATACAGAGTTACCTGAGTTTGTGTGTGCAGATAGTACAGACAGAAGAGAATCCACCTGTTGCAGAGTGTGCAGTGTTGGTAGTTGTTGAATGGTGTGCTGTTGCTGAGTTGGCAGAAGTTACTGAATTTGCTGATATTGTTGTATTTGTTGCGGTTGTTGTTGGTGTAATGGCAAATGTTGATGTAATTGCTTTTGTTGCTGCTGTTGCACATATTGTTGATGTGATAGCTGTTGTTGTAGCAATTGCTGTTGTTGTAACAGTGTTTGTTCTTATAATTGTTGTTGTTGGAGCTGATTCTCCATTAGTGCCATCAAGTGTAGGTGAGTGATTCATCGCCATGGCTTGGCTCACTGGGTTATGATTGAGCTTGGTTTTTCTATGATAGCCAGCGCCGCAGCTTGTGACCGCAAGAGGGCGCTGGTGTAAGCGTATAACAAAAGCAGAGATTCGATTGTGTCCGTGATACTCTAGATTCGATCGTAAAGCTTTTAGGGATTTTTTTTTGGTTTGTTTAATTTTTCGAGGGAAATATAGCAATAAACGTCACTTTCGTTTTATTTTTGTTTGGAGTCTCAATTTACTCAAACAATTGGTAATTTTAAATAATCAGCCACTGCACTGCACTTCTTGCTTTCGCGAATCGTTGCAAAATGCGCTTTTTAAGCACATATATTGATTTCCGTATCGCACTGTAGATTTTTGTATTTTTTTATAATATCCGAGAGTATTTAAAATATTGATCTTCACTTCACTAGAGTTGCCAAATATGAAAAATCAAACAACGAAACAGTTTTGATGACAGTTTTTCGAACTTGGCGTAAAGATAAGTTCTCAATTTCTCTCAACATAGATTTTCAAGAATAATACTCTTTGAATGAAAATTTGTATTTTCATTTTCAGTTTAAAAGTTTTTCAACTGTGGTATGAAAAGCGCAGTAGTTGCAGAAAGTATTTGAATTAAAGTAATTAATCTCAATACAAGGATATCATTGTTGGGGGAAATACATTTTCGCTACAATTTTTCAAGAGCTTGAAGTATTTGTTTTGACAGCGGTTTGTTATCTGTGTGTAATAATGTCCTTAGACGGATGGTCTAAAGTACACAACGAACCAATTGTCTGTTGTTCAGTTATGACTGGAAGTGCCGAATCATATTTGGTTGATACAGTTGATACGTCAGGGCACTCCCACACTAGCAAGTATCTCAAAAAGATTGCAATGAGAGCCATTTTTAAGAAACTGATTTCCGAGTTTTGTAACATTATGATGATGAATCTGTCATTATAATATCTATGTATTATGTATTACATATATCTCAACTATATTCCATTCATACACTATGAAAAAAATCAAAACGAAACGTTGTCAAAACGTTCCGAACCGTTGTCAATTTCCAGCCAAAAACTGAATGTTCTGATTTTGACAACAAAACGTTTCAATTTTTTTGAAACTGCCCATTAATGAATTAAAACGGCACATTGATGAATTGAGACGCAAATGTTATTGTTTTAAGACTACAAATTTTTGTTTTGCGACTGAAATGTTTATGATTTCATGAATTGAAAATATAAAAAAGGTTGTTGGAAAGGCCTATTTTTAGAATTACCTAAAAAAAATATAATTTCAAATTAAATTTAATTTTGTATTTTTTTGAAATCGAATCTCAGTCGGAGCAATTTATATTTTGTATTCTTTTTTTTGAGGGGTCGCAGGTCACGAACCCGGGGTTTGTTTTGCTCTGCTAACTGTAGATTTCTTGAAATCGACGTTCAGTACCTCAAAAATGCAACAAAATTAAAATCGGCAAATGCAGATCGTTTTTTTTTGCCCAAATATATAAAAAAGAATCGAAAAAAATTTGGTCTGACTGAGATTCAAACCCACGCTCCAGTAACTCATACAATCTTCAAAAAGTGAAACTGTTTCAGTTGTGTTTTAGAACGGTGCGGTGTTGAATTTTTCGTAACGATAGCCGTTTCAAATCATAACCATGCAGTTCTGATTTTTTTTCCCTCTGTGTAGATTCATAAATATATATAATAATTCTATACCGAAATAATTAAAAAAAATTGTAAAAATCACATAAAAATCAAAAAATCGGATATATCAATATGTCAGATTCATATATAAAAATCAATGATATTTTCGATCCCTGGTGCAGACAGGTATGCACCAAACAATCCCTCCTGAAAATACAAATACGCCAACGATATCGAAAACTAAATCGAATATCCAACCCATAAATCTTGGCCAAAATAGATATTCTTTATTGTATGAAAAAGAAAATTCAGACCCTAAAACCCAAAATGTCGAAGCCGCCACCAATTTATCTCAGAGAAAAAAAATCAAATTCTCTTGTCAATCTGATAACACAGCTTGCTGGTGCCAACAGATTTCATGTGATGCCCATTCTCAAGGGCGCTATCCTTGAAACTAAAATTCAAATTTATAATGAGGTAGATTTTCGAAAAGTAATTGATAATTTTGATAAGTGCAAAAAGAGCTATTACACATACCAGCTCAAAAGCAGCAAAGGCCTTATTGTTGTAATAAGGGGTATAGACTAAAGGCCAGCACAAATGCATTTGAACGAGTTTCAAGACATTCATTATTTTTTCGAATGGTTACTGTCATGTACTCTATTTTTCAAATAGAATGAGTATATGACTTACAGTCTTCGGCAATAAATGAGTAGAATAGAGTATAAGTTGAAAAATGTTACTGTACTGTGCTCTTTGCAATAAAATATATCGAAGAGGGATCTCATATGGGTCGTGTGCAATACTGGATTGAAGTTGTTTAGTTGGCGTTGCATCTACCACCAAGTGCGTTCTTGGATTCTTCTGCCAAGAAGGATTCCAGCTGCCACCAAGTGAATCTTTGAATTTTTTTATGTGAATCATGTCAGGTGGGATTAACACCATGCCAGGTGGGATTCAGCCAGCTTCTAAGTGCGTCCTTCGACTTCTTTTGGGTGAATCATGTCAGGTGGGATTATAACAGCTATTGAGTGTGTCCTTGGACTTTTATTGGGTGAATCATGCCAGGTGGGATTCGGCTAGCCTCTAAGTGCGTCCTTCGACTTTTTTGGATGAATCATGCCAGGTGGGATTATAACAACTTCTAATTGCGTTCTTCGACTTTTGTTGGGTGAATCATGCAAGGTGGGATTATTACAGCTTCTAAGTGCTTCCTTGGACTTTTTTGGGTGAATCATGTTAGGTGGGATTCGGCCAGCTTCTAAGTGCGTCCTTGGTCTTTTTCGGATGAATCATGCCAGGTGGGATTCGGCGAGCTTCTAAGTGCGTCCTTGGACTTTTTTTGGGTGAATCATGTATGTGAATTAGCATTTTATTAAAAAAAATTTTCCCCTGACAAATCAAATCTCTAAAATTTATTTCTTATAATAATTAGCAATGAAATGGACGAATACAACGCTTCAACTTGACTCTCTAGCGAAAAGCTTTCCAGAAACGTAGTCGTCACGTTGGCAATACATGAGTGAAGTTGCCCAACTGTGTATAAAATATAGATATACATATACAGGGTGGCGCAGAAAGAGCTTCATGGTTTGAATTGTTTATAACTTTTTATTTTTTATTATAACCCTTATATTAACTTGCTTTGGGCGGACTATATATATATATACATGAGCTAGAGAGCTGAAATTTGGAACATTGATGGAACCCCGGGGACAATGCATTCTATTAAATTTTGGGCACCATCAGAGGCGTAGGGGGCCGTGGGGGGACTCAAACCTTTTTTTTGAACATGGCATAACTTCCAATTCCTTCAAGCCACATTGATGAAATTTGGCAGTTCTTATTGACAAAATGAAATTTTGTACCCTTTGGGGGATGTGGGGGCAAAGGGGAGCGGGATGGAGCCAACTTAAAGTTTTTTACTTAGGTTCCGATTTGGGAAAAAGAGTAAAAAAGGGGAGAAAAAATTTTTTTTTAAAAAAAAAAAAAGGAAAATAAAAAAAGAGTAAAAAAACAGTTTTTTTAAATATAACCCTTTAACCGACTAAAAAGCTGAAAATAAATTAATTTCAGCAATTTCGATTTAAAATTAAGGGTTTTTGGCGACTTCAAAATCTGCAATGATATTAGGAATAAAGTAGCCAAAAACCCTTAATTTTAAATCGAAATTGCTGAAATTAATTTCAAGGAAATTTATTTTCAGCTTTTTAGTCGGTTAAAGGGTTATATTTAAAAAAAATAGTTTTTTACTCTTTTTTATTATTTTTTAAATTTGTTTACACTATTTTGTAAAGGAGACTTGGGGAATTTTAAATGGAGTATTACACAATTGAACAACGAACCCAAGTCATTGAACGTATACGAGAGAGTATACGTGAAAATCCAGAAACCTCAACAAGGAGACGTTCGACACAACTAGGGCTGTCACGGAGGTCGCTGCAGGGAATTTTGCGAACGATACACATGTTCCCATATAAAGTTCAGCTTGTGTAAGAATTGAAGCAAGCAGATTATCAGCAACGGCTTGATTGTGCCATTAAATGATCTTTGGCGAATGCATTATTTCGCGCGAAAGCGATATTAATTGACCTGCGGGTTATCCGGATTTAATCGCCCCTTACTTTTTATTTGGGGATATTTGAAAGAGAGAGTGTACGTTAATAAGAAAAGAACCATTCCCCAATTGAAAAACAACATTCGCGATGAAATCGCGGCACTAGCACCGGAAATTTTGCGAAAGGTTATGGAAAATGTATTGAAAAGAGCACAATGGTGCGAAGCTGAAAATGGCCACCACTTGCAAGACATAATTTTTCATAATTAAGCCAAAAATATTCCCCATTAATATACTTTATTTAAAAAAAAGATGTAGTAATTATCGTTTTACTAAAAAATTTAAAAACAATTCAAAGCATGAAGCTCTTTCTGCGCCACCCTGTATATTGCAAAATAAGGTCCATTGGAATACCACATGCTTCTTGCTGCAACTATCATGGCAATGATTCACCCAAAAAAGTCCAAGGACGCACTTAGAAGCTGTTATAATCCCACCTGACATGATTCACCCAAAAAAAGTCCAAGGACGCACTTAGAAGCTGTTATAATCCCACCTGACACGATTCACCCAAAAAAGTCCAAGGAAACCCTTAGAAGCTAGCCGAATCCCACCTGGCATGATTCACCCAAAAAAGTCCAAGGAAGCACTTAGAAGCTGTAATAATCCCACCTTGCATGATTCACCCAACAAAAGTCGAAGGACGCACTTAGAAGTTGTTATAATCCCACCTGGCATGATTCATCCAAAAAAAGTCCGAGGACGCACTTAGAAGCTGGCCGAATCCCACCTGGCATGACTCACCCAAAAGAAGTCCAAGGACTCACTTAGTAGATGGCATAATCCCACCTGGAAATTCACCCAAAAAAGTCCAGCGACGTAAGTAGTTGGGTGTTTCAAAATTAAATTTCATTACCATTAATTTCCGAAGAATGGTTTGATTCACCGAAACAAAAACCAAATCCATTTGAATAATAAAGTGAGACCAAGAACTGAACACGGAAACTATGTAGTTCATGTTTGGTTTCCAAATCAAGTGAGTAGAAAGTAAAAGACCGAGTGAGTAATATGAGTAATGGTACAAGTGAATACTTTTTCCTTTCAACTACTGCACTCGACTTCTTTTTACTTTGTATATACTCGTTTATCGAGTGCACTGAAGTACTGCACCCGTAAGACATACCGAAAGAAATCCATTTGTGCTGGCCTTTACTACAGACTCTTTTATCGAAAGCGATGAACTAAAAGCCGCATTAACAGAGCAAAAATATCAGGTTAGATCTGTGTCTAACATAAAAAACAGAGATAAATTACCCCAACCCCTCTTCCGCATTGAACTGGAATATAACCCTAAGAC